>CM053771.1:468912632-468927667 GCA_028658325.1 Potorous gilbertii | reverse complement strand
GTGGAGGTGGGGTGGGCAGTTTAGCTGGGCCTACATATCAAATTATGTTTCACTATAATCCACACCTTGGTGATAAACTTCTAAACATTTTGCAGAAGAGTCAAACTTGTGGCCTCTCTGAGAATGGACCAAAATATAATTGGAAAATATTTGACAAAAATAAAAATACAATGCAATATAGATCGTGTCAATTTGTGCTTTTTTTCCTAATTCAATTTGCAACCGTCAGGGATCAATTTCTATTGAGAATGACATAATTGTGAGGATATTCCATCGCTTAAATGGCTTTAAGAATATTATTAGAGAACCCTAATCTTGAGGACAAAAGGTAGTTTTGGAGGAGGATACCAGAGCCAAAAAAAAAAAAAACCCAGAGAGATGATAAAAAGAGAGAATGACTAGTATAAAGGCCCCATGAAGCAATGACTTGTTATGAAGTAGAATAATAATTAAAAAAATAAACATAAATCCCAGCCTCCTTCCTATTCATTAGGACTGAGTCCCTGATCTTAACAATCTGTCTAGGCTGTGGGTAAGGCTAAAGCTTTGCAGTTTACAGTGGTTCTCCTGATGGAAAATGGTGAAAATCATCAGGAACAAGGCCACAGTACAAAGAATGATCCTTCCATTCCTATCACCGATGCTCAGAAGAGATCAGGACAGCTCTAGCAATGTAGTTAAAAGGTCTTTTGTTATCTCCTTGCTTATGTTCCATCATGTGAAAATATTTATCTCATCTGAACTGAGAAGGGAATGTAATGACTTCAAGATTCATTTCCTTTCTCTTCATTTTAAACAAATTTCTCTTAGAAAAAGTTATGAATTTAGTCACAATCACTCTGAGCTCCCAGTTAGGAAAATTTCTAACATGTTTTAGACACTCTACTTACTAATTTGACTTTTATGTTAGTCAGTCAATCAATAAGCATATATTATATTATGTTGTTATATTACATGATATATTTTATTACCTTACATTGTATTATATTGTTATAGTATATTGTTAATATTATACTATGTTATGTTATATTATATTATATCATATCATACCTACTATGTATTTAGAAAGGCAAAAGACAAATCTTCCTGTCAAGGAGCTCACAGGCTAATAGAGGAAGCAATATGGAAACTACTATATACAATAGCTATGTAATCAAAAGAGAGAAAAGGAAAGAGTGCTTAGGAAAGGCTTCTCACAGAAAGTGAGATTTTTAACTGAAACTTGAAGGAAGCAAAGAAAGCCAGGAGGCAGATATGAGGAGTAAGAGCATTCCAGGCATGGGAGACAGTCAGTGAAAATTCTCATAGTCAAGACATACAATGTCTTGTTCACAGTAAAGGGGCCCATGTCACTGGACTGAAGAGGATGTGGAGGAATGCAGGGTGTAAAAGCACAAACTGAAAATGTAGGGAAGGTAGGTTATGAGGGGTTTTGAATACCACATAGTTTTGCATTTGATTCTAGAGGTGGTAGTTACTGGAGTGTGTGTGTGTGTGTGTGTGTGTGTTTGTGTGTATTCAACATGGTCACACCCTGTACTTTAGGAAAATCACTGGTGGCTAATGGACTGGAGTAGAGAGACTTGTGGCAGGCAGGCCAAACAACAGGCTACAGCAATGATCCAAGCATGGAGGGATAAGGCCCTGTGTCACGATGATAGCAGTGTCAGAGGAGAGAAGACTATAGTTGAGAGATATTACAAAGGTGAAACTGACAGGCCTTGGCAACAGTTTGAATATGGGGGTGAAAGAAAGTAAGGAGTTGGGGATGACCTCTCACTTGGTGTTTGAGGCAAATGTCAGTTTACTGAAAATATTGGTGTAATGAAACAACAGATTATATTATAGAACCTGTGGGCAGATGGGCTCCTTGAAGAGATGATGGGAAAAAGAACAGATTTCTTTTACAGATTTTGCCCAGTTTTGGTCTCCTTCTCTGAGATATTTATAGAACCACTCAGTCTCCTTCCCATCAACAGTTTTGTCTTTTCTTTTCACCTATTGTAGGCATGGTAGAAAGCTATATGCTCCAATTTGTGAAATACCTCTCCTTTTTCAACTTGCTTGATAATTTATCAATGATACTAGGAAGTATGATGAAGTTTTCCAATCATTGAAACAAACTTATTATTTGGAATCATTTCACTTTATATAATAACTCACATTTAGTCTAAGGGTTTTGATTTATTTGCTTATTAAGATAGGTTTTAAATTAGTTAAGGTGTCAGAGCTAAAATTGGGTGAGAGTGATTTCAGCTTTATGCATACACAGGTAAATTCACATTAACCATAGTGATTTGGAGAGAGTTTCACCTTTTCTGCATCGTTAGAAAGAAAGACACTTCCAAACAATACCGCCATTCCCCCAAGTCCTTTCTGGGAAGGAGTTTTCTGAATCATGCCAGGGGAAAGGAGACCTGCCAAATGAAGGCTTGGGATAGGGAATCTAAATCTATTCTAATCCACTTCCCTATAATATGTGTAGTTCTTTGAAGGTGCAGAGTACTTGAGGGTTAGACAGCTCTGAATCAGATATGAAATAAAGAGCTTCAAAGAGAATCACACTGAACTATATCCAAATGCAACTTTATGATGTCAGTTTTCTAGGAGGCTGGATCTAAGAAACAGGTGGAGCAGAGAGTTCTTCCCTTGTGCCCTTGGCTTTGATTCATCACAGGCGTTATTTCTGGGAAGCTGATATTTAGCAATGGCCAGCGTTTTGTCCTGAGATGAGAGAAAAGGGCCAGTTTGCAGTTTGTGAGGACCAAGTACTACATAGATGGGTACTCAGTATATGAGAGAGAAAATTGTGAACTTGGAATCCAGAAAACCTGAGTTCAAAACTTGGTTTAGACACTCAAGAACTGAGATCCTGTACAAATTATTTAACTTATTTTAACCTATCCCCTACCCTGCAGAGCTGTTGTAAGGAACAAATGAAATAATAAGTGTAAAGTGCTTTTCAAACCCTAAAGTCCTATGGAAATGTTAGATGTTTTCATTGTTATTATTTGTAGTAGCAGCAGCAGCACCTCAAGGTTTACTATACTATTTCTCCAACAACTGTGTGTTTTGGGATGTGTGGGGAAATTTCCTCCACATATCCTGACTTCAAAGGTTACAGAGTTAAATTGTCTTGTGTTATTGTCTTCCTGCCTCCCCAGTGATTCAGCCTGACACATGGTCACCATCCAAGAGGCATTGTCAATGAAAATCATATCTGATCGGTCCTTCAAGACTTTCTCAAACACTAGTCATATCAGTTGTAGCTGAGCTCCCTGGGAGGACTTAACTAGACCTCCATCCTCCAAGCTTTTACAGGACTAATAGAGTCCAATCAAGCATGCCTCTCGTAAATAACAACTTCATCAATGAATTATGGAGGTGACCTATAGTTGAAACCTGAATCCATTCAGTTGGTACTCCAGGAAAGTAAGAAAGTAAGAACTCAGAAAGTAAGAACTATTGCCCCTGAGGAAGGCTGGTCACAGGTAGTGGCAGGCCTTGGAGTGCTTACATAGGTCTAGTATGCCAAACACATCTAGTTTAGTAATATTACCTCATCCTAGCTGCAATGGGGACTCATCTTTCTGGGACCAAGTATGAACTAATTCCCACTTTAGTTACCAATAAAATCACAGATGCTTCAATGTGTTCAATTAATACATAGTCTGTTTTTAAGTCCATTATAATTCAAGAAATTTTATTTGGTTTAAAATTGGTTCCAAATATCACTATTTATTCCATAATTTCTTTAATGATATTTCTGACTCCCAGTAGAAGTGGATAAAACTTCAAACACAGAAAATTCTCTTTATCTAAGCTCCTGTCATGTGTTGGTCCTATATATCTAGTCAACTCCCAAGTAATCCCAAAACATATCAGAACATGAAAGAAACGGTGACAGAAATCCAAATCCTTAATTCATTGCCTCTATTTCCTTAAATAGGCAAAAAAGCTAGGACAATCTGGTTGATGGATTACTAGATACCCCAAAATTAAAAGGTCCAATTTGCCCAATATTCATAAAAAGATAGAAATAATTTCACTCATTCTCATCCTACTTTTTGATAAACAGGGCTGCAGGCTCCTCTAGATAATTTTTCTATCAGCCAGACTCTGTTTTCATCCCACTTTCCTGAACCCCCAGGCTGAAACACATTGTAGTTCACACTGTGGTCACGCACCTTCATTGGTAGACAAAAAAACCTTCCCTCACTGTAAGAGGATCTTGAGATGGACGCCTGTAAGGCAAGCCTTTCATTTCAACAGCAGCCACCCTAAGAATAGGACAGTGACTGTTTTCCCCACTAATCTTATCCTGCTGCTAACACACAGGAGAGGGATTGGAGTTAATTTTCCCTTTTCACTTCCTAACGCTTGATAGCAACTAACTTAAAACAAAGATTTTCTTTTTTCTTCTTTTCTTTCCCTCCCAGAGTGTAAAAAGAAATTGTATTTGTGAAAATAAACAGCATGGGGTTGTAAACATTTCCTCTATTGCAAACATTTTCTGAGACTGAAATTTGTCACCTAAGATCTGCCTCACTGATCTGGTATATTAGAGAACTCCTAGAAATTCAGTGTCTTGAAAGTATTAATAAGTTCCATGTAGACCAAGAACTAGTCTAATTATATGGAAAATGGTATCATATGTTTGATCTACAAGTAAACAACTTCCATCTGAAAAGACTCGGATTTAACCTTGGCAGATAATGGGTTCCTTGAGATTCAGCTTTATTTCCAATGTAATTTCCCCTATATACTACAATGCTTCTTTCACTATTTCCCCTTGAATCAAAAAGTTCCCTTTGAAGTAAATGGGAGCTTCGTACATGATTACATCTTTTGATGTTGATTTGTGATCATTAATATAATCACTTTAGAATGTTTGGTTTTCTTTTTTCTTTTTTTTTCTTTAAAAGACTATTGATTCAAATAGGGGAAAAAAAGGCAATTTAGAGCTGGGTAATGGGGGAGTGGTAACAAGAAAGTTTAGCAATTTCTTGACCAAAATTTGATTTCAGGTCACTCATCAGGCTCCTGGGCTTCATGGTAATTTGTTCATCTTTGTTTCATTAAATTGCAATTACTTCTGCTATCTCTGGCTTCATCCCTTTGGCTGGATCCCATATTAATTAGGCCTCAGGACCCTTGTAGAGATGAAGAATTCTCCACTGGACAATGTTCTGCCAGAGTCAAGAGGTGAGAAAAAGGATGTTAATAGTAAAGTTAAGAATTGTCATTTAATTTTTTTAATGTCGAAATTATGGAGATCATCGCATTTTTCTATTATTTGAATCTCTCATCTTTTCTGTTCAGATTTGGATACAAAGTTGATATCTAACTTCTGCCAAAGAAATAAAATGTCAACATGTTTCTTTTGATTTTGTTTTGGTTTTCTTCTGGGAATTAAATAGATTACTTCTATCCATTCATCTGGAACTTTCTTATTGCCTCTAATTTTGAGATCTCTCTGAAAGTAGCACCTCAATAATCAAAAGAATAAAATAGAACGTTCCCCGTCCTACTTCCAAAGGGAAGTAAGTTCTGTGGATAAATAATTGCTGATTTACCAAAGAATGTTTTATATATATATATATATATATGTGTGTCTATCTATTGATACATATAAATATACATACATAATGCATACACATATGCATACATAGATACGTTTGTATGTGTATATATACATGCATATACATATATGCATATATATGTTTATGTGTATATCTATCTGCCCATCTAATTTAATTCCATGCCTCTCCCTGTTTCCTCAGGGGTTCATCAGAAATCTTGAAATGGTTTCCCAGGGGTCATTTGATTCTTTCATTCCTCTTCAGGTAGGAGGCAGCCTGATGCAATGGAAAAGAAAATGTAGACGCTTTCAGAAGAAAACTGGATTTGACCCTTCAATTTGATACCTAGCCCGTAGTCAGGGGTAAATCACTCAATGCCTCAGTGTTTTAAGAAATTCTCTAAAATTTATTGTAGGACTGGGTTTAAAGCCACCTTAGCAAGGTGGTTTAACTTGGACAACACAAGAGAAAGACCCATAACTTATGCAGAATGACAAACTTACAAGTAGAAGGGACCTCATATCATATTATTTTTGTCGTTTAGACAGTCACATCCAACTCTTCATGACCCTATTTGGCTTTTTCATGGCAAAAATACTGAGTGGTTTGCTCCTTGTTTTTTCTCCAGCTCATTTTGCAGATGAAGTTAAGTGAGGCAAACAGAGTTAAGTGACTTGCCCAGGGTCACACAGTGTCTGAGGCTGGATTTGAACTCTGGTCTTCCTGACTCTAGGACTGGTACTCTATACACAGAGCCATCCATGATGTAATAGAAACTGAGCCCATATGATAGAAACCAATAATTTTATTTTTTAATTATATATTTTTTCAATAAGTAAAGGTATGCCTTCTTTCTCTCCTCACTTCTTACCCCCAGTCACCTAATTGAGAATGAAAGAAAAACAAAAGTCTTGTTATAAAGAAGGAAAAGAAAAAAGGAAGGAAGGAAGGAAGGATGGAAGGAAGGAAGGATGGAAGGAAGGAAGGAAAGAAGGATGGAAAGATGGAAGGAAAGAAGGATGGAAGGAAAGAAGGAAGGAAGGAAAGAAGGATGGAAGGATGGAAGATATATTATATATATATATCTATTGATAGATATAAATATACATACATATATACACAAATACATATGTAAATACATTTGCATATATATACACACATATATGTGTGTGTGTGTGTGTGTGTGTGTGTGTGTGTGTATGCTTATGTGTATATCCATCTATCTGCCCATCTAGTTTAATTCCATACCCCTACTTGTTTACTCAGGGGTACATCAGAGAAACTGAAATGGTTTTCCAGGGGTCATTTGAGAAAGAAAAGAGAAAACCCCACCACAAAACCAAGTCTTATTCTCTACTCTGAGACCTTCACCTCTATCAGGAGACAGGTCTCATTGTCTGTCCTTAGTCATCTAGAATTATGTTTGATCGTTATGCTAATAAGAGGTCTTCATCCTTTCAAAGTGATTTTTCTCTTCTGCGTATGTGTTTGGAGCATCCCTGTCACCACAACAGCACTGTGTAATGTGATTATCTTTTTGGTGTGTTGACTCTCCTAGCCGACTTCTTTACTTCAGACTTGCTTTTAGGGCTGTCCAGAGTTCTGGAGGAGAGTTTGGAGGTAGTCTTGTTGCTTTCTTGGAGGCCTGTTTTGTTATTCTGAGATCTCAGGAACAGTTCATACAAGTGTCTTGAAGCTTTCAGTGCTCAGCAAGTGATCTGATCCAAGGCAAAGTCCTGATTGATGTTCATACCCCACCCCCATCTCCAATCAGATCTCAGCAAATTCCCCACCTAGGTTTGAATCTAAACAGCAGTGGATTCTGCTCAAGACATTGTCAGTCTGTCAGTTCCGGTCTGGTTCAGAGGGTCAGAACTGTAAGCTTCCCTTTGGTTTGGTATTTTTTGCCACAGTTATTCATTGAAAGACTTCAAATTTGGCTAAAAGCTGGAACTGAGATCATGTTTTGTTCATAAGATCAGAGTCACAATGCAGCTGTTTGTTTCTAAACTTGTTCCGTTCTAGGTACACAGCCTTGTATCTATGAGTTTGGCTGCCTTAATGATGGACCTGTGACTCAGAAATGGGGCAGGGAAATGGATTCCAAAGTTGCTCATGAGTTATCTCTTCCTTCATAACTCCCCAATATAGATCTTAGATATCCTTTTGCTTTGATATACAGAGTCAGCCTTGGAATACTTGTCTTGGTTCATCTCCTGACTCACAGTGATTTTTTCTTAGATTTCCTCACTAGGATTTAATCTGGTTCACTCTCTAAATCTCTATGGTAGAGTTTTAAGGGGGAAAAAACTATACTGTTTCCTGTTATTCCACTGTCATTACTTTGCTTCTCATCTTGTCCTTTTATAGAGAAGGAGCTCGATTGAGGTCAAGGAAATTTAAGTAGTTTGTTCAAGGCCACAGAGTTAGTGAGTAGATAGTACTGAGCACAGAAACCAGATTTCTTGATTTCCTAACTAGGAATCTTTCCACACTGACTCATGTCACATTTCAGTAATATAGAATGATTTTAACACTTTGAGGAAACAGAATTTTCAGATTTTCCTTCAGTGATACAAACTGTAAAACTTACATTCCTTGATAGATAGCCTTCACAAAACGCTGTGGTAGAAAATCTGAACACTAGAAGATTCCAGAAGTGGGCTTTGTGTGAATTTCCCTAGGTTATTCCTTGCACATTAATCATACAGTAACCAAATCTATCCTTAGAGCCTTTCTAACTTGGTAGGACCTATAAGGGTTTATATTTCACTATTATTTCCTTAGAAAATCCAGGATAACCTTCATAGGAAATATGGTAAGATCTTAATGGACCTTTACTGTTCACAGAGTCTTCTTTCTTCCAACAACATCTCTCACAATAAAGCTGTAGCCCATTTCTTCTGCTCCCTTTTTCCTCCATTTTTGTTTTCTAGTGAATATCTATGGACCCCTTAACTCTGTTATTATCTCATGTAGTATTTTGTTCTGATCAAACCAGAGCTAAAAACATCAGCATCAGTAAAGAGAGTCTAAGGAACAATATATTCCAGTAGAGTTAAATGCATAAAGTAGGATCTTCGATTTACCAGGAATAATCAATACTTTATATACCAGATGATGGAAAAAAAACAGTCTAATAATCAACTACTAAATCATGTAATGCCTATAATAAATACAATAAGAGTGCAGAAAAGGGGACTATACCAATAGACTTCTTTCTCATCCAATCCCAGATTTTATTTTTATTTTTAGGGCAGAAGGCTGTAATGCGTATAGATATTCAGGTTTGTAAGAAACAGGTTATATTCTCATATAGGTCTCCTCTCAAGTTAACTTTTAAGTTTACCTCAGCGATAAAAATATGGAGATTTCAGGAGGAGGAGGGCAAGAAATAGATAGTTTCTACTCCCTATCATTTCCATGGTTTCAAGTGCATCAATGCTTTTGCTTCTTTCTTTAGTTGGTCATATTTTTAATTAATAACAAGTTTCCTATGTTTCTTCTCTATGGTATAATGCCAATTAAATTAGCATAAAAGAAAATAATGAGTTCATAAAGCCTTAAGTTTTATCAAGTTCCCATTTATAATTGATTGTATATTCTTCTACAACTGCCATTTTTATATTGCTTATGACATCTAATGTTTGTCTATGGAACCTCTCCACGTAGCGTTACTTCCTTACTCAATTATTTCTTCTTTCCTGGACTCTCAATCATCATTCTGATTTATTCTTCCTGCTTTCAACACTACAGTAGCAGCAATTGCCTCCAATTTGTAGAACTCTAAATCACTTATTAAATCCGTATAAATTTATCTTCACAACATCTGGTATAGTGTTATAAATTCCAATTGAGAAATTTTGTCTTGTTTTTTGTGAAAGTCATGCAAGAATTTTCTATCAAAAGCTAAATAGAAATTATTTCCAATTATCCTACTGGATTGGATGTCTCTGAGAGATAGTGGTCAGAGATCTCTTGTTCCTGACAAGTGCCAATAGGTAATGGGCTTGAGCATGAGGGAGCAACCGTTCATAGTCATAACCCAGTTAGTGATAAGTGTGGAACTATTCTTCCTGCTTCTATTATGGGTATCTCCTGTTATGACTGATACCAAAAGTATTTCTGGGAGCTTCCCAAAAAAAATTACAGTTTTTCTCAACCCTAATCACAAGTAAAGGCACAATGAAAAGAAAGTTAGATTTGGAATTGGGGTGAAAAGGTATTCGAATCTTGCTTTTGCAATCTACTTTATATGTTATTTTAGGCAAGCCATTTAACTTTTCCATGCCTCAGTTTCCTCATCTGTGAAATGAAGAGTTTGAACTAGATGATCCCTCACATCCTTTGACCTTTAAGTCTATGATTACATGAACTATGAGGCTACAGAATATTATCTTTTTGCTTCACATTAACATAAGTTATTGAAGATGCCCTTTTAATTCTATCAATTTTAGCTATCTGGAAAACATACATAGAGAATGATTGAAATGACTGAAAATACAAAGAAAGTTAGAAATGGTTTTAATTATATATTTACTAAAAAGTCTGTAGTTGTTCGATGCGTTGTTCGTTTTTTTAGTTCAAATTCAACTTCAATAAACATTTCTTAAGTTTTCCATAATGTACTATACATTTAAAAAATTTAATATAGCACCCAGATACCATTCTCATGTGTGAAGTGTCTAAAAGCTACTCAATGTTTGAGATACATTGTAGGTCACCCAAAATAGCAGATCAAAAATCCCTCTCCATTCCTTAAGGATATTCCTAAGAGGATTCTCTTATCCTCTGTAAGAGACCATAAAAGTTTCAAAAAAAAAAAATGATCTTTAATTCAACATCATTGTAAAATGAATAACAAAAAAGATTCCCCGTAATATATCTAGTCAATCAATAACAATTTATTAACATCCTACTATGTTCTTGGCATTGTGGGCTAAATCCTCTCATGGATTACCACACAAACCCATGGTAACTCATAGTTTTTAGTGGCATCCTTGATGAAACCCTTCGGCATCGTAGTCACATTTGTTTACTTTCCTGCAGGGTTCATGGGACTCTCTGGTGAGGATAATATTACTTGCTATTGTTTATATAAAACTTTAACGTTTGCAAAGTGCTTTACAAATATCATCTTATTTTTATCTATATAACACCCTGGGGATTTAAGTGTTAATACAGTTCCCATTTTATGGATGAAGGAACTGAGGCAGACTGATGTTAAATGAATTGTCTAGGCTCCCATGGCTAATAAATGTCTGAGGCTGGGTTTGAACACAGGTCTTCCTGACTTCAAGTTCAGTGCTACATTCCCTGCTCCACTAGTCACAAATGTTATCAACAAATTTCATGTTCTATTGAACTGGAGTTCTCTGCTAAGCTAAGGTTTTTTTGTCCTACTCCTTGCTGTGATCAATTCTGCTGAGCTATTCTCTGATGGCACATACTGATGTTTGTTTACTGTTAGGCTTTCAGTTCCTTTGGCCCATTGCCCTAGAGGTTAATTTTTAAACTTTTTTTTTTAAATTTCAGATCATAGATAGTTATACTCAGCTTTCTAAAGTAGCCTTCAGACCTTTAGGTTTGACTTTCAAAATTGTGCTTCTCTGGTGTTTCTTATGTGCTTTCTTTTTTTTTTTTTAAATATAATTTATTTATTTTAAGTTTTCAACATTCATTCCGCAAGATTTTGAAATCTAAATTTTCTCCCCATCTCTTCCCTTCTGTCATCCCAGGACAGCATGCACTCCAAACACCCCGTTCCCCAAGCTACACTCCCTTCTATCATTCCCCTGTTCTCTCATCCCATCCCTCTATTTTCCTGTAGGACAAGATAGATTTCAGTTCCCCCATTGCCTGTACAACTTGTTTCCCACTTGCATGCAAAAACAATTTTTGGCATTCATTTTTAATGCTTTGAGTTCCACATTCTCTCCCTCCCTCCCTTCCCACCCACCCTCACTGAGAAAGCAAGCAATTACATATAGGTCATACATGTGTAACCATGCAAAATACTTCCAAAACAGTAATGTTACAAAGCACTGACCACGTTTCCCCCATCTTGTTCTGCCCTCCATTTATTCCATTCTCTCCCTTGACTTGTCTCCCCACAACAGTGTTTGATTCTGATTACTCCTTTCCCAAATCTACTATCCCTTCTATTATCCTTCCTCTCCTAGCCACTTCCCACCTGCCTTCCTGGAGGGTAAGGTAAATTTTCATACCCAATTGAATATGTGTTATTCCCTCTTTAAGTCAAATCCAGTGAGAGTAAGGCTCATTTATTTCCTCTGACTAGCACAATTTTCCCCTCCATTGTAAAAGCTCTTTCTTGCCTCTTTTATGTGAGATGATTCACTACATTCTACCTCTCCTTTTCTCTTTCTCTCAGGACATTCCTCTCAACACTTAATTTTGCTTTTAGTTATTCTCCCTTCATATTCAGCTCACCTTATGCCCTCTGTATATAAATACACACACCTATAATATATATTTATATACATACATGTGTATACCTACACATATGTAATACACACATGCATAAAATACACACACAAATATATATACTTTTTCTCTGACCATAGTAATACTGAGAAAGGTCTCATGAGTTACAAATATCATCATATAGGAATGTAAACAGTTCAACTTTAATGAGTTGCTTATAGCTTCTCTTTCCCATTTACCTTCTCATGTTTCTCTTGATTCTTTTTATTTTAAAGTCAAATTTTCTATTCAGCTCTGGTCTTTTCAACAGGAATGCTTGGAAATCCTCTATTCCATTGAAATTCCATTCTTTTCCCTGAAGTATTATATTCAGTTTTGCTGGATAAGTAATACTCGGTTTTAATCCTAACTCCTTTGACCTCTGGGATATCATATTTCAAGCCCTGGGACTGAGGCTAGGACTGGAACATGTTGCTCTCTCACCCAGTAGAGAGAGCTTTCCCACTGACCTTTGAAGCTGTCTTTGGTATTTGTGGGTTGAGAAGTTTGGAAAATGCTACAGCTGCCAGTGACTCAGAACCCTGAGCCCTGCTCTAGTCCAGTCTGTGCTGTCAGAGCCCATGCTGGGGGCTCCACTCAAAATCCCATGCAATAGACCCTTCCTGTCAGCCTTCCAGATTGTCTTGGGCTGGAAATCTGTTTCACTCTGTCATTTTGTGGCTTCTGCTGCTCTAGAATTTGTTCACAGTCATTTTTGAAAGATATTTTGAGGGGTTTCGGGAGAGAGCTCAGGCAAATCCCCGCTTCCATTCTGCCATCTTGGCTCTACCCCTCACTTGTATTCTTTAATATTAAATTTTAACTCATAACTCAAATAATGAGCTGTGATTAGAAAATTGCTTTTCACTCCTGTCATGATTCTTACTCTCAGTCAGTCTGGCTGTGTCACAGACATAACTTGAAGGCAAGTCATCCTGGTAACAAGGCTGATTCTCTGTCTAATGTCTAAGGCTGTTGGAAATCTGAATTTAAAAGCACAAAAGAGTTCACCTACCTTCTCTAAAAAAACTACCAATCTAACTATGAATTCTTAAATATGCTAGTGGAAGAAAAAGGAAAGCACTTTCACAAATGATCTTTCAGACAATTTTCCCCATATTCTATCATAAGTTTCCCTAAAACTGCTTAGGTCCCTGCAAATCAACAGAGGGGTTCTACTTCAGACTGTGAAAGGAAGTTTGTAGAATTCTGGATAAATCATCTGGGTAGAAAAACTAGAAAGCTTCTGGGTAGGGTGGCAACAATTTGCCAGAAATCCCTTCATTAATGGCTGTTCACCTACTTCACTCAGCAATGAAGATATCTTAGGACCTGAAATTGAAATAGGACCTGAAAAGTCCAGAGTATATTCAGAAGTCCATACACCTTTGCCAATAAGAGAAATTACATTGAACAGACCATTCACTTCCTTAAAAGTAAAGAAGAGGCCAGCCAGATCCTTCAAGAGAATTGGTTTTTAACTTGTTTTTAAAAGCTAATAAATGATGTGAGCTCCCCAGAAGGAAATTCAACAGAACATTATTTTCATGACTACCAGTAATAATAATATTGCCACTAAAATTATTTTCTATTAGACTGAGATCAGTACAATCAGTGAGTTCCCTTATAATCTTGGATGCAAGTAGTGATAATCTATTCCACAGCCATTTTTCTACATTTGGAACATGAGAATTTGGAAGTTTATTTAAGTTGCTTCATTACCCTGACTATTTCAAACAGTTGCTATTAACTGTCCTCATCATTTCTTTATACTATGGTTGAAAGAAAAGAGCCATAATTCTTTTCTCAATTATTAATCAATTTCAGTATTCACTTACTAACAGGGAGTGCTTAATAAACCACTGTTCCTCTCTCATTGACATTTTCCCCTTTCAAGGAGTTGATGGATGAATGAGAAGCAAGTGACAGACCACTGATGAGCTAAGAACTTCTAATCATGTCATTTTGAAATGAGGGTAATTTATGCAATAAGATAAAGATTTCTTTATAGTCAGGCACATTCTGAACAATAATTAGAGGTTATAATTCCAGAATTTTTTTTAAATCCTTAAAAGTAAATTAGAAAAATTGTTCATGTTATAGCCCTTGCTTCTATGTCTAGTCATAATGATGATGAGACTTTCATTTTGGTAAAGCAAATGCTTTGTATGGTATCAGTGCTGTGATTTGTGATATCAAGTTCAATAGCACCTGAATTGTCAGACAGTGGGTTGACCATAGCCTAGATATTAAAGATTTAGAAAAGATAGGAGACCAAAGTCACTTTTCTCTCTTTCTCTTGTCATATGTTCAATGGGTCTCAGAATTTCAGAACTAGAAAGTAGATTTGAAATTATCTTGGCTAAATTTGTACTTGATAAACAAGGAAGCTGGATCCCAGAAAGATTAAACGATTTGAGAAAAGTCACAAAGCTAGTTGCTGACAGAGATGGGATTAGAACTCGAATTTCTTGGCTTCTAATACACTGTTCTTTCTATTACCCTATGCTATAATTATTTCATGATGTTTGTACTTCATATAAAATTATTGCCAAACCTGGATTACCCAGAAGACTGGCACCTTCAATTACTCAAAGTTATGGCTAATCCAAGAGTGAGTAATCAAGTGAAGTTGTAAAAGTCTTTATGCATGCGGGTATGAAAATGCAACATAGCTTCAGTGATCTTCCCAGTAGTTTCTCCATGGTTCCCAAGATGTCCTTCAAGCTATGCTGGAGAACTAGAGAGTCATGAACTTGATTGGGAACTTCATGGAGAAAAGTAAGTGGAGAATGCTGAAAGTGCAAAGAGAATTAATTAAGAAAATTCATTGCTTTCTTTTGTGAGGAGATAGGTCAAGAACTTCAGAGAAAAAACAAGTTCAGTTTCTAATTCCATGATTTAAGTTGTATTAAAGCTATATGTATGTTCATATAACTGGATATATGATCTACCTTTTGGGGGGGG
>CM053771.1:468890305-468912132 GCA_028658325.1 Potorous gilbertii | reverse complement strand
CTCTTATCCAAGATGTTTATCTGCCATGTAACATCAAACACTGTTGGTGAGAAAAATCAGTGTTTTGAGCAATATCCTGCTCAACCAGTCAGTTCTATCATCTTATTTGTACATTCAGTGAGTGAGAAGAGAAACACACACACACACACACACACACACACACACATACACACACACAGAGACAGAAAGACGACAGAGACAGAAAGACAGACAGTGAGAGCATGTAAAGATTTATACTCACATGTACAAAATACTGTTCTTCCTTCTTTATCGTATACCAATGTGCACTTCTCCTTGCTCTACATCCCTTTCTAGATATATTTAACATGATAATAAACCAAAACGCAAACCTAAAGTGAGTTGCCCTCTCTCTGTGTGTCTCTCTGGGACCTGCTTCTATGGCTTTTTGTTTGTTTTAATCACATCATTTCTGGAAACAACAAAATTGTGAAATGTTTTGGCTTCATTTGTCCCTTTGCATTTTTGCCTAATTTTAAAATTAATATAAATAATGTCATTAAAGAATTCTAGTGAAAATAGTAAGAGCAATAAAAATTATAAGTAACTGAATTTAAACTATGCTCTACACCTTTACCTGCACCTCCCAGCTTCCCTGACTTTTTTCCACACTCAGATCAAGTTGAATTTTCTGCTAGGGCACCTTCCTGGTTCCCCAGCTGCCAATGCCTTTCCCTTTCCGATTACCTTGATCCTCTCTGTCTCTGTCTGTATCTGTCATATAAATATATATATATGTATATATATATATACATATATATATGTGTATATATATATATATATATATATATATATCAGCTGTTTGCTTCTTGTCTTTCTATCTGCATTGCTTAGAACAGTTCATGGCATGCAATAAGCACAAAATAAATGCTTGCATGGTCACTGACTGATTTCCCCTGTATGCCCAAGAACACATATCTCATAACAGTTATTCCTCAATAACTGGAAAATGAGCCTATGAATTAAATCTAATTGGAAAAGTCTTTAAAACTATACCTACAATTCTAAAAGTAGTAACAAATTTATTAAAAATTTAAGAACCCGAAGCAATATATGTACATATATATATATATATATTGTCCTGCAACTTTGTACATTCATAAACCTTGCCTGTTTAAAATGAAAATCACATGGTTAGTACAGCGTCTTCCTTGGACCTGTGTCCCCTGATAATTTACAAAATGAGACAAAACAATTGATTTCTCTTACCTAGGATGAGTTAAGAGCAAACCAGATTGGAAAACCCTTTGATCATGCCAAAGTGCATGATATAAAACATAATAATACCAGATTTTGCTTTATGAAAACCAAAAAATAAAAAAGCAAGCTCTTAATCCTATAAGCCGGCATTATTAAATCATGGTTGCCTGGATTTATCAGCATGATGAGAGATCAAGGTGACAGACATAGAAGTTTATAGTAGATTAACCTTATTAATATCAACAACAAAAAACTTTAAAGTACTTGAAACCTACAGGGGAAAGGACCAATATTCAGAACTGTGCTTTGGAGAATTTAGCTTATTAAAAGTCTTATAAATGTGTCTTGATGATCACACTCTTCCTGGGAAGGAAAGTTTTTTGACAACTATTCACTTTCACTTGCCTGAAAGTACTTCATCAGAAAGAACGATGATGATTTAGTGTTTTCTGGTCTAGTCTGCATATCCTGGTGGCAATTGTCTTAGAGAGATAACAAAGCAAAGTGAGCATAACGAAAACCAGCCTATATTGAAAATTAAAACAATCCCCCTAACTTCCCTAGTAGTAAGCAAAGAAATTAACGTTTCCTGAACTTTAATTCTGTCTGTCCCTTATTGTGCTGGCCTCATTTTCACCTTCTCCTTCTTCAACGGTTACACACCATCCTGCCAACTTTGGAAACAGGAAATCAGATAAAACTTCTGGCTTTGCCTTTCCTTTCTATAGTTAACCAAAGTTATTGATTCTTCCTCTCTTGTATTCTCCCAGTTTCGGTGGATTGGGACAAAGTTGGAGCATTTAGTTAGAAGACCTAGCTGCCTATGACCTCAACACTGTGTCATTGCACAGAACAGAATACTTTTTCCCACCCTCTCTGCCAATTTAAGACTTTCATTTCCCAGGACCATATTCAGTAATCATCTTTTCCAGAAAATGTTCCTGGATTACACCTTTTATACTCTAATCACTCATTTTAATTGGTGCTACTTAGGACTTCAGAATTTATTATTTTTCCTTTGTTTTTCTTATTTTGCAATCAGTCATCTGTAAGTCACTTCATACTCATATGCTTTGGGTTATTCAATTAGGATGTACAGTTTTTAGAAAGAGGGAGTTTTCCTCTCTTAAATATTCTCTGTTTTCATCACAGTATTCTTCATGTTTCATGTATTCTGCATCCATTTGGGCACTCAGTGAACAGGTGTTATTTTCCAGAGTCTTCAGTATTTCATGATTTTGAGGGAAGTACTCATTAGTGCAAAGAAGCAAGATGCATTTCTATAGCTTGAGACCAGATCATGTGAGTAAAGCTTTGAAACATCAATGATAACTAACCCCTATGCTTCTACCTCATTGTCAGCATATGGAAGCACCCAACCAAGCATATGAGCCAGGTTCAGCCAATTAGAAACTAAATGACCATATAACAACTTCTCCCCCGCAATCCCCACCTTTTTAATCAAAACTTTTGTTGAAAAGAGGAAAAGATGACATTTCAAAGGAATATTAAGGTCTGCACAACAGCAATCCATACATGACAGAAGCTTTTGATGCTTTAAGCTCCCTATTCATTTAGCTCAATTATCTATTCCCTTTATTCTTTTCGATATTTAAGTTCAATGTTCTAAAATGTCCACATGGCCTTTGTAATACTGTAGCTAGACAGGAAGGGTAAAAAAGCTTTAAAATATAAATGCAAATAGTTTGACATCTCACAAGCATTTTAATTGTAACTATCTATTTTCAGTGAGTTTCGGCTTTGTCATTTTCTGAAATACAAAAACAAATTACAGACCATGTAATGAATAGCGATTCTTTCATTGAAAATTTAGCTGTAATAGCTGCTTAGTTGAGACTGACTTTAAATCTATACTTTTTCAGGTTCACTCAAATGGGACTGAAACACTACTGCCTAAGTTATTGTTGTAGCCAATTTCATTGTCTCTTCATGTCCAATCTATCTGTCCATACCAGGCAATGACAGAATCAACATCTTCACCTATGTACTGCTCCAGGGTATCAGAGTGATAAAGAGAATGGTTATGCTTGGGGAAGGTGACATAAACTATTCCTGGGGTAAGGAATTTGAAAAGAGATGTGTGGGGATGGATATTGGACTTTAAAAGAAGACAGAGATCTTGGGACAATATGAGGTTGTTGTTGGGCAAACTTCCAAATTCCTCCTTCCCCCATACAAAGCAGATCACTTGATGACTTCCTATTTAAATTAAGGGGTGATAAATAGATGCTAAAGTCAGTTGTTTATGCATTTTTAGCTTTTAAAAAATATCAAACACCTAATGAGTAAAGAGAAAGAGTGTGTTAGTACGAACACAGATAGATGGATGCTTTGTACTTTTTTGGGGGGGAAAGCAAAGGAGGACATCAAATCAAATATACCTAAAGTATCAAATTAAACTGAAAATGACTTTAAGGATCACCTAATGCAACTCTTCCACTTACTCAGGAAATAGAAAAGGAAAACTGAAATTCAGACTGAATATCTGAAATGGAACCTTTATCTTATACATCATAGACTGTTCCATCTGGAAGGGACCTTAGAGACTACTTTATCCAATATCATTTTACAGAGAGTGAAATAGAAGCTCAGAGTTAGTGCAAAGAGTAGGGAGCAACACCTAGGTCTCTTAATATCTAGTTGAGCACTGTTTGAGCATGGCCTCAGTAGGGGGAATAGGTTCATGGGGGCACTAAGTTTTCTGGGCTAGTCTATAGATCTATTATTCACTTCTGTAGGCCACAGCCTTTTCCTCTGTACCACTCAAAAGAGTTTACAAGGAGGAAACACGTTCCTTTGTCCTATGAAGTCAAACTGGAAAAGAGGCCGAGATGAGACACTTGGGTCTTGGAGAAGCGTTGGAAGTATAACAGAAATCCCACAATACCAAACTTGGCCTTTGCTGTTTTACTTTAATATGGTAGATAAGAACTTGAGCATTCTGTGGACCATACACATCAATGTGAAAATTTAAGAACAAAACATCTAATTGTACCATATTAACAAAACAGAACCATCAGGAAAACATAAAATAGCAAAATTGCTCTTAATGATTTATAAAATTATAGAAATTACTTCCATTCTAAGAGTCTCCTAGGCCAGAAAGGAAGTACCACTGGAGGGAAAGGGAGTGAGAATTTTAAAATAAATTGTTCTTGATATTTTCTGCTTCTTATAAATTATCCCTATATCTTTTCTCTTCCCCCTTCCTAAAGAGCCATCACATAGACAAATGGCATTTTTTAGGGAGGGAAATAAAAAGTCAGCACAACATATTGATAGCTTTCAAAAGTCCAAAAACGTGCAATATGTGACACCTATGGATCTTCCACCTCCAAGAAGTGGTCAATTGTGGATGCCTTCTCATATTTCTTTAAGTTCTGTTATAACTTATAATTTCACTACATTTGCCTTTGATTTTTTTGAGTGTATGGTTTAATCTTCTCATTTACATTGTTGCATCATTGTGTATATTATTTTCTTGACTTTTCTTACTTCATTCTACATCAGTTCATACCGATCTTTTAGATGTTTCTCTATATTCCTCACATACATCATTTCTTATAGGACATTTATATTCCATTACATTCATGTACCACAATTTGTTTAGCCATTCCCAATTGATGGGTATCTACTTTATTTCTGATTCTTAGCTATCACAAAAAAAGTGTTACAAATATTTTGGTGAGTTCTTCCTACTAATGCCTTCCTTGGAGTATAAATAAGTCAGTAATGAAGTCTCTGATTCTAAGAGTTATGAACATTTTATTCACTTTATTTTCATAAGGGATTGACACATTGACTATTCATACTGTGCTAAATACTTTAGAGGCCATTACTATCTCCATTTTGTAATTATGGAAAGTGAGGTTAAGTGACTTGTCGACGGCCACATGGCTTGTAAGTATCTGAGGTCTTCCTGACTATAGGTCCAGCACTCTTTTCACTGCCCACCTTAGCTGGCTTATACTTTGATGATACTGAAAGAATAACTGCCATGAGTGGTTGCTGCTGGAATACTTTCCCTGGAAGTGCTTGATATTTTCAACTGTCCCTGGCAGATGCTTCATCACCCCAGTGATCAATCACAGTTAGTGCCCCCTCCTAGTTGTCTCTTGCCTGGATCTACCTCCATGGACATCCCTCTGCCCAGAAACTGACCCTCAGTTTTCAGTCACTAATGTACTATCAAGGAATAGGTGTCTCCTGAAGCTGCATCTTTTCTTCCGTTTTTTTTTTTTTTGTTTTGTTTTGTTTTTTTCTTGTTTTCGCTCTTTTTTGATTCAGACTTCCCAGGCTCCATGACAATGGAAACTATGTAAAAGGGTTCTCAAAACCTGAGAGGTAATTCATCAGTTTTCAGGGTCTGTTTCACTCACCTCACAACTCCACCTAGGAAGCCCCCCAAAAATGCATCATGATATAATTCAGAGATGCCTCTTTTTCCTTTACCACAGAAGATATCTAACCTTAATGTGTTGTCTGTATTAGGCTGTGTAGTTCTCTTTCAATTAGTGTGATGGCCAAACATACAAATGATCTTTTGGAACTGTACCCTAGAGCTGAAGTGCCATGATTGGTGAGTTTGTGCATGAGTGAGTGAGCAGAGATGCTGGTATCTAGCTATTTCTAGTGCATCTTAGACTATCCTTCTCATCCAACATATGTATCTGCCTTCCTATCTGCCTTGCTATAAGATCTCCATCCTTAATTACACCCTCCAAAGTGGGCACTTCTGTCCTTGGGAATGGTAATCAAATCCATGCTACCATCACTTCTGGAAAGACTATGACAAATACCTCAGCTACAGTAAACTCACAATTTTTCTGACCCCTCAGACCAAAAGCTGTTTTCCTGGAGACAACTGCCTTATATGTGTAGTCTCTTTCTATTAGAATATTAGTTCCTTGCGGCAAAAACTGCCCGGCCTTCTGTGTTTGAATCCTTTGGGTCTAACATGGTGCTTGGTACCTAGTAAGAACTTCATATGTGTATGCTTTTTAATCATTTATTCTTGCATATGTGACAAGCCTCTAGGAGATTACAAAACACTGTAAGGATGGAACTGGAAGTGGGGGGAGGAAGGGTGATAACTGGGTTTCCCAGATGGATTCGGTCAAAGGGTAGCACTTGAGGGCCTAGAGGGTCACATGGCCTCAAGGCCACAGGTTCCCAAACCCTGCTCCCTCAAACATAAACATAATCTATGAACAATGTGGAGCTGATATATTCAGTACTAAATAGGCTCACAAGAGTCATAACCAACAGAAAATGGCTAAACAGCAACAATTTTAAAACCTCTATGATTTCACTGCTGTGGTTTCTCCCTCCACTAATGTAGATGGTTGAGAACTGAATATACTTTAGGACACAGTATTTAATGATATATTAGGGTTTTAAAACTTTACCTGGTAACCCACAGTCTGATAATGGTGGCTCGTCTTTCAGTGATGTATACAACAGGCTATAATTTAAAGATTTTTTTTTCCTCTTAGATCTACCTTTTGGAGCCTGGGCTCTTTTGACATATCCACTGCGAGCCCATAGTCACTGGTTTCATGCTATGATGAGGTATCCAAGTAGGGATTTTAATGGAAGATGTTTTTTCTACAACTGGAGAACTGAACTGAGCATATTACTCTTAAATATTTACCACATTTGCATGTCTTCATTCTCTTAAAAACTCAAAATTCATGAAAGTAAGGGCTTGCTATGCAATGCATACTCCTTAAATCCCTACCCCTACTCTTCAACAAGGAGCATGTTAATAAAAACAGGCAAGATAAATGGCAAATTCATAAACTTTTTATACTTATTTAACATGAAACAGCATCTTTAAATATTAAATAGACCATGTTGGAATTGCTTTCTTCATATACAATATCCTCTTACTTTGATATTGATTTGGATCATTGTTACCAAAAACCTAGGTCAGGAGGTATATAGGCAACTGATATGGATGGAAATGATCTCCATACTACTAACATGTCTGTTAAAATATCATCAATTCCTTTTTTCCTCAGTGCAATTCAGTGATTGACACATCTTAAACTGTCCATGTCTTTTTCTTGAAGACAGTATTCATTATACATAGATGAGAAAAACTTGTTATGTTCTCATTTGTAATTCCTAAAACACATTTTTCAATGTATTTTTGCCCTATTTCCCAATGGTCATCTTTTTGATATTATGTAATAAAATATATGTTGTTTTAATTTATATGATCTTTTGGAGTAATTTAATTTCACTACTTACCCATCTTCTACTACAAAATTTTATGTATAAACTACAATTTCCTTTCTGGTGATCTTTTTGTAAGCTTTTCCCCCCAGGGTACTGCACCACAAAATGATAAAGTATACCAAGAAATGATATTTCTTACTACTTTCCTACATGATAAAAACAAATCTGTCTCTTGTATTTGACCATCCTAGGATAACCTTTGAACCATTCTTCCATTTAGATACAATTTCTGTTTATATAGTGAGAAGGCCAATATTATTTTGATTTATTTTTGCCAGTAACTTATCAACTTATTAATCCCTGGAGAAGGTTCTTACATTGAGAGCCTCAGCAGTTAGGTTAATGTTTATAGACAGTCTAAAATACTCTTCCTTTTTCTACTGCTTTGCCAGTATTACTGCAGAAGGGGTATGAAGACCCCACAGGATATACTCAAAGAACTATACCACATGGCCAACTTTCTGGTGATGTGCCTTTCTATATGATTAACTAGGCTGGACTTGGGAAAGGAAATATCATCTGTTGTCAGAAACATCCTTTCCTATATAAGCTCTTGAAGGAGCCCCTCAGTTCTTTCACTACTACATTGCCAAACACATGTACATGCACACACACACACACACACACACACACACACACACACATACACACACACTTTTTGTTGGGTACCTATTCTGGTCCAACCTTTCTCTCTTTAAGGGATTATTTCAGACTTCTCATATAGCACATTGGGATTTGAAGTGTTATAAGCATAAATCTGTAGTTACCACAATAATCATGAAAATAGATTGCTATAGTGGCAAATTTCTTCCATTTTCTGTCTCTTATTTATCCTCCTGCTACTTTCCTCTATGAATGCTCTTGGAATGATAATAAGGCTCAGTTGTGTCTCACACCAAGCATTTTCTAGACTTTTTTTTGCTTCTATTACATTTTTCACGTATTATGAGATTGTAATGGTGCTTTTTATACTCTCCCACCATCTTCCTCTGCAGTGGTTTTTGGATTAGTCTGACTTCTGAGCTTATGTTGTCTTTGACTTCCATGTCTCTCCATTTCATAAGCAGATCAAATGTTTGCTGGCTTGGGGTAATTTTCTAAGATGGTTTGAACTGCTCATCATGGTTATATCTTTACAGTGGTTAACTTTTAGTAGGAAATAGTGATGATAAAGGTCAAAATCTTTCCCTTTTTGGATTTCTCATTTTGGGGGCATTGACAGCTCATTTAAATAGGTAATGTGTAGAAATTATTGCAATTATTTGCAATGTGTAACATCCATCTTTATTCTTTCTTCTAATTTAATACTGATTTTTGACCTTTGCTTTAAATATTTCATGACCAGAATTCACTCCTACAGCTAATTCCAATATGTCCTTCAAAACTAGTCAATTCTTATCTGTTAAGATGTCAAATTCATGTATGTATGGGTGAATTGCTCATTACTTGATATATCCAGAACTTCCTGACTCTGTTACAGAAGAGATTATTCTTGATATGTAGATTTGAGATCCCTGAATAACCTACAAGACTTTGACCTTTTCCATATTCCAAACTCAAAACATTTTCCAACATAGTTTTAATCATGTTTTTTGGATATTGTCAATTTCTTTGTATCACTTCTATACCTGGTCATCCTCTGCAACAGATGTTGGTAAAATAGCATTGCCCTCTGAGCATCTTTTTATTAATGCTCATAAGAGCTACTAGAGGAGATGAACATTTGTCTCATACTATGTGGCTTCATATGGCCTTTAGGTACATGCTTAATCAAGTCCACCAAACTTTGGTTTGCCACTCTAATGAGAAAAAAAAATGAGTAACTATATGTTGCTTTTCTAACTACTGTATATTTCAAGAATATAAATATTTATAGATTTTACTTCCAGTTATATGTCAACTTGGCTAGACATTGGATAAGTATTTCCTATTTAATGTATCTAAACCTAATTTGCTTTATTGGTAGTCTAAATTGGTAGTCTAAAATCTAATTATTAGTGTCTTATGACTAACCCTAACCCTAAAAGTCTTATGAATCTCCTTTTCCAAGATTATATCACATTCATTTTAGATAAAGTATGAAACTTCACAGACCCAAAGAGAATTTTCTTAAAATTTCCTTTCATTCATGGCTTGTCATAGTCAGGGAAGTCATTCCCTACTGATAATGAACAACCATGTAGTTTAGGCTGGTTTTCAGATAGCTGATTTGGTCCATTGTTAAGAAGAACCAAAATTAATGAAAGCAGCCTAATGTGGGTCAGTTGGGAGCAGGCTACATTCATGTCAGATGAAAAATAACTGCTACAATGACTATACATTCATAGGAGGAAGTTCACAAGTAGGTTATAGGGAAGGCTTCCTGCAGGAAATAGACTTGGAGCTGCAGCTTGAATGATGAATAGATCTTGGCTAAATGAAGAAACTAGATGGAAAGTAATAATTGGCATTTATAAAGCACTTTAGAGTTTGCAAAGCACTGCACCCAAGCCATCTCACTTGACCCTTGCTTGATGGTGTGCTGTTCCTTCTATCAGGGCTCCAGTATCAGCAACTCTGCCATAGGTGTGCTGTTATCATCTAGACTACAAGCTGAAGAAACTAAGGCTGACAAATGGAAAATGACTAGCCTGGGGTCCACATGTAGGAAGAGCCTGAGGCAGGATCTGAATTCATGTCCTTCTGACTCCAAGTCCAACATTCTATTCACTGAGCCATTTATCTAAAATAGTTTAAGAAGAGTAAAATGATGTGCAGGCTATAAGCATTGTGTAGGAGAGCTAAAAGAAAGAAGAGACTAGAAATATCTGAAAAGCAAAGGAATGAGAGGGTATTGCGATCAAGGAGCAATTACCAGCACTGAAGATTTCAGAGAAGTATAGTATCAGCCCTGGAGCTCCTGTCTCAGGAGGATTACAGTAGTCTTGGTCTTGTCAAGTTATTATTTAAAATGTTCCCTCATTACCCATGATAATGTTTGCCTACAGTACTAAAATTCTACTATCCCTGGAGGTCTTTTGTGATCATGATAGCAGAATAGAGAACCAATCTCTACAATGATAAATAACACACATGTGTTGTTCTTCATGCATACTACATACTGAGCACTGCATTAGACTAACTAAGAGTCACTACGGCTAGAGCACTGGACCTGAGGGCAGCAAGCCCTGAGTTCAAATCCTGTCTCGGTCACTTACTATGTGACCTTGAGAAAGTCACTTTAACTTCTATCTGCCTCAGCTGCCTTATCTATAAAAAGGGTATCATAATGCACCCTATCTCAAAAAGTCTTCATGAAGATAAAATAATATCTGTAAGTGCTTTATAAAGCACTTATTAAAAAGCTATGTAAATGTTCATTATTGTTTCCATTGGTGGCATAGCATTCTGGGATTACTAGTAGTATTGTATGTTGCCATTTGATAAACAGGACAATACATTTGTTAGACCTTGTTAGATAGGACATTACAACAAGAATCTGTTATTTCCTTTGAGTGTGTATCCCTTCCATGAAAGTAGATAGCAAGCCACTTATAATTTAGGAGATAAGTCTTAGTGCTGCCTGAGGCTCTGTTTTACCATGAGCACATAGTTAATAAATGTCAGAAGTCTGACTTTAATTCTAGTGTGCCTGACTCTAAGTTCAACAGCATATCCACTCTTCCACATTGCCTCTGATCCATACAAACATGCATATCGCTTTCTCACTAGACAGCTGAGAATTTTATTAAGCCCTTCCTAGCTCATTTTCATAATAAATCCCTTAGTTACACTCTTTTTAGATGTTTCCCTTATTATTTGCATGTGCTTTGTCCATTTTGTGAATTATTTACAAAAATCTATTAAACATTAGCCAATTTTCTCCAGTCCTTTTATGCGAACAGCATTCCGTCATGGTTACTTGGTATGTGTTCCATGAAGGTAAAAGTATTAACAGTCAAAACACAGGCATTAAGGTAAATAAGTTGCTGAAAGTAACAGATTTTAAGTGCTATGCACTGCATCTCGTACTTGCACATTCTTCCATTTTCCTAGTAAATAATTCCACTGATACAAGATATCAGGTGGCAGGAACTCTATGGATGCTTAATGAATAGTCATTGGCATACTAATTAAAAGCAGAAAATGAGCAGTAAGAGATAGGGTTAGTAGACCTCTTCTTAGCTTAAAAAAAAGTCAAAGATTTGCAGTGCTCAAATCGAATGCTGTGCAAGTGGAAACTTAATATCTTCATACCAAAGTATTTCTAATGACAGCTGTCCATCATCTGTGAAGAACGTGTTTATTCCTGGCTCTGTCCTTTTAATCACTGAACGTAAGATGTTCAGAGCTATATAAACCCCTGACATTTTTTCTTTCCTTTACATTTCTAACCTAAGACTAGAGAGCCTGCACCCAGAGAGCAGACAGGCAGTAACTACTTGGTGGTGGTGGTATATTGTTTCTTCTAGCAGAGCCCGACTCCCTAGATCATTTTTTTTTTTGCTTACCTAACTTGAGTGTTCCACTTTGATGAATACAGCAGTTTCCATGGAACTCTACAGTTACCAATTTCTCCCTCAGAATCAGCTCCTCAGAGATAGGCTATAATTTCTCATTGATTTTGTTGAATTGGTTGGGCTCTCCTATGTCATTACAGATAACTTGGTCTGGTCACATGATGTTAAGGCTTCCCTACCCAAGTGTTGCTGATAAAACTTGCTTAAATGCTCAATGTAATGTCTGTAGCATACCCAGATCTCCCTCTTGCTCAAATGATTGGATGGCACAGACTTTAAGGTTAATAGCATCTTTAAACTTCAAGGGTATAAGATACCAGTTATTTAAAAGACTTACTCACCTAATTAGCTGATGACTCACAATTCAACAGTTTACAAAGTTGATATAGTCCAGTCACCTATGTATTAACTTTTTCAAAATTGTAGTGTCCCATGCCTATTACATCATTATGTAAAAATATGTAATAAAGGTAGTAGCGGTCTGATCTTATAGCTCTCTCTTTTAATCTGGTTTAGTTAAGGATATACCTTGTAAAGGCTGATAGTATGAACTGTCTACTTCAGGGCATTGATTTAAATTGAAATGCTGGACTTTCTCTGAAAAGTGACCCATAATCTGGAACAAGGCCTTAAAAGTAGAAGAGTCAAGAGCCCTTGAGAACATTTTAAGTAGAGTAGTCAAGTAGTAAGGGCAATAGGAAGCTAGAAAGTGGTACAATCAAGTGATCTTGAAATTTTTTCTCTTTTTTGGTACACTTGTGTGATAATGGCATTGAGAGTATGTTAGTCTTTAAGTAATGTGACAAGTAGTGGTGACCAAAAAAAGAGTTTTTCCTCAAAATGATTTTCTTCTCTACAAAAGTAGATGATGTCGTTTCAGACCAGCTAACTCAAGTACTAATTTATTTGATGTCTATAGATTAGGTAATAACCTTAATTAAAAGACGAGGTAAGAATCATATTCTAAGAATAGCAAGTATCACCTATAGATAAGTAATCTTCATCTAAATATAAAATGATTCATTTTCTCCCTCATGTCTATGATGCTTCTTTTTTTTCTGTTTTAATTATACAGTCTACTAATCTTTGAAACTAAAGTAAGAAAATCTGGAGGAATCAAGAATGTTTTATCTTGTGGGCCTACTGACATCATTGTCAATCCCAGAAAAATGTTCTTAGATCCCCACTCCAGAATTTCTCAGTTTTATAGCCTCCAGAAAGTCCTACCCTTAATGCCTCATTTCTCAGTATCTGAAATTCATGCCAATAGAATAATGTGTTTTATCAAGCAGAAAAATCTTATATAACAGTAATGTAAAGAGGTAAAGCATGTTTTCCAGTTACTAGGTTAGCTAAATATTAGTCTCAAGTCTAGAAGTGACTTAATGATGACTTGCTTTCCTATGACAACCCATGAAACAAAGAAAAATGCAAAATGGTCATCAATACCTTGTGGTCCCCCACCAACTTTTGCAGGCAAATGAGTCATGGGTTTGGTGTTAGAAATGATTTTAGACTCTCTAAAGCCTAATACCTTCATTTTACAAATAAGGAAACTGAGGCTCAGAATGGTTACATGATTTGCCCTTGGTCGAACTGAATTGTACTGAACTTAAGAGTATGACTCTCAACGGCTACATAGTTATATTACTGTGATGGTGACAGCAGGGCAAAATAGCGGAGGGGGCACAGAGTTCTAAAAAGCACTCGTTTTTTAGACTTCTTATAAAAATGAACTTTTTTATGCTCTGACTTATGATATCATTGGTGGAAGGTTCTCCTCTCACCAAAACAGATTACCACTAGCTCAATCATTTATAATCTTACTGAATTTCCTGGAGGCACTGAGAGATTAAATGATTTGCCCTGGTCCCACAGCTAGTAGGGTATCAGAAAGGGGACATATATTAACTTAACTGTTAGTATTTTAACTGATTTCTTTCTCCAATGTTCAGTAAGTAGACTGCCTACCAGGGGGACTGAATCATATCAACCTTGAAACTCTCACTATAAATAAAACCAAAACACAAAAAGCAGTTAGACCATAATAGAAGTATGGCTCAAAGGGTTTACTTATAGAGGCAAGTAGATGACTCTGTGGAGTTGGTTTTATCCAGGGTCCAAAGCCAACCACAACAGCAGAAGTAACAACACAATAGCTGGGCTTTAGATAATGCTTCAAGATTTGAAAAGAACTTCCCAATTATATTTTATTTTATGCTCACAACAACCCTGAGAGAGGTAGGTGCTCTTATCATCCATCTGTTACAGATGAGGAAACTGAGACAGACAGAGGTTAACAAACTGTCAGGGGTCACAGAGTTAATAAGTCTCTGAGACTGTATTTAAACTTAGGTCTTCCTGATTTCTGGACAATGGATCATTCAGCTGCCATATCACTTTAACATTGTTTAATGAGAGACATAGTCATCTTGTCTTGCAACACTCCTGAAAAATAACAGTAAACAGACCACCATGCAGATAATGTCAGCAAACTCAGCAACATATACTACAGGGACAAAAGGTAGAAAAAAATCCTCTGAAGACTTTCATAGCACTTACCAAGATTAAATACATCTTTGAATACTTAGTGACTCCCTATAAGGATTGCATGGAGAAAAACAAAGAAAACATGTTCATTCATGCATTCATTCATTCAATAAACCTTTATTAATTATCTACCAGACACTGACTACATTAGGCATTGGGGAATTATATACTAGGGATACAAAAACAAAAGTCTCTGTCCACAAAGAACTTAGATTCTATTGCTGAGAATGTATTATATAAGATGAAATGCAAAGTACATACAAAATAATTTTCCCTGGACAAGCCACTACGGATCAAGGAGGCTAGAACAAGTAACACATATTGAACTTTATAGGCAAATGGGGAATGGAGATGGCCTATGAAAAGTCAAGGAAACAAAAACTAGAATGCCCTCAGAATAGGAAGCAGGTCATTTTGGCTAGAATGTAGAGCCATAAGCCTGAAGATGTAAGATGAAGACACACTGTAGAAGGTGTCAAAAATGTCTTCTATTTTATGCAACAGGTAAATGGGAGTCGTTAGAGCTTCTTGGTCAAGGGAGTGATATAATTAGCAGTGCTATGGAGGATGGATGGGAAGAGGGCAGGGAGCAGAGGCAGAAAGACCTATTAGAAGGCTATTGAAAAAATTGTAGTTGTTCATTCCAAATAAACTGTCAAAGATATAAACTATGCCAAAGTAAAAGACAGAATAAAAATAAGGTATGGCACTGAGAAGCAATTCCAACCTGACCTACTCAAACAAGTTATTGGCTCAGTAAAATGGAAAGAATGAAAGGACACTGGCATTTCTTAAAGAAGTGTAATCAACCAAAATCAGCCATCACAATGCAGAAGTCAGGAGAACTTAGGCACCACCTTAGAATTTAAACTGGATGTTTTAAAATTTTATTTTTAATTTATAGAATAAAACAAACATTTCCATAGCACAGTAAATTAAAAAAAAAGATGATTGTACATGAAACTGGATTTTACCTCATCAGAGGCAAAGGCTTTTATTTTAATTCGCAGAAAATTCAGTAATGGGGCAATGAATCATAGAGAACAAATTATTAGAGCTGTAAGGGACTCTGGAAATCGTCTGGTCCAACTCCATTTTACAGTTGAGAAAACTGTTTCACAGAGGTTAAGTGGTTTGCCCAAGGTTATGCACGCTGGAAATAACTGAAGCAGGATTTGAATCCTGTACTTTGACTTGAAATTTAGCACATCAATACCTCAATACAATACCTCAATCAATACATCAAGTATGGCTTTCAATCTAAAATGAGTTTTGTATTATCTTGTGATGGGGCTGATTTAAACCTTTAAAATCAATTTAGGCACATTGTTCAGTCACCTTATACAATGACACTCAAGGCAACATATTCTCCTTGAGAGATTGCCAAAAGAAGAGGAAAGAAGGAATGAGTAAAGCTTGACTTCTTGTTATCAAAAGACCTCTAGCATCTTGATGTTACCTACAGTGGCCCACTGTTTATGGCTATACAAAATAACAGTAAAGAGACTAGAGATGAATGCTTGTCAAAGTAGTTGTGTACACTAATCATGATATACAGATCTGCCCAGCCTCAAGTCATAATGGACAAAGAGGCCATAAACCAAAGAACCAAGTTGATTCCTCTTCTATTCCTAGATACAGAATTGTATCCCTACCCCTATCCTCTCCCCGCTCCCAACTCCACCCTCAAATATGCTTTTAATGAACATATACAGAGGAGAGTCAATCTATATGGTCCCAGTGTAAAGACACACAAACAACCAATGTACTTTTAAGAAGACAGCCCCAAGAATAGTAATTGTGAATCTATCAGTATCTTATCCATCTGCCCGTAATGTCCACAAAGTCGATATTAAGGACAACATATAAAACCAGATATACCCCAAAGCCCCAAAGACACAAAATGGACCTTTGCTCATTCTAACGACAGGACATCCATCCTCAATGTCATGAAAGTTAGGACTAATGGCGTTGGCCAATTTTTGCACAAGGTTGTTATTACTATTTTTACATCCATTCCATTCACAGTTCTTCCAAATTAGAGTTTTCTTTACCAAAGGGTCAGAGTCAGTAGGGCTGAGTGAGATCATTCAAGCAGGTTATCTGAACAGTCTGGCTTGGATTTCTGCTGATGCTCCAATCGGTTCAAGATAAACTTACTGGTGTCAAGAAAGCGCTCAACACAGTTCACAAAGCAGGATTCTGTCCTACTGTCCAGCCTTGGTCCCGGCTTGTCCATACACTTTTCCCAACAGATTTCAGTTATCTGGTGGACCATTTGCTGGAATCGCTGCCTCTGAGTTTCTGCCTCGATGAAATGCTGTAGCTGCGGGTCCACTGAGCCCAGATCATCCAAAAAGGATAAATTCATGCCCTGCCAGGATCTTGGCAGTGGAACCAACTTTTTGCCAACCTTTCCCGATCTGTAACCAGAAAGATCAGGCCTGAACAGCGCCTACCCAGGGATAGGCAAACCACTCCCTAGTTGGCCCTACCGAACCTGATCCCGAAGTGGTAAATCCTAGCACTCCTCACGTAGCTGCTGGGGACTCACAAGCCCTCCTGCAACCTCCTCCTACACCATTTTAGAAAATCTCACTGACCTGGTGGTGGAAGGTTGTGAATAACAACAGCATGACCTCACAAAGAGAGTTGGGGGAGTGGGGTAGTGAGGCAGTCGGGGGTGGAGAAAGAGCCAGGCTATTGTCAAGGAGTCCTGGGTTCAAATCTCTCTCCTGTCCTTCTCTGGCTGTGTGACCTTGGGCGAGAAACTTAAACCCTCCGAATTGTTTTAAAGACTCCAAGTTTTAGAAAGTTGCTGATCTGATCTGACTGGGAAGGGTATTTCATTAGGAGTTCCCGTACATCAGTGAAATCCCAGGTCTAGACTGAAGAAAAAAAATGCGCCATAATCTTCATACCAACCCTCCACCCCTAAATACACACACACACACACACACACACATCATCATCATCATCATCATCATTGTCGTTGTCGTCTCTATACCTTCTAAGTGTATATACTTCAGTTCTGTTCTATGTATGGATGAAACTGGAAAGTCAGAGGGATTGAATTTGAATTCCACCTCTATGGGATTATTGGTCAACTTAACTCTTCCTTTCTAGGATCCAGTTTTCCTTATCTGTGAAATAAGTATCATGAATTAGATTTATAAAGATGATATCTAACCTTAAAACCCATGGGTCTGATCTAACAAGAATAAGGGAATAATCCACTCAGCTTTGGTACATTTTTTTGGCTGTTTGCTTCCTCTCAGTACCCCTATACACTTCGTGTAATTTAAAAAATAGCTTGTCCCTTGCTACATCCACATGCCCCAGTATCTAGTACTGTAATGTGGTCTTTTCTTGCCTTTTGGCAGATTCAAACAGACTCATACAATCCAACCCATGGGGAAGAGCAGTGAATTCATCTAGGCCCAGTAGTCCTCTCAGGAGATAGATAGCAAGTAGCTATGGATGGAGAAGTGGGGCAGGCAGGCCAGACCTGCCTACAAGTGAAAAGAAAGTGACTGAGTTCTGCCAAGAAGACTAAATGAGATGTGCCGAAGCCCAGATCCCTTCCAACATCTTAAAGTAGCCGGAAATATGTAAAACAGAACAAAGAACAAGTCATAAATGACCAAGAAGGGAGAAGAAATTAGTTGTCACAAGAAATTTATCACTGAAAGACCAGATAAAAAATGGATTTATTTTAAAAGTGATTAGACATCCAAATAAATTATTAACATATTATGAATACTACATAGTTAGAAAAATTGTCTCAAAATAACTGATGAAAAGGGAAATGCCACAGGAAGGGTCACAAGACCCTTAGATATGAGTACAGAACAAATTCACGAAACTTCAAAATGTTTTAGAAGAGAGCTAAATAATTAAAATAAGAAATAATAATGGAAACTGGTAAGGAAAGTAAAGATCTCAAAGAAAAATTAAAAAGAAAAGTGAAGGATCTAAGGGGAACAATCTCAATATATAAATATACATTCTTTGAAAAGGGTATCAGCACATTTGAAACTCAAAATGCTGAGGTAAAAAGAAAATTTGACAGAACAAAATCAAAAGATAAGCCGTTTGTAATACATAGCATTTCTACTAATTAAGGCAGCTAACATTGAAGTTAGAATTTGAAGTTACAATCAAATAGTTGCAGTGAAAAACACCTTAAATAAACAGCCTATCACACTTAAGAAAATCATAGAAGAAAATAAACTGTTAGGCAGGAACTACAGGAAGCTATAAGAAAAAAAAATCCAAGCTTAATTTACCAACAGACTTCATAGGCAAGGGTAAGAATTTCAATATCAAATTAAAAAATACTACTGGCATAAGGAGGAAACTCTTTATATGCCAAGGCACAATAGTTTGTATTTCCCCAAATTACTCCTTATTCATGAAAAATAAAAGGGAAAAGAGGAATATGTTACCCTAAATAGTAAAGGAGATTAGTTTTCACATGAAAACCCTATATCTTGCAGTTAAGCTTAATTATCAAAGAAAAAAAGATGTACTGCCAAAGTGCAATTTATTTTTTTAATTACAAAGAAACTAGGCATGAGTTGCACATATCATGTGCAAAATCACTCAACATATATGAAAGATGTTCCACTACACAGGAAAATGCTTATATTCTTCTACAGAGTAGTCAAAACAATTTTATAGATAGGGAAATGGGGAAATTCGTGATCGGGATATCTGAGGAATCATTCTTGCCTGGTCTGGGTATCAGAATATGATAAGGAGAGCTCATTCCCCTGCCTCCAATTTCTATCTATGATTGGTTGACACAAGGAGAACAAGGTAAGAGTGGGGCAGTAGAACCTTTCATTTTTGACGAGAAGTAAACAGAGAGAATATAACAGAAAGATAAATCCTCTGGAAACTCTTACAATTTTTTTTTTAATTTTGGGGTGATGTGATAAAGCCTGAAATCTGTTTGACTTTATGGGTCATGGATATTTCATGATGCATTCATCTCCAGGTAGCACTCCCTTAATTCCCCTGCCTTCCCTTGGATGATTATTTCAAATTAATCCTATATGTGGTTTGCTTACATATAATTGCTTTCATGTTGTCCCTTCCATTGGACTGTGAGCTCCTTGAGACACATCCTTAGCACTGAGCCCAGTTGTTAACACAAAGTAAGTGCTTAACGTATTTTTTTAAACTGATTGATTTCTAGGCCTCATGTTTGATCCTAGGATAGAAAATTCTGTTCTTCTGAGAATCCTGAAAGCCAAAAATCCAAAGAGATGAATTACTACAGGGCCTATGAAATGGAATGAAAGTACTTTGGATTCACTCTCGTCCTTTGGCTCTGGATATAAAATTCCTTCTTATTGCTACATTTCCTCTTCCATGAGTTATATTTTGGGAGAGTTGGTTGGGGCAGGGGCTTCTTAGATGAACTTCTTTTAAAGAAATTTTTTTGGTGATTGATAATCACATACCTTGTTGGATTACATGGAAAAAATAGAGCAAAGCAATGAACTTGTAGTAGACCATCTTGGATAAGGTTCATAGGGAAGACAAAACACAAAAAAACAGAAAACCAATAAAATGAAGATTTCTTGTATATTTTAGTTAGAGAAAGGAACAAAGAAGTAGTTTAACTAACATTTAAAAAAATCAACATGCATATTCTTCTTAATAAGAGAGGGGATGTTGGGAATAGAAAATATTTACTACTTTCCCTTTTAGTTGGAGAGGAAAAGAGAGGGAGAAAAAAAGGAGAAAAGAGGGAAAGCACAAGTATAGAAATAAAACAATATTAGGGAAATTTTTAGAAATTCTACATAACACAAACTAACATAAAAAACCACAAAATTTATCATGATAGCCTATAATGTCAATAGGTTGATCTGACAAAACAAAAGAAAATTGCAGAATGTGTAAGAAAACAAAGCCCAACCATTTGCTGCATATGATTCATATTTGAGATGTAAAGACCCAACACAGGGTGAAACTGAGGAATTGGGATAAAATTTACTATATTTTAAATGACTCCAAAAAAAGCAGATTTTGCAATTATAGTTTTAGGAGAACTCACAATCATGATATATACTGTGAATCAGGAAGCTATATTATATTTAAATTGCCAATAGACAATGAAAAAATTTTATTAGTTAAATCAATGTGTGCACACACAAGCATACATATATATGAAACACACATACGATAAAGTTATCTCAACATCACAGAGTATATATACAAAAACCAGTCATTTATTATGATATAAAGAAACCATAAATAATTGCAGAAAAGCAGGCATATTAAACACATCCTTTAAAAACCACACAATACAATAATGACAACAATCCACAAAGGAAATATAAACAAAAGATGAACAGTTAAATAGAGATAAATCATCATAACGTCAAGGTAGATGGCAGATTTACATCCATCACCCATAGTAGATAAAAAGAATCAAGTCAACATGCATTTTTTTAACTGCTTGCTATGTACAAGTCTCTGGGCTAAGTACTGAGAATACACCAAAATATGGTCTGTATCCTTCCGAGCTTATACTCAAACTGAATATAAATATAAATAAAATTTCAGTTTGAAAATAAATTCAAACTGAAGAGCAGGGAGTTGGGTAGGGGAGGGTGGTATAGCGGGGGGAAAACAATGCAAAAAGGGTTGTCAAAAGACAGTAGGACCAGAAACTAAGAGATAGCCTATGTGTCCTCTGTCATTAATGCAATATAATATAATCTAGAGCAGGGTTTCTTTATCTTTTTTGTGTATCAAGGACAGCTTTGTAAGACTGATTAAAGCCTAATATCAGTGCAGTTTATTGTCTAAATTCATAATTGAAGGAAATGTTATCCCAGGTAGAAGTTAGTAAAATGTTTTTCCCTATTCAAGTTCAGGGACACCCTGAAATATATCTACAGATCCATTTGATGGGAGGACACAAGCAAGGATTGCCCTCAAAGAGAAGAAAAAGTATGAATACATTGGAATTTGGACTACTAGACAAAATACCCAACCAGGGAGACATATAAAATGTGAATTACCAAAATGTAGAAAAGCTATGATTTCCCTTATGATGATAAAATTTTTAAATGAATGAAGAATGATTGGAAAACATAAACATAATCTGACACTTAAAGATTGTGAGATTCTAACATTGTAGTTACGAAAAAACAGAATGGGAGAGGGTTTATAGACTTTCAGATTTTTGAGTTGGAAGACAACTTAGACATAAGATAATGGAAAGCAAATGATGTATGTCAAATACAAACTAGTTCCCTGAAATGATGGGAAAGA
>CM053771.1:468842618-468889805 GCA_028658325.1 Potorous gilbertii | reverse complement strand
CTTGTGTTTTGTTGTTCTTTTTCAAAGATAGCTAATGATATCAAGCTGTCTTGACTTGCACATGAATTGGATTTAAGTGAGGCATGGTTTCACAAAGTCATCAGCCTCACTCTCTCTTCCAGAGTCATCTAAGTGCAGTGGCAAGATAAGAGACAAATGGTTATAGCTCAGGATGCAGTGGATAACCTTGCCATCTTCAATGTCTGACCAAGTTCCAAGCACTCCACAATGCCTACTTCAGTCACCTTCATAGTCATTGGAACAAATTGTAGTCATCCACCCATTTCACCATGGGAAGTCTTCACATGTTGGTTACCCTCAATCTGGTTTAACTTGTTTGTTGAGATGGTTTTGCCAGGCTATGGCTGCTGCCCATGCTTCAGCTTCTTCAATGAGATTTGGGTGATAGATGGATACCAAAAGTGGATGACTAGCCTTGAAAAGGACTGGGTAAACCCACATCAGAGGTGGTAGTCCTCCCTAATCCTTGCCACTACCATCCCTGTTGTCTAGGTCGTACAGTGGATAGAGTGTCATCTTCCTAAATTCAAATTCAGCTCAGATACTTATTGGTTGTTTGACTCTGGGCAAGTCACTTAACTCTGCTTGCCTCTGCTTCCTCATCTGTAAAATTAGATGGGGTGGGAAATGGCAAAGCATTCTAGTATCTTTACTGAGAAAACCCCAAATAGGGTCATAAAGAATAGGATAGGATTGAACAACAGCAAAATGGGGGGGAGAGGATTACTTAAGCTTAAATAGATTTAAAAGATTTTTAAAATATCTTGGGTCTTTAGAGAATTATATATTTGTGAAGTTGATTTTTTTCAACCTAAGTACAAAACTTAACATTTGTCCCTATGAAATTTCAACTTGTTAAATTCAGCCTAATATATCAGGGCGCTATCAGGGTCCTTTTGGACTTAGACGTTATCATCTAATGTGTTAATTATTACTCCTAGTTTCATGCCATCTGCAATTTGGATAAGCTGACTGTCTCTGTTTTTCAGGACTTTGATAAAAATGTTTAAGAGTATATGGCCAAACAGAAATCCCTCAGGTACTACACTAGAAATTTCTTCCAAAGCTGACATCATTCCATTAATCATCTTTGGATACTGACATTCAACCAGTTTCAAGTCTATACTTTATGTTCTCATCTAGTCCATATCTTTCCTTTTTTCAGGAGATATAGTATAAGAAATTTTGTCAAATACATTGCTAAAATTTAGGTGAAATGTTAAGAATAGCATTAGCCTTATCTACCACTCCATCAACTTTCTGAAAAATGATTATTTTTTTAAAAATTTTTTATTTCATTAAATATTTTCCAATTATATGTAAAAAAAATTAATCTTTTTTAAAAGATTTTGTGTACCAAATTCTCCCTCCCTTCTGCCCCTCTCTTCCCTTGAGAAGGCAAGCAATTTGATTTTGATTATACATGGGATATTATAGCATGATTTGTTCTTGATGGAACCATGCTGGTTTCCTCTTCTAGATCTTCACTAAACACTCCTTTCATAATAGATTTTAGAATGTTTTTAGGAAGCAGAAGTAAACTCATAGGCCTATAGTTTTCAGACTTCATTCTGTTCTCTTCAAAACTGGGAGATATGTACTTTTCCAGTCCTGGGGTTCCTTATACCACATTGCAGGCTACTTGGTATTTGCCCAGATGCTTAGACAACAGTCCACAGTTCTAGAGATTCAGCCTTCTGATATCTTCAGAGAAAAATAGGAGAACATATGACTAAGTGTTCCAATGTCTTTGTAGAAGCCCCAACCTCGTATGTGAGAAAAGGATAAAAATGTACTTTTAACTTTTAGCTTGTTGGGAACTGGGCACATATTATCAAACCAAACCTTCCCATTTTTCTAATTTCCTCATTACCATCAAGATGACCACCATGCTCCTAGTAATTCAGGCTTACAAGCTAGTGACAGTTCTCAACTTCTCAGTCTCTCAGACCCCACTTCATATTCAATCTGTTACCAAGTTCTCTATTTCCCTTTCTTCTGATGCTGCCACCACCCTCACACAGGCTCTCATCCCCTCATGCCACTACTATTACAATAGCCTGTGTCTCAAGTCACTCCCCACTCAGCTGTCAAATAGATCTTCCGAAAGCCCATTTCTGAACATGTCACTCCTATCTCCCATTCAGTAAACTCCTGCAGTAACCTATTCCCTCCATCTGTTTAGTATTCAAAGTCCTTTATAACCTGCCTTTTCCTACCTTTCCAGTCTTCCCTACTCTCCATATGCTGGGATCCAGTGATCCTCCTTGCTTGATCTTTGAACAAGATCCCACAAGATCTCATACTTCGATTCGTTTTTACAGACTATAACCCATTTTTGTAACTTCTTCCCTCCTCATCTCTGGTTCCAAGTTTCCCTGACTTTCTTCATGTCTCTGCTAAAGATATACCTTTAAGGAAATCAGTTCCAGTCCTTCCTTCTTCATCTTAGTACCTTCCTTCGGAGATTATCTCAAATTAATCTGTATGTATTTTGTTTGTACATGATTACTTGGATGTTTTCTCTCCCATTAGTTTGGGAACCCCTTGAGAGAAAGGACTTTGTACCTTTTGTTTTTTATTCCCATAGTTTGACATGGTGTCTGATACATCGCTATTCATATACATGACCCTGCATTGGGTGTTCTTGGCAAAAATACTGGAGGAGTTTGTCATTTCCTTCTCCAGTGGGTTAAGGAAGAAAGAGAATATGTGACTTGTTCAGCATTACATGGCTAATAAGTGTCTGAGGTCACATTTGAACTCAGGTCTTCCTGATCCCAGGCCTAGTACTCGAGCCATTGAGCCACCCAGCTGCCTCTTATATGTACCTGAAACATAGTGGAGACTTAGTAAATGATTGTTAACAACAACAATAAAACAAGACCAAAACAAGATGCATTTAATGACTTTCTCAGAACCATTCAAGTAATCAGACTAACTGTCCTTTCTTAGTCTTTAGAAAAAATTATGCAAAACATTATTTCACAAATTCTTCCTTAAAGGATGGTATCATTGACTGAAAACTACTCACTTTTACTTTCTTTTCAGCTCTCACTAAAAGTTGATATGAATCTTATTAAAAACTAGTTTTTACCTATATCACTTTAAGTAGCAAGTAACATGACAAATAGAGAAAATCAATTATATGTAGAAAAGACATGATAGAAAAAAGTATCAAAGGAAGGGCATCAGAGAAAAATTAACAGAGTAGTAAATGAAAAAGAAAAATGAGCAAATATTTTAAAAAAAGGAGATAATAGAATTAAAATATTGTAGAGTGAAGGAAGTAACCCTCCAGAAATCCTAATGAAGGAGAGGTAAATGATAAATTCTATGGGACTACCAGGAGGCTTTTTTTTCAAAAAGTAAAAAATGACTAGAGTGAGTAAAAGAAGAAATCAGAGCAAAATTAGAATTCTCAGTGAAGTGATCAAACAAATGACAGGAGAAAATTCTGAGCAAATAAAACACCCTTCAAAGGTACAAAAAGAGCTGTGGGTCTCAGAACCAAAACAAAAAGGATAAACAATTGAATAATAACACAAGTGAACAATTCAGAAGACAGCGGATTTGAAAGAATAAATGAATCTCTAAAAGCTTGAAGAAAAAATGCGAAAAGATAATTTGAAAGTGTCCAAGAATACCATGAATGAGAATACCATGGTGAAACCTAAAGATTATGTTTCAAGAAATCAGGCAGAAAAGGTATTAAATTTACTGGAACCAATGAAAATAGAATAAATAGAATCCTGACAGAAAAGAAAAAAAAAGCCAAAGTTTAACTCATCAAGAAATATGATCAGACTTGAGAACTAGAAAACAATTCAGGTATCTAAGAGAATATTTTTCACATAATTGAACAAAATCCACACAAAAGAACAAAGGGAAATCGTGATAATATATTCAGAAAAGCAAAGGAGATATAGTGTTTCCAAAACTAATATTTCCTTCTAAGGTGAATTAATTCAACAATGAACAATGAAAAAAAGAGAAGACTGGAAAAAAAAAGGTGGGAATTTGAGTAATTTCTTTAAAAAAAACCAGGACATTTACTATGCAGATGCCTCAAATAAATGTAATTTAAGAAAGATAAATAAATTACAGTTAATAAGAAAAGGGTAAGAATTTACATTAAAACAGTCATTTATTTAAGACCATAAAGAATACAAACACACATACATATGTCATAAATGTATGTATGTCACAGTTTTGATGGGATATCTCTGGGTAAGCTCTTTGGAAGAATCAAAAGGAGAAAAAAAGGAAAGAAATAAAATTCTTTGAGGAGAACTTAATTTCCTTCATTAGTCAGTCATTATTTTGCTAGCTGGAAAAGTACTAAAGAAGATCTTTTTGTACAAGAGAACAAAGGGAAGGGGCAGGGGAAATCTAGTCATATATAGTTTATGAACCCTGGCCTCAAGATGTGAGATGGTGATATAGTGTATTTCCATCTCTCTGTTTTGCTCTGTATCCTTTCTTGCTCTCTATCCACACACACATGTACAAAGATACACAGTGCGTATCTATATTTATGTATACATATTTACACATACATTTGTATAAATATGCATATTTGAATACTTGCATGTGTATGTGCATGCATATGAATATAAACATACATACATACATACATAAATATTCAATCATTCATCCTGCCTTGGGGTGGATATATTAGGAGAGAGGTCAAAGATTATTGGGGGTGAAACAAGAGAAGAGAGAGAGAGAGAGGAAATAAATAAATTCATAGCCTGCCAGTTGAGTGGAGAATACTTTGCATGTGTTATGTTGTGTTGCCCTGAAGGTGACGGGCAGCAGTGAGAGCTTTCTTGTAAAACAGGCTCTGTATGAAGAGAGCAAGACTTTAGAAGACCTTCTTTTTTGTACTGATAACATACTTCTTAGGATCACCTCCCACTCTGGGAGTCCTCCCTTTACTACTAACACTAATAATTGGAGATACTTGTTCTTGGCCTAGAGGCTCTTTTTTCTACTTAACTCTAGAAAATGATACTCCAGAATCCTATATTTTTAGAATTGGAAGGCCATTAGAGATTGTCTCTTCTAATTCATTCTTTTTTAAGGGGAGGAGCAACATGACCCCCCCCCCCCAAAAAAAAAGTGTGTGTAGCAAGACTGCTACTTATTGGAGGAGTTCTTTCCACCACCTCATCATGTCTCCTGTCTTTTTGAACTCATTGTCTGTTACCATGGAAATGGTTGAGATTTGAGACATGCGTAAGGACAACAAAACCTTGCTTTGTCGAGAGAATTCCCACTATCCCAATGCTCTGGGAACTGTACAACTATGAATAATAAGAACCTGATAAAAATTACTAGAAAAAAAACAATGAATAAAACCAAGGAGAAAAGAGATGAGAATTAAAAAGAAGGGAAGAAATATGTGTTTAAAGGAAATGGACATAGTAAAGTTAGAAGCAGAAAAAGGAATTGTTTGAAATTTTTCATAAGCTGAAAAGAGTGAATAGCATGCACTGGATGATATGGTGGTCTATTTATTGGCCACACCATTTTTGTTTCTTTAAAAATTTTGGCTTTGTGTGGACAAGGTAGAATCAAATGTTGTCTGTTTTCTTTATCTTTAGGAATTACATAGATATGTTTCATTTCAAAGCCTTTTCATTGTAAGGATGAAGCCTAGAATTCCCATTATCTGAGTTCAGATCAACATGGTAGATTTCTTTTGATGTAATGGAAAAGCTTAGGAAAGAGAACTTGGATTTTAGTTCCATTTCTGCCACAGATTGTGTGTCCTTAAACAAGTTACCTAACCTAGTTGACTATCTGTACCCTCAGTTATAAAAGGAAAGTTTTGAGTAAGGTGATCACTAAAGAATATGTACGCGTCAAGTTTGGGTAAACTGTGCCTGTGTCTGCCTGCAAATTCAGCCCACGTGTTCTGAATTCTTCTGTTTTTCGCTTGAATATTCTATGATTCTATATGTCAACACATTTAATGTTTTTGAAAACTACAGTTTGATCGATTCTCAGGCAGCTTCATATTCTCTGTATTTCTACTATTCAATGTTTGTGTATTGACTTTGTGAACAGTGTTGCATAAACAAATGGTTTGTACCCCTCAAGAGCTAGGATGAGATATGTAGTGTTCACAAGCAGGGGTTATAAACATACATTGCACAGATCATTCTTGTCATAGTCTATTATCCTATGAAGCTTTTTTTAAATTTAATTTTTATTTTTTAAATTTCTTCTTTCAAGATTGAAATTATCTTTTTTCTGATTTTGTCAGTTGGAAATGTACAACATGGGGACTAACATTTGTAAGGGGAAAGAATCCTAATAGTCATTTAATTTGTTATCTACCTATTGGAGAAGAAGAATTAGAGACAGAGAGAGACAGAGACAGACAGATATAAAGAGAGACAGAGAGACAAAAATAGACAGACTGAGACAGAAGCAGAAAGACAGAGAGAGATAGATATAGGGAGACAGATATAAAGAGAGACAGAGATAGAATGAGACAGAGACACACAGAAAGACAGAAACACACAGACGGCTATAAAGAGAGAGAGAGAGACAGAGACAGAAAGAGATAGACACAGACACTCACAGAAAGAGACAGGGACATAGAAAGAGACAGAGACACAGAGAGAAACAGTGACAGAGACACAGAGAAAGAGACAGTCAGATAGAAGCAGAGGACAGAGACAGGGATCTTGTTAACTATCCCAAAGAAAGGTTTTTCCCCTCTATCATTGGTTTTTAAATCCTAGTAGTTATAGAGAGCAAGAAGTACCACAGGTCATTGATAATATAAACTTGAGCGGGGTGGTGGTGGTGATTTTTGCTATTTTTCTCTAGGACATTCATGGGCCTTATGACTTGCTTCCTTGTGGGGAATGATAGGTTATCTGAGAGACTGTGTCGGGGGAAGAAAAGGTACAGAATTTGAAATACAAGGATAGAGATGTAAGAGTTGAAACCAACAGAGGGCCAGGAAAGTCAGAAATAACTGAAGTATGATAGATTGACAGGGTAAATGGAGTTCCATGAGTTAATTAATTACTCAGTCACTGGGAAACTTAAAATATTCAGGTTTATATCTGGGTTCTGGCACTGATTTGTGGAATACCATTTGAATAAATAAATCATTTTACCTCCAAAAATAACTTTACTTTCTGACTTTTAAAATTAAATGTCAGGAAGAACATGGTCAAAGAAGGTTATATGGAGATTGTCTAGATACTAGATACAACAGGAGATTTGAAATAGCATTTGTTATCTACTATGATTATTCAATGAAACTATGACCTCATTACTATTGACATGGCCATCAATGAAATGGATTACAGTGAAGGTATAGACAGAATTCTTGGATCAGATCTGAATATAAGATTGAAAGCTGGAAAGATTAGATGGAAAATACAATTTAACTTGCTTATCTTAAAAATGAGGAATATGGACAGTCTGTCAGGCAGTTAAAAACACTTTTCCAAGTTTAAATGAGTACTAAGTATTTACAAATTAGAGTTTGAAAAATAGGTCCTCTGATTCTACAGTCATCGTTCCATTGCAGCACACAAATAGGTACCTGACAATCAATACCTCTACAATATCTCTTCCATCCATCTTCTCTTCTAAATCTTCTCTTCCTCGTTCCTGTTGTCATTATCTTAGGCTACTTTTGTTAATCATACAGAGTTGTTCTATTGACTTCTAAGAAGTCTTTCTGTTCCAATTCTCTCCTATCAATACATACTTGCTAGATCTAGTCATATCATGCCCAAGTTCAAATATTTGCAATGACTCCCTGTAATGTTAATTATGTTAATGAGAAATAAAGATCTTCCCAGCCCATTAACAGGCTTGCCCTTTAAGGGAAGGTTGATTAGGGGAGACTTGTTTTGTAGGAAGGCCCATACTTTTTGTTAATTTCTAATGAGACACTGATTCACAAGGGTCATGATGCGCTCTACCTCTGAAAAGTATATATATAATCTGAGGTAAGGTTTTGCTTTGTGGCTTATTCATTGGAAATGTTCCTTTGGTCAAATAAGACTCTGGGTAGCCATTTAAGGAGCCCTCTGACTTTGAAAATCCAGATGTGGGTACTTCTCTCTCTGCTAACTATGTATATATGTATGTAATGGTCAGACAGTTGGATCTGCCTGTTGATCTGTGATGTGTGTATTGCTTATGGTCAGACAGTTGGAAGCCTTGTGTGTTGGCTTTATTTCTCTGCGTGTATTTTCTTTATTGGTATATGTGACTAAAGTAGACTGTTGACCCCTCAAAAGTTGCTTTCCTTTTAGAAAAGCAGATCTAAGAACCTGTACAGCAGGCCCTCTTGTGTATGGTGGGGTCCTTGCTACTACACTCCCCTTTGTGACTAATTACAGTTCAGACTCCTTCACCTGATATTCCAAACCCTCTGCAAGCTGGCATGATCCTGGCTTTTGAACCTTATTTCATGTTATTGTCTGTCATGTCCTCTGCTCTAGCCAAACCATACAACTCTCTGACCCCAATCGTCTTTTATACTTTCTTGTCTTATTCTTTTGTTTATATTATTTACCACACTTGCAATATGCTTTCTTTGATTCTTCAAATGTTGAATTCCTACCCATCTTTTTAAGCTCATTCATTTTTATCTCTATGAAGCTTTACTAGAATAGGAAGGTCTTCCCCACCCAATTAGTAGGCCTAATGGAAGGCTGGGAATGATCACATGGAGCCTGGGTTACATAGAGCTCACACTTGGAGGAGCTTGCCCAAGTCAGAGAGAGAGAGAACATGAGCAGAGAGTGAGAGTAGGCAGAGCAGAGAGAGAGAAGGAAGCTGTGAGTGGGCAGAGGGAGGAATTTGTCAGAGAAACTTGTTTTTGTGGGGAGGCCTGACAGAAAGAAGATTTAAGATGTTGGCACTCCCTGGATTAGTGGCAAGTACCCTGTTAAATCTTACCTCCTGGTATTCCAGTGATGTCCCAAATAAATATTTTGGTTTTGCCTCTGAGAGAAAAAGAGTTTATTATATTTTGGGAATTTACCCTGGAAAATTTGCATGTATATTCATAGTGGCTGCTATGGGTTTCACATTGGTATTACAATAAGCCTTCCCCATTCTTGTGTACTTATAATAAAGTTTAGTTTTCTGTATATGCACTAATGTCTTTTTTTATTATGGGCATATGGATCATATTCACCTAGCAGGCAGAGGGTAAGCTCCACTAATGAATTAGAAATTATGAAAATACCAACCATGTCCCAGAAACTGTGTACTACATGTGTGGCACAAAAAAGAAAAGGTAAGACATTTCTCCAGGTGGCACATTGGATAATGGCATTGAGTCAGGAAGATCTGAGTTCAAATGTGCCCAAGACATTTACTAGCTGTGTGACTCTGGGCAAGTCACTTAATTGTGTTTGCCTCAATTTCTTTATCTTTAAAATGAGCTGGAGAAGGATATGGCGAACCACTCCAGGATGTTTGCCAAGAAAACCTCCAATGGGGTCTTGAAGGGTCAGACATGACTTAACAACAACAAACAGCAAAGTTATTCCTTGTCTAAAGGGTCTGTGTTATTTAGTCTATATCATCTCCAGTGACTACCACAGTGTTCTGTGCATCACACAAATTTCATGAATCTATAATGTTTCATTGAATTGATAGATTTAGATATATTTTTAAAAATCTTATTGATTAGTTGCCTGCAACATTGTAGTTAAAAGAGAATAAAGAGATTTTAAAGCAAAGGCATAACAAGACAATTTCTGAAGCTGGGTTGTTATAAAATATTGGTCTGTTCCCTGGGGAGGAAAGTTTGACATGTGCATTTTATAAGGGATGTAGGAAACAATTGGCTTTAATAGTCCAAGTCTCACATTCAGAAGCAGAAAACAATTAAGCCTCTTGTTTATATCTAAACAAAGCAATTTCTAAGATTCCTCTTAAATAGCTTTGTGCAAGTTATTCTATATTTCAAATTTACCTTTATTCAATTTCCTTAAATGTTACTGGGTGAATATAGCTTTTACAATAGAGCCTGCAAATGAAATTGCATGTAACAAACCTATAAATAAAACCATAATACTTTCTTTGTTTGAGGCTGCTGCCTTTAGAATAGATATCCTACAAACAGGACAAGCCTAACAGAGAACTTCCTCCCTCTCTCGAGAAAGGACTATGCATTGGACCAGTTTTGACCATGACCTTTTAACTCGAAAGGGTATAAAACATTCATACCACTCCTGTATTCATCCTGGCATTTGCAATATGACTTCAGTCTATCCTTCAGTCTTATTTCACATTATCCTTCTTTACTTACTCCATGGTCTAGCCAGACTGGGGTGCTAGCTTTTCTCAAATTCAAAATCTTAGAGTCCTACCTCTGTGCATTTGAAAAATGGAGATAAATTCCATGCTTAAATTCACTTCAACTTCATCGGCATCTTTCAGCTACAATGTTCAGCTCTTCCATGAGCGCTTCCCAGATTACCCCAACAGGAAATATTCCAATGCTCCGATATATTACCAATAATGAGTGTTGCAATATTCCAATATATTATCAATAATGAGTGTTTCCTCTGTCTTCAAATTAGCTCATATTAATCATTTTTACACCTATTTTATCCATTTAGGACGATGTAAACGCCTTTAGGAGAGGTAATATTTATTTTTTTATATTCCTGTTCTCCAGAAATGTAGGATGTACAAAGGAGCAGTTTAATTAAGTTTTGTTGAATTCTCATAAGGTCTTGGAGTTCAAAGTGATCTTAGAGGCTGAAGTCATTCAGAATTACTCACTCACTAGCAGGTATGACAAATAAAGCCAGATCTAAAGTGTTCATGGCCTGGTCACGTGCATGTGGATATTAATAAATACTATCTGTGGCTGTGCTGGTGCTAATCTATAGTAACTTCTGTTTGCCTCAGTTTTCTTGATTGTAAAATGGGATTAATAACAGTACCTCCCTCCCAGGGTTGTGGTCACAATCAAATGAGAAAATATTTGTAAAGTGCTGAGCACAGCTCCTGCCCTATGTTTGATAAACACGTTTTCTCTCTTCTTCCTTTGAGTAGACAGTGTTCCCTGCTGGTTTGATGCTGTGATAGATGAATTTACACTTTGTGTGATTTTTTTAAAGTGAGACTGTCCCATAACTAAATGGAGACCAAATCATCCAAATCAAGCCAATTGGGCGATCTGCTGAATCCCCCAGACTACACCTCTCCAAGGTCTTTTTCTCCCTTAAGTTTTTCGTGGGTGATTGCACTCTCCCCAAACTCAAAGGAATCACAGCTATCACAAGTGACTAATGATGAGCCCTTCTAGGGGAGGCTGAGGGAAATACCCCAGGTTCAGCCCTGCTTTTTCTAATTAAAAGTGGTTATTAACTGTTTTGTTGAAACTAGATTAAATTCTTATTTAGGAAATTTAATTTAAAGTATGACCTGTCAGCTACATGGTTCCTCAATACTAGGCTCATCTCCACACAAATTAAAGTAGAACAAGATGTGCTTCAAGTATTCTCCACAGAGGCAAAGTGAGCAGGAAAGCTATAAAAAATGGAATGAGGAAAAGTAGAGCAGCCATCTGCAGTCTACACTGTCATCATGATGAGGATGATAGCGATAACATTTATATAGCACTTCAAAGTTTACAAAACACTTTCCATAAGTAGGTGCTCTGATCCAGTGCCGGTTGGGCAGATGAGAAGGCAGGATGACAAGGGTGAAGCGAATTGCCCAGGACACACAACTAATAAATGTCTATTCAGGTTTGTCTATCTCCAAGGTCAGCACCCTGTTCACTTAGCTGCCTTACAGCTCAGGTGGTAACATAATCTGTTTCCCAATACCCCTATGGACTTGTAGAGATTTGGTTGCATCATATTTTGATTTCCCTAGTGATAGATAGATACTTCTGCTCTGTACATCTCAGTGGCACCTAGAGTGCCTTCACTCAACTCTTCACCCTTATCTCTGCGTGGTGCCTGTCAGCTTGGCAGTCTGCTATCTCTAAATCTCATCCCAAAGTACTTCCTTCTTAAATAACTTGGGATTTATTTCCAGAGTCTTCTAGTGAGTAGCAGTCTAACTTCCTTTATTGTTGTACTTTTTTTTAACAAGGGTTTGTTAAGCACCCACTGCATGCCAGGAATTATGCCATGGTCTTTGTACACATTATCTTAATTTGTAGTCATGATAACCGTGATGGGCAGGTGCTTTTATTCTCATTATTTAATAGACGAAGAAATTGAGGCAGAGGTTAAATAACTTACTCAAGTCACACAGTTAGTAAGTGTCTGAGGATGAATTTTGAACCTGGTCTTCTGGACTCTCCAGGGTAGGGAACCTATGTCCTTCAGGCCACATGTGGGTTTCCAAGTCCTTGGGTACAGCCTTTTGGCAGTCCACATTTCCCAGAACAAATCCTTTTATTAATGGGATATATTCTGTGAAGTTTGTATTCAGTCAAAGGGCTGCACTTGAGGACCTAGAGGCCACATGTGGTCTTGAGGCCACAGGTTTGCCACCCCAACTCTAGGCCAAGGATCTACCATAAATTCCACCTACCTACTTCAACAGTTACATCCAAAATAACCCATTTTGATTCTGTCCTTTTCATTTGGGCAGTATAACCAATGTCCAAATGAACAGCAAACAACATTAAGTACTTATAATGTGCAAAGTACTCTTCTAAGTACAGAGCATATAAAAAGAAAAACCAGACAGTCCCTTTGCTCAAGAAGTTCAAAATCTAATTAGAGAAGATAATCCATATGTGAAAGTCCTATGGGGAGAAAATAGAATCATAGCTAGAGTGTAGGGATAAGATAGTCTAAGAGACTTAGAAGATATTATAGCCTTGGAAACATGGAATAGGTATAGAATTTTTTTTTTACCTTTTTAAATCATCAATTTATAGATAGAAGCTATCTCCAAGGATATCTTATCTACCCTCCTCCCTTTAATTTTTCAGTTGAGGAAAGTAGAGATGTAAAGCAGTTTGTCAAAGGCCACCCAGGAAATATAGAAGCAGAGTCAAGCTTTGAACTCATGCCCTCTAGCTTCAAATTTAATGCCATAGCTAATCTTTTTATAAAGGAGAAACAGAATTTAAAACCTGAAAAGAGTCTCCTAGAATCACTCCACCCCCTCGGCCCCCATGACTTAGAACAGAAGTAAGAATATTCCCTTTGTATTCACCCACCTAATTAGAAATAATGTCTAGATTTGTCCTTGGACACTGAAAAATAATTGCATTCATTCTTTTCTGATTAACTTTCTAAATTTTTAAGGACAAGATCCTTATATTATGGCAATTTCTGTTTTGTTTCTTGGTACTGATAGTGTTCCTTTCACAATGAGAGTACAACAAATCTGTCAAAATATAAGGTGATATTTCTGTGATTCTGTCCTTACATGCTTTCTCTTCTCATCACTATGCTATTTTTATCTTGTGACATGTTTGTTCTTTTAAAAATTCTTGCTCAAAATTCTCACATCTCTTAAATCCATTTATATTGGTGGTTGAAGTTTCTAATATACTTTCTTTTGGTTGTCCTGGAAATATTTATTTTGATTATTTCCCCCCCCCCCATCCCACCCCCACCAATCTTGGTTTTCCCTTTCTCTGTGTAATTATTTTGAATGGATAGTTAATTTTATTTGTCTAGAGCAGATATTTTTATTATAATTTTCCTTTAATTCACTAGGACCATGGCTTATCTACATAATTTCATTATGCAATTTGTTTGATCATTTGTTTTTACTTTTTATATGGCTTCTCAGGTATTTTCTAAATTTGCTAATTTTCTCCATTCCCTTTTCATTTGCAGACTCAGTTGTCATTTATTCACTTTTTTAAATCATCAAATATTTATTAGTGTCTATTGCATTTCCAGAATTTTTTTATCTTTATGTGGAAGAAATTATTTTTAGAAATTTATCATTTTGGGGGGTTGTTCCTACTGCTTACTAAAGATCACATTTTTTATTTTAGTTCTATGTCAAGTGAAACTCAGTCATAATTCTGTCAAGTGAAACCCAGTCGTATAATACCTAAAATAAAATAAAACTGTGATCTTTAATAAGCAGTATTTTTTTTTTGCATGGTGTTTTCTTTGTATATTGTCTTTGTGCTCTACTGAGATGCGGTCTTACTTATGATGTGGTCATGACAGTTATCAAATAATTTTCAAGTACTGACAAGATTTGTTATTCACACCATCCTTACTCTTTTTCTCATCATACCTTATCATGGTAGGGAATTCCTCATTTTCTATTTTGTGGTCATGGAGGACCTATTCATTTTTGTCTTCCTAACCTCTGAAATCTTGAAGTTTTCATTTTTTTATTCCTTCTAGATTTCCCTGCCCTAGAGTCCTAAAGCAGATGAGGAGGATTATCAAGTACACTATTTTGGAAGTCAGGAGAATTAGGTTTCAATTCTGAGTCTCTTTCTTGAAAGCAATATGACCTGACCTGAGCTCTCATTGGCTCCTTTTCAGATCCTCAATTTAGTAATCTGTAAAACAGAGAGGAGCAACATATTCCACTTCCATTGCTTCACAGGGTTTGTTTTGCTGTTTGTTTGATTTTTGAGGAAAATACTTTGTAAACCTTAAGTTGCTATATAAGTGAATTATTAATATTAAAGATTCAACTTTGGTATTTTATAAATTTACTCTAATATGTGGGGAAAAATAACAGCCAATTTGGTATATATGTTGCAATTGTATTTTTAAATTGGGGTATTATCAGTAAATTTTCTATCTTTTCTTCTACAAAAACACTTGAAATTGGGCCTCTCTTCTCATTGATCTATCGCTCTTAAATTTCCTGTTGTTTGTCAGTCTTGTATAGTGTCATTTACTTCACTTCCTGCAATATAAACTTGTCCTTCAGTAGAGGGAATATCAGTCCCCTCTACTTCTTTACTTCCTTCTTTTCCCTTCAACCAAAAAAAAAAAAACAAAAACATGTTTCATCAGAGCAATTACTGAGACCATGGGCTGCCAGCCCATTCATAGATGGCCAGATTCTTGATGGCTGGCAAGGCCATCGCTAAATTCACATTTTATTGGGTCTCAGTGGTAAGGATCTAGGGTTGGATTTTGTTATTAGTAATAATATTTTATTTATAGGGTCAAGCTTGAACTGCACGAGGTATAAAATTCTTAATTAGGGTGTTTAAATAATTGATTTAGTGTATGAAAATGGATGTTTGCCTCATTATTATTAACTCTACTCTCATTATAATAGCATTGCTAATAACGCTATTTGCTATTAATTAAGCATTCCGTTTTCAAGGCACTGCATGCAAAATAGGAAATAGATTAGGTTCCTGTCCTTAGGGAGCTTAGATACCAAGGTCAGATAAGACAAACATGGGTACAGAGGAACACAGGCTGAAATGAAAAACAGCAGAGGGCACTGTATACTCAACAGAGTAAAAGAGACATTCCTTGAGGCAATGCTACTGTCATCTGACTTCTTTGGAGCCAGCCAAGGACTCCATGTAGAGTAAGAGGGGTTAAGGAGAGGGAGGTCATGAAAACCTAATGCTTTTTGTCTCTCTGCTCTGTTCTTTGCTAATGACCTATGGATAGTAAGGGCATCCAACTGGTAAAGCTTAGTGCGCAGCAGGCATTCCATCAATACACCTCTGTTGAATTCAGTTGAACATAGCAAAGAATCACCACATCCGAAGCAGCACCATAAATCTTTGAATACATAACGATGTTCCTCTATTGAAATGACGCTTCTAAATGTTTTGTCACCCTTCCAACATAATACTTGTACTCTTGGTTGTTTTTCTTTCAGTGCTGACGGATTTACACTGAGTTATGTCACCCAGACCCCTTGCTGATTGAAAGTACACCTGACTAGGTTAGGGGTGAAGCTAGTGTCCTTGGAACATAGCCAAGATACCTGGTGTACCCAGATAGAATGACTTTATTAGCTCTGTGCTGTGACAAATTGAGTTGATTAGCCACAGAAGAACCAATGTCTTCAGAAATCATGTTATTTGGTGTAAAGAAATTTCTTGTTAGCATGCTGTACTTGCCCAGAAGTCATGGGTGTAGAAGCATTTCTTTGATTTACTTTTGATGCCGGCTGGGATTTTGGAGTAACTTAGGTCAGATTTCTTTCATGCTGTGACCCTTGTTCAGACCTGCCTTGATCTTGGCTTTGTGCCTCTGGGTCATGCATATCTTTGTGCTCTGATTTTTAGACCAGAATCAAGATTAGAGCCTGAGAAAACACTTTAGGACACTAAGAAGATCTAAATTGATTTTTATTTGTTTTTAAGTTAAAATTTTTTTTATTAAATTAGGTGAGAATAAAGGAACAGCATATCTACTCAAAACCTAAAAAGGACTTACACATTTATTGGTATTTTCTAATCCAGAAAAGAGAAATAAATCAAAGTTCACCAAAAGTTTATAACCTACTACTTATATAGAACAAAATTTATCTGCTTTAGTCTTTAAAGAACAAAAGGCAAACATTAAGAAATAAAAGGGAACTTTATTTTACATTTTAAAATGTTTGTTCACTCTAAACATTTTCAATTTCTTAAAATTTTCTTCAAACTATGATACCATTTAAAAAGAAGGGATCATTTAGGGATTAGAGTAATTGCCAAAAACTAATTATATTAAACTCTCTTCTTCCTTCATGTTTCCCTGGCTTCGAGTCTTGTATTACTCTTTAGTACAATAATTGGACTATTCTGGATAATAAGTGTAACACAATATTGAACGGAAAAAAAGAAAACTAACATAATGAAGGTCAACCAAGTATTTTGTTTTAATTGATAGCAGCATTTGGCCCTGGTGAAAATTCCTGACCATACAGGACCCTGTAAAAATGTGTTGTGCTTTTACAAGTCTCTTTTTCTGTGTTAGTAAAAAATCATCCTCTACTAAAACTCTTCTCCAAAGATTCACTGGGATGTGGGGATGAGCCTTAGTTCTTAGACACTAAGCTCTAAAAGCACCAGTTCAGTTAAGTTCTAAGTATGTTGGAAAGCTTTGAGTATGGGATCATGATAGATGGTGTATCTGATGCCTAAGGAAGAGAACTTCTTGACTCTATGATGACATTTTAAGGAGTGGTGAAGGTAAGGGGTGACAATAAGGTGACTGTATTAGTAGAGGAAGCACCAACATGAAAAAAACCACAGATTCCTGATATATTAAAATAACCACTAAAAATAAAAGAAAGAGCTATGGGGATATTATAACTACCTTGACCAAAGCAGGAAGTAGCTTTAAGAATCTTTTTTTCTTTAATGGCATTATACTCTTACAAATTTGGAAGAAAACATGACAATGAGTTCCAATGGAAAAAGCACAAGATTTAGAGTCAAACAACCTGGTATTGGATTCTGGACCCACTACTAGTACTTATATACTATATAGGTTATATACTATATATAGGTTAAGTCCCTTAAACCCTATAGTCCCCTTTTTGTTACCTATAAAATGTACAGATTTGGTAGTTGAACTTTGAACTGTCTCCTAGCTGTAAATCTGTGTTTCTATGAAAAGAACAGGGAGTCTAATGAAGACTAGGAACAGTTATGGTGCAATGTAGTGGATAGATGGTTGCTTGTATAATGTAGAAGGGCTGAGTTCAAGTATCACCTTTTTTACACTTACTGGTTGGTTATGAGCTAAACTTTGGAAAACCAATTAATTACTCATTATACCCAGCAACTCTCTAAGACCATAAGGTTCAAACAGACAAGCTGCTGATTACCTTTAGAGCAGTCAATTTTTCCCCCTGATAAAATTATAGGCCCAAAACTTTCCCAACAAGAATGAAGTCTGTCGATGACAGCATTGTTACTTGCTCTTATAAATATATAAATATTAAGTGTATGGTTACTCTTAAATGATAAATCTTTTCTTGAAGTTTTATATTTGAATAACTATAGATATATTTCAAATATATTTCATATACATGTATGTATGTATACACACATTCATACATATACACATATATGTGCACATACCTATTCAGATATGTGTGTTATGTGTATATCTGTCTGATATCAAACATGCAGAGAAAAGCAGAAGGTGGAAAACTATTGGTATTGAACAATGACACCTACTATAAAATCTACTAGAAAATGGAATAAAGAAATTCTTCTAATCCTTAACAATTAGCTTTTATTAATGCAATAATCAAAATCTCTGATGTGTGTATGAATACATATACACACAACTACTTATGTATGTACATATATGCATGTGTATATATACATAAATATATACATATACTCCTCTGTATATTTTTTTTAGCCTAGATGTCTGAATTCATTGTTCAAGAAATTCCTTCCTGTGAAAACTTATTCAACTAATACACATATCATAGGATCAAGGTAGCATATAATTAGTTCTGGAAGGAAACAGATAATCTGGAACAATCTCCTTTTTTTAATCTTTTTTAATTTTTTTGTTTTATTTTTTTTATAAATTTATTTATTCAACTTTTTAAATTCATCTTCACAAAATTTTGGGTTCCAAATTTTCTCCCCATTTGTCCCCTCCCCCCACCCCAATACACCAAGTCTTCTAATTACTCCTATCACCAATTTGCCCTCTCTTCTATCATCCCTCCCTTCCCTTGTCCCCATCTTCCCTTTTGCTGTGTAGGGCCGGATAACTTTCTATGCCTCATTACCTGTATTTCTCATTTCCTAGTAGCAAGAACGACACTCAGCAGTTGTTCCTAAAACTTTGAGTTCCAACTTCTCCCCGTCCCTCCCTCCCCGCCCATTTCCTTTGGGAAGGCAGGCAATTCCATATAGCTCATATCTGTGTAGTTTTGCAAATGACTTTCATAATAGTCATGTTGTGAAAGACTAACTATATTTCTCTCTATCCTGTCCTGCTTTCTATTTATTCTATTCACTCCTTTGATCTGTCTCTCTAGCAAATTGTTTGCTTCCAATTACCCCTTCCTCAAATCTGCTGTCTCTTCTATTAATTCCCCTCTCATATCTCCTTCCCCCTTGCTTTCCTGTAGGGTAAGATAAACTTCCATACACAATTGGAATTCCATACCCACACCCTAAAGTCAAATCCAATGAAAGGAAGGCTCACTTATTCCCCCTCATCTTTACTTTCTTCCCCTCCATTGGGAAAGCTCCTTCTTGCTTCTTTTATGTGAGATCGTTTACTACATTCTACTATCCCTTTCTCTTTCTCCTAGTACATTCTTCTTAACACTTAATATTCGTTTTTAGATATCATCCCTTCATATTCAGCTCACCCTGTGCCCTCTGCCTCTCTGTCTATACATACATACATATACATACTTACATACCTACATACACACATGCATATATATACATACACACTTATATATTCCCTTCAACTATTCTAGTACTGAAAAAGGTCTCATGAGTTACAAATATCATTTTTCCATATAGGAATGTAAACAGTTCAACTTTAATAAGTCTCTTATGGTTTCTCTTTCCTGTTTACATTTTCATAGTTCTCTTGATGGTTATATTTGAAAGTAAAATTTTTCTATTCAGCTCTTGTATTTTCAACAAAAATGTTTGGAAGTCCTCTATTTTATTGAAGTTCCATTATTATACTCAGTTTTGCTCGGTAGGTAATTTTTGATTTTACTTTTATTTCCTTTCACCTCTGAAATATCATATTTCAAGCCCTCTGATCCTTTAATGTAGAAGCTACTAAATATTGTGTTATCATGATTTTTTTCCCAAAATACTTGAATTGTTTCTTTGTGGCTGCTTGTTATATTTTCTCCTTGTCTTGGGAACTCTGGAATTTGGCTACAATATTCCTAAGAGTTTTCCTTTTGGGATCTCCTTCAGGAAGTGATGGGTAGATTCATTCCATTTCTATTTTACCCTCTGGTTCTAGAATATCAGGGCAATTTTCCTTGGTAATTTCTTGAAAGATAATGTCTAGATTCTTTTTTAATAATGACTTTAGGTAGTCCAATAATTTTTAAATTATCTCTCCCAGATCCATTTTCCAGGGCAATTGTTTCTCCAGTGAGATACTTCACATTGTCTTCTAATCTTTCATTCTTTCAGTTTTGTTTTATAATTTCCTGATTTCAAATAAAGTCATTAGCTTCCATTTGCTCCATTCCAATTTGTAAGGAATTTATTTCTTGGAGGTTTAAACAAAGATGGTGGAGTAGAAGGACACACCTCTAGAAGCTCTCCCCCCAAAGCCCATAAAATACCTGTAAAAATGACTCTAAACAAATTCTAGAGTAGCTGAAGTCATAAAACAACAGAGTGAAAGAGATTTCCAGCCCAAGGCTGCCTGGAAGGCCAATAGGAAAGTTCTGTTGCACCAGGTGCACAGCAGAGAGCAGCCCAGTCTTGGTTGTGCAATAGCAAGAATAGGACTGGAGCGAGCTTCTAGGTGCCACCAGCAACAGCTGCAGGTCCCATATTCCTCAACTCATAAGCACCAAAGACCACTTCAGAGTTTGGTGAGAAAGCTCTTTCCCATGGGTGAGAAGGAAACACAGTTGTCTAGCCCTGGCTCCAGGTGGTAGGAGCTTCTATTGTTGGAGCCCTGGCCTAAACACCCTGGAGGAACTGAGCAGCTGATCTGGATCTTAGCCCTGAGGGATGGCTCTGGGGTGAGGAGGAGTGCTGGCTGGCATGGTGGAGCTAGGGGAGGCTCTGAAGAAGGAATCCTGCTCACAGATCAGAACACAGGCCAGGAGAGGAGTAAACTCCTCTCTCTTGATTGTACCACCTTGGAGGAACTGAGAACTTACAGTTCACCAGAGTATACCCTCCTCTTGATAAAGAACTCAAAAATCAAGTAACTGACTGGGAAAATGCCCCTAAAGGGCAAAAGAAGAAGACAATAGAAGGTTACTTTCTTGGGAAACAGGTATTTTCTTCCATCCTTCCAGATGATGAAGGAACAATGCATGCCGTCAGAGGAAGACTTAAAAGTCAAGGTTTCTGTATACAAACCCTCCAAAATAAATATGCAATGGTCTCAGGAAATGGAAACGTTCAAAAAGGATTTCGAAAATCAAGTAAGAAAGGTGGAGAAAAAAATTGGAAAGAAAAAGGAGACCAATGCAAGTAAATCATGAAAAGTTAGTCAAGAAAGTCATGAAAAGTGAGTCAACAGCTTGCTAAAGGAGGCTCACAAAATGATGAAGAAATTAACATCTTTAAAAACAGACTAACTCAAATGGCAAAAGACACTCAAAAAGCCAATGAGGAGAAGAATGTTTTAAAGAGTAGAATTAGCCAAAAGGAAAAGGAGGTCAAAAGCTCACTGACGAAAATAGTTCTTTAAAAATTACAATGGAGCAGATGGAAGCTAATGACTTTATGAGAAACCAAGAAATTACTGAACAAAACCAAAAGAATGAAAAAATATCTCATTTGAAAAACAAGTGACTGGGAAAATAGATCCAGGAGAGATAATTTCAAAATTATGGGACTGCCTGGAAGCCATGATAAAAAAGATCCTAGACATTATCTTTCATGAAATTATCAAGGAGAACTGTCCTGATATTCTGGAACCAGAGGGTAAAAGAAATATTGAAAGAATTCACTGATCACCTCCTGAAAGAGCTGCAAAAAGAAAAACTCCTAGGAATATTGTAACCAAATTCTAGAGTTCCTAGATTAAGGAGAAATATTACAAGCAGCCAGAAGGAAACAATTTGAGTATTGTGTAAATACAATCAGGATAACACAGGATCTGGCGGTTTCTACATTAAGGGATTGAAGGGTTTGGAATATGATATTTCAGAAGTCAAAGGATCTAGGGTTAAAACCAAGAATCACCTACCCAACAAAACTGAGCACAATACTTCAAGGAAAAGAAAGATCATTCAATGGATTAGAGGACTTTCAAGCATTCTTGATGAAAAGACCAGAGCTGAATAGAAATTTGACTTTCAAAACAAGAATCAAGAGAAGCATGAAAAGGTAAACAGGAAAGAGAAATCATAAGGGACTTACTAAAGTTGAACCATTTACATTCCTACATGGAAAGATTTTATTTGTAACTCTTGAAACTTTTCTTAGTATTTGGGTAGTTTTAAGGATTATACACACACACACACACACACACACACACACACACACATACCCCTATATACACACACACACATACATACATTCATACATACATATATATATATATGTATATAGAAAGAGGGTATAGGATGAGTTGAATAGGAAGGGATGATATCTAATTAAATAAAACTAAGGGTGAGAGAGGAATATCTTGGGAGAAGAAAGGGAGAAATGGAAAGGGGCAAATTATGTCTCATAAAGAAGGCAAGAAAAAGATTTTTCATGGAGGGGAAAAGGGAGAGGTGAGATGGAAAAAGTGAAGCTACCTCTCATCACATTTGATTTGAAGAGGGAATAACATGCACACTCAATTTGACATGAAAATCTACCTTACACTACAAGAAAGTAGGGGAAAAGTGGATAAGTGAGGTATAGGGGTATTGATGGAAGGAAGGGTAAATGATAGGAGGGGAGTAATTAGAAGTAAACACTTTTGGGGAGGGATAAGATCAAAAGAGAGAATAGAATAAATGGAGGGCAGGGTAGGATGGAAGGAAATATAGTTAATCTTACACAACATGACTATTATGGAAGTCTTTAGCAAAACTACACATATATAGCCTGTATTGAATCATTTGCCTTTTCAGTGGGGATGGCTGGAGAGGGAGGAAGGGAGATAAGTTGGAACTCAAAGTTTTAGGAACAAGTGTTGAGAATTGTTTTTGTATGCAACCGGGAAATTAGAAATATAGGTAATGGGGTAGAGAAATATATCTTTCCCCACAAGAAAAGAGAGAAGATGGGGATGAGGGAAGTGAGGGTTGTGATAGAAGGGAGGATAGATTGGAGGAAGATGTGTTTTGGGGTGGGGGGAGAGATGGGGAGAAAATTTGAAACTCAAAATCTTGTCGAAATAAATGTTGAAAACTAAAAATAAATAAATTAGGGGAAAAAATTTATTTCTTCAGTGAACTTTTGGACCTCTTTTTAAATTTGGCTCATTTTGCTGTTTAAGGCATTCTTCTCGTTGTTTTGGACCTCTTTTGTCAATTGTGTTAGTCTACTTTTAAAGGTGTAGTTTTTTTTGGATTTCCTTTAGCAAGCTGTTGACTTGTTTTTCATGATTTTCTTACATTACTATCATTTCTCTTCCCAATTTTTCCTCTACTTCTCTTATTTGATTTTCAAGTCTTTTTTGAACTCTTCCATGGCTTGAGACAAATTCATAGTTTTCTTGGAGGCTTTGGATGCAGGAACTTTGGCTTTGTTGTCTTCTCATTGTATGTTTTGATCTACCTTATCACCAATGACATAAGAAAATACCTCTTCATCAGGAAACTAAGAATCTACAATCTGTTTCTTTCCCCCCCCATTTTCTAATTTCTAGTGGCAATTACTTGACTTTTGAGCTCTTTGTTAATTGAGGGGCTCCTGACGCAGTCTTCCCTTCAGCAGTGGGCTGGGACTGGACTATACTCCCCTCTTAGTCAGGTGTGAGACCCTTCCCACTGACTTTTGAAGCTGTCTTTGGTGATGGTGGGTTGAAAAGTCTGAAAATTGCAACTACTGCCAGTGATGCAGTCCCTTAAAACCTGGTCTATCTCTGTCCCCATGGTACTGTCCATGTGCGCTCTGGATCTACCTTTCCTGTCAACATCCCAGATTGTCTTGGGCTGGGAATTTGCTTCAGTCTGTCATTTTGTGACTTCTGTCACTCTAAAATTTGTTTAGATTCATTTTTACAGGTTTTTTGAGTGGGGGTTTGGGGGATAAGCTCTAGGAGGTTCCTGCTTCTACTCTGCCTCTTGCCTCCACCACTCAGCTGGAATTTACTTTAGATGTCATTTTGTCCAGTCACTTTCTTATATCTGTGGAAATGAAGTCTCAGAGAATTAAATTAATTATATTCTTTACCTGTGGATTTATCTTAAAAGTGCATATGAACTGCTGAGATGTTCATAATATTAAAGACTTGACCATATTTAGATTACCAAATAGTACCAGCATAGTCAGTTGCAATTGACATGAAGGTGTTTATCTGTCTATTGCTCTATCATTTGTCAATAGTTATCATCTATATATCATTCTGTCTACAAAAATTGCTCCACCTATTCATATTTTAATCTCTCATCTGTTCATCCTTTTATTTACCTTCCTGTTTATGTATTTATTCTTACACTTAATTTGTTTATTTATGTATGGCTGCACATAGGAAAACATTGCCCAGAAAAATCAAGTCATGGAAAATCAATAAAAAACAACTCTGGAAAAATGGATGGAAAGAATAAAACGCAAGTGCATGATTATGAGAAACATTTTTAATATGGAATAGAGAGTAAATAAACCTTTCCTGAATAAAGAATATCAAACACTCCAGGAAATAAGCAGTTCCGCCCTGGATGATCAACTAATGTGAAAGTGATAATGAACTATGTCTTTCTTGCATGCATAATGAAAAACTGAATCATAGTGCATTGTGACATGCAAGATTATCAGAAAACTGCAAATTTACTAAAGAAAACACCACTAGGAATCTCTGTATGTATGTATCTATCATCTGTTTATCATATATACTTATAAATGTATATGGTTATAATTAACTTTATATAGTTGTAGATATAACTACATCTGCCTATCTAGATATGGTTTCTAGATGTGTATATCTCTTTATCTCCATTGTCATCATGACCTCGAATGGATACTCCTTGAAGAGATGTTGGCTCAAGTGTAGATATTCTTGAACTGCTTCTATAATTGTATCTGGTTGGCTAACTGCATGATAAACTACAAGCTCTGTAATTGTCCATAGAAACTTGAAAAAAGGCACCAACAGATTAGTTTCAGTCATTGTCTTGAGGTGTTGTCTCAATGGATTCCCAGGTCTTGATTTGGCTCCTTTGATGACAGAATTATCTGAGAGACAATGCTATAAAATAGACACATGGCCTCATGAATATGATCTGTTTTTTGCCCACCTTAACATTTGCTCCTTTGATTAAGCTGTCTTGTGAGTTTTGAAAGATCAAGTGAGACCCTAGGAAACAAAGTATCCAGAGGTGTCAGAATTAGAATCTAACCTGGGAACTTGGTGGGACCAATGCTATGGAAGAGCTGAAGTCAATGCTATGGTTTCTGTTCCCAGAGAACAACATGGTAAAGGAGAGTTTGTGACCCTGAAGTGCAAGAGAGAGGGGTTTATACATTTATTCTTACTATATTTTTGAAGGATATATACGTTTGTTAAAGCTAATTAATATGAATTAATTAAATAAAGCTAAGTTGCTAATTACATCCTGATGACTAATAGTGACCAGCAAAGATCAAGCTAATCTTGAAAATATTCCAGAATAGATTGTATCAAATTAAAATGAAATTCAGGAATATTTAACAAAATAAATAATAGGTACTATTACATTTTAAAATAAAGTCCACATTTACCCACAGGATCCTTATGCATGGGTTTGTGTCCCTAGTTTTTATTGGAATTTGAAAATATTGTTTGGAAATCATAAAATCCTATCATAGATATAATTAAGAAATACTAATGTAGGTCTGATATGCAAAACCAGTTGCTTTTGTCCTGCTTTGTTTGCAATAAAGTATCTCAATTTGATTAAAATCTCAAATAACTATGAATGAATTAAAATGTTTTTAGATTTCTACAAATCTATTTAGATTTTTTTTGTCTTCCTTCTTATTCCCAGAGCTGAGCACAGTGCCTGGCACATAGTAACCTTAATAAATGCTTATTCCTTGGTTGAATGATTAATTGATTTTAGTCATTTTTCACTCACTAGAGAGACCCAGTAACTGTATATCTTAAGTTTGCAAAGGATTACCATTTTCACAATGCAATTGCATTGTACTCTGTGCTTTACAAAGGGGCCATCAAATTCATATCTGAGCAAGAATCCTCTTTACAGTATTTTGTGTAAATGATTAACAAACTTGGTAGTATCAAACTCAAATAACAAGGAGGACCATTAAATTGCACAAAAAAAAATTTTGAGCACTGCATGCTGACAATTTTAAAATGTAGTATTATCTCTGTTTTATTGTATTCTTATTTATTTTGTGAAATATTTCCTAATTACTTTTTAGTATGAATCCAGCTACACTGGGTAGTCTTGTGGGATGCATGTGTCAGGCAGGCCAGGTGAGTGTTTGACATCTTTAAGTACAATAGACTTTACTTGAGGATTTCTAATAATGATGGACCCTCTGTCCCAAGCAGATAATTTATAATATAGATTCTATATTATACTTTATATTAGCTAGTAAAAACTGTTAATATGTATACAGCATGTTAAGCTTTCTTCATTAGTATTACCTCATTTTATCCTCAAAACATGGGCAATCAGTGGTATTACAACCCCATTTTCTAGATGAGAAAAAGGAGGCAGGCAGAGGTATATTTATTGACTTCCCTTGGCTCAAATAGATAGTGTCTAATGTCAAATTTGAACTCAGATCTTCCTGACTGTAGTGTCCAGCACTAATCCTTAAGAAATTTTTTTCCCTATCTCTGGTGGAAATCTACCTTTCTATTATGGCATTTACTGGGGTTTGCCTTCTAGGATCAAGGAGAAAACAGTCAAACCTTCTCCTACATGTCAGCTTTTCAAATATTTGAAGATAGCTATATCATCTCTTTAAGTTTTCTCTTCTCCAGACTAAACGTACCCAAGCACTTTACCTGATCCTCATAAGGTGTAATTTCAAAGCCATTCATCCTCCTTATTACCTCCCTCTAGACATTTTCCAGCTTCTCAATGTCCTTAAAATGTAGTGTCCTAAAATGAATACAATTCTTTGGTACTCTTTCACAAGGAAAGAATTCAGTCAATCTATAAAGTTCGTGGACTTCAGTGCTCTTTTAATGCAGCCTGAGATTGAATGTGAGTACTGTTTCATACTATTGATTATATTAGTCTTATAGACCCCACCAAAGTGCACACACACACACACACACACACACACACACACACACACACATACACACACAGACACCCTGGCATCTTATTTTTTTCCCCATAGGATCTGAAGTCCAGGCACATCTACTCTTACTCTGGTCAATTTTGTTTTGTAAGAATTTATATTTATCCTTATGAAATTTTGTCCTGTTTGATGAAACATTCTATCCTGTTAAGATGTATTTGGTATGGATTCAGTCATCTGATAGTCATCTCTCCCTCCTTTGTGTCTTCATTTTTGAAAATCTTGCATGTATGTCTTCATTCACATCATTAAAAGGAATGTTAAATAGCCCAGAATGAGCCTAGAATGTATTATGTGATGTAAACGTTGCTTACCCTTTTGTCTTTCCTATGGCTTTCTTGAATATGTGTCCATCTTTTCTTGTAGAGACCTCAGCTTTCTGACTTATTGCTTTGGGAAATTTGTTTCATCTCTCTGGTTCTCAGTTTCCTCATCTATAAAATTAGGAGGTGGGAAAAGATGACCTCTAAATCTTTAGCCTATGTCACAAAGATGCACTTAGCCTTTGTTGTTTTCCAAGCTAACAATATTCAAGTGAAATAATGAGAGCATATGAAAAGATATCACTTCTGCTTACTAATGTAATGCATTTCTGCACACTTTAGGAATTCATATTGGTGAAACTATCTCATAAATAGAAATAACTATTGCAAAAGTGAAGGGGAGCATACTTAATGGACTATATTTTTGATGTTTACATACTATAACACATTTGGCTTGAATATTTATGGCTAATCTCCAGGTAACTGGAGTGAAAGTAGGTTCTCAGAGGCATCTCCACGGATGCAATGCAAATTATATATGCAACTCTTTTATTATATAACAGAATACTAAGAGCTGTACAGATCTCTTACCATTATGCATTCACACAGTCCTGAACTCTTTTTTTTAACCCTTCTGGTTGCATTGCTGCTTTTTAAATATAGTATGACAGAAGGTGAGAGTTTAGGACTCTAGACTGAGAAATGGATTGTATCCCCTACACTACTTGTATTTCTCACAAAATCTATTTTGCTTATCTATCATCATCACTCTATGTTCAAATACCCCCTACCTTCTTGATCACTCCATCTATCACCATTGCTGTTAGCTAAAGTTGTTGTAGTTGGCTTAGACAGCCTATATTCCCAAACCTAAGTTATCTGCTCGTGGAATACCCATATTGATACATAAGAGAGTGAGTTCCCCACAACTGGAGGACATCAAATAGAGACTGGATAGCCACTTATTTGAAATTCAATAGATATATGATGCATGTATTGAATAAAAATATTTTTTAGGCTCATTCCTACCATGAGATTCCACGGTTATATGAGTTAAAGATTTTGTCTTTTCATAGTAACTCATGTTTTAAAGACCTACTCTGATTACATTACCTGTTAGCCTCTCCCACTATGGCTGGTTATTTTTATTTTCATCTGAAAGGAAAGACCTCTGAAAACAAAATATTTCTTTGATCAAAGACAATTTTAAATTTAAAGAGAGAATAAATTGTTTTATATCTGTTGCTATTTACACCTGGCAAAGAGTCATTTTCCTCTAAAGAGTAAGGTGCAAGTGGTCCCCATGGGAATGTTTATAGTTTTCTAGCTGCTTCCGAAAAAGGGACTGATTTGACATGCACAGGGCCCAGAATAGCAGAAATGCAGTCAAATGTATTCAAAAGGAAAATTTCTGAAACCAAATAAAAGTTATTTTAAAAAAATTTTCTATTTTGGATTAAACTTACACACACACATGTGCACACACACATATATATTTTCCCATTAGAATGCAGATCACAAACTGGCAATGTTATGAATAAATGAACAGTATTTATTCAGTGTAAGCAGTGAATAAATACATATGTCAAGTGATGTGGTAAGTTCTAGAACTACACATACAAAATACAAAAGCAAGACAGACCTGTCCTCAGTAGTGTTACATTCCAATATTACATTCTGGGAGAAAGTCCTTGTCCTCAAAATGACTATATTCTAACAGTACATTCTAATAGAAAAATTGGTAATGAGTTCTCAGAGATCTATGATTTTATATAGGCAAATGAAACTGAATCTTTCTGGTTCAAAATTTAGAGCCTTATTTAAATTTCCTCCTCATTCCCTCCCTCCTCTTTTTGTGTCTATTGTTAAGAACAATCTTCCCTTTCCTGGCAGTCTTGATAATAAGAAAAGCACAGAAGCTAGAAGTGCTGCATGTGTGTAAGCGTGGGTACATACATATACAAAATACATACATTTTACACTCTCACCTATATAGGCTGATAGTGAAATCATAGTGAAAGTACCAGTCAGTATACAAAGAAAGCATCTCAGGAGAACGTTCACATAAACTTTCCTTCAATCAGACCCTCAGCTCTCAAGATTTCATTTATTCCTTTTGGTGGCACTTGATTTTTAAGAGCTTTCTGCTTGCCATCACAACTCATTTCTAATCTTTAATTGATTCTTCCAGTTGTCTCACACTGCTGTGGGCATTCTAATCAATTACAGATCTTCATTGAACTGTGGTCTTCTGATTTTCCCTCCTCCATCTTCTCTGCATCATGTGGAAACCACATGGTTGCCTGAAAGTCCAGGCTTGTATATGTATGTGCTTTCTTTGCCCTTTACACTTGAATTGAGTTCTTTCATTTTCTTTATCTAAAGCTTTGCTATCGCAGCTTGAATTTCTCCCACATTCTGTATTCAGGGGTATTTACTTTAATTCCAAGCAAGCCAGAAAGCAAGTAGCACAGCTTCCCCAATCATAAATAGCATTTCTGGAGTGTTTATCAGGCCATCTCCAGACATCATTTCATCAATACAGCCATAATGACTCTGTGTCATAACCAATGTTATCATGAAGCAGCAAACACCTAAATAATCCGGTAAGAACCATAAATAATTTCAGTGTATTTGCTCCGTTCCCAAGTATCTGAAATTTAGCTGGATATCTAAACTTTACACTTTTCTTGCTCCCATACAGATCACCCCTCCTCTCTTTTATTCCATATATTCAAGAATGTATCTCTTAGTACAATCTCTGCATGCCAGCAGCTATAAAAATTCCACTTGTCAGTTCCTCTGCTGACTGATAATTTTTAGTATTGGCAGTCAGGGGGTTTAAGTATCTTAAAACCCACAGCCAAGTATCTTGATCCACTTTCATAATAGCCTATATGTTTTGAAAAGCTACATTTTGATATTAGGAGAAAAAATATATTGTCTCTATTAAACTGACCTTGTATGAGTTCTTTCAAAAACTCAGATCAGGGAGGAATGAAAAGGAGAAACAAGAAATTCAAGTAAAAAATTGTTCATGGGTAATACAATGCATTTCAACATCTACTCACAGAAACCATTCACAGCAGCCCTCTCAGTGTTCTTGTTAACCTATTGACTATGAGATTCATTTCAAGGTGGGGTGGGGGGAAGTCCTATTTTTTGTTAATGTACTCAACTAATAAAAAGGGGGAAAAACAACACTCGAGGTGATGTATTGTATAACTGTTTGCCCAAACATAGAAAGCATTGTAGTTAGAGGTGACCCTGAATTGGTCGGAAACAGAATTCAGGCTTCCTTTTCACATTTCTTGTAATAAAATCCCCTGGATAGCCTTGCAGATGTGAATGAGATAACCATCCTTCCTTCCAAAGACATTCTGAACCAGTAAAAGCCTTACCATAGGGAATTTGGTAAGAAAAGGAGAAAAAATCTTCCTTTTGTTTTCCTTTGATTTCTTTCCTTTTTATTTTTGAGTCTGGTTTGGTCCTGTTCTTTTCCTTTTTTTTGTTTCCTGCCTCTGTTTAATCTTTTGATAAGGCCCTAGAGCCTCATGGGAGCCAAGAGAATGTACTAAGTAGCCTTAAAATGTCTGAGAGTAAAACTTGCCTTTTCATTATTTAAGCTGTCAAGAAACAAAAGTATTTGCTTCACCTTAACAACAAATAAAACACAACATTGTTTCAGTATATAAACTTAGTGATGTCTGTCCACTAAAATTGAAGTCCAAAGACATCTGCATTTAATGTACTGAATAATAATCTAAATTATCATTTATTGACACTATAAAATCAGAGTTAAATATAGGGCCATTGGACTAAAAGCTAGTAGAAATTGGGGAGACTACTTTTAATCTGTTGGCAAAATACTTTTTAACTAGCTCTGCCTTTTTAAAATAGTTGATGAATGAAGTTGGCACTATAGGTTTTGGGAGATGTTTTCAGAATTAGGACATTATCTGGGGGGAACTACATTGTATTGCTCAGAGTTGAAAACATCCAGATATTTACAAAGTAGGAGATGGACATAATAAATAATTTTCACTCTTTACTTACTGTTCATTTCTCTCAAACATCAACATACCTAGAATGGGAAATTTGAAGTGCCAGCTGATGGAGGCAATTGGGACTTTCCCAAATAAATCATCCTGCATTTATCTGGTACACATTTTACATTGTGCTTCATTTCATAGGTTACCAAACATATTATAAACTATGTACCTGATAAGCATTTTGTAAATGTTGCTGTATGTCGATAGAACAAAAATAAAACAATCTCCAAAGAAATAAAAATGAACATCAGAGTGGGTAATAGAAGGGCCCATGGTGGGTGTGAACCAGCTGCAACCTAGAGACAATGAGCAGTTTTGGGGGGCAAATGAGAAAACAATGTCATTTAGGAGTTTTACGATAGGAGGAAAAGGTGGACTGATCATATAGTGAGGATGAGAGATGAGAGGTAAATATTCAGAAGGTTCTTCTATCACCATTTCAATATTAAGAGAAAATGAAAAGGCCTCCATTCTTTATAGCATATTTATAGGAAAATGTTTTGAAAGAGTGACATGGAAGGTTAGCAATCTTCATCACTGGAGGAACTTCCAAATCAAATCTAGGAGGTCACAAGTCCATATGTGTACTTTTTATATATTCTTACATACATGCAAATTCCCTCTATTAATATGAAGTAAGCCCCATTAGACTGAAGATTATTTCACTCTTGGCTATTTATCTCTAACACCTAGCACTGTTGTAGGAACTTAATAAATGTTTGTCGATTATTTCATTGGGGCCATCCAATAAGCCAGCTAGGCAAAAAAGAATCTCCTCAGGGTTCGAAGATACTTAAAAATGTGCTGACTTGGAGCTTTATTGTGTATACATGCGTGCATATATATGTGTGTATATATAAATGCATATACAAACACAAAATGTACTGCTATATATGGCTGTTTGTCCTTCGTTGCCGAAGAAGACCATGTCATCAGAGAAATGATGTCATGACTTATACTTGACCTTGTTTTGAGTGAAGGAGGGCTGTGTAGGTCACCAGTCTCACTTCTCCTCCAGAGTCATCTGAATCCAGTGACCTGATATTCCTCAGGATAACTAGAAGTGACCCAGGATGCACTTGGCCTAAAGAGGCCAAGGTCTATGCAGGTACACACTTAGGGAGAGATAACGAACATTCATTGAATAGGCCCATTTAAACAGCAGCCAGGGCAGGGCCCCTTTAATGAGGCAAGGAAAAGAAAGACCTCAGAATGGGAGGGAAGCAGCAACAGTTACTACTGATAATCACTCTGAAGCCAGGAGGGTCCAGAAGAGAGCCTTTAGGCAGGGAGCCAGGGCTCCTTGGTGTCTGAGCTTCACAGTGCAGTAGGCTCAAGGGGATGGGAAGGGGAAAAGAAGGGACAGAAAGGGAGGGGAGAGGAGGGAAAGGAGACATCTTTTGATCATCCAAATTTACCTTTCTTTGGAGAGGAGAAGGAAGGGGAGGGAGAGACAGACTGGAGAGGAGGAGCTGAGTCTTCTTACAGGGTTGTGTTCATCCTTTGTTGCCAAAGAAAACCATCCCATCAGAGAAATGATGACATGATTTGCACTTGACTTTGTGTATTGAGTGAGGGAGGACTGTGCAGGTCACCAGCCTCACTTCTCCTCCAGAGCCATCTGAATCCAGTGACCTGATATTCCTCATATTTTATGTGCATCTACATATGCAAAATGTTGGTTATGTGTACATATGCATATAATGTATGTATTATCTAAAACTATTATATGTACATTTATTTATTGCTGACCAATTCATTTCATTCTTTGTATCCACAATGTTTAGCACTATCCTTATTATACAATAGAAGGAGAAAGGAATAAACATTTATTAAGAGCTTACTGTGGTGTTAGGCACTGCACTAAGTACTTTAGGAATTTGTCATTTGATTTGATCCCTAAAACAACTCTATAAGATAGATGCTGTCATTATCACCATTTTACAGTTATAGAAACTGAACCAGAAATTAAGTGACTTACATATCTATGGTCATGTATCTACTACATATCAGAGGCTGGATTTAAAGTGGGGTCTTCCTGGCTCCAGACTTCCAGGACTTTATCCACCATGCCACCTAACTGTTGTATCTTGTAAGTGCTTATATATACTATTTCAAAATACTCAAGGCTCGACAAATTAGATACGAAATTCACACAATAGACCACTATTAATTGATGCTGATCCATTAAGGAGAGTATGGTTGAGGGAGTATGATGTACAATGCAGGAAGGTTATTAGGGAAAATAACTTTGAGGAAACAGTCTTTGAGTTACGATGCTTAAAAAAAAGAGTGTTACCACATTTGAACTAATAGGGCAAAGGGAGAGAGAGGTGTAAATAGAGTATGATTAAGTTGTACTTATCTAGGAAAAGAAGGTATGATCTGGGATCTGGCATTAGATTAAGGCAGATGAGGGCTGAGCTAATTTATTGCAACTTTTTGAATGTAATAAAATATTTCCATTTGAGCCCTTAGGCAATATGAAATCATTGCATGGACGTAAAGAACGAAATGAGATAGTGTAGTGCTGGTTTGGAAAATCATTTAGGAGACACGGTAAAAAACTGTTATTTTGGGGGGAGTAAATGCTGCAGCTCGGGAAAATGAGCAAGAGGAAATGATATTTATAAATGTGTGAGGGAACGATCTGAGCCATAATTCTGAGAAGGGTTCTAGATTCAGAGCTGAAGGATATTGTTTGAAGATTACCTTGAGTTTTTGCGCAGGAAGGCAGATAGAATAATGCTGTTGCTCTCAGTGATATGAAATCTGGTCCACAGAAAAGACATAAGAAAGAAAGATAATTGAAAACATTAGTATGAAGAAACATAGTCTTAAAAAAAATCTGCCTATTGTCTGCCTTCCTTTAGAGAGAGATTAGGGAGCTCTAATCCACAGTGAACAAGATTGATGATACTGGTTTTAACTGTTAATGGAGGAGAAAGACATTCTTCTGTTGTTTAATTTGAGGACGTTGAGTTTCTCTGTTTCAACACTGCATAATCATGGCTGAGTCTAATCAGCGCAGGGAAGACGTGTACCTAGGTTAGAGCGATAAAGATTTTGTCTCAGGTCAGGAAATTGAGTGTTCTGCTAACCTGCTGGATGTGAATTTTGACACAATACTGAGGAAGATGAAGGGGATGAGGAGCACAGCCAAAATATCTCAGATTCTGAATATACTGGTTAAATCACTAAAACTTTCTATTCCTGGATTTGATGGTTTTGAAGGTCCTTCTGACACAAATTCTAAAACCCTATGGCTTTATTATTTTTGTGATTTGAGAGAGATAAATTAGATCCCCTCTAAGCTTTGGCTTTTCTAGAGTGAAGATGTTTACCAAATGAGTCTTTGCTCACTTGCCAGTTTCTCATGACTCTCAATTTAATTAAATTCAATAAACATTGATTGAATGCCCACTATATGCAATGCACCATGCTAGATGCTTTAGGGGGTGACTAAAAAGGATTCATGGAGATATGGCATGACTAACGATAGAATGTGAAAGTGTGTTAAATGGGGATGCAAAAAACCCCCATAATCTTATTAAACATTTTGATTGCCCATTTCTAGACTTTGCAGAAAAATCTCCAGAATTTAATAGCTCAGTTTTTCCTTTCAATTGAGGCAGTGAGAAGAGATCATGCCATCCTTTGGGGATAGCTATAGCATGATTTTGCACAAAGGCAATATCCTTTCTGTACAATTTTTCAGATTGCTTATTCTTTCTTTCTTGACTACAGCAACACATTTTACTTTTTATCCGCAGGGAAAAAAAAACTCCAGAGGTTCCAGTATCCCTTTTCCTGTATCATAATTGATAGTGCAAGGTCAATTAGATTATACTTGTTTTTTATTATTTTTCCCTAAATGCACACAATAAAGTTCATCTTTCATTTTTCTGTCTCCTCATAAAACCTTGTGATGTATCCTTAAGTTTATCCTTCACAGACATGATATTTAACTAAAAGAACATATTGTCATCTCGAAACCTGCATGGTTCACTCTATATTCCATCTTTAGCAATGACTTTGAAAGAGAGAGTAAGGCTAACAACTTTGTACAACTCTGCCTTTCTCAAATCCAATTCACTTGCAAGTCAAAACATTACCCTATGATGTCATCAATACTCTTTGAAAAATGAAAGATGAACAGCATTCCATCTTTCAGGTCATTTATAAATATTATATAAAATTGGTTTGGACACTGATCCATACCATTAATACTTTTCCAGTCAGAGAAACCTCTCTATTCTTTGTACTTTATCTTTAAATCAGTTTCCTTTCAATGCCAAACTATTTTGTACAGTTTCATATTTATTTTTAATTCAGCTTTTATTCTTAAATGTTGACAAAACTTTTTGAAAATCTAATTCACATTTCCTTGTTTACCCTTATTCTCTAGTTATTTAACCCCTCAAAAAAGAGGATGCAATAGAGTTTCTTGTCCCCAAATCTTTTTTTATATTTCCAGTTGCAACAGGAATTTATGTCATCTGTGCTTGCTTATGTAACCAGTGATTTTTGTCATTGAATGTAGATTGGCCAGCTTTAGGCTCTGTGTTTCTCAGTATCTTACCTGAAACACCTTTTATGGATGAGAGACATATTATCAATCAGAGTTTTCTGGTACCATGCCTGTTTGTAATGGCAGATTAGAGATTTTAACCTATGCTTGTACAACTTTACCCTTGAGTTTTTCAAAAGTCTTGTGTGAAAGTCACCTGCTCTAAATGATTATGCTAAAGAAAATCTCAAAAATTCCCAAATCAAGGAATTATCAATTTAATGAAGATTCAAAAGCCTCTGTTAACAAAGCAGTCTCCTGCTTAGAACAAATAACTTGGATATGACACTGACATTCTGTCTAAAATGTTATAATGCATATGGTGCTATTGCAAGGTTGGAGCCTTCTCCAGCTACCTATAAGCCCAGGAAAGCAGGTGTGCTTAGCTAGATATATGAAGTCACTAGAGAACCAAGACTCATATATAAAAGAGAGCTTAAGATGTCTAGAAATAGCATTGCTGCAGTCTGCAAAAACCTACTGACATGAAATTCTCATTTAAGTATGTGAATATTGGGAATCTGGGGCATACATAAATAAAGAATTCACTTGATACATTTCACAAACTACCTTCTGAACTATTTAATTAACAACCTATGAAAAATATACTCTTGAGACCTAAGTGGATAATAGATGTCACCTTTGTTCCATAAAAATGCTTTGTTACTAGTAAAACTTAATTCTAAAAAGAGCAGTCAGCATTTGAAGCAAGCTGTCTTTCACAAAGTTCCTCCTTAACTGGTTGGATACAAATTGTGAAGAAGGGCAAAATTTACCCTCTGTCTTCTGATGGTATTTTTTTTATTTATCATTGATTTTTTAAGGTACAGCATTATCTCCAGAGTATAGAACCTGACAAGGCAGATGGTCTTTATTATTCCTAAAGGCCCCTTTATGAAATGACACTCGAATTCTTTAGCACCTTCATCTATCTGCACCTCCCTTGCAATTAAAAATTGGTGACACATTTTTATGGTCACTAAATGGGCATAAATTAGCATTAATTAGGGACACTGTACAGTGATTCTCTAATTGCAGTTGCAATGATGAGAAGTCCCATGCAAGGAGGAAAGGGAGTACCAAAATTAGGGCACTTAGATCACCTGAAAGTTTTGGAATTTGTCTTTGACACTGGTGTCTGTGTGTGTACGTGTGTGTGTGTGTGTTTATAACAAATTTTACATTACTACTTTTTCTTGGTAGTTTTTTTTCTTACAGAAAAATAAGATTGCAATTTGATAGCAATTTCACATTTTAAGGGCATTAATAATCTGTGTGTGCATTCCAGAATCCAAGACACATATATCTTTCCTAAGGAACACATACACTTTAGATTAATTAATTCATTAGTTAATCAATTGGAGACATGCCTTCTGGTCCTTCTGAATTCTGGGTGCCAATTTCTAAGTATTTGTATGCTTAGCATAATGGCATCCATAAACCATTAGAATTAAAACCACACCAGACTCTTAAGGAGGCTTTGCTGTCAGATTCAAGGTTCATGGCGATCATTAAATAATACCTATCCTGATATCGATGGTGTTCTTTTAAATTTGCAACTATTACATGGGCAAGGATATCTATCTTTTGGGATGTATGTGAACTTATTAGAAGATAAAAGAAAGGAACTCTAAATTCTCAGTGATTCTGACCTTCAAGTGCTAGATATATGTAAAAGAAAAGATGAGAAAGAAAATAGGAAGAAGACAGAAAAGGACTGAGTCCATTAGCATGATGTTTTCTACAAATGTCCTAACCACTGTGTGTCACAGCCGTGTTATCAAGAAGGCAGACACTAGAATATGTCCCATAATGCAGGTATAAAAGTCTTCCATTAAGATGTATATAAAATATAAGACGAAGCTTTGTTATTATTCTAAGAAAATATTCATTATTTTTCTTTCCTTTCTTCCCAAGGCTTGTCAGACTTCTGTACCATGGACACTTACTAATAAAAATGAGAAAATCTTTCACCCAGAGACATCAGTACTGGGAGTATACTCCAAAGTGATCAAAGATAGAGAGAGAAAAATCATATTATGAAAATATTTATAGCAGCTCTTTTTGTAGTTGCAAAGAATTATAAACAAAAGGAGCTAATCATCATTTGGGGAATTGTCTGTAAACATGGTAAAAAAAAACTTATTATCACAGCATCAGAAATGATGAAAGGGAAAGATTTGGACCTGAGAAGACTTGTGTGAACCGACGCAGAGTGAAGCAAGCATGGGACCTGGAGAAAGAGAGTAAGGGGGAAATCACGACAGATTTCTGTAATAACTGAAGTAAGTATAAATAACAAATATATTATAAGGAAATATACATTTTGAGTGCTTAAGAATTCTAATCCATTCAATGAAGAACACTGACTCCATAATAACCATAATAAATCATAATTCCCCACTCTTTACAAAGAGGCAATGACTTTGGAGTATGTAATGAAATATAAATCTTCAGATATGGCAACATGTAGATCTGTTTTATTTGATTATACTTCATTTGGTGGGTAAGGTCAGATTTATATCAGGAGAGACAGAGGTAGTGATAGTTATGCTAAAAAAAATAGAAAAGAAAGAAGAACATCAATGAAACATTTACAAAATATAAAAAAGAGATCGCAAGGAAATTTGGAAAGGGTCATAAACAATTAGTACTAAAATTCCATGTTAAATTAATTATTTTAAAAAATGGTAGCATGACTAGCTATTCTCAGTAACCCCCTCCCTCCTTTTTTTTGGTATGTATATAAAGGGGCAAATTTGTTCAGCAAATGGAAATACCAACTTTCATGGTTGAGGCTTCTTATGTTTCCCTCTTTTTTATGATGGACTCTCCCCCCCACCGTTATTTATCTCTCAGAAATAGTTAACTACATAAAGAGGGAGGAAATCAAGTATCTGTTTCATTTCTTTTATGTCTGAATTCTGATCCTTTCTGTTTTTAAGAGGAATTTTCAATATAGTGCATTCTTGTTACTCAGGCACACCCAGGATTATCAAGAAAGAATGAAGGGTAGTGATTATCCAAAAAGAATGCTGAATATGATGATACTATAATGTGCTCCTCTTAAGAAATGGGGAGGCCTGTAGTTACATTAATGTGGGAAATTCCTTGGATGGGTAAAATGCCTCTGTCCATTTCAGACCAATGCTTTCTATACCTATGATACTTAGATACTTATAGTCTTAGAGAACTGCCTCAAACATTGAAAGATTATGTAATTTGTCCATGGTCATTCCATAAGAATATGCCATTGAGTGGGTTCAACCTAGTTCTTCTTGACTCCAAGAACAACTTTCTATTTACTATGTAACCCTCCCTCTTGTGTTCCTCTTAAAGAAATTTTAAACCTAAAAAGATGTGATGCTTTTTAACACACTGGTGACCAGAAATCCCTTCATCTAGTTTTATGTGTCTCTTGTACCTATTTGATATAGTCTTTGTCACTTGCGACCTTTATGTCTCTCACAATTTCTCGCGTGATATGCAGTCCCCACCTTGTCAACAAGAAACAGCAGCACCAGGTTCTTTTGTGGCATATTTCATATTAAAATTCACTATATTTAATGTTTTTAGGGAATAAATTGCCACAACATTTCCTTGGTACCTCTGCTAGGTATGGCTGTCAGTTATTATAATAGGGTTTCTAACGAATGACATGTCAAAGATGTGACTTTCAAAGTCCTTATGCACAGTGTCAATCATGGACTCTCTGCCTGTTCAAATGAACATTCTTGCAGGCATACCTTTAAGGTGTGCCCCTGACTTTTCATCAAAAATTCTCTCTGTCCTTATTTTATCTGGTGTGCCTCTCACTTATAATGGGACCTGGAGAAAGAAAATAAGGGGGAAATCATGACAGATTTTGGTAATAACTGAGCATTTTAGCAGCTATTTTAATATGCCACCTCCTAAATTCCTAGAATAGTTTCATGCCCTCCATCCCTCTCTTTCTCCATCCCCCACATAGTTATTCTGAAATATCATACAGTCTTTATCTGATTTTAGGTCTTCATCCTGTTATTTTTAGGGCTGTTGCTACTGTTTACATTAAAAAGCTGCATCGACAAGAAGTACTTTCACCTTTGAAGTTGAAAGTGAAAATACGTGTATGAAGAATCGAATGGGAATTTACAGCATAACTCTTGACTTCTTTGCTAAATGTTGCTTAGCAACTTAGAGAAAGCATGTAGTCCACCTGAATGCTGAAACCAACCTGATAGTTGATATTCACTCACAGTCATTGGCCAGCCAGTGTTTTGAGCAGTGATATTCCATTATTAAGGAGTCTGAATCCTAATCTGGATTTAGGCCTAAAAAATGAATATGGAAAACTACTTTCTGAGTTGAGGCAAAAGGTTATTTAAATAATGAAGAATCACATATAAAGCAAAATGGCTTTTCTTGTCTCCAAATTCATATCTCGCTATTTACCAGTATTTATTAAAAATATCTTTTTTTTCTGAAAAGGGATGATCCATGAAGGAAGAATTTGATGCACATGAATTTAAATAGTTTTTAAAAAGTGAGTAAAAAAATAAAGTACTAATATTGATAATTAAATCAATAATTTACCATATCTTAAAAAAAGCATGGAATAATGGATAGAGTACCTTTGGAGTAAGAGCAAAATGGGACAAAAAATAATGTGGTACAGTGGAAAGAACATTGACTCTGGAATCAGAGATCCTGGGTTCAAATTCTGCCTCTGGCTCATGTGATCCTAGGAAAATCACTCATCCTTTCTGAACCTCAGTTTCCACACCTGTAAAAAAAGGAGATTATATTTGATGAACTCTTAAGTCCCTTCTAGCTAGGTGGTACAATGGACAGGGATCTAGGATTGGAGTCAGAAAGATCTGAGTTCTACTGTGACCACAGACACTTACTAGATGTGTAACCCTGGTCAAGTCATTTAATCTCTCTGTCTTTTTCAATTTCCTCAACTGTAAAAAGGGGATTAGAATTAGCAACCCTTCTGGGGTTGTTGTGAGATTCATACAAGAAAATATTTGCCAGGTACTTAGCACCATGCCTGACATCTAGTAGACACTTAGTAAATGCTTGTTCCCTCCCCTTCTGTAGCTCTAAGTCTATGATCCCATAATTCTGTAATCTCTCACAACATAGTATCTAGATTATTACAAACAAGGCATTTAACCCCTGTACAACATTCAGACAAGGCTCTGAGTTAAAGAAGCTAGTAATCTGTGTCAATTAAACAGTTTTCAAAATAGGACTTTTCTACACCTTGAAATCACATCTCTAGACCATATACCTAATATAGAATTTTCTAAAAGTCTTAGTGCAATTGGACCTGTTAAAGCTTAAAACTTCACTTTTGGGCCTAGTGGATAGAGTTCTGGGCCTGAAGTCAGGAATACCCATCTTTATGAATTCAAATCTGGCCCTAGACCCTTACAAACTGTGTACTAAGCAAGTCACCTCAGTTCCTCATCTGTCAAATGAGTTGGAGAAGGAAATGGCAAACTACTCCAGTATCTTTGCCAAGAAAACCCCCTAATAGGGTCACCAAGAGTTGGACAGGACTGAGAAATGATTGAACAACTACAAGATTTTTAGGATACCCTACATTAATTGTATAAAAAAGAGGTCAAAATTAGAGATTAAAAGTGTCATCCATTTTGACAAGGAACCTTCCTTGAATCCTCTCTTTCCATGGTGGTGATGCAGAGGTGATTTGGATATCACAACCGTCAAAAATAAATACCATGCATAGTACCACAGAAATAACAGTTGCTTCTTTGAGATCTACCATTTCCTCCTATTATCATAGATGAAGAGGCATCCATAGTCCCAGATACTATGTCCTACATGTAGCATCTGCTTTATTCTGGTAGATTTCTGGGCAGGCATTTTATCTGTCCATGTTTGTATATAGTGTCACTTAATAAATAGTCAATACTAAACAACAGGAATAAATGGAAGCAAAATGTTTTGTAACCATTAACCATCACATTAAAAAAAATCATTTTTGTGCCTCTGCATTTTCTGAATTTGACTAAGAGCCAAATGAGAAGTGCCAAACTCCCATGAGAAACAATTCTTCAGTTTCAAAAGTAATAAATATCCAAAGAGGAAGCCTTTAGCCAAACTTCCGGGACTCAAGAGATTTTGAGATTTTAATACAAACTAGAAAACTCTTCTGGCCTCCTTGTCTAAACCAAACCTTCGAACTTCGCGAGGTTTTTCTTCCACTAATGTTTATTTTTTTTTCCTAGCTGACAGGCAGCAAGTAGCTTCTCAGCTAGCACTAAGTATGCTTTCAGTGTCTATTAAAGAAATCAGTATTTATTTACAGATACTTCTAAGCTAGCCACAGAGGGAATAAAAATGAATTGGGCATCTCCTGCCACAAGCTACCAACTTGAACTTCATGAAAGAATTCAAACAAAGGGAGGTATATGGATCCAGAAAGACTTCAGCTTGTATTGGGAGAAGGTTTGCTCTCTCCCACCCTCTCATTTCTGCCCTAGAAATGATTACAGAAACACCCTTGATTTAACTGAGAGAAGGTAACTTAATTATGTAAATCAACAGGAGATTGACCCAGCTGTGGATTTTTAATAATATACTAATTGCCTGATAAGAAAATCAAATTAGACATTAGTGGTGAATTTTTTGTTTCAGTGTGCAGGGAGTTACAGACACAACTCTAGTTGAATATAGTAATATTGGTGCAGGGATATCCATGTGCTGTGGTGGAAGAAAAACCGTGCCCTTTCTCTCTTTTTTAGCATTCACTTGATTAAGTATCTGCTTTGAAATTTCACTAAGTCCATCTCAGCTCTTTTTCTAACGATCTTTCCAATGAATCCCAGTTGTCTTGTGTACTTGTTTACAAGATGGAAGAGCACTACCAATTGGTTAGTCATGAAACTAAAAAAGATATCAATTTCTCCCTCATGCAGTCACAAGGGAGAGCTTTTGTTCCTTTTAATCAAATAGACTCCTAGAGCAAGGGGTCTTTTACCTGGTGGGTCTCCTTTATAGATGGATCTTTGTGAAGTCTGGAGGTCTTTTTGGTGGGTACAAAGCTCTTTTCAGTCATATATCTATTGAGATCTGATCTTTCTCCTCACCCTATGCTTTTTACTTCTGGAATCTCAAAGAAGATAGATCAAAATCATGTCAGACACAGGAATACCTCGACTTCTGTAATCATTCTGGAGATTTTGTAACTTCTGAGAGATCAGTAGGTACAGAGGAGAAAAATAAGGATAATTTCCAAATAAACCAGCTAATTTATTGGAGCTGTATATTTTCAAGGATTCTTGAATTGTGAAAACATTTAAAAGTGATAGGAAAATCTTATTTTGGGAGATCTGCTAATGTCATGCAGTCTTTTAAAAGCCTGCACATCTCTGGAAAATGTGTGTGTGTGTGTGTGTGTGTGTGTGTGTGTGTGTGTGTGTGTGCTGTCAGGAATGAATTTTGTTTAGTGGCAACAAAACAATACATGACATGGTTTTGTAGAGCTAACATAACAGTGTGATTTTTCTTAGCACATGTCCTAAGGAAGAGAGCAAAGTTTGGGGTTTCTATCAAAACAAAAGATTTAATGGTGATAGTTGAAGATATTCGTTTCCATCCTATTGAGCTAACATTATTTTTTCTTTTGTGTGACTGTTTAAAATAGGAGAGCTGAACTTTGATGGCCTTCAGGAGATCCTTATTTACCTTTTCCTTGGGCTGGGGTCTCATAATACAGAACCCTGTTCTTGACCAAGGTATCTTCTTTCAATAATTCAGTTGACAGGTGAAAAGTCTAATGGCACTATTAGAGACTATGGATTTGAAGCTAACAGGATAGAGGGGGTAACTATAACTGATAAATTACGTTACATGCATCTAAGAATACCATTGAGGGGAGAGGGAGAGAGAGAGACAGACAGACAGACAAAGAGACAGAGAGAGAGAGAGACAGAGAGAGAGAGAAAAAAAGAGAGAGAGAGAGAGAGAGAGGAGAGACAGAGAGACACAGAGACAGACAGACAGACATACAGAGACAGAGAGACAAAGAGGGAGAGAGACAGGTCAAGTTGCCCTAGTCATGTTCAGTCAATGAACTGATTTGGACATACCCAGGATGCAGGAATATTCATGAAAAGGAGCTACTGTTGAGTTTTATAAAACTTGACCATATCTTTGTGAATGTTTAAGGAACTGAAGGATGAAGGTGGGGGTAGGAATTGAAGAGGGCAAGAAAAGAGATGATGGGTAAACACATGGTACGCTAACAGAGAAGTCCTTGAATTAAGATATTAAGATTGTGTGCTGACAACAATATTCTTGTATATTTATGTGGGGGGAAGCGGGGGTCAAGGGCATCATAGGAGGCCTAGATCTGATTGTTATCCTTTGTCTAATGAAAATAATGACAGTTGAAGTGAAAGATGTGAATTAAAAAAGTGGCCATGATAGTAACAGCAGCCCGTTTGTAGAACACTGAGGTCAGGGTTTGAGTTTACTCTGGGACACAGATTCACTTACTGTTATTTCCTGAAATATATACCTGAATTGAAGTTTTTATTAATCAGCACCTTTTTCCCCATAGGCAACGTGCCTATAGACACACAATGGATAAGTACCAGTAAAAGTCCTACATTTCCTAGTATATTGCATTGTAACAGCAAGCACCCAGACAAACCCAGGAGCATCTGCTATCACAGGTTCTTAATTTTGCATTTATAAAAAGGAAGGCAACTTTTAAGGAGTCACCAATCATTTTAATCAAGTATTTATTCATATATGATATATACATATGTGTATATGTGTACATATACACACATATATGTATATATACACCCACACATATATGCATATATGTGTATATATACACATATACATATATACAAGCACATATTTATGTATATATGTGTATATCTATTTATATATATGTCCATATATCTGTCTATATATAAAATTCACTTAGTTCAGGGGAAAAAGTCAGCACCCTGACGTACAGAGAAAGATTGACAGACAGTGTTCCCAGATGCCTGACCATAAGCAATGCATACATCACAGATAAACAGACAGATAACTGTCCATATATATATAGTTATGAGAGACAGAAACACTAACATCTGGGTTTCCAAAGCTACTGTCCAGTCTTATGTTCAAACACTTTAATCAGTAAGCCCCAAAGCAAAATCTCACCTCAGAGTATTTATGCACTTTTCAGAGCTAGAGAGCATCACAAACCCTTGAGAACCAGTGACATTAACAAAAGGTATGGGCCTTCCTACAATTCTCCCCTAGTCAAACTCCCCTTAATGGGCAGGCCCATTAATGGGTGGGGAAGATCTTAAATTTCTCTGATTAGTATTACATTCATGCAATGCTAAGGAGTTTAAAACTAAGTGGAATGAAGAAATAGTCAAGTTCATATATGTATATATATATATATTCCACAATATATATACATGTACATACATACATATATACATACATATATATATGACTGTTGTCCTTAATTTTCAAAGAGGGCTAAAGTGATATCACCATGATAAAGTGAAGTTTCAGTGTGTCTGACTGTGAATCACCAGACCAATAGGAGCTTGGAATGCTCTACCACAGGTTGGACACAGATAGTCTGTGTGAATATTTGGGGAGGATACTCCAAATCTGTGCATCCTATGTTTACCTTGTGCTGTCTCAATTCTGCTTTTTCTCATATAGCACAGCACCCATTCTGATGTGGGCACGTCATGCTGAGCAGTCCTGTGCCAGTGTCTCCTGTGTTGCACAGTCAAATCCAAAGTTACTGAGAGATACCTTGAGAGTCTTCTTACATCACTTCTTCTGTCCACCATGTGATTGCCTGTGCCATGTGAGTTCTCCATAAAATAGTCTTTTTGGCAAGCATACATTTTGCATTCGAACAACATGGCCAGCCCATTGAAGTCGCACTCTCTGAAGCATAGTTTGAATACTTGGCAGTTCAGCTTGAGCAAGGACTTCAGTGTCTGGTACCTTATCCTGCCAGGTGATCCTCGGAACCTTCCTAAGACAGTTCAAATGGAAGCAATTCAGTTTCCTGGCATGGTGCTGGTAGACTGTCCATGTTTCAAAGACATGCAACAGTGGGGTCAGCACAATGGCTCTATAGACCTTCAGTTTCGTAGTCAATCTAATACCTCTTCTCTCCCAAATTTTTCTTTGGAGCCTCCCAACACTAGCTCTGTCAATGTGTGCACCAATCTCATTGTCAGTGTGTATATATCACACTAAAAGTACTGGTCTTCCCTGAACACGTTCTGCATCTTGCTAGTGTACTTTCCAGGGATGTACACATTGACAATGAGCTTGTTACAAAATATTTTTTTCACTTCACCACTAACAATTTCCCCCCGAAGTGGTGAATAGTTACAAAGAAGCTATCTCTTTGAATTCAATAATTTGATGCTAGGTTTTGGATTTCAATTAAGTTTCATGTTTGCTCAGTATTATTTAAACATAGTGAACCATGCCTTAGTGGAAATGGATAAATATTTATTACTAAATCAGCACATTGTATTTTTTTTTTCTTTTCCTCTGTGATTATCTAGTGTCCAGTGCATCTTCTTAATGTGTTTGTTGCTGGCGTGCAGTCTCCCCCATTAGATTGTGAACTCCTTGAAGGGAGGTGCTGTTTTTGCCTGTCATTCCTGGCTCATAGTAGGCAAGTAAAATGAACATAAACTTCTCCTGTTGAATTCATCTTCCTTGACCCCTAAATGAATATGAGTTATTAAAATATGAAATATGGATTATTTCAAACTTTTCAGAGCTTTCTGTTGACTTTCTTTTACTTGAATTCCAATAAATATGTTTAAGAAAAGACTGGTATACATGTTATTGAGGAGAGATCACTGGATTTAGATATAAAAAAGCTTGGTTCAAATTTACTTAGGTCACTTATTTTCTGTGGGCATTCTTTTATCCCTCTAGCCTTTGATTTCTCTATCTATACAATACAGGAAATAGACAAGATGATCTTTAAGGCCCTACCAGCTCCAACATTCCCTAAGTCTATAAATCTAATAAGACTAGAGTAGTGTGACAATGACACATGAGTAAGTTTACCTCAATTAGTTAATTTTGATAATCTGGTCAATGATGGCAGTTGCATCTCCAGTGTTTGTCCACTACCTCCCAAGCATGTGTTATCTGTCACAGCAATAGAACCTGTTATGAGTAAGGAAGAATAAATGAAAACACATTTCTGGGTTT
>CM053771.1:468824115-468842118 GCA_028658325.1 Potorous gilbertii | reverse complement strand
CCCTATACCTGATTTACATAATACTTTGAATATTCTTCTATTCTGTCCTTTGTGTGGACTCTTGATCTGAGCCAAAACATAATTTTTAAGTAGATGTCCCCCAAGAGAACAGGTCAACATATGAACCGAAGAAAGCAAGAAGAGGAATCTGACTCTTCTTTTAGTTAATCAGGTTCCTTCAAGAGCAAATCCCATTTGAATTACACTTTAAGGTTCCAGATTCAATGAATGAGAGATACAGTAAAACCCCAAGTGACAATGTTGATTGCTAGATGCAAAACTGAGGATGGTAATTTGTACATCGTGGAGTTGGTGAGAGGAACTAATAAGTCCCCACTAATATATCCAAGAGTAATGGAACTGTAGAGCTGGAAGGTATTTTAGAGATCACGTATTCAAACTCCTCCATTCATTAAAAGCTGAGACTATTTTAGTGTCTTGCACTTGCAGGTGTAAACTAAATATATGAGTCAACACTTAGGTCTCTGTTTTCTGTCTTCTCATCTAGGGCTCTTCTTACATTATAAATGTGAGTTATTCCTATCTCCATGTATGATTCATAATAAGTACTACTAAGGAATTTCCTGAAGCTCAGAGAGTTTAAATGACTTACTGATGGTCACATACTGGGTAGTATCAGAAGTGGGATTTGAATAGGGAGCTACCTGCCTCCAAGATGATCACTGTACCTTTAATAAAAAAAATTTGCAATATGCATTACTCTCACATTATCTAGAGGATTATTTGTAGTAAAATTTGTAGTCTTGGACCAGACAGATAAAAGTTAAAACTTCTGAGAATAACATAAACATGACCACACATGCACACATACACACACACACACACACACACACACACACTTTTCTATGATTAGTCTGACTTCTAAATCTGTATACTAATGCATACAATATGTGCAATGGGGGAATAGATAATGTGATTAAAACTTAAAGTTATGACTCTTTTGTGTCTCTCTGGAGCCTACAATCACATCAGTGTACCAGGGTACAAAGAAGCTGTCATACTTGCTTCAAGAAATATTTGAAGATTTGCAATTGTTTTGCATTTTATAAAGTATATCAGTTTCATTATGGCTTTTAATATTGTTTGTAGATGTTGAAATTTCCCATGTTCTAACATAAGTAACATGTAGGAAGTGATAAGATAGATATGAACAGATTCTTAAGAAAATGTTTCAATTTGTAACAGCTATAAGTAGTCACATGTTTAACAGGAGGATTTCTAGGTCCACAGCCAGCAAAGTGTAATGGTGAAGGTAATTATCTTTGTACAAAAGATGTGGGTTCAGGTTTCAGATCTCCCACTTATTAATGAAGTGACCTTAGACAAATCAATTAACCTCTCTAGACTTCAATTTCTTCATCTGCAAAATGATTATAGGATGTTTCCATTACCTCCTTTATACCATTATTGTGTATAAAATGGTATATAAATGTCAATTGTTATCAGATATGATTGCCGGTTTATGAAATTCTTCCATGACCCCATTCTGTGTTCATGACTGGCCTTATTTACATCCTTTTGAGTTTTGACATATTAGTACAAGAAAGAATGAAAATTCCTGGGAGCAGAAAAATGATTCTTTCTAATACACACTATAACGTTACTTTTCTTATATGCTACTAATTAAAGCTTTTTTATTAATTTCTTTTGGAAACATGATGAAAAATCATAGCTGATATCAGAAAGTAGAAAGAAAGTGGTTATTTGAGAAAATATTTGAAGAAAGAGGATACATGGGATTTACATTGGTAGTGTTTTGTCTAGTGCCTCTTAACTCTTTGTTTTTAATGATGTAATTTTGAAGGCCATTCAGCCAGAAACATGGGGTAAATGCATCCTAAGCAGGAAGGGAAATGAGGAGTGTTTTTGGCCATCAGATTACCTATGGGACACAAGTAACAAAAACAATAAAGTCACAACTGCCATAGTATCCGCTGCAATTACTATTTTTAATAACATAAAAAGGAAAACCACACTGGCCATTTCTACAGCCTTCAGAGGAGAGAAAGTCCTGATTTTTGCCAACTTAAATAATTTCTCTTTGGAAAAAAAGTTAAAATAAAATGATCTCTCATAATTTGTTATCTAGTTTTTCAGATTATGAAGCTGTATTCTTCTCTCCACTCAATTATTTTTTATCTCCTGGCTATTCATAAGGCAAATAAGTATTTGTGTGGGTCTCTTTTCAGTGTTTTAAAGTTACCTCTCTGGCACCCATGGTAGGCTCCAATTCAGTGTACATTCCTATGTATGATATAGTAAAATCAATCATGACCCTGTAGTGGAAAGAGTGCCAAGGAGACATCAGGAAACCTAACTTTCAAGTCTACCTGGAACACTTCTCACTGTGTGACAATGGGAAAATCTTTCCTTATATGTAAAATGGGGCTAATCGTACTTCTCTTACCTGCCTTACAATATAGTTAGGAGGAAAATGGTTTATAAACAATTAAATGCTTGTAGAGGAGACAGTTGTAGAAACAAAGGCTCATAGAGCTGGAAGGAATATTAGATACCATTCCAAGGGTGAGGGAGTTTGGATTCAGTCAAAGGGCCAGACTTAAGGATCTAGAAGTTCTTGAGGCCACAGGGGTTCCCCATCCCTGGACCAGACCAATTCCTTTATTTTACAGACGACAAAGCTATGGCATAATGAATTTAAGTGACTAGACCAGGGCCATATAGGTTTTAAGTGCAAGAAGTAGGATTTAAAAAATCATTAATTGTTTTTCCTGTGATCTGTGCTACCTCATTCAGCATGGTACAATATTGTAGACATCCTTCCTTTTAAACCAGAGGTTCTTGATAATTTTGATATATTACAAATTGTCAAGAGTTTAATGGATAGATTTCATGGCATATGTCACTGTGGATAGGGGAAAAAGTGCATTTTGATTTTCACTAGCCTCTAACTGAAATTTAGTTTTCTTTCCTGTATGATTTAAACACACACACACACACACACACACACACACACCCCAAAAGAAAACAAAATTGTACTGAGAAAGGGTCAGTAAGCTTCACCAGACTGCCATAGACATATGTGGCACAAAAAAGGATAAGAACCTCTAATCTAAGGATTATATTACTAAAATAATTCCTTTGATATTCCAGAAGTATAGTATCCAACTTGTGCGTTCCCTAGTACTTCATGACGTTCCTTTTACTTCATACTTGATGGGTTTTCCCCCCTAGTTATTTATTCAGCAAATGATGGAATTGTAGTAGATAGAGGGCTAGAGTTCAGAAGACCTGAATTCAAATGGTGCCCCTGACATTTAGCTGATGTAGGGCACCTCTCTGGGCCTCAGTTTCTTGAGAGTGTTGGTGGGGATGGCCTCAGAGGTCCCTTGCAGCTCTGTGTTCATGCTCCTATCATACGATGAATGTGAACAAATATGGAAAATTCCAATTTGTAGGAGGTCTAAGTGCATACAGATTAAGCCCTGCAGATTAGAGCAAGCCTTCTTTCTTAACCACTATCCACTCCCACCCCTACCCACAGTGGAAATAATGCAAGCATGCACAGCTGGACAAAAAGGAAAGAACAGATTCCTCCTGAGTATGTGGTCCTATGACACCAGACAAACTAGGCCTTCATCAAATCTTTACAATGAAATCAAAATAAATGCTTAAGACCATTTTCAGATCTCAGAATTCAGAAAATTTCTCTTAGGTAAGGATACTGGAACCCTTCCCCTTAAAATGCAATCATCCTATTCCTGAAACCACCTACCTGAACCACCATTTTCTCCATTTACACAGAAAAAAACCCCATCCTTCCTCACTCCCCATATAGAGTTAAATATTTTTGCTTTCCCATTTTGGAGTACTACTCTAACATTTTCCCTTACTCTGAAACATTGTGGGGAAAAGAACAGCCAATTAGGTCAATAGCTTTCTGACACTTAAGCATTAATGTTTTAACCCTGATAAATTTTATAATTAGTAAAACACTGACTGCATTTCTTTTAATTACCATAATCCAAATACAATCCCTATGGTGCTGGGATGACCATATGTTCATCTCACACTTTACAGTAATTGTGTAACCTGCACCTCTGAAAAGGCTTTAAGACTTTTCTTTTTCTTTTTTTTTTTTTTTTGGCCTATGAAAAGTGGCTTACTTCACTATGAGCTGTAATATTTCAAGTGGGAATTACAAATTATTCTGATCAAGGTTACCTTATTTTTTCCTGAAATTAATGTTCAGTGACATGAGCTCTTTAGAATATGTCTTCTCATTTCATTTTAAAGGTATGTAATGTGTTTTCACAAAGCAAAGAAGAAAGGTAAATTTAAGAATCACTGTTGGCTGGAAAGTAAGCCTAATTTCCACCATATGGTGCTGTATTTTTTTTTTTAATTTTATAGGCATGCTTGAAACAAAGGGCAGGACTTCTCAGGTCATTTCACTTTCCACACCAATTTCTTTCTTTCTTTCTTTTCTTTTTTTTTAAGAAGATACACATGGTTGACATAAGTCTCATAAATTTCATTACCTTTTCTCCTCACATTTTTTTTGGGAGAAGCAGCTTGCACATCTCCAACATTGCATAAAATACCCATTTGTAATTATGTGTAACCTTTCTAAAGCCTCTGGGTAAAGTTTGCTCATTAATCTTTAACCTGACAAGCCTTAAGGGTTGTGAAATTGGTACGCCTATGTATTCAAGGCACAGAGACCACAGGCAGAGGTACAAAAGGGGTAATTAAGAGGAGATGAGAAGAGAAATAGAACAAAACTAGAGGGATATGATTATATTATGGTAGATGTCAGCAGCAGGGACAATGGAATGCAAATCAATATAGACAGAATTCAGAAAATAAACGCAGCTATATGTTTTAAGAAAAAACCAATTTAATCATTTTCTGTCACACTCAAATGAAAATAATGTGTTCCAAATTAGATCAAAAAATAGTTATCCTAAAATAGTCACAAAATTTCTGAATTGACTATGTTCATAGCCCATATTTTTCCTCAAATTGTACATCCTTTTAATTTTTTCCAGATGTCAGACCTGAGGAACACAAAGACACTTACCTGGGCAATGACTATTTTATGGAACAATATTCAAAATGTTTTTCTGGGTCTTCAAGCACCAATTTATTAGGGAGGTTACTATAAGTAGAACTGTCAGATTGTAGCTCCATAGAAAGTATCATATTCTTTGTGCACTGTATATAAACTCCTTTGCAGGAATAATTCAGGAAAATTTGCAAGTTCCACTTAATCTTTCTGGCTTGAAGATACACTTAAGCATGTTTCTTCTTACTATTTTGGTTATTTGTAAGCATAACAGAAAATAGCAACATTAATTCTGTTGTAGAAATTTACTTAAATATTATCCATAAAATGATGGCCTTGTTGGCAGGAAGCAGATAAGGATCTTACTAAAATTCGTCTGTTTGATAGCAATGACCTTCTGCTGATGATACTAACCTGTAAATCATAGACCACCATACTGGCAAAGAATCAAAATTGGATTGACTGAAAGAGAATTGCAGAGACCCTGCAGTTTGATACCAATGATAACTTGCATGTGTTGACTTGAAAATTTGGTTAAAAAAAAGACAAATTGGCTGAATGCATCTTGTTTATTCCCTTAAAGCTAGCAGTTACATGATCATGGAGCCAGAAGGAAACCTCTGACTGCTTGATAGAATGACCAGGCTTAAATACACTTTACCATGAGAAAGGAATTCTCTTAGTTGTATAATTGTAAATTCAGTGAGACAAGACAGTTAACAAGGTAGAGTCAGTTGGAAGTTAAGATCCTAGAATGTCTGTTTTCCTCTGTCTCTGCATATCAAGATAAGAAAAATCCTACTCTTCTGGTTGTAGGTATCTTGTTATAAACAGAACGTTGACGTTGCTAACACAAGAAAGGGCATTTTTAGAGCAAAACAAAGTAGTTTGTTTAGTTCAGGCTTTAACCCTTATTAAAAGTTCAAAAAATGATATTAAATTTTATAAACATGCAAAAACTGGCACAGAAGACAAGATGACAGAAGAAGGAAGTAGGACAATCATTTACTGAAAGTTAGGCACTGCAGAGCAAAGATAACTGGTACCCAAAGAATGGAAACAGACTTCCAGAAAGGTGGTCAGTGTATTGGATTAAACTTTTGTGGAGAGTTTATGGGAGAACTGGAAAAGAATCAGGGTGAATGAGAGCATGAACAGACTGTGCTTTATACTACCATTAAGAATCTGTAACCAGTGAGATCACAGGCCCACCAAAGTGAACATCACCCAAGTCATTGCTGTTTGTCCTTCAGGTTTGAAGAGGACTATGACATCAGGGAGGTGAGGCCATGCTCTGAAAGAGAACTGGATTTAAGGGAGGACTGTGCAAAGTGATCAGCCTCTCTTTCTCCTCTGGAGCCATCTGGGTCCAATGGCCAGATACAGATCAGGACAACTGGAGATGGCCCAGGATACATTGGGGGACTTTAGTTTTTTCAAGATAAGGTTTTTAACAGGTTTCAGTTTGAATGAAGCAACACCCATTCTTTGATTAAGGACTAATAAAAAAATGTGCAAAAAAGGGCCTCTAAAAGAAAATTATCTGAGAGGAGAAGACCCTCAGGATTTCTGGCCAAAACAGAAGCAATTGCTATTTGCATTCATTCTGAATTAATCAGAGCCTAAACAATGACCAAGTAGGGCTTGGCCTAGGACTTATTGTTGGCCAAGTGATATTCAAAAGCTGTCCTAGAGCACCAAGGAGCTTCAGGAGGTAACTAAATTGATTTGGTTTGACTTAGTTCAATTTATCATTAGCATTACTAAGTGCCTACTAAAGGTGGTACTCTACCAGGCATTGAGGATGCCAAGACAAAACTCAATAGTCCATGTCCTCAAGAAAATTATATTTCAGTGGAGGGGAAATAGTATGTTCTCCGATAAGTAAATATGGGACATTTGCAAAGTAAATGGAAAGTCATTTCGGGGTGGGTGTAAAGCTCTAAGTGGGAGAGAAGATCAGGAATGGCTCATGTGTTTGACATGGGGATAAAACTGGTGCAGAGACATGGAGATTGAAAATGGAATGGCCAAAATGACCAAGAGCAAGTAGATTACTTGGGTTGAAGGTAAAGTGAATGAGAAGAAATAACATGAAACCAATTTAGGAAGAAGCTGGAGCCTAGTTGAAAATAACTTTAAATATCAAATGAGGATGTCTGTATTTTATCCTTGAAAAAGAGACTAAGGCACTAAAGTTTATTGAGAAAGGGGATGATACAGTCAGGCCTATACTTTAGGGTTATCAGTTTGGGAGCTGCACCAAAGACACATTTTCAAACAAATGATTTAGAATTGAACCTCAACCAGAGCACGTGAATGTGCAAAGAAATAATGTCCCGCAGGGCATGGTACACTTAGGCCAGGTAAAGTCTAAGTATGCATTTGAATAGGGTAACCTCCCTCCCCTTTGACAATAGAATACCTTGGATGAGCCATGAAAGAGAAGATGCAAAATCGGTTGTATAAGTTCCAGTAACATCCCCATAATAGGGACCTTTGATAGAGTCTATGAAGAGTAAGGTGAAAATATTCAACTCAATAGTGTTAACTGCAATGTCCTTCCCACTGAGGTGCTGAACCACAATGATGAGTGAACCTTTTGTGGTCACCACCCCATTGCCTAATACAATGAGTAGTACATAATAGACATTTGCTAAATGCTTATTGATTAGTCAGTCAACCTACAGTAAAAATGATACATAGAATCTTCCCTCAGGCATTACAGGATGAATGAAATGCTCCATAGAAGGCAAAGCAAGGGAGACAGATGTGTCTTCCATAAATAGGAAAATGGATGAACATGGTATGTCCAGCATACAGATTGGATAAGAAATAATGGAGAAGCCAAAAAGTCTGTGGAAAGTGAGATATTTATTCATCTATTTGAATAATTCTTGTTTCTATTTCTCATCCTCCTTCTCATCTTCCTTCTCTTCTTTTTTTCTCCTCCTTTGTTGTTGGAGATCCAAAAGATTCAAAATAAGCAATATCTTGACTTCTGCTCTTAGAGGGTCTGTATTACACTTGGGTGCCAGGCATTATACTAGTTTGCAAATATATTAACTCATTTAATCCTCACATTAATCCCTTGGGCAGTTAAGTGCTATCATTATCCAAAATGCATTTGGGCACACTGAGGCAGAGATTAAGAGACTTGATCAAGGTTACACAACTAGTGAACATCTGAGACCAGACTGTAACTTGGGAATTCTTGACTTTAGGTCTGTCACTGTATTATACCACCGTATTGTCTCTTCTCAAAGAGCATATGATAAGTTTACATATTGTAATGTAAAGTAGAGTGTTAAGAGGGCAAAGCAGAGATCAGGAAGAACATGAAGAATGCCGGAAAATTGGAGGAGAAGTAAATAATTTCAAATGGGTTAGAAAAGGGGAAGCATGATCAGAAAGGCTTCATAGAAGTGATAACAGCTGAGTCAATGCTTGAAGGAATAAACTCGTACTAAAATGTGGAGGTGAAGAGAATATGCATTGCAGGAAGAAGGTGGTGCTCCAACCCTGGGAAGGAAGCCTAACGGTGTGGTGGGAATTTCAAGTGTATGAAAAGGAAAAAATATCAATGGAGGCAAGAAAGCTAGACTGCAAAGTCTTAAGTGTCAAACTAAGGAATTTACATTTTATGTAAGAGGCAGTTGGGAGCCACTGAAATATTTTGAGCAGGGGAGTGGCAGAGTAAGGTCTTTATTACTCTTTTGTTGCCGCTTTGTGAAGGTTAGATTAGAGAGGCGAGAGGCGAGAGGCTAGAGCTAAGGAAACCAGTTAGGAATCTATTACATTAATTCAGGGAGAAGCAATTAGGGGCTGAATTAGAGGATTGGCCATGTGTGTGAAAAGGAGGTAGAATCCAGAGGTGATGTGGTGGTAGGATTAAGAAATTTAGTGGACAGGATGGGGATTATGAGGGAAAGTGAAAAGTAAAAGATGACTACAGTGTTCCAACTCTGACCGATTTAGAGAATGTTGCCAAGCATAAACCCAAACACGCTGTTGTGCTTGTCCTTTGTTCTCGAAGAGGACCATGACATCAAGATGATGACATGACTTGCAGTTGTTGACTTTGATTTGAGTGAGAGAGGGCTGTGCTAAATTGGGAGGAAGGGGCAGTTTTAGGGGAAGTAGGTGATAAATTATTTTTGGAATAATTTAGATTGCAGTTGGCATTTCTGAGGAGAGAATGAGGCTGAGCAGACAGGGAATTAGCCAGCACAATATAAGAATTTCAAATATTTGTTAAATGCATGTTCTCAATGCCTCTTATCACAATTAGGGAGGTGAGTGGAATAAATGGGATTGTTGTAGCCTGTGTCCTCCACAGAGGCACCAGTCTTCTCTTCCTCTCTAATATTATTTGTAGGTAACTTATAAAATCAATGACAGCCTGAATCAAGGAACTGTTCTGTCATTATAGACTGGTCCATTATTCTGCAGTTGCAAAGCTATTTGTTTAGAAGACAGGGAAAGAGACAGAATTAGGCAAGACCACTGTGTGACAGAGCTATGTGGCTCCAGGGGGCTGATGTTCCTTGGTGACTTTTCTTGTCTGTCTATATTTGTGTTCTCCAACCTCACGTGTATCTCGAGAGATGTTTTGTCACCAGGCTATGCTATGAGGTATCTGAACTATTCTAAAGTTATAATAGCATTCCCTGGCTATTATAGTTAGTCCTTCAGAGTTAGCTCTCTGTCTATTTTTTTTTCCAGGCATAGTGGATATTTACCATAGAGAAACTGAGTTGATGGAAAAGGGAAAGAAACCACTTCCTGAAAGACAATCAGTGATTTAGGATGGTACCAAAACATGCTAGTCCTTCCACTTACTGCCTGAGCAAACTTTGCAAGTCAACTTTCTTCCCTGGGCTTCAATTTCCTTATCTGTAAAACGAGAGATTAGACTCAGCTAATATCCCTTCCACATCTGAATCTCTGTGACATAATTCCTAGATGGGAATTTCATCATTCGATGATAGTTTTATGTTAAGTATAAGGAGGAAATAAGGCCACTGTTCTCCTTCATTAATAGTTTTGGTAATTGACATACAATTGGGACTAAGAGGTCTTGCTGGTCATATTAAACAAAAAAAAAAAAGAAAGAAGGTTCTCCAAATTTTGAAAATTTCTATAGATAATCTAGTGAGTTCTGGTGTACATGTCTGCACAGAGGAATAACTAATTGGAGCACAGGAGGAGTGAGACTGGAACCAAGAAGGGTAAGAGGCATGGATTGATCATCAGGAGAACCCCTGGCTTATGCAGCTGAGAACAAACTGGCAAGGAGAGGTTTCTCACGTTTGTTTATACTGGGCTCATGGTGACCAGTGTTTACCTTGCTTTTATCCCCAGCACTCAGAATAGTAATTGGAACATAGTAGATGTTTAATAAATGTTTATGGACTAATTGATTTACTCAGTATTCTGCTTTTATTTATTTCTATCTGCGCTCTCTACTTCTTGTATATCCCTAGTGATCTCTGTTGATTAGGCTATGCTCTAATATGTCTGAGCTATGGGAAATATATACTAGCTTTCTTTGGCAGATCTTTAGCTCCATATGACTTCAGGACTAGGGTTAAGGAGACAGGCTTTTCTTCACACTCTCAGTAGATCCAGTTGCAAGGATGAGGAAATGAACTTCAATTTTGACATCTACAATCCCCACTCTTTAACATTTCTCCCTAGTTCTAGTTGGGGGACACAAAACATTTGATGGTAATATAAGAACCTCCAATAATGGATCTGAACCCAGAGTGGGATTGTGCTTAGGCCTAGGATACTCTGACTTCTAGAAAGAAGTTGGTGGGATGGGAGCTGAGGAAAGAAAGAACCTAGGGGCACAGTCTATGCAGCCTTGGGCATCTGGGAAGTATATCTGAGTACCAGTTGACTTCCTGAGGGGGGAGGGGTCAGATGTTCCAGGAACCTTATAGGAAACCAGTAAATCTATGAATAAACATTTATTAAGTGCTTCCTATATTCTGAGTGCTATGCTAAGTTCTAGGAATACAAAAAAAAAGTCCCCTGTCCTCAAGGATCTTATATTCTAATGTGTGTGTCACAGAAGGGAGGAGTTTGTTTTTACTTCTGAGCTACCATATTTAGTGCCAATGCAATATTCACAGCACCCACAGCAACCATGTACATCCTGGTGCAATTCAGAATCCCGAAATACCACAGACTCTCCACATGGAAGACAGAACCAAAACATTAATTCAGACCCTAGAAAGCCAAATCCATCACAGTAACAAAAATCTATACACAATGGCAATGCAAAGAACACCAAGCCTTCCCCCTGCTAGGCTTCTCACAAACCAGCTCCGTTAAACAAATCACAAACAATCACACAATCACATAATCACTCAGCTAGCCAGCTACCTGCAACCCTTCCTAGCTCTGCCCTCTTGACCAACTTCCTCTCAGCTCTGCTCTAGTGCGGCCTCTTCCTGTTCCACCCATTTGGCAAACTCCTCCCACAACAGACTCATGTGACTCAGGCTTCCATGTGACCCAGGCAGGTGACATGTGCCTATTAATGAATATGAAAGATGTCTCCCTTTACACCATATTTTGAGTACCTTGATATGAGAATTCCTAAACTCAAAAATCTAGAAGATTTCCTATATTATTCATTGCAAATAGTCATTCCCTTACACTACCATTTTCGGCTCACTAACAAAAAAAAAAAAATCCATTGAAAATAACGCATACCAAACTTCCTACCTCAAGTTTTACTACTACAGTTAAAATTAGAATGAAAGATATAAAAAAGGAATGCAGGCATGATTAACTGCCTTTCAAACTAAGACTAATTTACAGCTTTGAAAAGAGTGATATAATGGAGAATATGGAAGTGATAAAATCTACATATAATTTTTCTATCACCTCAAACACCTACTAACTTGAGTCTCAAAGTGATAATAAATTGAAAACATCAGGGTTAAAATTTTCAGTCTTGCTTCTTTTCTCCATTGTCATAATGAATTCCACAAATCTGGGGTAGTGGGAGAAATATCATTAAGAAAAAGAGATCTTAGAAAGGAAGCACAGATTTGGAGTCTGGATTATCACCTTCCATACCTACATAAAGGCGAAGTGATTGGAGGCAAATATGTATTCTTGCTGTATATCCTTTCCTTTCCATTTTCCTTAAGAATTCCACTTGCTTAATGATATGTCAATGTCAGAATTCACTCTATAGTTTTGTGAAGATTTTTTTTCGATTTCAAGACTTTTTTTAATAAAGAAGAGTTTTTAAAAGAATGCAGCTACTAATATTTATGACATACCTAAAATTTGTTGTCTGAATAACTACTATAACAAATGCAACTAACACAGTTCCTGTTATTCTTTTGGTATGTTTATCTTTTCCTGGTCTGTGGAATTGGCTATTTCCTGGGTGTAAGGAACTTATTGGTATGGAGACTCCTACTGATGACATCCTGAAACTCCGAAATAAATTATTGTCTTAGAGAGTTGCCTGGGGTGAAGAATTACGAAGTGATTGACTCTGGGCAACTCAGCTAATCAGGATCCTAGGCTAGATTTGAACAAAGGTCATCTTGCCATACAAGCCTTGACCCTAATAGGAACTTAATAAATGTTTGTTGAATGCATAAGTTAATGCTACTGGGATAAAGAAAATAATGACAACAATGAATGAAAATTCATCACGGCTTTGGACTATGTTTATTTTTTTCCCCTAGCATTAATCTTTTACTTGGTCTTTTTAATCTAATCTAATCTAAATATGAATAGCAGTTGCATATTTTTTTCTTTCTTGTTGCCCATACCAGTAATTATCATTACTTAATAAACTATATAGAACTTGGGGGAGGGGGTCTTGTGTGTGAATACTTACTAAGGGCAACAATTTTTTTTCATGGTGTAAAAATAAGAGGCTTAAAGAATGAGTGGTGAGTTTTGCTTACAGTGACCATAGGGATTTATCTTGTCAATTACAGTTATTTCTAAATCAGTAATAGGTCCTCTTCCAACATCCAAATCACGTTACTTCTGTGGATTCAAGTATAATGTGTGAGGTCCTTACATACAACAAGCTTTCTGCCTGCTAATTCCAGATCTTATTTCATTTTACTCTGGCAGTTTCTACACTGACATGTGTTTACCCCATGAAATGCCTGTTCTAGTCAATAGGAAGCTTATTTAGAAGTACCCTTGTAGGCAAATTATTTCAAAGGCACATCCTCTCTCCAAAATTTTTAAATAGAATGGACTATCTGGCATGGAGGTCAAACAAAGTTTGATTTTGAAGAAGAATAAGTCACAGGTGTGTGTGTGCACACGTGTGTGTGTGTGTGTGTGTGTGTGTGTGTATGCCTGTGTGTGCCTGTGTGTGTGTGCCTGCACATGCCTGTACGCTCCCACATACAGGTGTTATTCATACTACCTTAGGAAACCTTCCATTTGGCTAGGACCCAAAGGACTTCATAGACTGGTGGAAATGGTTACAAAGAGTTTGTTGTTAATGATGTTGTTACATAAAGGCAATGTCATACTTATAGTGATGGGGTACAGACGTGGGAACCTCCTTGAACTCTCCTTGAATCTTCCCACTTAATTTGGCTTTTCCTACGCAAATCTGTTACCCTTAACCTAGCGGGACCCTCCATTGTCTGTTACCTTTGGATTGCCCTGCCTGTTCCCCACCCCAACCCTCCATCATCTATTTATCTCCTGATTGTCTCCAGCTGTTTCCTACCCTGGATCACATCATAATCCCACTCTCTTGATTCTGACCTGTAGTCACTTCAGTCCCATTAAGATCTCCCTTGGACTCCTCCCTAAAGCCCTCCTCCCTCACCCCAGACTACTTGGTCAATCACAGACCCTCCCATATTTCTGAATGTAAGTTCCTCCTTGTCTCCATGAAGGTGAGCAGGTACTCTCTAGCCCACTTGCCAAGACAAATGGTGAGGCTTCTCGAGTCAACCCAATAAATTTTGTTTTACTTTGACTAAAAGAAGACTTGGGTCAAATTCATTCAGGCAGAACCCAGGGTGTCAGTATTTTAGGGTCCCAAGCATCCCAAACCTCAACATTATGGTTCCCAGGCCTCAACAGGAGGAAATGTTGAAAATGATATTTTATCATAACACATTATTGCTTCTCTAAGGTGGCAGGCTTTAATAGAATTGGGTCAGTGTTTTTCATTAACTGAATTGTACTCAGCATAGAACTACACACACACACACACACGTATAAAACTGATGACTTTTGCAATGAAGTTCCACTTCATCTATCCTTCTTGACTGCAATTGACCCTTAAAAAAATCCTTTTTCCACTTGGACCATATTTTTTGCCACAGGTGGGGAACCTGGGGCCTCAAGGCCACATGTGGCCTTCTAGGTCCTTAAGTTCACCCTTTTGACTGAATCCAAACTTCACAGAACACATACCCTTAATGAACAAATTTGTTCAATAAAACTTGGGCTCAGTCAAAAGGCTGCATCCAAGGACCTAGAAGGCCACATGTGGCCTCAAGGCCCCAGGTTCCCCACTCTTGCCTATTTTGCATGATGATTCAATAACCTAACCCTACTATTCCCCTACCCCTTCCCCCACATTAACCTAGAAAAATTGGCAGACATTTCTTGAAGGAGAAAGAATTGAAGAAGATAAGATTGGTAGAGTGGAACGCTGCAGCTCATGTCAGTCTGGTCAGTCTCCCTGTCTCAAGTCTCTCCTCACTCATCCATCCTTCACAGCTATCAAAGTGATCTTAAAGGATGGATCTGAAGATGTGATTACTAGAGCTTGCCCTGATTCAATAAATCCCTATGGATCCTTATTACTTCCAGGATCAAATACCAGACCCTTGGTTCGACTTTTAAAGCTTTTCAATCTTCTTAGACTTTACTCTCCTATAAGGGGCAGTGAATGAACCTTCTTCTCATCAGAATTGACTCAGAAAGGGAATAACGTTCACAATCAATGGAGGTATAAAAATTTTATTGGAAAGTGTGAGGGGAAGAGGATGAGAGAAGGAGGGGGAGAGGTTGTTGGAAAGGAGGGCAGATTGGGGGGGTAGTCAGAAGCAAAACACTTTTGAGGAGGGACGGTGAAAGGAGAAAGATAATAGAATAAATGAGAGGGGAGATATAGTATGAAAGAAAATACAGCCAGCAATCCTTACTGTGAAAAAAAATTTTGAAGTTCCTCTGATAAAGGCCTCATTTCTCTGAAACAAAGGGAACTGAGTCAATTTATAAAAATAAGAGCCATTCCCCAACTGATAAAAGATCAAAATATATGAACAATTTTCAGATGAAGTAATCAAAGCTATCTATAACCACATGAAAAAATATGCTATAGCTTACTATTGACTAGAGAAATGGAAATTAAAACATTTCTGAGATATTACTTCATATCTATTAGATTGGCTAATAGTACAGAAAAGGAAAATGAAAACTATTGGAGAGTATGTGAGAAAACTGAGACATTAATATACTGTTGGAGTTGTGACCTTATTCAACCATTCTGCAGAGCAATAACTATGCCAAAAGGGTCTTTAACCTACCAATACCACTACTAGGTCTGTGTCCCAAAAGAGATTAAAAAAAAAAAAAGGAATGTATATGTACAAAAATACCAGCTCCTTTTTGGTGGCAAAAAATTTGAAATTGAGGAGATGTCCATCAATTTAGGAATGGCTGATCAAGTTGTAGTATGAGATTTTTAAGAAATACTTTTGTGCCATATGAAATGATGAGCAGGATGTTCTCAGAAAAACCTGGAAAGACTTACATGAACTGATGCAAAGGGAAATGTACTGTTTGTAAAGTAGCAACAATATTGTAAGATGATCAACTGTGAATGACTTAGCTATTCTCAGCAATACAATGTTGTAAGACAACTTTGAAGAACTTATGTTGAAAAACACTATCCATCTCCAGAGAAAGAATTGTCAGTATCTAAAGAGAGACTGAAGTATATTTTATTTGCTTTCTTTATTTTTCTTGAGAGATTTTGTGGGTTTTTTTGGTATGTTTTCTTTCACAAAATGACAATTACGAAAATGTTTTACATGAATATACATGTATGATCTATATTTAATTACTTGCCTTCTCAATGGAGGTGGGATGGGGAGGGAGAAAGAGAGTTTGGAACTTAAAATTATCACAGCCATTTTTGCCTATCTTTAATCTAACACATTTTGACTTTGTGAGCCTATTTCCATCCATTAGTGCCTGGGAGACTGGTTCTAGGTAGTCATAAATGGGTGGTCTTTCTGTCCATTGAGGAGATAATACCAAGCATGCCCTTCTCTTGGAACTTTTGCTTTTCCTTCCTGACAGTAATTACAGTAAAAACTGCTGTAAGCTGCTAAGTTGGGGGAAGGGCAGTGATTGTCCAATATCCTGTTTGACATACCTATTCTTATGTATTCATTCTTTACTAATCTTAGGTAAATAAGTATTGTGAGAGGGAAGTGCCCAGGCAGTGACGTGTGTGTGTGTGTGTGTGTGTGTGTGTGTGTGTGAAGAGGGGCAGGGTGGATTTATAAAAGATGGAACCTGAGCCGGTAGGTGACAGCTGAGTGACAGGAGAAGCCTGTTCTAAGCTCAGTGACCAGTTATTCTCACACAAGCAATGGATAGACTTGTGAGCTGAGATACCACATCCTGCAAGGAACCACCACAACTGAGTCAGAGAGAGTGCTTCCTTACAGATATCCTACCCTAAAGCAACTTCGTAGGAATTTCAAGAAGAAAGAAGAGGATTTCCAGGTCCAAGAATCATTAGGCCCCTCAGCCCTCATTTGCTGCATGTATGCCTTAATTCTTTAGTACTTTAGCTTTAAACCTACTTTCCCCAGGAACTTTGTATGTATTTAATGGCAAAATATACCTCCAAATTTGAGACAATACTATTTATAACTAATCTACTCTTGATATTTTCCTCAGTAAATATTCTTTTGTAAACTCTCATTTATTTCAAAGCTGTCATGGAACATACAAGAATGGGGCTATGCAGTAGTTATCTTGGGAATGACAGTACCAGAAACCCTAACAATGTAGGGTCTGTGCATAGTGTCTGGGGAACCTAACTAACCTGCTAATCCAATGGAAAGTGAGAAAATGAGCCCAGAGGGATTTCTACAATTATATAGGTTGGTATCTGTGGTAGTAACCATCTGCTTTTCACTTCAGATCCCTAAGGACTATTACTTTAAGAATTAATAAAGAATATTATTTTCCTTTTGGTGGGGCAGGGAAAAGATAAGAACATGATTTTAAGGTCACAATTCTAACAAATCAGGCAAGTTGTGAAATTGAAATCAATGTTTGCCTCCTACCTAGCATCACTGGCTCCTATAAGTCCTTTATAATGGGGTCCTCTAGTACTGATTTTCTTTTTCCTGTAAGGGAATTATTGAAACTGTCTAATACTTTTGTTGTCAGAGGTTGGATGTCTAAATTCAAATTTATTTGCAGCATAGGTAGCCCATCTCCTCCTTAAACATTGCCCAGCTGCTTTTGTGTTACATACTGACATTTTCCCATCCAAATGGATCAGTTGTGTATAAAGGGAGAAGAATGATCTGTTTCCGATGCTACTGGTGAACACATTTTTTCATTGCCACATTTGTTTTATATCTTTTAAATTCAGTCATTTCTTTACTTTACGAGAGGAAAAATGAACTCATTATTATCGCCCTTTATATTAACATGTGTGAGTTGAGCTACCATAAGGAAACATATTTATAATCTCCTTGAAGTACTACCCTCACAAATTTTTCAATTGAACTCTAACCATAAGAATGGTTTCCAAAACAGGATTTATAAATGTTTCGTAAATATTTATATTTATCCACTAAGGATTCTAAGAGTGGATGCATCTATAACACACATACATATGACTGATCAACTGGTTTATGTTATTTAAATATGGAATATAGTGGTTTCAACAAGTT
>CM053771.1:468812990-468823615 GCA_028658325.1 Potorous gilbertii | reverse complement strand
CCAAACTTTTGTCTATCTTCTGCAATCCAGGGGCAACAAGTTCAACATCTCTGTGAGTAGTCAGTTTGGAATAATCACTGTGCTTTCCTTTTCATTTGTATATACTGCACATTGTGCCTAGAGTGGTCTCCCTCTACATCTCTATTTTAAGTTCTTCTATGCTATTTGGAGGTTACTTCCTTCACGTTACTTTTCCCAAGTCCAAACAACTACAAATGAATCGTCTCAACTAGGTGGTAAAATGGATAGAGGTTTGGAGCGAGGAAGACCTGAATTCAAATTTGACCTCACACACTTAATGTGACCAAGTCACTTAAACTCTTTGTCTCAGTTGACTCAACTATAATGAGGACCTTCATAAAATTATATGTATTTTATGTATGTATATATGCATGCATTAGATAATATATATGTATGTATTATACATGTTATATATAATATGATATAATATCTATTTTTGTGTATGTATACATACTATATTATACTGTAGATATATGTGTGTATAAACAATTATATTTTTAAAGCTCTTACCCAGTACCTGGCACATACTAGATGTTTGAAAATACTTCTTCCCTTCTCCCTTTCTTAAATTTCTCTTGTTGTTCTTTTGGATCTGCCCTATCCAATTAGTAATATTCTAGTCTTTGTTTTAAGTATTTATGGAAATTTATTCCCCTAATAGAGTCTAAGTTTCTGGTAGTCAGCAACTTTATTGTTTGGTCATCTTTGTCTCCATTTTCTAACATAGTGCCAAAAGTTTGATAAATGCTTTTGGAATTGACGAGAATTAAAATGGGCAGGGCAGTACCTTGGTTGTGAAGTTCAAATTTAATCATCTTACCAGTAAACCAAACTGCATATGCTTCAAGAATAAGATTTGGGTCTGATATTTAATTTTTTAGCCTACTCACAGTACTCACTACAGTGTCTACTTTCTCTGGGGTTTTCAATAGACAATCATTTGACGGTAATGCAAAAATGAGATCTGCCTATACTTCAGTACTCATGATGAAAACTATAATAGGAAACTAATTTCTTACTTTTCTTTTTCAGACTAAAGCTTGTAAAGTTACTGATTGCTTAGAGTGATCATTGTATCATGTAAAGACTATAGGGAAATTGAAATAATATTTTTATTTTTTTAAAGTTGTGTTATGTGGCACAGCGGGTAGAGTGTCAGACTTGGAGTCAGGAAGTCCTGAGTTCAAATGTGACCTTAGACATTTACTGGCTGTGTGACCCTAGACAAGTGCCTTAACTCTGTTTGCCTCAGTTTCTTCATTCATAAGTGAATTGTAGAAGGAAATGACAAACCACTCTAATAACTTTGCCATGAAAATCTTAAATGGATTCATGAAGAATAACATACAACTGTAAACAATGAAAAAAAACGACTAGTGGAAAGGCTTAAAAATTGGTTTCCCTTTCACAGGTAAAACCTTGATATTTATTTGCAAAATTGCATCCTAGCAAGTTAAAGATTCCAAAAGTATAAGAACCACAAAAGGCAAAGCAGATCATTTTTCCTAAAAAAAAAATCTGCTTGTTATTGAATATTTGCATTGTCCTTTAGAATGCTGAGTCCACAAAACTCATCTGCCATCATACTCATTTGGCATTCTTTCCATTCCAACGCTGAGAAACTATTGAGCTATGCAGACATCAAAGGACAAATTATTGTACAACCTCTATCAATTTCACTGACATGTTCACAAGCTATTAGTGTTATTTAAATAAGAAAAGAGGAGTGGCTAGGCTTTAGTTAATTTTTGAAACTTTTTACTATAGAGGATAACTGTGGAAATGTTATGAATATTTGAACATCAAGACATTCCTATTCACAAACATAATTTAATGGAGGTTTTCTACTTGAATAAATTATGAGTAAGGGTTTTGAGAGACTTTTTTATGAATATGATAGCAATGTTATGTATGCATTCCTCTGGTTACCTGATGCCAGAGAGCACAGGAACAATATATATGTATGTATGTACAAATATACTGTGAATCAACACTATGTGTTTGTATATACCCTTTATGCACACCCACACATATATATGCCCAAACTATATGTATGCATATGTCCTGTATGCATATATGTAAATATGTATATGTGTATGTGTGTGATTTGATCACAGATTTAGAGAGTGTGAAAAGATGGCAGAGATTATTGAAACCAAGTCCTATATTTTACAGATGAGAAAACAGAGGCACAGAGAGGTTAAAATTACTTGCAGAATGTCAAATACCTGTAAGTATCAGTGGTAGTATTTGAACTGTGGCCTTTCTAACTCTATGTCCAGTGCCCATACTACGGCACACTAATGTAGGGATAACAGCTAGCATTTATATGGGACTTTAAGGTATGCAAAATGCTATACCTATGTTATCTCATTTGACCCTCCTGATAGCTTTGGGAGGATTTTTAGTATCCCTATTATGTGGATGAGGAACTGAAGCCAGAAAGAGAATACAAATTAATGTCGACATGTAGATGTGCACCTGGACAGTATTTAACATGTAAGCTGAAATGTGCAAAAGGGCCAATTTGCAGTTAGCCATTTTTCTTTGTAGTGGTTGTGGTTTCTAAAGGCAGCTAAGTGGTGCAGTGGATAGAACTCTGGGTCTAGTCTCAGGAAGATCTGAATTCACATCTGGCCTTAGACCCTAGCTGTGTGACCCTGGGCAAGTCACTTAACCCTGTTTGCCTCAGTTCGCTGTGTGTAAAATGAGTTGGAGAAGGAAATGGTAACCACTCCAATATTTGTGCCAAGAAAACTTCAAATGGTTTCACAGAGTCAGATACAACTGAAATGACTGAACAACCAAAATAGCTTCTAGTGCCAGATAGCAGATCAGAGAACTTATCTGTGTTTTTTGACTTAGCAACTCATTTTCAATTGAGATATAAAATCTTTTAATATTGGCTTCTTCATGCCAAGTTTAGCCTTCCTTCCTTCCTTCCATTCCCTCTCCCTACATTCTATATTTATTGTGCACCTACTATGTTTCCAACAATATGTCCAAGTCCTTAAAGACTTCACCATCTAGCGGGAACAAGACAGAAACGTGAAATGTTGAACATCATTTAGAATTATTGGCAGTGTATGACCAAGACAGTTAGATGCCAAGGACACAGAACTAGACTTCAATCAGGGAGACTTGAGTTTGAATCTTGCCCTCTCTTCCTCAGTTTCTTCATCTGCAAAACAGAGATAACGATATCTCCTCTCTTACATGTTATGAGGATTCAGTGACCTGAAAGGATTATATAAATGGAGTTGGCATTGCTGCTATCGTCATCACCACCACCACCACCAACAATCTTCATCATCATCCATTGATAAAGCCAACAATAGGAGCTCACCATGGGTTGGCACGGTTGAAGGAGTCTTCAGACAAAAAAAAAATTAAATTTCATCAAAGAATCATCAGGTTCAAATAATTATGGGGGGCAGGGAGGAACATTTTCAATTGGGGGTATTGTCTAAAAAATAGCAAGCTCCATTTGGAGAATGTTTCTCATTCTAGGGTCCTATGATTTTAGGAGTACAATTACTTGCATTAAATGGAGTTTTATTATTGTAGAGTAGTTGGAGAGTGTAGATTAGGGCTATATTTTAGCATGTCAGGTAACTAAAAAAAATCTTTATCTTATTTCTACTAGCTTTTTGATACTATTTTTTTCAGACTATTCCCACACCTTCTTATGGAATGCCATAATTTTTCATTTACATTCAGCTTTCACAAATGCCTTGTTTCTTACATTTGACCTTGGTTTTAAAAATCTTACTTATTATTTTTTAAGGTTTGGTGAAACCCTGTTCAGATGATTGTACAAGTATCTTTATTTCCTGCCCTTAATTTCTCATTTTTAGCTCTCAAGTGTGTCTTAACTGACCTCTTGTTTACTCTGTACATGTAGCTGAAAGGGAAAGCAAATAAGTGATGCTCATCTTCAGGGCTTATATTATTTTTGGTAGCTTTCTGTTTTAACAGTCCTTATAATTTTCTTGTACTTGGACATCTATTCTGGAAAGTTTCTATTCTAGATATCTGGTCCTATTAATTCTCGTGGGACTTTTTAAAAAAATCTCTGATTGCCTTTCCATTTTTTTTTGTTTTGTTTTGCCTACAACTGTATTACCTCAGGCTAAGATCTTGTCATAAACTGAGCAGGATTGATTGTGGTCATTATATGAATAAGAGACCTCAGAGGGAATCATGGTCTATTGCAGAAAGAGATATTGAACATTCAGAAAGTTTGTGCCCAATTTTGCTCCTTCAAATACTGAGCTAATTTACATATGAATATATTTAATATTGAAAAATATGCATATTTTACCTATTATGTTATACTAATACATGTTGTTCAGTCATTTTGGACTCGTTGGATTCTTCATTATTCTATTTCGGACTTTCTTCGTTTGTCATTTCATTAAATGACTTGCCCAGGATCACACAACTGGTAAGTGTTGAGGTCATATTTGAACTCAGGTCTTTCTGACTTCGGGTCTGGTGCTCTTTCCACTCTGTCACCTAGCGGCCTCACACTAAACTATGGGTATATGTGTATACACATGTGTGTACATACATATAAGGGCATGAATATATACAAATATACATACTAATATATTCATAGATGTAAATGAATAGGCATAACATTGATCTCTTAATTAATCTCTTAAGTTGCCTCTAGCCACTGATGGATGACTGCCATATTGACTGCTTTTAGGGGCCATTTTTATTTGGTTGATTTTTCGTAAGTATGTTAACTAGTTCTTCAGGCATTTGTTATTAATACTTATGCTCATTTGACTTGCATAGTAGTCTCTGATTGTTTTCTATTATCTTATTAAAATGTGATTATTGCTCCTACTGTTGCAACACAACAAATAATGTGACCTTATTAATTCGTTGCTAGTTTAACTATTATTTATCCAGTCATTCATTTGTTCAGCAAGCATTTAACAAGAACCTACTATGTGACAGATATTATGCTAGATACTGGAGATACAAAGTTAATTAGGAAAGATTAATAGTCAACTTAGAGTCAAAACTGCACAAATGCCATCTTCTCCATATAGTCTTACCTGAATGCTCAGATCAGATCTTATCTTTCCTTCCTTAGAACACATATTTTACTTTTCACCATTCTGTTCAATGAACTGTCATAAGAAGATTAACAGGGTCATAAAGCCTCTGTCAAGAGTAGTTTTAATCTCTGATAATTTTTCTATGTTTTTTTGGCTCCCTTCAACCCACCCATTGTCATATTGAAGTTCAGTTGAAAGAACTCAATGCAGAGCTGGAGAAGAAAAGATGAGATGTAGGGCAGGGCAGCATCATAGCTGTATTCAAATTTTTGAAAGCCTCATGTGGAAATGGAATTGGACATTCTCTTTGGCGCCATAAGACAGACCCGATGGCAATGGTTCCAGACTACGGAAAGGTAAGAAAGATGAAGCTCGATGTCAAAGAAGATATCTTTACAAACATAGTTATAAAAAATGAAATCAGCAAAATGTGTGGGTCAAAATGAGAGGTTACACGACTACTTCTCAGGCTTATTATAGCAATTCTTTTTGGAGATTAGTTGGGTGAAATTTGTTCCTGTTCTAAAATAAGGTGATTCTGAGCATGTGCTAAGATTGTTTTACTAGAATGTAAGTTTCATGAGGACAGAGAGCATGCCACGTTTATCTTTATCATCCACAACACTAGTACAGTGTTCTGCTCACAGTAGACACTTAAATATTTGTTGTTTTAAATTGTTGCATTCATTGATAAATCACAAATAGATATTACCTGGAAGGGACACTTCCTATAAGAGGTCAAAATATACATCATAAATAGAGATGATAATTTTTGTTCTTTTTTTGTCATCGAATGAAATATTTGTTTTTTCCTTTCAAAGAAAGTAGTGTCATTGAAAACAAAGACAGGACTGGTCCCACTATTACGCAGTTACTTAGAGTAATACAACATAAAATTCTTTAAATAAATTTTCCACAGCTACCTTAATAAACCAATGGTGAACCATATTTTTAAAGTAAATTAGTGCTATTTTCATAATTTTCTTCCAGTACTCACACAGATCTCTGATCTCATAGATGTAGAAATTCCTTTCATTCAGGCTTATCCAGCTTATGTGCTTTTGTGGATGTTCTCCCATAATATGCCACAGGGGCTTAGCCGGATATTCTAAGGGCATTCGTTGCTTTTTCTTGACATTATGAGGATAACAGTAGAGCACACAGTCTGACTACTGGTTACCTACTGGTGACATCTCTCCCATTGTCGTTTTTGAATTGTTCATGGTTTTGATGACATTCTTTGCTCAGATTTTCTCTAGAGTGTCTTATTGTCTGTTGAAACCTGCTTTTACCCAACAGGTAACTCCCTATTGCTCTTTGAGTGAAACTCATTTAAAATTTTCAGTGACTATAATGTTCCATGACTCCCAGACATATAACAACTGAATGCAGTGTTATATTAAAACAATGGGGCTTTGTTTCTAGAGGGAGCTATAGGTCATTAAAGGGAATTTTCAATCACCTAAGGGTAATTTAGCCTTCTTTCCTCCTATATATTACGGGTCTAATTTACTATCCATTTTCAGTTGTCAGACCCAGAGAATTTCATTAACTACCAACATATATATATATATATATATATATATATATATATATATATATATATATATATATACATTAACATCTGTTGAAAAAACTATGCATTAAAAGTATCAGTTAAGAGAAGAATATTAGTGAAGGGGAAATGATGCAATTGACTGAAAGATATCCAGAATACAAGATGCCACTGTACTTCTCATTATTTGTTAAATATTTAAATATATTTAATATGTGTAATAATAGTTTTAAAAATGATTTAGTATTACAAAAGTCCATTTTAAAAGGTTTTCTTTTGGCAAGTTGGGTCCCGTGCAAAAATCAAAAGTATTTAAAATTCCTTGAAAGATAAAATGTTGTTAAATCCTACTTATCATTGATTTCAGATGAGATCTTAAGCAATAAAACATAATTTCACTAAATGTGTTTTCCACAGTTATTCAGGAGATCTAGCTCATATTCCAAATTGAAAAGTATGTTCTTATAAATGGTAAGATTCCCCCGTATGTTTCTGCTTGTGGATAACACTATGATGGTTGCACCAAACCCCTGAATCCCAGTGTCCTAGTCATTTGCATGAGGATAAACCTGTAATCTACTGTGAAATATTATTTGCCAAAATATTCCTCTTCCTTTCTAGTACCCTCATCTTGGATAACCTCCACGCATTTGGAAATTATTTCCATAATTGGTAGTTAATGATGCTTAGTCTGTCATTTTTTATTCATTATTAACAATGTTCAATTTTTTTCCCTAAGCCTTTGGCATTTTCCTCAATCTTTCAATGAGCTAATAATTATGTCAAAACCAGTATGAATATTATCTATGTATAATCAACTTTATGAAGCTTCTTCTGCTATACATGTACCACCATTAAAACCTCCTCAACATGCACAAAGGGAACTGTGATATTTTAGACAAAATGGGTGTGCTTCACTGTCCTTGATCATGAAAATTTCAGTATAAAACCAATGCAAAATTTTATTATTTTATTCAATTTATTTCTTTCAATACTTTTCAATAAAAAATATTTTACTTCATTGTAGCTCTCACTAAATTTATTTAGATTAGTTTTATTTTCGCTTTCTCTTTTATGAGGTCATTCTAATCTCAGTCCTGTTCCTAGCTGTCAAAATTGTTAGTAATTGCAATTGTTAAATTTGACTACTGTGTCTTGGAGGTTGAAGTACATTTTTTTCTTTGTTTTGCTCTATTTTGTGGATTCTTGGGATTCCCAACTTTCCTCTATTTACAAGTTTTGGAAACTTTTCTTTATTTATTTCTTGAATTAGGGCATTCATTTTTTTTTACTTGTTCTCAGATTTTTGATCCTTACGTTGTTTCTATGCAATGTTTTTAAGATAAGTATGATATACTTGTATAGAGATCAAGTGTTATTTTTAATATTGCTGCTTTTTTGTTCTCTTCTTTTAGATTATCTTTAAATTTTATAAATTCTTTTCCTAAGATATTTGTATCCCATTTTTTCTTCTGAGGAGAGGCTTATCACTGTGAATGCTAGACTTTCTATTTCACTAATCATTTCTATTGTGCAAGCCATGAATTCTGCTTTAATGATTCTTATTTCTCTCTTTAACCCTTCAAGAACATCCTGCTTTGGTTCCATGTTCTCTGGGCAATCTAAGGAATCCTCTGCCTCATGAGACATTAGTTCAATTTCCTTTGTCTTGTGACAATTATTCAGAGATGTTTCCATTCATTTAGATGTTCTGGTGAATGTGTCCTCTTCAGTTTTAATATATTCCCAGTTGATTTATATGCTTGTACTAAAAAATTTTTACAAAGTACTTTTCTTCTTGAAATATTCGATAATTTAAATCTTACCTTATACTCATATAACTCACATTTTTTAAAACTCCTTCCACTTTTTAATGACAAATTTCAAATCTTTCTCAGTCTTCCCCCCCATTGGAAAATCCATTTTTCACTGGTCTATGTCTTTCCATGGTGATTTCTGGGGTAATAAAGTGGACTCCATCTACATGATAGCCACCATTTTCAGGAGGGATTCAGGCCAGCCAAACTTATTTCCTTTATGAGTTTTCTTTTAATATTCTAGAGTTTGATACCCAACCATATCATCTTGGACTTTCATCAGTGCCAGAGGCCTCCTCATCCTGAAACCTCTATCTATGATGCTGGCTCCCTTCTCCCACTGGAAAGCTCTTCTGAAGGCTTCCATTTTGGGGAAAAACCCAGGTCAACCAAATTCCCTTTTCCTCCCCAATTCCACTTCTGACTTTCTGGACATTAAAACTGCAGCTCAACTATAGTCTTACTCTGGAAACTCCTTTCATCATGGGGGCTCTTCAGCAAATATTTATCCATACCTATGGTCCTCTTACCTTGAGACATCCCTCCTCCATGCTTGCCCCCTTATTCCATTGGTGAGTTCCTTCCAGGGACCTTTATTTAGAGGGTGAACCAAGACAGACAACCTTTACCCCCTTCAAAACTCTGTTTATTCTTTCTGGACTTAGACACAAAGACCCCATATGCATATCTTCTATCACAAATGTAGTTTGTTTAATTTTATGTTATATTTCCCCCCTTTCATTTTCTTTCTTTTAGTTTTATACTAATTTTGATCTTTGCTCTAACAAGTTGGTTGTGTGTACATATACAGCTAATTCAGGAATGGTTTCCACATTCGTAGCATACTGTTTATTATATTATCTGCTTAAATTTATTTAATTTTGAGTGAAATAAAAATTCTAGTGAAGTAAATTAATGAAATTATTTCATATGGGCGCTTACTATGTCAAAACATTTTTAATTATTTAATCAAGAAAATATTGATTATTTATAATTATAAAATTCTGTTCAGTCTAAAGGACTTTGATGACTTTCATTTCTTATTCTTGATCCATAAATTTCAACGTATTTATTGTCACAATCACATGCTCACCTTTGAATTTTTTTAAATATCAAATTACTGTATAATTTGTATATTCTTATTTCATAGAATTTTTCTAATTTTTCATTCTCTTCAATAAATATCAATTACAACTTAATTTTTTCTGGCAAATACTTTTCATGAACAATTAAATATAAGATAACCATATTTCCCATGAAGTGATATTTCATATTGTCATTGGGCTACTGATAAAACTAGCTTTACAGTTTCTTTACTTACCTCTCTAAAAGAGATCCTTTCCCCATTTTGGTGACCAGAGATGAAGAAAATTCTAGAGATGTAATTTTACCATGACAGAGAACATTAATATTATCATTCTCCTAGTCTTAGGCGCAAAGCCATATTTAAAGCAACCTAACATGGTCTTAGCTTTTTATAGTTGTCATTTCACTAAATATCCACATATTCTTTTTAAATCACTGATAAGAATGTTAAGTCTCTGAGGGATATCACAGATCTCAAAGACCCTCTGATCAGGATTTCTTTTTACATTTTGCATTTGCATCTAAATTTTATGTTTAGACATTTAAGGTGTCTAAATCTGAATTCTCTTGTACCAAATAAAATAGAATCTAGATCTTGAATTTTTTTTGGAGGGGGAGAGAATTGACTTAAACTCATTATTTACTATACACTAGTGTAATCAATCAATATGTTAACTTCCATTTGTCTTTTAGGCTTTCGACTTAATTGTGACATTGAAGGCTATCACTATAGAGGAAGTTCTGAAATCAGTGAGAAAGATGAAGTGATTTTCCATTGTCAAGGATTCCTTCCCCACTGCACCACAGAAGAAGGCTTGTGCCATAAAGGAATCCTAATTTTCACTACTATTCACACTACTAAAACACATATTGTTCTTCTGTTACTGAAATGAAACATTTCAGTATTTTAACAGAATTTAGGAAGGATTACTGAAATTTGAGGTTTCATATATTCCAAATTCATAAGATTTTTCCTCATTGCATGAAAATCTTTCTAAAACTTTTAACCTGCAGAGCAGTTGATAACCTTGTCCCCACTTTGCAACAGCAACAACAACAAACTAAAACTAA
>CM053771.1:468802328-468812890 GCA_028658325.1 Potorous gilbertii | reverse complement strand
ATGATCTGATGCTGAGCGAAAGGAGCAGAACCAGGAAAACTTTGTGCACAGCAATAACCACAGTGTGGGAGAGTTTTTTTCTGGTAGACTTGGAACTTTGTGATAACACAAGAACTTACTGAAAAAAAAATCCCAATGACGATTTTCTAAGGCAAAATGCCTTCCACACTCAGAGAAAGAAATATGGAAGTCATTCGCAGAATGTAGCAGATCATGTTTGTGTGTGGGGAGGTTTTAGTGTATTATGTTTTGATTTGTTATATGATTTCTTCCACTTAAGTCAGTGCAACTACATAACATCAATATAGTGAAAATATGCTCAATAGGAAAGTGTATGTTGAACCTATACAGAATTGTATGCTGTCATGGGGAGGGAGGGAGTGGGGGGGAAGGTGTGGGAGAAAAAAAATAAATAAAAAAAAATTAGGTGAAAATGTCTTGGTCACTTTGTTTTGGAACAAAGATAATTTTCATGCAGAGATACATCAGCTATTTGCATAAATAGGTATCACTTTGGGCATGTTCAGCTGAGTGTGTCTACAGGCATGAGTCTAAAATATGAGTCTAGTTTTATAATTAGCTGTACAACTGAGTCAAAAACAAACAAAGGTCATTAAGCTTTCTCTCATGCATTGCCTGAGTGCTGAGACACTCTTTTACTCACTCCTCCATCACCTCTTGAAAGTTTGACATAACACAGAGATTTCCAGTGGGCTTGCTATGATATAATATTTTAATATATGTTTGATATTTGAAAGGTTAATACTTGATCTGCTGAATTTAAAACCGGTGTTGAGTAAAAGACATTTCTAAAGAAAGGTAAATATTACAAAATCCCTTGGCATAAAAATAAATTTCTTGATGCCATTTTTGAAACACAAACCTTTCCTAGTTTGAAACTTGGATTCATATAATTATTTGAGAGTGTTTCTGAGATTCTTTGTTACTTGAAATTCTAAAAATAATTTCTAACTAGTTGATTTTGGTTGAACTTTCAAAATATATATTTTACCAGGTATTTACATATGTATATAAACACACATAGATATGCATGTATACATATGTAGAATTTATAATCAATATTTTAGTAATTTATTTTGTAGATATTTGAAAAATTCTTATTAATTTGAAAATTTTTATCTGGCATATATTTATAAACATAACTCTGGTAGAACATACTAACACTTCAAGTAATGATATAATCCCATTAAAAAAAAGTGGGACTTAATGGAGAAGCTTTACATATTTTATTATTTGTGATGCAACAGAGTCTAAATCTGTTTCCTTTTTATAGTTTTTGAATGAGAATTGGTCCCATTGTCAACACATCAGGCTACATAGGTGTATAACAGCCTGGCTTTGTGTCACCTTAATTTTGAAGAGAATATTCAGGATGATCATTGAGTGAATTGTAGATTGAGCCAATGCAGAAACATCCTTTTTCAATGAAAAGGTCAGCTGATATAGAAGCAATGGATTATTAAAAAGGGTTCTCTAAAGCTATGCTAAGCAATGTGAATATTTCTTTGAAAAACAGAAACAAAACCTCTTGGAATGTTAAGCTTGCCATATGTAGCCCAGGGCTACCAAGTTCTGCTTAGCTTTAGCTCTATGGTGAACCCATGCAACCATAATGCCTTCCTGGGGGACACAGCTTTGGAGTGTTCTGCTTTATCTTTATCTTACATTACTGAGTCATAACTCTTTATCATTGAATATGCCATTGAACCACTGAAGAACAATGACTTTTTCACAACCTACTTCACTATTTTTGTACAACTTGGTTCATAAAAGTATTGGGCCAATGCCAAAAAGTCTATTTCTCATCTTCAAGAGTTGAGAGCCAAATGTGTGTGTCTGTGTAGAATTCCCTTCCTTTAGTGACAGGGAGATATGATGCTAACTGCACATTTCAAAACTTTAAGAACATGTCAGTACATGATAAGATTTGTTTTTAAAGTCATTTTGAGTCAATTGAAGTGATGTGTCTGTGCTTATGTATTTCCTTACAAGTCTGATGCAGCCTGCCTTTTCAAAATTCACCTTCAGAGTAATTTGGAGTGATTCAGCAGTCAGGCATCTTTTTGATCAACTGACAATCAACACACCTTATGAAAATTTTGCTGAAGCCAGTTTTAATGTCAAAGTCAATAGGCAAGCTGAGCTTTGTGCCCCATATACATGAGAATCAGTTTTGTTGACTGCTGAGATAGTTCTCTGCATTTTGTATCTGTTCTCTCAGAATAGAGTTTGAAAGCTTCTTTGTAAAATGTTTCTTCTGCCTCAAATAAAATTGCCTATATTCATTCATTCAATAACCACTTATCAAATGCATACAGCCTACAAGATACTGCTAAGTTCCAAGGATGCGGAAAAGAAGATATAAGAACAACTCCTATCCTCAAGAAGCTTAGATTCTATTTGAAATCTATTCACCTGTTCAAAAATAAGTGAATTCAAGAAAAAGTTGTGAAGGGAGAAAGCACTCTCAAATAAGGAATCAGGAAATGCCTCCCATAGAAAGTGGCAGTTTATCTGGGCTTTGAAGGAAGCTAAGTATTGTAAGAGGTAGAAGTGATGAGAGAGTACATTCCAGTCAAGTGTCATAGTCTCTACAAAATCAGAGAGGAAAAAGAAGGGATACTATGCTCACAGAAGAGCAAATGGAGCAATTTAAATAGAAAATATAGTGGATAAAGAGAAAAATGTGAAAGAAATCTAGCAAGCACAGACTGGATCCAGATTTGTGAGGGAATTTGTCTATCTGAAGGAATCATGTTTTATCTTACAGGCAATAGAAACCACAGGAAGGCAATAGGAAGGGGGTTGGGAGGATAATATGGACAAATCTGTGCATTACGGAGATAATTTTTACAATTTTGTAGAACATAGATTAGAGAGAGGAGAGACTGTGAACAAAGTCTCCCAATTAAGAGTCTATTATGACAGTTCAGGATTAAGTGTAGGCTCTCAAATCAATCAAGTTAGATTTAAAAAAAAATACAGAACATAAAAAGCCTTCACCGTTTTGTGAGCATTGCCTACACCTGACAATGCTGAATCCCAAGCAAAGGTCACTGCTTAGATTGCATTTCTGTTTGAATGAGAGTTTTGACTTGTTCACAAATGGATCCTATATAGAGGTAGTTTTCTTTGTTTTGCCATATAATCATTTTCATGACTTTTCAACTGCAATTGAATCCTTCCAAACATTCAACAACTTTTCTGCTTTTGGATGGTATCATCAGGTTTTGAAGATACTTTAATTATCCTATTAAGCTTCATTAGTCAATGACTAGATAAATCAGTCATTTCATATTTCTGGCCCTCATGTTCCCCACCTATAATTTGACAGAACTGTCCTCCATTCCTTCATTGGCTCTTTACAAAAATACCTGTGTCTCATTCTGTATCATAAATCCTACGCCTCTTGTAAAGAAGTGTCATGTTTCATCAATCACTGCTCAGGAATCATGGACAGTCACTGTGTTGATAATAGTTCTTACAGTTTCGAAGTTGTTTGTTTTCAGTGTTGTTATCTTTCTGAGCAGAAGCTCATTTCATTGACCAAAGTCCCACTTGGAGCAACTTTGTCTTTGGAGAAATGAAAGAAAGTATATGCAGTTGCAACACATACACACATATGCACACATAACAAATCCAAGCAGGCTTAAATGATAGCACAAATACTGACATAAAAATTATATATTCCTATTCCTAAAGACAGATTCAACAATTATTAGCTAAGAGCAAGTATTAGCTGGCTGGGTAGTACTTCTCTTTGGTGTTTTGATGAAGGTTGACATTTTTGACATTAAGGGTTAATGAGTTGCCACTCAGAATGAGGTCACAAATGGCTAATTGCACCTTCAGCTGAGTAATTACTGTCATGTATCAAATTCTCATTCCATGTAATTATATGGGAAATGGGAACCCTGACTTGCTTATCCAGGAATAGGTTTACTGTCTCTAACCCTCTCTGAGGGAATTTCTGGGTATTACCTGGGAGCCAAATCCCGTTGCAATTTGACCTGGTGTATATGATATAGATACAGAAATTTCCATGACCCTACAAAAAATCTGCTCCAGAAGATGTCAGCCAGGGTCACTTTGAAGTTCCAGACTGCTCAGATTCTGTAATTTGCTTGCTGTCAGCTCCTATATTCCTCCTCTCAGGTTAGATATTCATTAAATTCATCAGGGCCGTTCCAGGCTTTCCTCTTCCCTCCCTAAAATAACTACCAAAGCTGAGCTTATCATCAGCATTTACACAAAATGGCTGGATGCTTCTTAAATGAAGAATGGGGGCAGGAGGCAGGTATCTGAAATAGAGATTTCTCCTGAAGCGGTTCTCTTTGCCATATAACTGGCCAGCTCCTCTGTCTTGCATCATTGCTCAGATAAAAATGAAGTAGCTCAGGCATTTTATGAGGAGGAGGACATAATGCTTTGAAAATTTATGCCTCTCCTTGCACCAGTGGAATACACTCCTGGGGTAAACTGAAGAACAAATTTTCTTAGTTCTCTGGGGATCCTGGGACAGGTGATTAATTTAGCCCATTCGCTACTCTCTAATCTGATGCAGCAGTCGATATTAATAGTTAGCGGCATTAGGTTCTGAGCTAATAGGCATTGCTCCCTCATTAACCAGGAAGTTTAAATATTCCACAGGGCAATGGGAACTTGATGTATATAGGTAGGCAGGCACCTCGCTTCAACTTAGGGGATGAAGAAAATATATTGATTTAGGCTTAGCTTCAAAGATTTAATGGAAAGACTGGGTACATGAAATTCTGAAATTTTGGAGAAAGTGTTTAATGTAGATTCTAGTGTAGACATCTGGGGATCCATGACACTGTAGGGTAGCCCCTTTGAATCTTATTTGTAGAAGAAGTCGTCTGTACTTGTAGTTACCAAAAGAACATGAAGTGTAAAGACAAAATATTTCCTCTGGGTCCAATAATGCATTTCTAATGCATTCCTTCTGCTAACAGAACTCCCATGAAAGTCATTGACAGTTTCACAAATGTAAGTGTTTTTTAGGATTGCATCCTCTGGGAATGTGAAATACAATGATTCTACTTCTCACTGTGTTCTATGCACAGACACACACAATACACATGATCCGTCATCCAGAATTCACCAAGTTAATCTTCACTTTATTTTTCTCCATCCCCAAGGTATTGGGCTGATCAGAGGCCCTGACTTCTGGGAGCCAGAGGAAGCTGAAACTCCACACATCTGATTCAGATCTCAATCTCTTAGTGCTTAGGAAAACTAATGGTCTATTCCAAAAGGGAAACTAAATCACCAGATTCTAAGTCTTAGTATATCGAAGGTTCATAGTGCCATAAAATCATATATTTAGAGTCCTGAGGAGACCTCAGAGGCAATTGAATCCAACTAATGTTTTATTTTATATATATGAAGAAATTGAAGTCAAGAGGTTGGCTAAGGTCACAAGTGTCTGAGGCCATATTTGAGCTCAAAACTTTGTGATTCCAAGTCCTGGTCTGTATTCATTGTTCCACTTGCCAGGAGGTACTTCTGGGATCCCAGAAACTGGGAGCTACAGGCCTATTATACATATAGGACATATGTTGAGTGTGTACACCCATTCCTCAGTGTTAAATTTAGAGAAATCTCTACTCCAGTGTTCAGGTGGGCTATTTGTGCCTGATCTGTGGAAGAGCCCTTCTAGCTCCTGTTGTTCTGATCAGCCACAGTGGGACACACCATATCTTAATGAGGAAATTTTGATCCTCTTATAGAAGGAAAAGTGACCATTAACCATTATGTGTATCATCTCGAGATGATGAGCTCAGAGTATGATTTTTGTCTAGCCAACAAGGAAATTATCAGCTCCATTTTATGTTTCTTTTTTCTGCCATTGATGTCTGAGAAATATGAATCTTGGACAGAGAAGGCCCATTTTGACTTCATGTTTCGTCATATCAAAAGATCCTATAGGGTCAATGGGGTCTATTAAAGACCCTAGAGTGTCTATTAAATGGTCATTCCTAGTTTTAAGATGGGCAAACTCCTCCTTCTGGCTCCACTCAACCCCTTAATTCAAAGATTTTGCAGAAAAGAAAATGTTCTCCCTGTATGATCAACCCAATGAACTTCAGCCCTAACCTTAGAGTCCATCTGTTTTCTTACCCTCCCATTCTATTTTGTCTTTGTAACCTCTGTTCAATTGTTTCACATGTTTGTTTGTTTACTTTTTAATCATCTATTGCTTCAGTTCCTTTTATGTTCTTGTGTTTTTGGAGACCAAAAGACACTGCATCCTTGACCACTTGGACGTGTCCTCTCATTCCCTCCAAAGCACTGCACCAGAAGAATAAGTAAGTCTATTTCTTCCTCCTCCTCACTTCTCCCTTTCACATAATGCCTATGACTTCAGTCAAGTATTGTAGAAAGATGAGGATTCTCTTGATCTGACCAACACCCATAATTGTACCTCTATATCCAGAAATTGGAAATTCCTTTCTCTGGCCACGTTACCCTATCCTTTAGTCTCTACCTCTGTCTTACTCCTCATAAACATTGTTTTCTCTCTCACCATGATCTCTGTCTAGCTATTCCTACCTCCTTCTTCCTCTTTTTCCAATCCAATCCTTTAGCTTCCTCTCTTCATAGTATTAATCCTATGGTTGATTGTTGTCTTCCCCAATCTCCCTTCTGTCTACACTGCTGTATTTCTTTAACATTTCATAGTTAAACTTATTGAAATAGTTGTCTGCTTCCTCTTCTCAACTCCCACTACTTCTTCTAACTTCCCTTTTCTTTTATTCAACATCTAGCCTGGCTTCCAGTCCTCCCACTCACCTAAAACTACTCTCTCCAAAATTAATAATAATTTCTTAACGTGTAAATTTAATGTTTCTAACTATAAAAATATCAAGTGTAAAAATATGCTTTATTCATAAAATTATTGCAAATTTGCTTTATTTTTATTCAAATTTCTAATTGGAGTTATAAGAACTTTTAAGAATCCTAAATATTTCTGCTTTTGCAGATTTGATAAGCAGAAAATGATTTGAGATTAGAAGAAATTATCACTATAATAGTGATAATATAAAAGTTTTCTGAACTTAATGTTAACAAAAGAGCTGAATATCTACCCAAGGTATACATGAAAAGGAAATAAGGAAAAGGGAAATAGAAAATAGCTGGTACATAGTGTGCTGGGATGTTAAGTAGAAGACCTTTGTGAAATTGGACAAACTGTTAAATATATCTAGGTTTCATTTTCCTCCTCTCTAAAGTGAGGGAATTGGAATGGATGTTCTCTAAAAGTTTCTTCCAGCTTTGACATTCCATTTTTCTAGAAAGAAAAAAAATCTGAATTCATTGAAATATAACTTTAACTCATTCTCTGAATTTTAAATGCATGCTGTAGGACTTTTCTACCTGTTCTGCTGTAACCTTGAGAAAATCACTCAAGTGCTTTGTGCCTTACTTTTCCCTTCTTGAAAATGAGGATCATTAATCTATTTGCGTGTATAGATTGTAGGAATTCCATGGAAATTCCCAAGAAAAAACATTTCACTTCTTCAGTTCTGCCTCCTTTAAATGACTTTGGAAGTCCAAAAGACCATTCATTGTCAATATCTAATAACTCATCTGGGTCATAACTTACATGTGTTTATACTGATGAGGATGATAATGACCGAAATGTTTAAATAAGTAAAATAATGAACATAGTTTGGGATCTTTATCACCACATTCAGGTTGCAAGGGAGAGAAAATAATGGAAATTATATTGTCGATTAAGCTTTTAAAAGCATTTCCACACATTTTTCACCATATAATTAAAGACATTTTTTAAAAAGTTTGTAGTTTGGGGTTTTTTTTGTTTCTTCCCTTCTTTCACCTGATATTTTGGAAAATAAGCAGCTTTGATTTTTGTCTTTGGAAGGATGGTCAATATTACAGGTCCTGACAGGTTATGTTAGAATAAAGTGTGATTTTCTTACAATCTATTACACAGAAAATGCTGTGTTGGGGAAGTAGAAATAGAATTTGGTGTTATTGAAAAAAATCTACCTTTTTCTAAAGGATAACTTTTTTATCTTTTAGGTGGTTTAAACTACTGAATAGCTAAAAATCTTTTCCTCAAAGCAGAGACACCCTGTGCCAGAGAGTTACAGGTTAGCTTGTTCTACCAATGTTTTAAGTGTCTGTTTCATCCTCACGTTATTCATTGATCCGTTTTGGAGGTTGGAGGGCTACATGATTTTTGTAGATTGACTTATTATTAATAGAATAATAATATAATTACTCATTAGCAATAACTAGTGTTTATATAGTGTTAAAATGTTTGTGAAACAACTCATGTTTGTTGGCTCATTTGTTCCTCACAACTATCCTGTGAGCTGGGTGTTGTCAGTATTCCCATTTTATGGATTAGGAAATTGAAACTGAGAGGTGTTAAGTGACTTGTCTAGGATTATAGAGCTAATATGTGTCTGAGGCCTGATTTGAATTCAGATTCAGTACTCTAGACACTCTACCATCTAGCTATCTCTTTAAGATATTCGATTGACAGATATTTGCACTGCAAAAAGAACTTGACATTTTTCTAGAGAAATTAAGTTTTCCTTTAGGGATATTTGCCTTTGTGTATGGCAAATGATGGTTTTGATCAGATAATTTGTCAACATAAATTGTGATGACTTTGAATGTGGACTCCAGTATGTCAATGTGTATGGAATACAAAAAGATTATCTCCTTTGGAAGAACATGCTAGTTTTTTCCCCCCCAAAACTTGGTCTTAGTCTTAGTTTCTTTCTCTGTAAAATGAAGGTGTTGGATCAGGTGGCCTCCATGCTACTGTCACAGAATTTTCTCTACTGAGAGGAATGGGACCCTCTTGGGAGAGGCATACCAGATAGTAGGAGTCTACATATTGTGGGTCAAAGACGCGAGTCCAAACTGAAAGAAAAGAAACATATTAGAAAAGGAAACTAAGAAAACTACTGATAGCAGCTTCAACTTCTTAGGATACAGATTTAGTTTTTATAAGTTTTCATTCCCACTTATAATACATAAGTATCAACATTTTACAGTAACTTAGGAGCAGTAACATCTTTCGTAGGAGGACAGGTAGAGAAAGGCTGATCATTCAAGGGAGAAAAAGAGGCTTCTGGGGGAATATTTCCCTCCATATGACAGTGTTGTTATCAGAAAGAGAAAACACTCCCTATTCAAGGGCAGAAAACAAAGGGAAGCAACTAGATACTTTTACAATTATGGAGGAAATACTTTTAGACAAAATTTCAGGGTAAACAAGAATGCAGTTGGTTTTTATCCAAGGACACAAATAGTTGTTACAACAGTGTATGATAGCATCTGCTTTACATAGTTTGTTATATTTTATATCTCCTACTTTCCACTGTTAGGCTACCAGGTGGTTGGGAGATTTCTACATTTATTTGTCTATCATGATATGGAATGATTATATCTCCTATTTTTTCCCCATACTCCCTTACAGCCCTAAATTGATTATTCTGTGATCTATGACATATAGGGGTAGTAACTGTTTATTTCCCAGTTAGTTTAATCAGTAAATTGATAGAAATAGATGAAGGAAGCCACAGTTTGCAAATAGCGTATATATATATATGTATATATATACATACATATATATGTATGTATATATACATATATATGTATGTATATATGTATATATACATACATATATATGTATGTATATATGTATGTATGTGTGTGTGTGTGTTCATAATAGGTAATTACACAATGGCACATGAGAAATGAAGGCATAAGAGAATATACGTTTACCATTTCAAAGAATCAGGAAAAGTGTCATCAGTTGAATGCCACCAGTGCAAGGTAAGTTGTTTAATAGCTGTTCAATAGTTCAAACAATTTTTAGGGCAAAACAGTAACTCAATGTTTATTGCTTCCTATAATGACTCCCTAAAAAAGAATTAAGAATGGAATCACTAAATTGTTGATGAGTCATTCTGGACACCAGAGTAGGTAGGAGAAAAACCTAATTAAAGAGGCACTCCTACATGAATTATTCCAAAAATGGATCACTTTGTTCCTCCTTGAATGGGGGAAGAGAACCTAATTTCTGGGAAGCTACGTTCTGGTACTTAGGTTCTCTTTCCCCCATTCAAGGAGAAACAGTGATTCTCTCCAGTTAGCTGTCTCTATGTAAGTATTGTTTCACATTGAAATTTATAAACTTTGTGGTTACTATTGTTGTTTTTCACAAAAGTCCTGATGTTAGAAACCTCTGCACAATCTACCATGTATATAATATAATTTACCCATTTTTAGAAATTTGAGATTTTAATTCTAGGAAGAAAAAGCTGCAATTTACAGGACCAGGGTCCATTAGATGGGGGCTTTAAAATAAAAACAGGGTTTGATCAAACAATGCCAACACTTAATAGCTACCTTTTTTCTTATTTTCATTTACATGAGGGACAATTCCCCAGAGTACTGGCCCTTTGAAAGAAATGTTTCAGTTGTAAACAATCTAGAAATTTTTGGCACAAAGGTGCAGTGTATATTGTTAGAAG
>CM053771.1:468763949-468801828 GCA_028658325.1 Potorous gilbertii | reverse complement strand
GGACATGTAAGAGTTACGTGAATCTGACAAAAGTCATCTGATGTCTCAGGACATGTAAGAGTTACGTGAATCTGACAAAAGTCATCTGATGTCTCAGGACATGTAAGAGTTACGTGAATCTGACAAAAGTCATCTGATGTCTCAGGACATCAGGACACTCATCTAATGGAAATATTGACCTCCCTGAGACTTCTCTACACCGATGAGTTAGGTGTGGCCATATGTACATACACACATATATGCACATACTCTGAAAGACAGGCATTATAAGTATTATTTAACTTATTTTACAGAAGAAGTAAATCACCTACCCTGTGGTTTGATTGGTATAGGGAACACTGATAACCAGCATGTCAACTTCTTCTCATCAATGTTGCCTATGGTACTGAGAGATTGTACTGGATGCACACTGCCATTTCACATCAGATTGTTGTTGATGTTGAGTTGTTTCAGTCATGTTTGACTCTTCATGACCTCATTAGCGATTTTCTTGGCAAAGGTATTAAAGTGACTTGTGATTTTCTTCTGCAGCTCATTTAACAGTTGAGGAAACTGAGGTAAGCAGAGTTGAGTGATTTGCCCAGAGTTACACAGTTACTAAATAAATATCTGCATTCAGATTTGGACTCACTTCTTTTTAACTCCAGGTTTGGCTTTCTATCCACTGTGTCACTTATCTGCAGAGGCAGTATTTCCTAACTTCAAAACCCACTCTCTATCTTTTGTTTTAGACATAAAAGACTTACAGTAATTTCTTTTTTTGTTATTTTTAAAGTCTTTTTATGTTTATTTATTTTTATTATCAATATTCATTTCCACAAAATTTTGAGTTCCAAAATTTCTCTCCATCTTCTGCCTCCACCCACCCCAAAACTCCATGCATTCTGATTACTTTTTCCCTCAATCTGCCTTCCCTTCAGTCATACCCTTATCCTCATCTTCTCTCTTTTCATGAAAGGCAAGAAAAATTTCTATACCCCATTACTGGTATTTATTGCTGCCCAGTTATATGCAAAAACAATTCTTAACATTCATTCCTGAAACTTTGAGTTCCAACTTCTCTCCCTTCTTCCCTCCCCACCTATCCCCCCTGAGAAGGCAAGTAATTCAATATAGGCTATATATGTGTAGTTTTACAAACAGCTTCAATAATAGTCATGTAGCATAAGACTAATTATAATTCCCTTTATTCTATCCTGACCCCTCCCCATTTATTCTATTCTCTCTTTTGACCTTGTCCCTCCCCAAAAATGTTTACTTCTAATTACTCCCTCCTCCCACTTTGCCCTCTCTTCCATCATGCCCCCACCCCACTTATTCCTTTCTCCCCCAGTTTCCTGTAGTGCAAATAGATTTTCATACCAAATTGAGTTTATCCCTTCCTTAAGCCAAATGTGATGAGAGTAAGCTTCACTTTTTCCCTCTCACCTCACCCCTTTCCCCCTCCATTGAGAAAACTTTTTCTTGCCTCTTTTATAGGAGATAATTTGCCCCATTCCATTTCTCCCTTTCTCCTCTCAATATATTCCTCTCTCTCCCATTAGTTTTCTTCATTCCTTCCTATTCAACTCACCCTGTGTTATTTTTCTATATACGTGTGTGTGTGCGTGTGTGTGTGTGTGTGTGTGTGTGTGTGAGAATAATCCTTTCAACTACTCAAATACTGAGAAAAATTTGAAGGGTAACCAATATTATCTTCCATGTAGGAATGTAAACTGTAGTAAGTCCCTTATGATTTCTATTTCCATTTTATCTTTTCATACTTCTCTTGATTCCTGTGTTTGAAAGTCATATTTTCTATTCATCTCTGGTGTTTTCATCAAGCATGCTGGAAAATTCTCTATTTCATTGAATGATCACATTTTTTCCCAGGAAGGATTATACTCAGTTTTGCTGGGCAAGTGATTCTTGGTTTTAATTCTAGTTCCTTTGACTTCTGGAATATCATATTCCATGCCCTTCAATCCCTTATACGTAGAAGATGATAGTACTTGTGTTATCCTGATTGTATTTCCACAGTACTTGATTTGTTTCTTTCTAGCTGCTTACAATATTTTCTCCTTGACCTGAGAACTATGGAATTTGATGACAATATTCTTAGGACTTTCTCTTTTTGAATCTGTTTCAGGAAGTGATCAGTGGATTTTTAAAATATTTATTTTGTCCCCTGGTTCTAGAATATCAGGGCAGTTTTCCTTGATAATTTCATGAAAAGATGATGTCTAGGTTCTTTTTTTTTGTTCTTGGCTTTCAGGTAGTCCCATAATTTTTAAATTGTTTTTCTTGAATTTGTTTTCCAGGTCAGTTTTTCCAATGAGATATTTCACAATATCCTTCTATTTTTTCATTCTTTTGGTTTTGTTTTGTAATTTCTTGGTTTCTCATTAAGTCATTAGCTTCCATCTGCTCCATTCTAATTTTTAAAGAACTATTTTCTTCAGTGAGCTTTTGAAGCTCCTTTTCTATTTGACTAATTCTGCTTTTTAAAGCATTCTTATCCTCATTGGCTTTTTGGAACTCTTTTGACAATTGAGTTAGCTTATTTTTAAAGGTGCTATTTTCTTTAACATTTTTTAGGGTCTCCTTTAGCAGGCTGTTGATTTGCTTTTCATGATTTTCTTTCATGGCTTTTATTTCTCTTCACAATTTTTCTTCCACCTCTCTTACTTGATTTTCAAAATTGTTTTTCATCTCTTCCATGAAGTGAGACCATTCATTTTGGAGGTTTTTGGATGCAGAAGACTTGACTTTTATGTCTTCCTCTGGTGGTAAGCATTGCTCTTCCTCATCTGAAAGGATGGAAGAAAATATCTGTTTACCAAGAAAGTAACCCTCTATAGTCTTATTTTTTCCCTTTTTTTGGCATTTTTTTCCAGCCAGTTGCTTGAGTTTTGAGTTCTTTGTCAAGAGGAAGATATACTCTAGGGATCTGTAAGTTCTCAGTTCCTCCAATCAAGGGAGAGAAGTTTACTCCTCTCCTGGCCTGCACTCTGATCTAGGAGCTACCAGAGCTTTTCTGCCCAGGATCTGCAAGTAAAAATCCCTTTCCTGAGCCTTCACCAGCTCCACCAATTCAGCCAGCACTCTTCCTCACTCCAGGAGCACCATTCAAAGCTGAGACCCAGATAAGAGGCTCAATTCCCCCAGGGACTATAGGCTAAGAGCTTCAAAAACGAACTCTGCTGCTGGGCTGCTGCTGCCACCTTGGGCCAGCACTACAGGAGGACCCTGCTCCCTTCTCATCCACGTAAAAATGCTTTCACACTGATCTTTGAAGCTGTCTTTGGTGTTTGTGGGTTGACAGATCTGACGACTGCAGCTGCTGATGGGGATTCCACCCCGAGGCCTGTTCCTCAGGTCCTGTGGTCCTGTTCCTGCTGGTGCCTCCTGCCCAAGGCTGGGCTGACCTCCATGGGCTGTGCTCTGCTCTGCCCTTCCTGCAACAGAACTTTCTTGTTGTCCTTTCAGGCTGCCTTGGACTGGAAATCTCCTTCACTCTGTCGTTTTGAGGCTTCTGCTGCTCTAGAATTTGTTTAGAGACATTTTTTACAAGTATTTTATAGGCTGTGGGGGAAGAGCTAGAGTTGGTGCACCTTTCTACTCGACCATCTTGGCTTTGCCCCCCCGACTCTCTCTTTTCTATCCTGCCTATTATTACCTATATATGTGTATAAATATACAAATATACACACCATCTCTCTCTCTCTCTCTCTCTCCCTTTCTCTCGCTATTTATCATCTATCATTTACCTGTGTGTCATCTATTTCTCAATCTATCATTATGTATGTATGCATATACATAGTATAAGAAAAACAAGTCACTTCGATGATTGCAATATGTGGATTTAAATGAAACTTCAAGTACAATGAAGTTTCGTAGTCAAGAACACATATCAGGAAGTTATAACAATTGATACAGATGGTAATTGATTAGGAAGTTATAACAATTGATACAGATGGTAATTGATTAGTAGTGGGATGGCTACTAGGAGAATAAGAAGAAGAAGGTGAAATATTTGAGAGATATTACAGGTCCAGTCAAATTCATAGATATACTTATATGGATATATTCTAATATTTATTTATCAATTTTTCTTCTTTGTCATTTATTGTTTTTCTTGTATTATCATTTACATTATAATATGTATCTTTTAAATACCTATTTTTCCATAATATTTTTAAGTCAATAAAGCATATTATATGCATCATTTCATTATGAAAAGCAGGGTTGGTTGGTAGATTCAGCAATGTATTTGAAGGAAGGAAGACACATACACACACACACACATATTTGAATCCTGTGTCAGGCTCTGTCAGTGTAACCTTTGTCAAATGGTTTTGTGCTCTAGTTTCCTCATCTGTAAAATGAGTGTTAAACTCAGTGACTTCAAGAAGTCCTTTCCAAAGTTCATTGTGGGATCCTACTATTAACCCTCCAACACCATACAATCAAATAAATACAAGGAGTCTTTAAAACTGTTGATCATTCACTTTTATTTAGTTCTCTGTTCTCTTCTCCTCCTATCCCCCACTCACTCTGGAGCCCATATCTGAGGATAAAGGGAGAAGAAAGGATAAGGGAAAGAGAGTACCTGATAATGAAATCCTTATGAGAAACTGTGATAATGATGCTCTGGGTGTCTTTAAATGGAGGAGCAGCTCTCCAGTATCCTCACTACACTCTTTTCAATCAAAGGGAGGAAAGGACTTGCAGAGGTGTGTGTTTCAGAGTGGATGTGATCTTGTAGGATAATGAGTTTTGAGTAATCACAATGAATTCCAAGAGAGTATTCAGATGGAAGATAAATTAGTGAAAGCAAAAGACACTTCCCACTATGAATTCTAGAGCTGCAATGAGGCTTCAGGATGAAAATGTTTTTGGTAGAGAAAATCTGGACTATACCATGGTAAAGAATGAGAGGTAGCACTTTTTATGACCAAATTCATTGACTAGTATAATAATTTTCTGTCAAGCATTGTTGATCAAAATCTCTTCCTCTTCCAATTCATTCACAAAATCACAGAGTCTCAGCATCTTTAGGGAAATCACATCACCTTGTTCAAGGAATACTGAAACACAAAACCTTTTAAATCATTCCTGGTTATCACCCAGTATGCTAGTTTCCCCCTTACTTTTGTGTTAACCAAAAGTTTTATGTTCATTCTATCTATGTTTTTTATCAATATCATTGATAACAATATTTAATGAAAGGTCACACACTCAAAAAACTCCTTTCTGGTTCACTTCAAAGTTAATGATCTTATAATTGTCAAATTGTCATTTCTTAAACAAGAAACTAGACCCAACTAGGTGGCTTGATGGATAGAGTATTAGCCCTGGAGTCAGGACAGGTGTGGGGAACAGTATTTGTTCTGTGAAGTGTAGATTCAATCAAAGGGCCACGCTTGAGCACCCAGAGGTACATGCGTGGCCTCGAGACCATAGGTTCCTTATCCAAGGTCCAGGGGATCATGAAGAGTCAGACATACCTGAACAACAAAAATATATGAAAACTGCTCATATCAATGTTCTACTCAAGGCATTTTGGTGGTTCCTTATTCAATATTAAGTAAACATCAAATTTCTTAGTCTGCAAATTGAGAGCCTCTAAGAATTTACCCTAGTTGACTTGTGTGCATCCTTCTTTCCTATTGTGCCCCAATGAATGCCCCAATGAACACTCAATTATATGTCAAAGTAGAAGTATTTTTAATCCCCTGTATAACAAAATTTATTGTAGAAAGAGTATTGGCTTTGAAATTAGAAGAACTATGTTCAAATCCCGTCTCTGAAACTTATTACCTGTATGACCTTGGACAAGTCTTTTAATTTCTCTGGGCCTCAGTTTCCTCATGTGTTAAAGGAAAGGGAAAAAGGAAATGATGTCTGGGAACCCTTCCTAATCCAGGTCTAGAAGCTTGTGTGTTGTCATTTTTTTTATTTCCAGAACTCCTTATTTTTCAACCCACTCCCCTTCCACACCCACTTCAATTCTGGGCTGTTTAATGCCTTTTTATTTTTTAAGATTCAATGCAAATACCATTTCCCCCAAGAAGAATAAACTGATCACCTTCTCCACATTTTGCTATGATCTATCTTCTTTGTGACCTTGTAAAATAACTAACTAATAGAGGGATTATTTGGATGTGTGTTGTAGTTCTATACTTTAAAGTCTACAAAGGAAAAGGTCACGATACTTGATCTTTGTGCCATCCTTAGTGTTCAGCATGATTCTTTGTGTACTTTATGGTAAACATTTATAAATGTATATTGGATTGAATTCAATTGATTCTCCCAACAAAACAATGAGATAGATCAATTATTTTATTTCCATTTTTCAGAGGAAGTAACTGAAACCCAGAGGAGTTAAGTGGATTTGACAATGTCACACAGCTAACAAATGATAGATATAGAACCTAGCTTTTCTGTCTCCAGGGAAAGTAGTCTTTTTGTTACTGCATGTTGCCTTTATAATTTAAAAAAATTCATTTAAAGATATATTTTTCTTTAAGCATGATAGTAAATTTGTATGTGGGGTGTAGGGTGTGTTCAGGGAGGACCAGTACCTTTGGTGTGATGGCTGCCGAACCCTTTTTGGGTCTCTTTCCACCTTTGGTGTCCACTTGTTCCACCTATCTCTCACCTGTGGCTCTAAGAATCCGCAGCATGTTCAGCAGCTACACCCTGATAAACCATTTCAGCAGACTGGCCAGACCTGGTTGAGGGTAACCAAGGGTTCTCAAACCCATTGCTGAGTTAGAGGGGTGTCTACCCCAAGCATGTGTAGACTTCATCTGGTGGAATGGGCAGATGAGAACAATTTGTTCCAGCAGTCATGAAGGCAGATGAAGCAGGTGATGTGGAGCATTTAGAGCTTGGTTAGACACCGAAGGTGCCAAGGTCATCCACTGCATCCTGAGCCATTGCCAGCCATTTTGACTCTGTCCTGCCACTGGACTATGATGGTTCTGGAGGAGAGAATGAGGCTGACGACTTCATGCAACTCTGCCTCACTTAAATCCATTTTGTGCATGAATCAAAAGACATCACCCATGTCATTTCACTGTTGTGCCTCAAAGCCCTGAGGTGACAGGCAAGTGATGAAACAGCAGGTGCAGATACACTGGGAGCTGTAGTCATGATTCTGAACAAAGGCCGCCCAGGCCATAGGGACCTTTCTCACTGGAAGCAGCAGTGGGACTCGGCAGCCACCTGGATGTCTGAGCAGCCTTTTAAGGATCACACTGCTCATCTCCTGGTGTGAGGAAGGGGGCTAGGAAAGATGCCCTAAACATTGCCTGCTTACCCAACCCTGGCCTGATTACCATGGCTGGAGGGGAATTCCACTATGTGGTCGAAACAGAAAAAAAAATGTTATGAAAACATCTTCAAAGATGATTCCACTCACCATCAGCACATGGAACATGTGCACACTAATAGATAACACAAAATCCAGTAGACTTGAAAGAGGAGCTGCTCTTGTTGCAACAGAACTCAACAAATATCACATCCAAATAGCAGCTCTGAGTGAGACAAGGTTGGCAAATGAAGGCCAGCTTACTGAAGTTGGATCTGGACATACCTTTTTCTGGAGTAGGTGCAGTGAAGAGTAGCACTGTGAAACTGGCATGGGTTTTACTATCAAAACAAATCTAATAAGCAAGCTGGTATACCTGCCAAAAAGAGTGAATGACAGGTTCATGACAATGGGATTGCCACCTTCAGGAAAATGCCATGCCACCATCATCAGTGCCTATGCTCCTATCATGACAAACATTGATGAAGACATAAAAATTTTATGAAGACCTAGAGACTCTTATTGTCAATGTGCCAAAAGAGGGAAAACTTATAATTATTAATGCTAGAGTAGGCTCAGACTGCCAGACTTGGCAGGGAGTCTTAGGGAGGAATGCAGTTGGAAACAGCAACAGCAATGGTCATTTGCTGCTGAAGACTTATTCATCACATGACCCTTCTCATCACCAATAATGTCTTCTATTTGCCTAAACTCAATAAAACTTCATGGATGCACCTTTGCAGCAAACATTGGCATCTAATACATTACGTGATTGTAAAGAGAAGAGACGCACATGATGTGAGAGTGACAAAGGCAATGTGTGATTCAGAGTAATGGACTGATCATAGATTTATCCTTTCCAACCTAAATATTGCATTCATCAAAAGCATCGTCTCCAAGGCAAAATGTTTACCAGAAGAATTAATTTCAACAAATTAGAGCTCTTCTCTGAGAGTGAACAGTTTCCTGCTGACTTGGAGGGCAAGTTGAACCAACACACAGTTGGCAATAGTGGAGCAGAAAAGGAGTAGGCAGTTTGCAGAGATTTGGTGTACAGCACTGCGTTTGCTCATCTGGGTCAAAACACTTGAAAACACCAAGACTGGTTTGATGAAAATGATGGGGAAATTCAGAAGCTGCTAAATGAAAAATGAGAACTCCATAGGATTTACCAGCAGGATAGTTCATCCACCTCTAAGAAGGCAGCGTTTAATTCCATCAAAAGCAAAGTACAAGCAAACTTAGAGAGATGCAGGATTACTGGCTTAGTAAGAAGGCATATGAAATTCAGTTTTACGCTGATAGGAACAATCCAAAGTGCCTTTATGATTCCCTGAAAGCTATTTCTGGACCAAAAACCTATGGTCCATCACAACTACTCAGTGCTGATGGAGCTACATTGATAAGCGATAAGGACATGATCCTAGAGAGCTGGGCTGAACACTTCCATAGTGTTCTCACCAGACCATTGATCAATGTTGAGGTCATTGACCTCAGGTTGAAGTCAATCTCTCTTTAGCTGAAATTTCAACTGAAGAAGAGGTCTTGAGGGCCATTAGGCTTCTTTTACATGGCAAAGCACCTGGTGCTGATTCTATTCCAGCTGAGATTTACAAAGTAGGGGGACCATTGCTCATACAAAAGCTGACTGAAATTTTCCAGGTTAAATGGCAAGAAGAGGTTATCCCCCAGGAGTTCAAGGTTGCCTCCATTGTCCATCTCTATAAGAGTAAAGGGCAACAATCACAGGGGGATCTCTCTCTTAGTCATTGCTGGAAAAATTCTTGCTAGTTCTCCTTAATAGTCTGATCCTTCACCTGGAAGATAGGCCAGTATGACTTGAGAAAGGACTGAGGAACAGTTGATATGGTATTTGCTGCCAGACAACTCCAAGAGAAGTGCCAAGAGCAGAACAGAGGTCTACACACAATGTTTGTAGGTCTGACCAAGTCCTTTGACACTGTTAGTGTCAAGTCATGAGAAAATTATGTCAAAATTTGGTTGCCTGGAGAAATTCATCAATATTGTACATCAGTTTCATGATAGCATGTTTGCCCAGATTCTGGATAATGGACAAAGATTTTATGCCTTCCCAATTACCAAAGGAGTGAAACAGGGCCATGTATTTGCTCCCATGATTTTTAGCATAATATTTTCAACCATGTTGACAAATGCTTTCAATGAGGATGAACATGGCATCAAGATCAACTGTTGTACTGATGGTAAGTTCTTCTATTTGAAAAGATTACAAGCTAAGACCAAAGTGGAGGCAGTGTTGGTGCATGATTTTCTGTTTGCAGGTGATTATGCACTTACTGCAGGCTCTGAAGCTGAAATGCAACAAAGTATGGATCAATTCTCTGCTGCCTCTGCTGATTTTGGCCTAATAATTAACACCAAAAGCACAGGTGCTCCATCAGCCACCATCACACCATCCAAACATGGAAACATTGGTTACAACAAATGGAGAAGTTTTGACTGCTGTGGATAACTTCATTTACCTTGGTAGTGTCCTTTCCGGGGATGTACGCATTGATGGTAAGTTTGATGCATGCATTTCTGGAGCTACTTCAGTGTTTGGGAGGTTCCAAAGAAAGTTTTGGGAGATAAGAGGTATTCGACTGACTACCAAATTGAAACTCTACAGAGTCGTTGTGCTGACCTCATTGTTGCATGCTTGTAAAGCATGGACAGTCTACCCGCACCATGTCAAGAAACTGAATAGCTTCAATCTGAACTGTCTTAGGAAGATTCTGAGGATCACATAGAAGGATAAGGTGACAGATACTGAAGGCCTTGCTGAAGCTGAACTGCCAAGTATTCATACTATGTTTCAGAGAGCGTATGGGCTGGCCATGTTGTTCAAATTCAAAATGTATGCTTGACAAAAAGACTATTTTATGAAGAACTTGCATGGGGCAGGTAATCACATGGTGGCCAGAAGAAACAATATAAGGACACTCTCAAGGTCTCTCTCAAGAACTTTGGATTTGACTGTGGAACGTGGGAGACACTGGCACAGGACTGCTTAGCATTGTGTGCTCACATAAGAAAAGATGATGTGTTCTTTCAGCAAAGCAGAATTGAGACAGCACAAAGTAAACACAGGAAGTGCAAATTTGGGATATCCGCCCCAAATATTCATATGGACTATCTGTGCCCAGCCTGTGGTAGAGCATTCTGAACTCATATTGATCTGATCAGCCACCGATGGAGACAATGAAATTTCACTTTAAAACAACTATGTCATTTTGGTCCTCTTCGAAGAAGGACAACAACCAACCAAATTTGTGTGTATCTGAAATTTATATTTGCCTTATATTTTGACATTTAAAAATATTTTTCTCATAAGAAACCTGTAGAAACAGCTGACTAGGACAGCTAGCAGGAGTATTTAACCTGGGGATCTGTGAACTTAAAAAAATAATAACTATTTAAATGTAATTAATTTTATTTGTAATGTTATATATTTAATTATAAGCATTTTAAGTATTATGTTGAAAGGGATCCATAGGTTTCCCTAGACTGCTAAAGGGGTCCATGATACAAAAAAAAGTCTAAGAAGCCCTAAGCTAAAGCAAATCTTTTCCTCATTTTGTAAACGAGGAGAGAGAGTTAAAGAGAGCTTATGTCATGCCCATGGTCCCATCGCTTATAAATGTAAATAATCTTTAACTAGAAGAACTACATTGCTCATAAAAGTATAAGGCTTTTGAAATGGTTCTTTGCTGTTTCTGATGCCCTAAAGGACCCCATTACTCAGTCCTTTGGTTGCACTCATTTAAAAAAAAATGAAATAAAATAGAAACGAAACAATGTGTTCTGTGTGAGGTATCCAAGTTAGGCCTCGTTGTTAGCATTATGTACTTTGAGTATCAAAGCAATAACCATAAATCCTATAATATTTACTCATCTAAAAGAATGAACTAGCCATGTAGTACAGCAATTTGGTGAAAATCAAATGCTATTTTGTGTAATTTACCATATAATTAAATGGTCGACAGTCACTGAACTACATAAAATATATGCTACATAAAAGACAGCATCATGCCCTTTTTTGGGTAATTTTTATGTTTGCCTACATCATGAAAATCTCTATAAATGATAATATACATACATTGCATAGACTATTCAGTGTATACATAATTCCTTTAGTTTCCTTTTGTGCTTGTAATAATTTCTTAGCTGAAAAGGAATGAAATTTTGCTCTTTACATCAGATCACTTTACTTCGACGGTAGGAGAAAAATTGCAGTTTCAATTGATCTCTGTATCTATCTTGTCACAATTAAATAATAATGGTCATTGATCATTCTGTCACTGGATTTAAATTATTCCATTTGAGTATCTGAATATTCGAAAATAAGATTTTTCAGAAGAGAAAGCCTAAAGGTCTTCTGTCACTTCCAGGCAGTGAAAAAGTTAATATCAAAAATTTTTTAAAGTAAAATATGGATTTGAGAAGTAGTTCTACATTTTAATGAGTAACCAATAGCTAAATACCTGAGCTTCAGTTTGTCCCATCTTTGTCTCCCCCACCCACATCATATAAAAGAAATCCTCAAAGAGTTTAAGAACTTGATTCTCTATATTAACACAACTTTGAAAATGCTACTGCCAAATATCCTCTAGGATCCTAACTTTAGACTCTAACTCTCACTGATGGCTTCAAAAAATAGCTTTTTTTTTCCTCCTAGCCAAGATGTTAATTCTAATTCTAGTTGATGGCCTTGATAAAAATCTGCAGAACTATAGAATGATTTAGTTTAATGCTGTATCCTGTAGTGAATTTGCAGGAACTCCAAGAGACTTTTTCTTATCTGCTCCCACCATTGTTAATCTTGGAATTTGCATGATAAAGAAATTATAATTAAATGAAAAAAATATATCACTCTATCCCAAAGCTGTGACTGGAAGAAAAGAACAGGCAGGGAAAAGTTAGCAAGAAAAAAAAAGGATACTATCCACAACAAAAAGAAATGCGTGGGCAAAGGAGGGTCAGGGAGAATTATCCTTTAGCAAATGGAGGTATGAAAGAAGGGAAGAAAATAAGCAGATGGGGGACAGGAGGAGCCAGCAAGCCAGTGAACAAAATATGCCTCCAGAAGACATGCTCGACTGTGAGAGAGACATACTATTATCTCTTTCCTCTTGGAATTAAATAAAGGAATGAATTTCTTTCTCACAGACAATCACAAAAGAAATTTTTCTTCTTCTACCTATTTTATGAAAAAGGAAGATGTGCTCAAATATGAGTCAAAAAAAAACTAGTCTTGATACTACTAGATACTACTTTCACAAATCCTAGACAAGCTTTTTTGGAGGGATGAAGTCCTGCACAATGATTAGAAGCAAGCAAACACAAATCTATCACATGTGTTAGCACTTGGAGCAACCTCTCACACTAACAAAAAAAAAAAAACAGAAAACAAAACAAAAAACAAACAAAAAACAGAACAAGCAAAACACAGTTAAAGGGATTCTGTGGGTTCTCATTGAGTCAAAACCGTAACTCATGAACTTCTCCCACACCCCCAGTATTATATTGCCTTTTACTAGTTAGGCACAGGACACAATGAATTCTAACCAAAGGCATTTAATGCAGTTTCAAAGTAGGGAAATAGAATGGTACATTCCCCTGTACTGTATTTCCCCCCTCCAAAATAAAAATAAAAACAAAACACCTCAGGCACACTTTCCCATAAACGTAGACACCACAAAATGAGACACATAGCTATCACATACAAGAGGCTAAAAGGCACATATATGGGACACATGCATAGTCAGGATATATATATGTGTGTGTGTATGGATGTATGGATGTATATGTGTGTATATATATGTAATGTGTGTATGCAGATGTATGTATATATAACAGATACATCTAGGGCATACACATGGAGAGTTCCTTTCTCCACTAAAGATAGTTACCTGATGTTTGGGCGATATCTTTGAACTACTCTTGCTGGCTCTCAGATCTGATTGGTCTTTTTCCTGCCAGGTATAGCCTGTGGTTTGTAAATCTTCTTTCCCATTCACACTTTTCTTTGCTGCAACCTACTAGGTTTCAGTTGGATTTTTTGAGTGAGATACTACCACTTCCCAATAAGAGGAATGGACTCACCATTCACTTTTAACTTAGTGCCCATTTTCCAATTTTCTGCTCTTTTAGAAATGAATGAGTTAATTCACCCAGTATTCAGAACAAGGAAAAGTAGTTTTCTCCTCATAAAGACAAGGTATGACAACTTCTATAGTCTTTATCCTCAAGGAATAAATTCTTTTGGAAAAGCAAAATAATTATAGTCTTCAGACACAACATCATTTAATGTCTTTAACTTTCTCTAACAACATCTATATCAATATTCTAAGTTTTACTTATTATTATTTACCATTTATTTTGGAAGAGAATTGGATTTAAATGCAAAGTCACCGGTCTCCCTCTCTCCTCCAGCGTCATCTGTGTCCAGTGGCAAGCTTTACGATGACTCAGGGTTAGGAAGTCCTCTTTAAAGTCTTTATCCCCCTCATTTTGTTTCAGGGACTGATTTTCAACCCATTGAGTTGAGTTGCCCATGAGAGGGAAATATTGTTTTTTCAGGACTCCACTCCCACTTCCAAGTCATTTTCATCTTGTCCTACAGATAAATCTGGACCAAAAACAAAATTAAAGCTAAAAGATCAAGATAATTGTCAATAAATTGATCAACCCATTGAAAAAACATTAAATAAGTCCCTACCTGTTTCCGATTACTTTATTGGGTATTGGAAATCATTTGTCTTTTAAAAAGTGAGAACTCAGTAGGCAACTTATTAAATGACTTTTTATGAATTAATCAATTTATTAAGTGCTTATTATATGGAAACTATAAGATAAAAATGGAAAAGTTTATTCTAGATGACATCATCAGATGAAGAATTTTGGTCTCCCATAATGGATGGCACCTGTCCAAAAGAAGTACAAGTTAGTGTGGTTGGGATTTTAACAGAGATAATTACATAAATAAACCTCTTGATTCCCAGAAGTCTGCATGGACATAGAGAAATGTGTAGAGGAGATATAGAAAACATAAGAAAACATTAAATAAAATAACACATAATGTTGCCTTTATATCAGAGAGATAGTTCGTTTGGAAGTGGAGAGTCATTGTTGAGTTTATATCTGGAACATGATGTTAGGCTGCACAGTAGGGCAAAGGGAAGAACATAAGTACTTACAATATTCTAGTCAATAAACATTTTCAGTTGATGGACTTCCCCTTAATTTTCAGTTCTTGATCATCACAAAAAGAACTGCTATAAATATTTTTGAACACTTGGGTCCTTTTCCTATTTTTATGATCCCTTTGGGTCAAATTGCTGGGTCAAAGGGTATGAACATTTTTGTAGCTCTTTGGGCATAGTTCCAAGTTGCTCTCCAGAATGGTTGGATCAGCTTACAGCTCCACCAACAATGAATTAGTGTTCTAACTTTCCTACATCTTCTCCAACATGTATCATTTTTCTATTTTGTCATGTTAGTCAATCTAATAGGTGTGATGTGGTACCTCAGAGTTGTTTTGGGTCAAAAAAGATTGATGAGGGGCCTAATATGTTCAGGGTACTCTCCTAAGCACTGGGAATAAAAAGAAAGACAGAAATAGTTCCTGCTCTCAAGGAGCTCACATTGTAATAACAGAGAGAACATGTAGGTAACTAGGAACATACAAAATATATGCTGAATATATGAAGTTGATTTACCCATGAATGTATTAATCACAGGGGACACTGTGAAAGTCTCCTACAAAAGACAGTAATTATGCTGAATTTGAAGAAATCTTATGAAAAGAAATAGTGAGAAGTACTATCAAACTAGAACAAAAGATTAGTGGAAAATTTGAATTTTAGCAACTGTTAGAATGTCAGAAGAATTAAAAAAAAACTTGAAAGAAGTTAATATAAGGAGAGAACTGAAAATTATGTGGCTATGTGAATATCATTAGCATTAAAGAGCAAATCCAATGAAGAGATTTTGGCTTTTTATGTGTATCAAAATATTATTAATAATAACATTATTATTAAAAATGTTTTTAAAAGGATCGAGTAGCCAAGACTACAAATTCTCTGCAAAGAAACAGTATAAAAATAAATTTTAAAAGAAATTCATAAAGAAAGAACCTGGATTTAGTTTTAGAATATTACTAAGAGGCAACTGAGCCCACAATTAGGACTTTCTTAACAGACAATCCATATCCTTCTAAAGTAATTAAACCATCTGCCTTTGCTGGTGTAATCTCAGGTCAGTCCCATATTCATTAAACAATGATCAAGCCTCCAATTCACTTTGGATGCATAGACACAGCCAAGTGTTAGTTTTAAGCTGCCAAATGGTATCAAGGAGCAAGAAATTTTATTTCCCCCCCTAAAATCTAAGAGAACATGTAATTACCACACTGGGAACGGAGTAAAATGTAATTTGTTATTGAAAAGATTTAAGTAAAAACAGTATCTATCTTGGCTACTATCCCAAAGAATTTAGTGGCTAGAATTACCAAAAATGTATAAAGGAAATACTAGTTTGGTACAATGAAAAAGACTATAGGTATGAAGTCTGCTGACTTCACATTTTTTCTTTGGCAAGTCCTTTAACCTTTCTGACCCTCATTTTCCTTATCTGAACAATTAAGAGGAATGGATGGCCTTTCATGTTCCTTCCAGCTCAAAATCTGTAATCTTCTGACTCTGAGGACAAGGTGCTATGACTTAGCTTTTACTACTGTACAATCTATTTGTTGTTGTTTGACATCAGAAAGTTGATGCCTTGACTAGCAAGTGGTTTGGATTTAAGTGAGGGAGGGCTGTGCATAATCATCAGTCTTACTTTCTCTTTGGGGACATCTGGACCCATTGACTAGACATACATCTGGATGACTGGAGATGGCCCTGGATGGCAGTGAGAGATATTGATCTTTCTAAAGGAAGGTATTTCAGAGTTCTCACATTTGACAGAGGCAAAGCACACTCAGTGATTAAGTCTAGGGAAAAAAATGAGCCTAGAAATGGCCTTTTCTACCTAGTAAAAAAAAGTCAATCTGACAGGGGAAGACCCTCAGGATTTCTGGCCAAAAAACAGAGTTTCTCTTTACATTTACTCTGACCCATTCAGGCCAACCTATGACCAGGTGGGTTTGAACTGGGACCTACTCTTGGCCAATCAATGAGAACCAGAGTGAGTTAGGTTTAAGGCATGGTCTTTAAAAAGGAAATCTAGCCCATAAATCCCTAGGTATCATGCAAGGTTTCAGTGATCAAAATTTACATTTCTTTGAGCAGGACACCTACAGATAAGGTGTACTGTATGCTGTGTGGACAGAGAGAGAGAAAAGAGGAGAGAAGAAGAAAGGAGAGGAGAGGGAAGAGAAAGGGATGGGAGGGGAAGGGGGGAAGGAGAGGGAAAGAGAGAAGAGGAGAGGAAAAGAGAGTAGTTGCTTGTCCTGCTCACAGATTGCTGTTTCTCCTTTGTTCTCAAAGAGGACCATATCATCAGGAAGGTGATGCCATGACTTGCAAGTGGATTGGATTTAAATGATGGAGGGCTGTACAAAGTCACAAGCCTCATGACCCCTCCAGAGTCATCTGAGTCCATTGGCAAGATATAGATCAGGATAACTGGAGATGGCTCCCTATGGCAGGATATTGTAGGATCTATTGCACTAAACAATGTACCCTGGCAACATGGCATAGTGGAGGGAGAGCTGGCTTCAAAGTTATAAGGATCTAGATTCAATCCTTGGCTCTTGCACATTAACCATGTGATCCTGCACAAGGTAGTTGTATTCTCCTGGACCCAGACAACTCTCTCAAACTATGCTATGGAATGGTGCTTAGCTTCATTTGGAGAAGGTATTCCTTCACCAGGAATTCTGGATACCAGTGAAATCACAGAACTACAATGAGGGAAAGAAAGAAAGAAAGAAAGAAAGAAAGAAAGAAAGAAAGAAAGAAAGAAAGAAAGAAAGAAAGAAAGAAAGAAAGAAAGAAGGAAAGAAGGAAGGAAGGAAGGAAGGAAGGAAGGAAGGAAGGGAGGAAGGACAGTATAGTACTATGTAGTTGAGTGAGCAACAGACTTGAAGTCAGAATGTATCCTCTCCCTGAAACTTACTGAGTTCAGAAAGCATGGAGAATTTCAAATGACTTGCGCAGTGTGCACAGTTTCCCCCTATAGCCTAGTAATTATTATGCATGCTTAAAGTACCCACCACAAACCTTTGCAGAATAAAAGATGTTCACTTAGAAGAATTTTGTAGATCTAGGTTTCTAAAGTTTTAGCAATATATTTGACAAATTTTCTCATGATATTCTCATGGAAATATAAGGAGATATGGGTAGAACTTCAACAAGTATAAAAGCAAGCACATTGACATGTCCTGGATGGCCTGCTCTCACAGGTTCTTAGATCTGCTTTTCTTAAAGGAAAGACAACTTTTGAGGAGTCAACAATTGCTTTAAGCAAGTACATATAACGTTCACTTCGTTCAGGGGAAACAAGTCAGCACCCTGAATCTCAGAGAAAATACAAAGGAGCAATGACCAACAGAGAGGGTTTCCAAACATCCGACCATAAGCAATACACACATCACAGATCAACAGACAGAGAACTGTCTGACCATTACATACGGAGAGAAGCACCAACATCTGGATTTTCAAAACTGCTGCCAGAGTCTTATGTTCAAACACTTCCAATGAGTAAGTCCCAAAGTAAAACCTCACCTCAGAGCATTTGTGCACTTTTCAGAGCCATAGAGTATCACTAATCTTGAGAATCAGGGCATTATAAATTAACAAAAAGTGTGGGCCTCCCCTAATCAAGCTTCCCTTAATAGGCAGGCTAATTCATGGGTAGGGAAGATCTTTAATTCTCTAATTAGTGTTACAAACAGTCAGGTCAATTCTGAATAAATTCCCATATCCAAAGTGACATTATGAATAATTTCATATCAGCATGGAAGGAAAAGTCTAGTGGAGTGACTCAAAGGTACGTGATTTTGTCCTGTGCTGTTTACCATTTTTATACATAACTAAAATAAGTAGGGAAAAAAACATGTTGGACAAATGAATGAGTATCCAGAAAGATATTTTTTAAAATAGGACAAAACTCAATCCAATCTAATTTATCAAACTTTTGTTGAGTATTTTATGCAAGATTCTCTGCTAAAATTACTAGGGTAGTATGTATATATATAAAAAAAATGAGCTTCAAGTTTGGAAAGAACTTAAATTATAGTCTAAAAAATTGTATTTTATCTTACAGCAGTGGGGAGCTGCTGAATAGCTTAGAATGGAAGTCATGGTTAGACCTATAACTTACGAAGATCATTTTGACAATTTTATTGAAGACTGAGTGGCAAGGAAACAAATTTTATCAGGATGATTTGTTAGAAGGAGGTAGCTAGACAAAAAAGAATACGGTGGATAGAGTGCTTGGCCTGGGCTCATTTTCCTGAGTTCGAATCTAGCTGGAAACTCAGTAGCTGTATGGCCCTGGCCAAGTCACTTATCCCAGTTTGCCTTAGTTTCCTTATCTGTAAAATGAGTGGGACAAGGAAATGGCAAACAGCTTCAGTATTTGCCAAGGAATTTCTTAACTGGGTCACAGAGTCAGAAACAATGGAAAAGTGACTGAACAACAATGATATTTGTTAGATGGTTATCATCATAGTATAGGAGAAAAATGAAGAGAGCCTGAACCAGGGGTTATTCTTGTGGGTAGAGAGAAGGGGACAGGTATTAGAGATATTATGAAAATAAAATAACAATGAATACTAGGAAAATGTAAAGAGTAGAAGAAGAGAGAGACACAGGAGAGAGTATGAAACTGAGAATTTGAGAGAATTATGATACCCTCAAGAAAAATGACAAAGTTTGAAGGTGGGGGAAATTGTTTTGAAGAAAAGAAGGGAAGAGAAGAAATGACTTTTAAATATACTGAGTTTAATTTGCCTATAGGAATGGCAGTATATCTATCAAGCAGTTGATGATGTGCAATTGAATTTAAAGGAGAAAATGTGGCAGGATATAAAAATTGGGGCATTATCTGTTCTACAAGGCCTCATGAGGAGAGAAAAAGCCCCAGGGCAGAGGGATGAGGGGAAAAGTCACACTATATGAGGATATAAATATTGATCTAGAAAGAAAAATTGAGAGGGAGTAGTCAGACACTTGGAAGAAAACCAAGAGAGATCCATGTCAGATATGTAAGAGGAATAAACGGTGTCCAAGTATGCAAAACTTCATTTTACCCAAAAATAACGAGCACTGAAAAAAGGCTGTTAGATTTAGCAGAAAAAAACTCATCACTTTCCTTGAAAAGAGTTTCTCCTGTTGAGCAGTTGAGTGGAAAACCTGTTTGTAAACTATCAAGAACTAAGTGAGTGGTGAGGTAGGAATATAAATTATTCTTTCTGGGAATTTGTCAGAGAAAGAAAGGGGAAATTTGCTATGTTGATGGTTTGAAGGGTTATAGGCTCAAGTGAGTTCTGTTTTATTTTGTACTCCCTAAGGAAGAGGAATGGGTTTGGTAACCCACGGAGATGGGATGATCTTGACAAGAAAAAGAATGATCCCTGTCTCAGAAATAGGAGTAAAAGAGAAGAGAATGGGTAAAGAGGTAGAGAGGTTTCAACATGGTAAATAGAAAATATTATGGGAGTCTTTGTTTTATTCAACAAATCTTCATTTAGTAACTACAATGTGCTGGGCACGCACACACACACACACACACACACACACACATACACATACACACACGAATCCTGATCCCTCATTATTGTGCAAGATGTCTAGTTTCTTATAAATGCAGGTAGTTCTAATATCTGCTAAGAAAGATTAGGTTGGGGAGACACCAGGACTGTGAAGAAAGAAAATCATAAACAGATAATGAGATAATTGGAGGAGAGATAGCCAATGAATGAAGGATACAAATTTCAGCAATAAGGGTCCATTTGGTTTTCAAGATCAGAAATTTGAAACATCTCGTCAATTCAGTGTCAGTGCCATCCATCAGAATAAATATGAATGAAGAACATAGATTTAGACATGGCAGCACATGAATGGTAACAGGCAAAGAAGGTCAAAGGAGTCAAGGAAGGGTGAGAGTGCAGAGGTAAACTGGTCAATTTAAACTGTGAAAAGAGTAGGATTTGAGCAAGGGTGATGACAGCCTGAAAGGGAAAAGGAGGAATGGAGGAAATGAAGTCTGTAGTAAAGATGAGACTTTAAGGTGAGTGAGCTAAAAAGGGAGATAGAAATAATGATATAATAACAATTGGCAAATATAAAGTCTTATACGAGTTCAAAAATTAATTCTAATAGATAGAAGGTGAAACAAGCATGAGTAGACAGCAGAATGTCTGAAAAAAAATCTGAGAATTTGGGTGTACTATATGCTTATTATGAGCTACCAGTGTAATATTGGAATAAAAAATGGTATTAGGCTATAATGAAAAGTACGATATCCAGAATTAAGGAATATCATGAAAAATTTTATAGTACCTGAGGAAACCAAGTCGAAGCTGTGTGATTTGCTAGCAAGGCATGTAATTGCAGAACAAACTGGGTCCAGAGCCCCTTACAAGGAACAAGGACCCTAGAGAGATATTTACAAAGATTTTAATTGTAAAGTACAGTGATTAATTTTAACTTTTCTATTTTTAGTTTTAGGGACTTTGGAGAGTTCAGGGACTTTGGTTGAATTCACTTTTATTCTGTAAAACAGTACCACAATAATAAATGACTTTCCCCAAATTATGTGACTTACAAGAAAACTACACAACTGAGGAAAACAAAACTTACCTCCAATAGTGGTGCAAAAAATGTTGTGATGACAGAAAATAGAATTGGTTTGATTCTCTCAGTTCCCCTCTTCCATCTGGGCAGGGGTGGAGGAATTAACTTCCCCATCACTACGTATAATCTAATGCTAGAAGATTTTTCACATTGTTATGATCAGAAGAGTGTACTAACATGAGCCTCTCTGGGATGAGCCTGGAGCAGGCTTTAATGCAGCAACTAATGCAAAGTCTAAAAAGAATTATGAGATAGAAGGTAATTAGGTTCCATTTACCAGGAGTGGCTATCAAGTCACTTTGCTGCAACCAAGGGAACCAAAAGAAGTGATTCCATCAAGAGGTCACCTAGAGTGGTAGTGGTATTTTTGCTTTAAGTTGCTGAAGGCTCAACCTGATTTTCCCTGCTCTGTTAATGTAGGAATAACAAGACTGAATGATCACAGCACAGGTCCCTTTTTGATCTCACCAAAGAATGTGATTTACCATCAACAACATCTGGCTTCACGGAGAACAATATTCAATTGTCTGTTGTTTGTGGGAACAAACAGCTTTTGTAAGACCTGTATAGCTTAAGAGAACCAAAGAAACTACTTGCAGATAAAATGAAACCAAGATTTTTCATCTATGGGAGACACCACTGAACTTTGGGTTTAGAAACTGTGGTTCCTTTGATGGAGGTGAAGAAGAAGGGGAATGCTGTAGTCTTGATAAGCCTCAACAATGGGTGCTACCAGGAGGAGACCATAAAGGTATTGGATTAAAGATAAACCTTGAAAGTAGAAATCTGGAAAACAATTTTTATATCAAGTGTTTCTGATAAAAGCTTAGTTTTTCCAATATATGGAGAAGTGAGTTAAATTTATAAAAATAAAAGTCACTGCCCAGTTGATAAATGGTCATAGGACATAAACAGGAACTTTTCAAATGAAGAAATCAAATCTATCTATAGTCATATTAAAAAATACACCAAATCACTATTGACTAAAGAAATACAAATTAAAACAACTGAGGTGCCACTTTACATCTATCTGATTGGCTAATATGACAGAAAAGGGTAACAATAAATGTTGTAGGAGATGTAGGAAAATTGAGACACTAACGTGCTTTCGTTGGAGTTGCAAACTGATCCAACCATTCTGGAGAGGCATTTGGAACTATGCCCAAAGGCCTCTAAAACTGTGCACACCCTTTGACCAAGCAATACCACTACTAGGTCTATATCTCAAAGAGATCTCCCTTCCTCCCAAAAAAGAAAAAAGTACAAAAATATTTACAGTAGCTCTTTTCTTTTTTTATGGTAGAAAAGAATTGGAAATTGGGGCATGGCCATGAACTGAGGAATGCCTGAACAAGTTGTGGTATATGATTGTAAAGGAATGTCATTGTTCTGTAAGAAATGACAGGCAGATTGATTTCAGAAAAAAAAAACACTGGGAAAAACTTACAAGAAAATGCCAAAAGACATTTGAAGAAGAAAATTAAATCCCTGTTTTTATGACAGATTATGTAAAAAAAAACAACACTCTAAATGGTATGCGGGCCTACATCCACTAAACCCACAAAATGCAAGAATTATGTGTTTGGTCTTTTTCAGGCAATTCCAGTCAGAAATCCAAAAGTAGTTTCATAAGAGTTGCCTTGGATGACATAAAAAGCCTGTATGTGAACTTAATAGCATTACCTCATATGGTTACTAAGGAAAAGATTAGGAGAAAGAGAAATCTAAGTCGAAGGGGAAAAAAAAATACCTTCCTTGCTTCTGCAAAGGCAGTATTAGGGCCTTGTAAGTAATGCAAAGGTTTTCACTTCCCAAAGAAGGGCTATTTTTGAAAATGTAGAAAGAAAAAAAATGGGACTTTAGGAGTTTTAGGAGTAAAAATAACAATGGTTCTCCAAATGCCCAGGGAAATTCTGCTGTTGAATCTGTGAGGAAGGGGAGAGGCTGAGAATTTGGGAGAGTTTTCCCTGATCCAGGACTAACACTTTATCTATTGTATTCCATAGCTCTCTAATAGATAAGAGTATTGTTGTGTTCTGACAGATCATATCTAGAATTTTTGCTGTTTTGAACTTTAGAAAATTTGGAAAGTATTCAATAGTAATCAATAGGCAAAGATGCAAAGGAAAACCATCATGACGGCAAGGCAAAGCGCTTGAAATTCATGCTCATAAAGATGAGCTGAAAATATTTGCAATATTTAATATGGAAAAGAGATCCCTTTTATGGGACATGAAATCTATCTTCAAGTATGTGAACGGCTGTCAAACAGAGGAGTGATTGGATTTGTTCTACATGACCTCTGAAAGCAGAAATATTAATAAAGATTTGAAGTAAATTTAAGATGGATGGAACAAGGGAACAAAAACTTCCTCACAATGAAAGTTCTCCAAAAATAAAAGGGCCTATTTTATATAGGAGGCAGTGCATATTACCCTTCACTGCAGATCTGAAAGCAAAGGTTGGTTGATCACATGAAGGAAATCTGATAGAAGAGCTCCTTCACATAGAGCCTGGACTTAATAATCTTGGAAATGTTGAGATTTTACAGCTCTTTGCTTCTTCTGGGTCACTTTTGATAAGTCAGATAAACTCTCTGTTTCTTGAGTTCTATTCCTGTAAAATATGAATAACATTATAATACTTTACAAGGTTATTCTGAATGCCAAAAGTGATAATGTATATGTAAATATTCTGGTAAGCAAATGGCACTACATAAATGTTATTGTCATAAAAATTAAGCTTCTCCAAGTTAGGGGGCTACTCTTTTAGATTTTTCCCCCTTTGGTATGTAACACAGGACCTTCAATATAGTAGACCTGTAATAATTATTTATTGAATTGAATTGGATTTCATTGAATTACATATTTCCTAGACTTAAACATAAGAAAGAAGCCAAGGTGTAGTACGATTGTGAAATAATGTTGACCTTTAGGTGGTCTTGAGTTGTTATACATCTTTTTTAATACTATAGGGCCAATGCCATATTCACAGCACCTATAGTGGTCAGAAATATCCCAGGGCAATTCTGAATCACAAAATAACACAGACTCTCCACTTGAAAGACAGAACCAAAACATTTTTCCAGACACCAGTAAGTCAAATCCATCATAGTAACAAAAATCTATACATAGTAACAATATGGAGGACAACACCATCCCCAAGCCTTCCCCCGCTAGGCTTCCCACAAACCAGCTCCATTAAACAAATCACAATCAAGCCTTCTTAAACAAAACCACAAACAATCACAAAATCACTCAGCCTGCCTCCTTTCTAGCTCTGACTATTCTCAAGACTAACTTCCTCTCAGCTCTGCTGTAGCTCTGCCCCTTCCTGTTCTACCCATTCAGCAGACTCCTCCCACCACAGGCTCCATGTGACTCAGGCTCAGACTCATGTAACTCAGGTTTCCATGTGACTCAGCAGGTTACATGAGCCTATAAATGAAAATGAAAGCTCTCTCCATTTAAATTACCATAACATATATCAATACTCTTCATATGAAGCAAGTCCCACAAACTATGAAAAATTTTCTCCAATTTTCTGCTTTCCTTCTAATCTTGGCTATATTTATTTGTACAAAACCTTTGTAATTTATTGTAATCAAAATTATCCATTTTATGCTTCATTCTGCTCTCTGTCTCTTGTTCATAAATTGCTTGCTTATCTATAAGTCTGATAAGTAATATGTTGTATGTTCTTCAATTTTTTTTTGGTAATATTTCTCTTTATACCTAGGTTATGTATCCACATTGACCTTATCTTGGTAAATGATGTGATATATTGGCCTATACCCAATTTCTTCCATACTGCTTTATAGTTTTCCCAACAATTTTTTTAAACAAATAATGCATTCTTGTTCCCCAAACTTAAGTCTTTACATTTATCAAATATAAAGTTGCTACATTTATTTGCTGCTGTAAATTGTGTCTACTCTATTCCATTGATGTAACTTTCTACTACTTAGCTGGTAACAGACAGTTTTGACAATTACTGTCTTATAATGTGATTTATGATTTGGTACTACTAAAACTCCTTCCTTTACTTTGTTTTATTAGTTCCTTTGAGATTCTTGACATTTTGTTCTTTGTTATATTTTTTCTCTTATTCAGTAATATAATTTTGGGTAATTTAATTGAGGAGGCATTAGTTTAGGTAAAATTATCATTTTCATTATATTGGCCTTGCCTATCCATGAGCAATTAATATTTCTCCAATTATATCTAATTTTGTTTGTATAAAAACTAAAAAATAAAGTTAAAAAAAATAGGTCTAGGTTTGTTTTGGCAGGTGAACTCCTATGAATTTTATGCTATCTAGAGGTATTTTAAAATGGAGTGTCTCTTACTGTCTCTTTTGGTAGGGTTTTATTTGTGGTGTATAGAAATGATGATGATTTAAGTATAAATTATGTATAAAATGTATGTATAAATTTTTATAGACAATTTCTCAGATAAAGGTCATATCTCAAATATGAAGAACTTTGTCAAATATAGAGGAGAAAGAGTCATTCACCAATTCATAAATTGACAAAGAATATGGTAAAGCAGTTTTCAGTTGAAGAAATCCAAATAATTTATAGACAAATAAAAAAATGCCATTAATCATCATATATTAGAGAAATGAGAATTGAAACAACTTGTAGGTATCCTTTTATACCTACCAGATTGGTTAAAATGACTGAAAGGGAAAGCAACAAATGTTGAAGGGGATATAGAAAAATTGGGACATCAGTTCATTGTTGGTGGAACTGTGAACTGATTCAACCATTGTGGAAAATAATCTGCAATTGTACCGCCAAAGTTATTAAACTACCAATGTACCCTTTGACATGCAATACCACTACTAGATCTATTTCCAAAGATGATTAAGGAAAAAGGAAAATAACTTATATGCTCTAAAATATTTATAGCACCTCTAATTGTGGTGGCAAAGAACTGAAAATTTCAGGGATGATTGTCAATTGGGTAATGGCTGAGCAAGTTGTGGTATAGGATTGTGATGGAATATAGCTGTCCTATAAGAAATAATGAACTCATTGATTTCGAAAACAACAACAACAACATGGTTAGACTTGCATGAAATAATGAAAAATGAAATGAGCAGAGCCATGAGAACAACATACTATACACAAAGGTGTATAGTAAAAGAAATATTACTTTAAGAACAATGTTAGCAACTAAGTCATTTTACAATTATAAATACCCAAATTAACTATAAAGGACTTATAAAGGAAGATGTTATCTGCATATAGAGAAAAAAAACAAACTGATAAATGGACATATGTAGAGAATACCTTTAGTTACACACACACACATATGTATGTATATACACATATTTGTGTCTAATGGTAGCCCTCTCTAGAATGGGATGAAGGGAAGAAAAATGGAAAAAAATAAATTTGCATGATAACTTTATTATATATTTAAAGGGAATATCAAGTTGTACAAAATTGATTTGAAATCTTATGAGCAATCACCTTTTAAAATTCTACTATATGCTTGTTTTATTTCATAAATTAAAAGTAAAATAAATTAGATTTAAAAAATAAAATTATAGAATCCCATGATCTCTGAAAAACTGGAGACATAAATCACTCAAAGACCAATGGATAAAATCTTGGTGGGTATAGATATGTGCAAAATGAGATAAAAGATATTATCAAAGAGATATGACCAGTGTGCCCATCATATATTGAGAGGGAGGGGTAATAAATTAACAGAACATATCTTCCATTGATACCAACGTAATGTTGCACAATTTGGAGGAAGGCCCTAGGTACGTTGGGATGGTCTGTGGAGAGGACTTAGAGAGAGAAATGAGCAAAAGTCACATAGTAGGAGAAGATATGATGAGCAGTCACTCGCATCATTGGAAAGATGGCAACATTCTCTTTTCTCGAGTGTAAGCCCTTTGAAGAACACACTTTGAGAAATCCACAGATCCATATAAATATCACTAAATAATAATCATATTGTAAATATAGTATTATGTAAAATTAATGGCCCAAATCTTGAACACATGGGTTGGATAGTAGCAGGCTATTGTAGACACTAAAGGAAAGCCTTCTCTGGATTGACATGGGATAGGAATGCAAAGACAGTGAAAAAAGAAAACAACACACAAAACAAAACAGTTCTTGCTCTCCATGGTCTTACATTGTATTCGAGAGATGTTAACACCCATATGCAAATAGAAAAGAATATGAGAAGGGAGAGAACACTAGGTATGTCAGGAAGACCTCGCTTATAAGGTAGCATCCAAATATAGCCTTGAAGGAAGTTCAGGATTTTTAAAAGAAGAGTCAGTACAAAGGTAGAGAGACAGAAGATGGTATGTCAGTTTCTGAGATTATCATTAGACCAATTTGATTATAACATAGAAAGCATAAAGAGGAATAATGTGAAATAAGCCTGGAAAAGCATGTTGGTTTCAAATTGTGGAAGGATTTAGCTGAGACATGGAGGAATTTTCATTATTTCCCCACAGACAAAAAGGAACCTCTGAAGATTCTTATGCAGTGAAACAGAATTATAAGGCTCATATTTTATGAACATAATTTTGGTAGATATATGGAGGATGGATTGGAGAGAGGAAAGAACGGAAACAGGGACACCAGTTAGGATGCAACAATCTGGGAAATATGAGGTATTGAGCCAGAAGAGATCATATGTTGCCTTTAACTCAGGTTTCTCACTTTGGTGTACTCTATGGTGAATGGAACTCTTAAGGGATTCCTTATTTTTTCACACAAAAGACTAGGCATTGCTAGTAGTCACCAACATATCTGAGAGGACTGAACCCAGTACAGACAATACATCAAAACAATATTTCAATTTGTGTTTGAGAGTCATCAAGGTTGGCATGTGGCTCACAGGATAGATAAAAAGAATAAGAAATCCCAGAATATATTAAGAGAAGCAGAAGGAGAAATATCCAGAATATAAATTCTAGGATTCTAGCAATTTGATGCAATTTTTAATACTCTAGCTGTACATTTCCACCACTGGTATCAGTTTGAAATGTGACATATTTTGCTCAGAATTTCTGCAATTAGTCGATGCACTAGGAACGCAGTAAGACATATGCCATCTCCTAAGAAGTTTGAAGGCAAGATGGAGGAGGAAAATAAGTGGCAGTTCAATCAAAGGATGATGGGGCTTCAAAAAGCAGGAAAAGTATTCTTTTTACTTTGTTTTATTTCTATAGAAAGTTCTATAATTCAGTTTCAGTGGGCTCTAATGTGTAATTGACAACATTTTGAGATACTGAAAGCCACTAAAACCATGAAAACAATCTGTGTAGAAAACTTTTTCTTAGATTATTTACATGTTTAAATATCATGAAAGCCTTTAAAAACATGTCCTAGCTGTATTTTGGAAACTGTCTGTCTCAGTCTGTCCTTTCCTGCAACACCATGGCTCTTAGTGTTCCACAACTGTTGGAATTTAAGTTAAAAATTAAAAAAACAACCAAACATCTGACGAAAATGTGGGTGTGAAACCTGTAGGACAACTTCAGGGAAGGTATGGAGTTTGGAGATAGTGCTATATTTGCTGAGAGAAATTTATTTCCCATGGGAGTTATTTAGTTTTTTGCAAGACATTTTTTCCCCAGATACTTGTACAGTAATACCTTGTGAATGATAAATGAAACCAAAAGCCTGACTAAAAATTTTTTCCCTAAAAGCAATAGTTTGTATTTCTCTTATTTTAAGTTGAGCAAATTTATTAGCCTAATTTTGTGATATTCTTTTTTTTTTTTACTTTTTTGTAGCACATATATGGGGGATAAATCAGGTCAGGATGGTCTTCCTGGAAATTTTAAAAGCATCCCAGGTAGATAACATCCTGTTCAGCATATAAGTAAGCCTATGCCTGAAAAATAATTTTAAAATGCTCATTACCATGTAAAGTGATTCTTTTATTTTTTAGTGCATAGAATGGGTAAGATGATCATTTAAAAAATGGTTCAAAGACATAGAAAATAATTATATCTACCCTCTGTGTTGGGGAGTAGCAGAATGTAGAGGGTAGAAAGCTGTGTTTGGTGTTAGAAAGTTCTAAATTTAAGACCTACCTCTAATACATACCAACTAAGTTTTACATGAGATGGTACAATGGAAAAAAGTTTAGTATGTGGACTTAAAGACCATGGGTTCAAATCCTTCTTATGCCACTTTCATATTGTATATGACCTTAGGCAAATTAATAGCCTTTCTGGTCTTCAGTTTCATTGTCTGTAAAAAGAGGAATGTTGAACTCTGGTCTCTAAGGTCCTTTAGTCCAAATCTATGATCTTATGGACCCCTTAGTGATCTGTGCAACTTTCTAAAAGTTGAAATTACCTAGCAGCTTCCAATATATATGGACAGAAGGAGTTTCTATACCAGAAATTAACCAAGCAAAGAAATAAACAAAATGAAACCAAAGAACCACCAAATACATAAACATATGTGTATGTGTGTATAAATATATATATATATATATATATATATATATATATATATATATATATATATATATATGTATATACAAAATACACATAAAAAAAATTTTTCATTAGTACCAAGTAACTTTCACTTATAAGATCCATGAAGTTACTTAGGAAATTCAATGCAATGATCAGAAAACCTTTGGTAAATGCCTATTCTCCTCAATACATTACATACAATGAACACTTAATCTTCAAATTCCAGTTTTCCTCATCTCTGAAACGGAAATAATAATACTAAAATTGTTACCTATCACAGAGTTATTGACTATGTTTGGGAAAGTTCTTTGTAATTGTAACATGCTATAAACATAAGTTACTACTCTTAATTACATAGCATTTTGATATATATGCTTATATACTGGAAGTAGGAGCATAGTTGAAGGGTTGATTTAAATGTGATTCGGAGCAATGGAAACAAATAGATGATTTTCTGTCATTTCTGTTGAAAAAGAATTCACATTCATTGGAAATGGCCTCAGGGCCTCCAATCATTTAAATGCTATAGGTTCTATTTATCTGACAGACCCCTACTGTTTCAGGAGAATCTCAAACACAGTTGTGACAGGTGGTCATGTAATTCTGAAAGACTGTGGTAGTTCTTAAGTCTAACAGCAGAGACTTTCTCAGATTTTACTTTGATACAGATGGTGCTTTATTTATTTATTTTTCCTTCTAAGCTTTACCTTAGGAAACTATTTTTTGTTTATTTTCTACAAGTGTACCTCCAGGCAGTAGCAACAGGGAGGGTTAAATCCTTTGCTTTGCAATGTCAACACCGATATTCTATAAATACCCACAATTTTCCCCCATTGTTTTTGTTTTTGTTAGAGTGACTGTCAACTGTTTCCTACATTCCTACCTATCTAGATAGAGCAGTGGATAGAGCACCAAGCCTAAAGACAAGAAGACCTTAGTTCCAGTCTGATCTAGACACTTACTAAATGTATGACTCTGAGAAAGTCACTTAACCTCTGTTTGTTTCAGTTTCATCCACTGTAAAATGGGGATAGTGATAACAGCTGCCTTCCAGGGGTGTTGTGAGGATAAAAAGAAAGTATTTATGAAGTGCTTAGCAAATAGAAGGCACTTGATAAATGATTATTCATTTCTATCAATCAGGGACTAAGGAAAGCCCTGAATGAAGTGTATATTTGGAGGGGTTTATATAGAAGATCTTACCAAGTGAACCTGCTCTATGGCTATATACATAGCTATGAGCTGAATCAACTGGGACCTGTTTTCATGTTGCCATCATTGCATTCTTAGGAGAGAATGGTTGCTACTGGGAATCTGAGGTTTGCATCAGGAAATGGAGAGCTGGTGGGTTAACCTGAGAGACAGTGTCTAGGGCAGAAGGAAATATTCTGAAGATACAGTTGGATTTATAAGATCTAGATGCTGATCCTCTTTGTGAGTCAATGAGTTGTCTTTCCTGGTTCCTCATTTTCTTTTTCATTTTGTGCTTTTATGGATGTATTCTTTTCCACTGTTCTTGTGTATATATCAAAAAGGTATGAGCTTTCAAAACTGGGAGGTAGCACACAGGTTTTTTGGTCAACTTCTAACCTGAGTGTGAACACTTTTCCATTATCTTCTTGACATATGGAAAAAGTCTGTGGGAAAATGGGATTCCTTAGGAAATTGGGACCCCTTTTCATGTTGGAACTATTGTTATGCCTTGTATTGTTGGGACAGTATAGTTGACAAGACTTGAAGTCAAAGAGATCTAAGCTCAGAACCCAGTTTGAAAACTTACTAACTATATGATTCAACCAATTAATGTCCCTCTCCTCATAAAATGACTTCTGTGGTAGCTTCCAGTTAATTCTGAATCTATTCATTTTATATATAGCATATTTTTGTTCAACTCACTCTCCACTGCAGTTCACTGAATACCCAAACTCCACCTAGAATTGGAGGTCCTAAAGAAAGGAGAACTTTGGAGGAAACTTTTGCCATTCTCACCGGCAACCTCAGGCACCTCCTAGCTGATTGCTTATCCTTCATCTCATTCTTAACACCTTGGTAGGGAACCCAAGATCCCAAATTCTTTCTATCTCTTCCCAAAATTGACCTCATTGCCCAGGTCAAGTTAGCCCCTCTGTGCTTTCCTTCTGGGACAAACATGGCATGATTAATATGGAAAATTTTTTGCATGACTACACATGTATAACCTGTATCAGGAACAGGAAAGGAGTAGTGGGGAGAAGCGCATTTAAAATTGTTTTTTTCATGTAATTAGAAAAACAAAAAAAAAACTAAAAAAAAGAAATTGTGCTCATAGAAGATGTATATTTTCAGATGGGTTGTCCAAATATATACAAAAAAAAATGTCCTGTGGGACAGCATGGTTAGATATCACTGGAATCTGCCTACCCCTCATTAAGGGAAATTATGGCTCCTGCTACGAGGGGATTCATGAAAGGGCCACAGTCTTCTTTTCTTCAGTCTCTGAGAGGAATACTGGACTAGACTTATGTCAGTCTGTCCGATCAAACTATTGCTGGTCCAGGTATATAACAGATTCAAAACCAAAGCCTCTCCTGGATTTCTAGCCCTATACTCACAGTCTTGGTCCCTTTTCACCAAATTCTGGTTACACAAAATACCATTACAAATAGTGACTATCTAGTAAACTTTTATCCAAGAAAAAACAGCAAACAGAATTGAAGAAGTTATATAGATTAGCATATACAGAAAATACAAAAGAGTGAATAAGCTTTTTTGATGGAAGCAAGAAAAGATTTCATCTCAAACCAAGATGGTGAACCCTCAATCTCACCTGAGGTAAAATTCTGTCTCAAATTTTAAGGGAGTCAAACTGGAAATCAGGGACTTGTTGAGAAGCTGTCTTCCATTACATGCCTGAAGTTTCTATATATTTTTCCCTTTCTCTTGACTGACTGGAGTCAGTCTTAAAGAATATATGGAATCATATATATCTGTCTCTCTCAAGGAATGCTTCTTCTCCCAAAAATCCCCCTCAAAATAACATTGCCATTCATATAGGCACACAACATCCAACCAGCATTTTATATATCAATTAGGACCCTTTTATATATATATATATGTATATATATATGTATATATATATACATATATATATATAAAATGGTATACAAAACATCACAGAATTGAATATCCAGGTCACAAGTTATGCAGGGCCCCATGAGGCCTTCCCATCTGTGCTGCTCCTATGTTCTCTGTCCCACCAGGCCTTATCATTTGCCCTGATACTACACCTTCCAGATCCCTGGGCATTACCATCTGACCTGATAATGTTCCCTACAGTGCTATGATTGACTTTTATCATATTACCATGGCCTCATTCAAGCATTTAATTATCCAAAAAGTATCTGTTTTGTGCCTAGTATGTGCTAGGCACTGGAGATACACAGATTTTAAAAAAAAAAGAATTTTCTAAAAGAGCTTTTTTTATTGATGGAAAATAATATGCATACAGAGCTAAGTAAATGCAAAATTGTATAAAGGAAACAAAGTAGTTATTTTCTAGTACGTAGGGTTAGCACTGGGAAAGGTAGAGATAGGATAGAGTTAATACAGGAGATGACAAGGAAATGATCCTTGAAGGAAGCCAAAAGTGCAATAAGACAATGGCAAGAAGGCAAAACAATCTCTGCATGGGGAATAGCCTATATGTGTATGTGTGCCTACATGCATGTTTCTGCACATGCATAATACATCCACATATACACATTTATATTATTAGATTGGTAATTTTCCTTATTACTCCCTCAATGAACCAATAGATTAGACTTTATAGTAAATATTTTTTATTGTAATTTAGGTTAAATATTTTTCACTTTATAGCTTTCCTTGTATCTATCTATAATATTTTGCTTTCAATGGCATCTCCTTTGAAGGGTGCATTCTATATTCAGATCAATAGAATGCTATAGTTTTCAAACGTAAGATAAAAGAGGCAGAATCAATCCCAAGTCTCCAAGTTATACAGCCACTCTCCCATCTTACTCACTACCAGCTTTGGAGGAGAATAAGATATATGGCAAGAACCATTAAAAGAGTTTTAATTATTGAAGGGGCAAAAGGCAATTACACTCCCAAGGAGGGCGCAAGACAAGGAAGCTGAAGAAAAGGATTAAGAAACCTCAGTGTACTAAGATCTTAAATCCTTTTGTTTCTTCTTTAACACATCCAACATTTAATACCCAAAAGAAAATGTCCTTGTTTTAATCAATCAATAAACAAGTATTTGGACTGGTTTGCTATTCTGATATTTATTTTTATTTTTTATGAAGCACCTATTTTTAACTTCTTTATGACAGCTGAAAAAAAAAGAGAGATCCTCATTTATTGAGGTTCTTTGCTCTATTAGTTCAAAAAGATGTTGGCCTTTCTGAAGTATAATGTGGATTTACTTTTTCCTTCAGAAACTCAATTTCAAGCTGCAAATGAGTGACTTCAACGGCCTAGTTAATGAGCCTGTGAGGAAAGAGCTGCCAAATGACTCAACGCTAGGCCGCAAGGCTACTTAGCAAGGAACTGCAACTCAGTCTATGCCAAAAGGCAACTTATCAGTTCTTTTGACAAAGAAAGGGCCTAAAGACAACATTTCTGGAACAGTTACAGCAAAATCTTATTACCAAAATATTTTTTTCAAACTAAGCTGGTAGAAAGGTGCTCTAAGGATACTGAAGAAATCTCTCCCTGTCAGTGGGCTGAGAAATGTAACTGTCCTAAATTCTGTCTCCAGGTTGAAGTTGACAGGGAAATCTGTGGAAAATTTACCATTTTATCTGGGGAGCTGCAACATTTCAGAAGAATCTAATAGTTTTCTGTATGAATTTATAGCATGCTGGTCGTCAGAGATAGATAACTTGGTCTAAGTCCAGTAAGCTCAGCTATTCCACTCATCTTGGGTACTAGGAACCTACGAGCAAGACGGGAACAGATGTTGTTCCTCACATGACTTATGCTGACAGAATTTGCTTTCTTATTTCCAGTGTCAAATCAGAGAGAGGGCATTTACTGTGGTGTAGAGAAAATCAGAATCAACAAACTTGAAAGCTTTCATTTTCATCTTGGCTGTTACAATGAATAAAAAACAGTTTCTTTGAAGATTACTAAGCCATATTAATGCTATAGGGAGCCACTTTTGCATATGTAGGAGCAAATGTTCTCATCAAAACAAATTTCTGGGAATGAAGTAAACTGTCTTTCATATATTCTTAAAGTCCACAAAAAAAAAGGGAAAAGAAGACTTTATTGCACTTTGGATTAACAGATGTAAAAATTTCTCTCATATAAGACATGTTATATATATGAACTATATCACATAAATCTCTATATGCCTGCTCAAGACAGATAGGAAAAGCAGAAGATAGAGTATTGCTTTTAGATTTAGGAAGAACTAAGTTTTTCCTGCCTGCTTCAGGCTAAGCCTCAAGTTTCCTCATTTGTAAAATGGGAACTATAATGGTATCTATCACACACAGTTATTGAGAGGACCAAATGATATATATCATGTAAAATGCTTTATAGAACTTGAAAGTGATATGTAAATGCTAATTATTTTCATAATTAAGTTCTCAGGCACTTTTATGGTTTAATTATATACTTTGAATAAACTAAGACCCAAACTTTTTCTTTCTTTTTTTAAAGTGGATTTATGATGTCTACAAGAACTTGTTCTGACCTCAGACACTTACTAACTACATGACTCTGTGCAAGTCACTTAATCCTGATTGCCTGGGGGAAAAGAGACCACAAAAGATGGAGATACTCCTAATACTCTGATCAAGCAATTTTTATAGAGCATCAATATCTATGCAAACACAATTAAACATTTAAATATTAAAATTGTTATGATTAAGTCATTTTACCACAAATTCATCCATGAGTAACATCAGCTTTCCAAATATAAGACTCTGAAGATTATTTATGCAAAGTAAATTAACAGATAAAGAGAGTTTTGTTTTGTTTTATTCCTAGAAATTTGTCAAGGACCCTCCCAAGATCTATGCTTGTAAAAGATAGAGACAAGATAGTAGCCCGAGAGCATGAGAGAGTATTCTGACGTATTTGTCATTTCGAGACTGAGAGCGACATGGATGTAGGAATCAACAGATGGGGACTGAAGTTTAGAGAGAGAGCGGGGATGGTTAAGGAGACAAACTTGGAGAAGAGGAAAGAGTAAGGCATCAAGGTCATGGGCTGTCCTTGTTGATGAGAAAGGCCTCTTCTCTATAAAAGAACAGAATGAAGAAAGTGGCACGTCAAGACGTTTTGATGTATAGAGAAGAAAATATTCTCTAAATGGCTTTCATTTTTTCATTAAGTATGAGAGTAAAGGTCAGACAGCTAGGTGGTACAGTAAATGGAGCACTGGGCTTGGAATCAGGAAGACTCATCCTTACGAATTCAAATCTGGCCTCAGACACTTACTAGCTGTATGACTTTGGGCTAGTCACTTAACTTTGTTTCCCTCAGTTTCCTCATCTGTAAAATGAGCTGGTGAAGGAAATGACAAACCATTCCAGTATCTTTGCCAAAAATAGCGCAAAATGGGGTCACAAAGAAATGGAGACAATTGAAATGACTGAACAACATGACAGTAAAAGTGATTGGTAGGTATGAGAGGGAGGCATCAAAGACCTGAAGAGAGAAAAGGTTTCGAATAGACTCTATAGGGAATGGGACAGAAGCCTATTTAACTAGGAATGTAAATATGCTTACTACAGTGAGGGGTTAGTTACAATTAGCTAACAGCAATTGATAGTGAATCCTGTCAATTCAATTGTGTTGCTTCTTCCATCTCTTTTTAACCATGCATGAATGGGAGCAAAAGAGATGGGTAGTGGGAGTGATTTAAGGTTAGCATAGGGTTTCACTTCCTCAGTTATCATGAATTTTAATATGGACATCAGTAGGCGGTCCTTCCTTATTGGTGATAATTAAGAAAAATGCACCATATGTGTTTCTTCATGTTAAAAACACATATTATAGAATAATTTTACATATGCATACCTATTTGTGTCTAATGGTAGCCATTTCTATAGATGGGAAGGAGGGAGAAGGAGGGAAGGGAAAGAAGAAAAAGAAAGAAATTTCCATGATAATTTTGTTGTATAATTTGAAATGAATAGCAAGTTATGTACAGTAGATTTACAGTTTTACGTACAATCATCTTTTTTTATTGTACTATGTTATGTAAATACTTGTTTTATTCCATAAATTAAAGATGAAGAAATATAAAGAAAGGTCCTTGACTAAGAGTATAAGACTAGACCATATGGTAGGATATTTGAAGAGAAAAAAATTTGGAACACTAGAATGGCCATTGTGAAGAGGGATAGGTTGTCAAAGGAGGAGGAATTGAATATTGGTTTCTTTGCAGTGAGGACCCATTTGAGATTAAATAACACAAGTTATTGAGTTGAGGGTGCAGAGAGTGAAGTTATGAGTGGGGTGGGAATGGCAAGGTCAGATTTACGCTTTAGAAAATTTTGTAGTTGAGTGAAAGATGGATTAGAGTGGAGAGAGATTGGAGGAGGGGAGATAGTTGGAAAGCTACTTTTCAGTAGTCCAGTCATCACAGTGTCTTGATTTTCTCCAGTTCTATTCAATAGCATGATATCAGGAGCAAAGAAGGCAACTGCTGTGAGCTAATACAGGGTTGGAGCCTGGTAAACCATGATCAGTGCTAGGATAAAGGAGCATATGAATCAATGGTGGAAGAAAATATAGATTTGAATTGGTCTGCCAAAGGATTAACATTAGAGAAGGACAGAGTAGGTAGACAGCAAAAAAGTGATAACCTGGGAAATAAATGAGGGGTCGGAGGAATCTAGATATTGATTAGATCACTAAACAGGTTTAGGGAGCATAAAGTCTAGGGAATGATCTAATGATAGAGGATTCTGATCACATATTGAATAGTTATGTGATATATATTAAGTAAAAGCATTATTAGAAGTTGCAACCTAAGAGTCTAGATAATCTTCTGAGGTGTGTTGTAGAGGGATTTCTTGAATCGGGTTGAAAGTTGAACCAGTAAACATTTAAGATCTTTTATAATTCTTAGGTTTTGTGGTTCAATCAGTCAGTCAGTCAACAATCATTTATTAACTGCCAGGGCTGTACTAAACTCTGGAGATAAGGAACTCACATTCTAATGGGGAAGACAACATAAAACATAAAAAACTGCACAAATAAGATACATAAAACGTAAGATGTTAGCATTAAGGAGTATCAGTAAGAACCTCCTTCAGAGGTAAGATTT
>CM053771.1:468718616-468758449 GCA_028658325.1 Potorous gilbertii | reverse complement strand
AAAGCTCACTGAAGAAAATAGTTCTCTCAAAATTAGAATGGAACAGATGGAGGCCAGTGACTTTCTGAGAAACCAAGAAATCACAAAACAAAACCAAAAGAATGACAAAATGGAAGAGAATGTGAAATATCTCATTGGAATATTAATCCACCAAGCCAAGAAATCAGGGAAAATGGGTCCACATTTTTTTCCTTTCAGTCCAAGGATGAATTGTGATCGAGCAGGGCATACTTCTGATATGAATTTACTCTTCTTTAAGAAGTGGACTAGAGAAATGTCTGATGCTAACTATGTTGCAGAATGGTCTCATGAATCCCAGGTTCTAGGAATCCAAATTCTGCCAGGACAAGCTTGAACAGTATCAGCTAAATTCCTCATAGCTAATAATGACACTAATACCTTTTATGATAAGCACTTTTTCCAAACCAACAGGGTCCAGGTTAAAGTCAATCTAGCACTTTATAGATGAGTTAACTTGATAGGGTCAGGCTAGGAAACAGACAGGAGCCTTGCCTTCTGTTGAAGTTGTAAACAGAGGAAAGGTTTGATAGAAACTGTCACAGTCAACATTTTTCACATACAAACCACCAAACTCATTGTATCCCAATTGTAGAAAAATAGACCCTGTTATCCAGAAACATAAATGTGTCATGGAAAAATAGCTTCACAACACACTTTTTACACCAATGAAGTACAATCTTAGTGTAATTCCATCAAGGGATGTGAATGGTTTACTAGAGTAGAAATTGTATATATTAAAGCAAAAAATGAAACAATTTAAACACCTTTTCCTGGTCAGCACTCCTCTATATGTGTTGTGTCCTTCTAAGAGAATGTATGCACCTTGAGGACGGGGATTGTTGCACTACTATGCATATGTTCCAGATACCTAGGACTATATAATACATTTATTCATTTGTTTATTCATTTATTAATTCCTCTAAGCTTAAGATAGCAAATTCATCATTCTTTTCAAAATTCTCCATTAAGAGCCATGTATAGAATGAAAGCTAATGATGACCCCAGGGTTCTACAAGATTAGAAAGTGCCTTCTTAAGGATTAAAAGGTCACATAATTTTTATGTAAAAAACACTATCTTAATAAGTGACATATTTTTCTCAAACATGTAAAACTGAGAGACAGAAAATATGTGCAATATGAATGAGCATTTCATACTATTAAATAGGGGATACAAGTTTGTATTTGTATTGTCCACAAAGTTAGCTAGGGATGATGTGATGTACATGCAATTGCAATTTAAATATCACAACACTGTTCTGAGGAAGAAGTTAAAAGAGAATTGCTCAGATAAATAAAATTCATCTAGCACTTGAAATTTAAGCAGCAACTTGTCTTTCCATGGAATTATTTCAATTTTTTTCAATAAGATAGAATGACAGAGTTTTAGAATTTGAAGACATCTTTGAAATCCTCTAGTATAAATTTCCTTCCCATATAGAAATCTATTTTATAATATATCAAAAATGATAAGCTAGACTTTGTTTGACCATGCCAGTGAGGCTACTTTTCAAAGTGGCACATACTATTGCTAAATACATCAATGAATCAGTCAGTGAAGGAGTAAACATTTTGAAACTTGTTTTGTTTGTATATTGAGTATATGATTTTTAATTTTCTTTTTTTCTCTTTTTTATGTCAGAGGGTCTGAAGAGAAAAAATAATTTTATTAAGTATTTATGTGTGCATATACATATTTACATATATGTATATAGGTGTGTATGTGTATGAAGTATATCACAGTAATTCAAATGATGGGTGAGAAGAGTTTAAAATAAGGCAGTGACTGTGAGTAGAGAAAAGGGGACATGTATAAGGGATGTTGTAGAAGGAAAAAAGTAAACTATATAAGAACTGATCAGATATGTGGCGTGAGCAATATTGGGCAATTGAGGAAAATGACAAGGGCTTGAATACCTGGAAGCATAGTGGTACAATACAAAAAACATGTGGAAGTTTGGGGAAAGAATCTAGGTTTGGATGAGAAAGGAATAAAATGAGACCTTGGGGACATATTGAGTTTGAGATACCTACAGAGCTTCCACTTTGATGTATTCAATGGACAGTTGGCCATGTGGAAGCAGCCCTTCAGAAAGACTCTATTGCATAAATAGAACTATCTTTAGAAGTGTGAAAATAAAACTCATGGGAGTTGGTGAGATCACCAAGGGAAAGAGCATAGAGAGTGACAAGAAGAAAGACCATGACAGAGCCTTGGAGGCCACAACACTTAGTAGGCATGATAGCAACAACCACCACCAAAGATTGAGAGAGACTAAAGATGAAGAGTGCAAGGTCATGGCAACCTAGAGAGGAGAGAGCATCCAGAAAGAGAAGACAGTCAAGAGAGATCAAGAAGAATGAATGTTAAGGAAAGGTGGTTAGAGTTGGAAACTGAGACAATTGGAAACATTGGTATTCTTTTCCTTTTGCCATGAATTCCAAGATGTTTCCTTCTCTACTCCCTCCTGTCAGTTTCCCCAAAACCCTACTTCAGCAACTAGTTATTTCTCGTTGGTCAAATGGAGGTCCAGCAGAGCAATTCTTTTATTTACTTTCCTCACCCTTTGAGAGATGAAGTTTGAATTAAGGCAAGCCAGAATTTAACAGGTTCATTATTTTCATGAGAACCCTCCAATAAATCCATATAATTAAAGTCACCCATCACAACCATGCCATATCTTTGTGCCAAGGTTATGTGATTCCCTGAACTCATTCTCATCCTATATAGGTAGTCTGTAATATAGTCCAATATGATTTCATTTTATTGCTCATAACATTTTATCTTTGCTGTAATTCTCTGTACTATGCTTATCTTTTCCTGAATTTCTTCATATAGGTATATCTTCTTAATAATATGATACCACCTTTTCTGTGTGTCTTGAAAAATGTATATTTTTCTGTGGTTATATTCCAGTTGTAAGCCCCATGTCTCCACCTATCAGTTTCAATAATATTAATAGAGTAAAACTTGCCTCAGTGCCGGGGGAACCCTGATTTTGCCTGCTTATTATCCAAAATTTTGGCTTTCATACATAGGTACCTGAGGCTATTGCTTATATTTTTGGCTCCTTCCTTTTATTTTTACTCTTGGTAATTGCTGGACATTTTGCTGTTACTAGTATTTTTGTTTTGTTATGCTGAAGCTGTAGGTGTTACTTTGTTTCATGTACATGTATATGTATGTGAATATATATTATATATGTATATACATACATATATGTGTATAGATAGAGATAGCTATATCTATCTATATGTATAATATGTCTGTGTATACACACACTGTTTAAAGTCTTTTTGAACAGTTTCTCCAGTTTCTGGGCCAATATAATTTTTAGTGGCCTAATTAAGCCTATTTAATTCTTGGCCAAGAGTCCATCATGACTATATTTTAAGCTATGGTCCAGAAATCCAAATCCCCTTTTTAAATACCATCTTCTTGAGCAGCTGTTCATTTTCCCCCAATTCACATTGCTCTTCTGATTCCCCTACTTTCAATTGGCAGCAGTCATAAAAAGACCACCTGTCTAAATTTTAAAAGTTCTCATCCAGAATGTTACATTCCCTACCAATAGTTTCTAGACTCCTTCTGTTGGTATCTCACATTCACATACAAATTACAAGAATTGGGTGGTGGTCATCAGGTTTGACAAATCCATTCCTGGAAAATCTATGACCAGTCTGCCTCGGTGGCTCTCTGGTTCTGGGTCTTTCTCCTTTTTTACTTGTTGATAACTCATTTACTAATTTACTTGACTAATTTCCTTCATAAATCTACCTTTTAACTATATATGTACTTTATGATAGAACCTGGTCACCAGAGGCTCAGTGAATGAAGCTTTATCAATAACACATTTTCTAACATGTTTTTTTTTTTATAGATGTCTCTTCTTTTGTGTTCATTCTTGTTTTGTCCCATTGCTATTTCCATATTTTTACATATTAAAAAAAACTGAGCAGAGAGAGTAACTTGTGCAGTCACATTCCTTTCTTTAACTATTTCTACATTTTTCCCCTCAAGGAGATCATTAATTATTGCATTGTTCTAATTTCCTTACAGAAAAGCTTTTGTCTCTTTTGGATGTTTTCCCCCTTCAGATACTCTACTGGATCACACCTATTTTTTAATACAGAGAGATAGATAGCTAGATCTATCTATCTATAGATCTAGCTATCTATCTATACCTCTATCTATATGCATTATACATACACACTATACATGCACATATATCAAATATAGTATTAGTGGTTAAACAATTTCTATGTGAGGTGATACTTTACTTTTCTGGTAGATAATATTTTTTAATACAGAGAGATAGATAGCTAGATCTATCTATCTATAGATCTAGCTATCTATCTATACCTCTATCTATATGCATTATACATACACACTATACATGCACATATATCAAATATAGTATTAGTGGTTAAACAATTTCTATGTGAGGTGATACTTTACTTTTCTGGTAGATAATATTTGTAAAAGATCCAACCTTACTAAGCATAGTAGTGAATGTGTAAACTATAGATATAGAAATATACACATATATGTGCATTTTTATGTTTTTGTGTATATGTAATATATGTAATATATTTTATATATGTTGTCTATATAATTGCATGTGCATGTATAGAGTGATTATGTTTGTATAGGTATGTATGTATGTGTATGTATATAGAGATATGTGTGTATGTATATGTGCAATATCTATTCCCATATCTACTTCTATATGCATATCTGTATCTATATATCTCATCCTTCCTAAAATTTAGGAGATATTTTTTTTCAATTCCAGGATACCTTTAGCATCTTTTAACTTTTTCTTGAAAATGCAGGGTCAACATTCTGAGTTTTTACATTGTGTTGAGATGATCTCAGAGGCTCTATAGGGCTTCTTGCTTTTGCACTAATGTTTTACCTCTCTCTAAGTGAGTATCTGAAAAGGCCAGCATAAAAAGGTCAAGGTCTCCCATCACATCCTGGGTCATCTCCAGTCATCCTGATGAATTCTGGTCACTGGACCCAGATGACTCAGAAGGAGAAAGTAAGGTTGGTGATCTTGCACAGCCCTCCCTCACTCACTCAAAGTCAAATGCAAGTCATTTCTCTGATGTCATGGTCTTCTTTGAAAACAAAGAACGAACACGACTAAATCCATTCATTAAGGCAGTAAGCAAACATTCTACAGATATTAAGCAAACAGGTCTTAGGTCATTAAACTAGAAACTAAATGTTTCTATATTGTTTCATTTTTTTAAACATGAATCTATTTTAGGAGAGGAGTGGTAAGATTTTTTAATGGGTTTTTTTTATTCCCCCAATATCATCCCTTACATGCAGATTTTCAATAGTTATTTTGTTCATGTCAGTGTTCCTACTTTAGCTATCTCTTCCTCACTACTTAAAATATTCTAGACTTTAGAGGAAAACTTAAGAATGATCTTGTCTACTTATCATTTTATAGAAGGCAAAACTGAGGCAAAAGGAGTTGCTACTTCTTCCATGCTACATAGCTATTTAATAGTAGAAATGACATTCTGGCATAAAATCCAATGTTCTTTCAACTACACAGTGATAATTTTCCTACTTCAGTTTCTCTTTTGTCTAATATACTGTGTATTAAAAGGCAAATCTGCTGCTATTTTATATTAATATCGGAGGCAGTAGGCACATTAATTAAAGTATAATGTTTTTCTTTTTTTATAATAGTAATGTAATTTACCTTAAATGATTCTATACAAATATACTTTAAATATATATATATATATGTTTATACACATATACATATATAATTGCAAATGTATATCATATAATTTTACTTTGAAATAAAATTTTCACCCTACTATCTCTATTTTCTTTGCTTTATGTAAAAACACATTGTATCATTTTGAGATATGTAACACAAGGAAACTGAAGGAAACAGGGTTAAATGACTTGTCCAGGATCACATAGCTAATATTTGAAGCCAGATTTAAACTCAAGAAAATGAGTTTTCCTGATTTCAGACACCATACTTTAGCCACCTATCAGCTCTCTTTTATAATTTAGGTAAGAGGTAGTGAGAGTCTAAACAAAAATAGCTATGTGGGATTTAAAAAAATAAAGATACGTGATATGTCGGTAGAACAACTGACTAGATATGTCTGAGGAAAGAGGCCAAGGCAGACCTACAGAATAAATGAGTCATCCTTGCATTAGAAAACATATGTGACTTGTGATTTCATACATGAAATAATTTACATTATGTTAAAAACATGTCATGCGACTCATACTCACATATATTTCTATTAATCTGAAGAATATTTCACTATTTAGTACACCCATTCCTCCCAGCCATGTTTAATAACTGAGGTTTATGCATGTAATAAAAAAGTTTATTTTGTAACATATGTCTTTTTTTCCCCTGGGATTAAGGATTGAATTTAGAGAGATCAGAGATTTATGATCATCCCCAATGACTTCTAGGCTTATAGTACCCAATATCATAGCAGCTATTCATTACCATTCCTGCTTCTTCTGATACACTTAATACTTTTCTGACCCTTTGTGATTCCAGTCTGACTTAGTTTCTTCCTTCACTTTTTTACTGCTGAGTCCTTTATATGCCTTCTGCACAGCTGTAGATTTCATCATTGTATTTATGAGTACATATTTTATTCCTTAATTTGATTTTAAATTTATACTGAAATTAAGCCTAGAATTATAAATCTAAAGCTGGCCTCAGAGGCTATCTAGTCTAATCTCTTCATTTTACCTACGAGGAAATTAATGCCCAGGACGGTTAAGTGGTTTGTTTAAGGTATATAAATTTTGTGTTTGATTTTCTTAAAATCTAAAAGAAAACAAAACAAAAACAATAGAGGCTGCCATTTACTCTTCATATATCATATAAAAAACTTTTTTTGGCTCCAGATAAGCAGTTTTTTTTGTTATGATCTGTATATTAGCAATAAACAGAACATGTGTGCACATGCATGCACACACACACACACACACTCACACATTCTCACATCTCCAACCCAATGAATGTCCTTATACTAAAGTTAATAAAGGCAAATGTCCCTGCTCCTCTCCTGTCTTTCTTCAAAAGTCTAAAATTATGAGGAATAATATTGATTTTATGTCAGGTTGCATCCAAATCAATCCTTAGTGACAGGTAGATGAGCCTTTTTGGATAGGCTCTCTTAGTTATCAGTTCCCTCATAAAGAATGGGAAACATACATACATTTACACATATACATTTTGTATATACATATATACACATGTATGTGTCTATATATAATTTATTATGAATTACACTTATTGAACTAATTATTAAGGGGTAAGAATATGTTTTTAAGTAGTTTGATGGTGATGTGTAAAAATATCTCACCTGCATTCTTTTTGAGATGTCCTGAAGTAACAACATCTGGCTTTTTAAAAGAGATGTGTAATTCATTGTTTTATTGGAAATTCATGGGGACTCAAGATTTGAACTCTTTGTCTGTAATTCAGATAATTACCTTTAGAACATGTCCTATTTGATTCAAATTTGATAGAAGTGTACATTGCATACTGTGTTTGAAGAATTTTCTTGTTTAAAATTCATAATGGTGTGTATTCATTTGCAGAGTGAAGCATTTGTCATGCCAAATCATAGAGATTTCTCATAAAATCTATAGTGTTCTTTTTGTAATTAACACATCTTAAATTTTAACTTATAGGAAAAAAGTGTTGGTAAATAACCATGAGATGCCATTAAAAAAACACCTTACAGTGAATCTGTTACTAAAATAAGTATAATAAGATATTGCTGTGGGGAATAGGAAAAAACCCCATAAAACTTAATCTTGGCTGCAGAACAGCACAATTAATTGGGCAATGTCAGTAATTTTTTTAAAGAAAGAAATATTTTTCAGCCTAAGATTTTTCATCTTGAAATTTCAAGGTGAACTATTGAAAGGTTTCTTCTCACTCAATCAATCAATAATATTTATTGGCTGCCCCTAATCTATGACCAGGGCAGTGAGATGGCACAGTGGCTGTTGTTTATCCTTCGTTCTTGAAGAAGACTGTGACATCAGGAAGGTGAGGCCATGGCTTGAAATTGAATTGAATTTAAGAGAGGGAGGGCTGTATAAAGCTACCATATTGTCCTCTGCAGCTACTCGGGTTCAGTGGCAAAATATAGATTAGGATGACTGGAAATGGCACTAGGTTTGAAATTGGGAAGACTCATCTTCATGAATTCAAATCTGGTCTCAGATACTTACTAGTTGTGTAACCTTTAGCAAGTCACTTAGCTCTATTTCCCTCAATTCCATTGCATATAAAATGAACTGGAGAAGGAAATGGCAAACCACTACAGTATCTTTGCAAAAGCAAATGAACAAAAACCAGAAATTAAAACAAATGGGATCATAAAGAATCAGAAATAATTTAAAAGAAATGACTGAACAAAAACCAATCTATGACCACTAAGTTAAATATTATGGGAAATGCTGAATATATTATTTCCTCTCCTCTAACACAAACTCTACTCAGAATATTTTCCACTAGAGAAACATCACAGTGTAGCGGAGAGAGGGCCAGAATGAGGCAACTTGGATTCAAATACTACCTCTGCAACTTAATGCCTATGTAATTTTGGAAAAGTCAATAACCTTTTCCAAGCCTCTTCTCATTTCAGAATGAGAGTGTTGGACTTCATGAGCTCTATGTCATCTTCTAAGTCTGTATCAATAAACCATAGTGGAAATTCTGTGTTATCTTTCCCAAGGCCAGTAAGTTAGCACATCCATTAGATTTTGCAATGTCTCTCGAATCTTCGTTATCATCACTACGACTTACCACAGGGTCTCATCATTAACTTGCATTTTTATACTTACCTCTAACACTTTTTCACACATCTAGCCTCTTCCTTCAATAACCCCTCCCTCACAAATCATAGCTGTTTTGCATAAATTTGTTCCTGTCACTTCTCTTTTTTTATTGTTTGTATGCCCAATGCCCAGAACAGTGCCTTGAATACAGTAGATTCCTAAATGATGTTTACTGAATTAAATTCATTTGAATTCCTGAAGTAATTACTCACATCAGAAAAGAATTGAAATAGGAAATTAACAAGATTTGTTTGGCAAGTCCTATGAAGAGAGTAGAGGCATATTATCAATAGTAGACAAATATATTGCTAATGAAAATTAAAGAGTAGGTGGGAAGTAAAATATATAATCAAAGATATGTATGACAAAAAATGGTTGAAGGCCAGAAAGAATGAGAGAAAATCAATCATTAGTTTATGTGTTAGTACCTTGACATTAAGAACTCAGAAAGATTCCAAGGGAAAAAAATTGGGTGGCTGAACAAGGATTTATGAGTGTTCATGGACAAGATAAGAGGCAAATGAAAAGTTGTGCATTTCTAGATACCTGCAGTTTTGGAGGCAATACCAACATTGATAAGTTCACAGACTGATTAGAGTATAAAAGTTTAGTATATTTACTAGAAGAATTGAAGATGTGGGGGCAGCGGAAAAGTACATATCTTGCTGAGGTAAAGTTAAATAAATAAAAGTGAACTAGATTATGAAAACCTTAAAAGAAAGCTTGAAAAGTGTGTGTGTGCATGTATGTATATATATACATACATATATATATATATATATATTTCACATAAGCATAAATAATCTTTGATTTTAGGTGAATTCACTTTGTGATATTAAAAAAAAACCAGATCTCCCTGTATCTATAATATGTTGGGATTTTGGCATAAATAAGTGTTGAATTTTTAGTACAGCTTTTTCTTTGTCCATTGAGATAAAAACACTTGGAATGTTTTATTTATAACACTATTATGTTGGGGTTTTTTTTGTCTTATTGTTGTATAGTCCTTTATTCCTTGTTATAAACCCAACAAGGTCATAATAAGTGATTTCCTGGAAAAATAATATATTCAAGTTGACAAGTTTTATCTAATTTAAGAAAATTAATATATTTTAAATCATATTACTCTGGAGTTCTCCTCCTTTTTTTTTGCTTGCCTTGGTTTAGGTGTTACATCTATATTTGTACCTTAAAAAAAACATTTACTAGAGAATTTGTTTCTCAATTTCAGAGAATAATTTGGCTAGAATTATTCTTAATGATTTTTAAAAGTTTGATATTGAAAAATTTGGCTAGAATTATTCTTAATGATTTTTAAAAGTTATAATTTCTTCAGAACCAAGTCCTCCCCTGCCACTCAACTTTGGTAGTTTCCAGTTCATTAACTTAATTGAGGCTTTTATTGTTCTCTAAAGCCTTGTTTTTTTATAAGTCTCTGGAGTCTTGTGTCTTGAGTGGCAAATTTCCCATTCAGCTCTGCCCCAGCCCCCCCCCCCCCAATCAAGAATGTTTGGAAGTCCTCTATTTCATTAAATATTCATTTTCTTCCAAAATGTTATTTTGATTAATTGATTCTTGGTTGTAATTCTAGTTCCTTTGCCTTCCCAAATATGTTCCACACCCTCTGTTCCTTTAACATGGAAATGGATAAATCTTGTATAATCATAACTTTGTCTCCATAATTTTCAAACTGTTTTTTTTCTGTATGGTTGCAATATTTTCCCCTTGATCTGGGAGTTCTGGTATTTGTCTTCAATATTCCTTAGAGTTTTCATTTTGGAATCTCTTTCAGGAGGTGATCTGTGGTTTATTTCAATTTATATTTATTCTCTGGTTGTGGAACATGAGGGAAGTTTTCCTTCATAACTTCTTGAAATATATATATATATATATATATATGTATGTGTGTATGTATTGTGATGGTTTTCAGGTAGTTCAATAATTTTTATATTATTTATTCTTGATCTATTATCCAGCTCAGATTTTTTCCCTAAAGAGATTTTTCACATTTCTTCTTTTTTTTTCACTCTATTTTGTTTTTTCTTGATGTCTTGTGAGGTCATTAACTTCCACTTAACAAATTCCAATTTTTGAGAAATTATTTCCTTCTGTGAGCTTTTGTATCCCTTTTCCCATTTGATGGATTATTCTACTTTTTAAGGAATTCTTTTCTTCAGTGAATTTTTGTGCCTTTTTTTGTTTTTTGGCCTGTTCTATTTTTTTGTTATTATTTTTTCAGTATTTTTGTGTCTCTTTCACCAAGCTGTTATTTATCTTTTCATAAATTTCTTGCATTATTCTCATTTCTTTCCCAGTTTTCCCCCCTGTACCACCATTATTTCTTTAAATATTCTAGGCATTTTTGTTTGTCCTGGTTCAATTACAATTTTTGTTTGTGTCTTTATTTGTAGTTGTTTTCGCATTGTCGTCTTCTTGTGTGTTTTTGTCTTCCCTGACATCAAAGTAGCTTTTTATGGTGAATCTCTCTCTCTCTCTTTCTCTCTTTCTTTGTCTCTCTCTCCCTCCCTCCCTCTCTCTCTCTGTCTCTCTCTCATTTACTCATTTTTTGAGGTTATTTCCTGTCTTTGAACTTTATGTTACTGTTGGGCTGTATTCAACTTAGAATGGGAGGATCTATTTCAAGTTTTTTTAAACCATTTTTTTCAGGTCTAGGTTGGGGATCTGCAAGTTTTCTGTACTTTAAATGTAGTATTATCTTGGGAGAGGTATGGTTACTGCTCTCCTGGTCTGTGCTGTGGTCTTTACTCAGGAAATGACCCTGAACCCCTATAGCTCTACACTCTGTCTTGGAATTATGACCAGGGCCCTTGATCCCTTGTGGCCAATCACAAGCACTCTTCTTTATCCTTGAACTGTGACCCAGAGCTGTTTATGGGCAATAAAGTTGACAATCAGTACCAGTGGTACACAGTGCCAGTAAAGAATCCCTCTAATCTCTTTCTGATCAGTTGTCCAACCCACTTACTGTTTCTGAGCTGAGAGGCTTTGAAGCTGCAATGCTACCACTGCTGCAGTCAGATGCAGGGCACACCACTGATGCTCCTGCCGTGCTTAGGGCTGGCACCCATCCCAGTATCACAGAACCCTTCTGCTAGCCTCCTATGTTGTTTTAAGCTGGAAAAATCTCACACTCAGACTTTTTGTTGGCTCTAAATTTGATTTGAGAAGTTATTTTAAATTTCTTTGGAAGGGAATATTGAGATAATTCAGCTAGGTTGCTGTCTGTACTCTGCCATCCTGACTCAGCCTCTCACTTTTATCTTCTTTTAAAAAATAATCTCTAGAGATGGGTGTTATTTATTATTTGTATTCATTTATCTTCCCTACATTTCTGTTGTTTGGGCATCTTGGATACTTGATTTAATTACTATTTGTTTGAGGATATAAAGCATAGTGATAGCCCCACACCCTTAGAGGTAGGTTCTCTGTGGATTATTTAAGTTTGTGCTTTGTTTGAGTGTTCAGACGTTCTGGCCAAAATTTCTTGTATTGTTTCTTGCATTTGGGTGTTGAGGAAGTTTGACTCGTCATGTTCTTCTGGGATATCTACAATCCTTAACTTGTTATGCATCCTGTCTTTGAGATCAATGTGTTTTACTTGGATAGAGAACATTTTTAAAAAATGCTATTGCTTTGTCCTTTTCTCCCAGATTGTCCTTCAGTTTGGTATATTCTCAATTGGTTTTTCTTTACTTTTTTTTTGGAGGAACTTACTACTGTGAATTCAATTATTTCTATTCTACTAATTATTTTGGTTTTATAAGTGATAAAATTTTGCTATTTGTTCTCATTGAAATTCTCTTTCAGGGTTTTTATTTGTCTCTTGAAACATTCTGGAACATCCTGCTGCAGTTTCCTGTTCTTTTGGGAATCTGCAGTGCTCTCTGTTTCATCAGATATGAGTTCATTTGTACAATATTGATTTAGAAACGTTTGAAATACTTTAGATGTCTTTGTAGCCATCTTCCTTTTTATTTTAGCATTTTCCCTTTGACTTATCTGCTTGAGCCCTGGGTTGTGGACTGATTTTTTCCTCCTCTTGGGATCTTTGAGGTTTTTGTCTCCCCAACTCCTTATTCTCCTATCACTCATTTGGTTTAGTAGCTATATCTCAAAGCTTCTTATACTCCTTTAATGTTGGAGAATCAACTTTTCTCCATCACCTGTTCTTATACCAAGGAACTTCTGGGTTAGGGGTAGAGGGATGAATTGACTATAATTCAATTATCACTCCCCTTTTCTTTAGGGTGAGTGTGCAACTCCACATAGTGGTGGCCTTCCCTTTCCTTTTACTTCCTTATTTTTCTGAGAGAAGCTGCCACAAGCAGAGCCTGGTCCTGCTGTCCTATACCTCCCTACTCTTCAACAGTGTTGGAAGAATAAGAATATGCTGTTTTTTTTTTGTTTTGTTTTGTCTTTTTGCAGAATAATGCTGAGATGTGGGTAGGGGCAGAGTCTGATGGCAGGCAATGCATGGAACTTGTTAGATAGAACGCAACGCAAAAGCTGATGGGTTGGGTAGTATGACTACTTGGAGTGTGGAGACTGATTAGGTGAGTGCGGACTTCTGAAGATTAGTGTTCACATTGTGTCCATTCATATAGCCATTACCTTATGAGACTTCTTTGTTTTTTGAACCATGGAGTCAGTCAATCAATATATATTAATTAAGCACCCACTATATATCACATATTGGGGATACAGATATAAATACAAAGACAGTCCCTGGTCCCAAAGAGCTTACAATTGAATAAAGGAAGAAAATAAAAGAAAGCTAAAATGTAAGGCTGGGGAGGACAAAGTATCTTTTATGATGGGTGTGATAGAGAAATCCAAAAGAGTGCAGTCAGGAGGGAAACAAAGAGATGGTTGGCCTTGGTTCTCTTCTTGAATAGAGGTTTTGGAATTCATGACTCTGCTCTCCAATCAGCAGGGCATAAGATACTGATGAGGTATGAGGACTAAAGCTGATTGGATCTTATAGAATGATGTGATTTCCCAGTCATGAGTTTTCTGGGGCATGATGCACTTTATGCAGAAGTTCAAAGAAGTCCAAATGATTATAGCCATATGGGAAATGAAAAGACATCTGTAATTGTTCTGTCCTTGGTTCATATTTCATCTCTCTTCCATTTGGAAGATAATGGGGACTAGAGAAAATCTTGTCGATCTTTTTTTTTTTGGTAACATACTCCAAGTTGATAGTCCTTCTGTCTCTCTCTACACTTTCAGTTGGTACCCATTTACACTCATGACTTTAACCGTCTTCTCTATGCAAATGACTGTCAGTATTATATCTAGCCCTACTCCCTCTCCTGAGCCCTAGACCCACACAAACAATTTCATTTTGGATATAAAAAACTGAAGGCCCCATAGGCATTTCAAACTTATCATGGTCAAAAAAGAGCCCTTCATCACTCCACTAAAATAGTACCCTCTTTCTGAATTCCCTTATGTTTGTTAAGAGTACCATGATTTCTAGACCTGTTTTCTCACTTCCAAGATGAGGATATTATACTAAATAGCATTTTAGGTCTCTTTTATCTCTAGAGCTATGATTTTGGGATCCTTCTAATCATTCAAGTCTAAGTCATAATCAAACATTAATGCACTGTTAGTGAAGTTGTGAACTGATTCAACCATTATGTAGAACAATTTGGAACTATGACCAAATTGTCATAGTTTATAAAAGCCGTTATAAAGCTGTGCATACACTTTGACCACCAGATCTGTATCCCAAAGAGATAAAAAGAAAAACAAAAAGGAAAGGACAAACATATTTATAGAAGGTCTTTTTGTTGTGGCAAAGAATTGAAAATTGAGGGGAAATCCATCAGTTGAGGAATGACTGAACAAGTTGTGTTATATGATTGTGATGGAATACTATTATGCTATAAAAATGATGGGCAGGATGATTTCAGAAAAACCTGGAAAGATTTATATGAACTGATGCAAAGTGAGATGAGTAAAAGTAGAAGAATATTGTACACAGTAACAGCACTACTGTGAGATGATCAACTGTGAGTTATTTAGCTATTCTCAGCAGTACAATGTTCCAAGACAACTCTGAAGGTCTTATGATGAAATTTACTATCCATCCCCAGAGAAATAACTGATGGAGTCTGTCTTTTTTTACTTTTGAAAATTTTTCTTTTTGTTTTTTTGTTTATGTTTTGTTTTACAAGATGACTAATATAGAAATATGCTTTGCATGACTATGTATGTATAACATATATTCAATTGCTTGCCTTCTCAATAAGAGGATGTGGAGGAAGGGAAATAATTTGGTACTTAAATTATTTAAAATGAATGTTGAAAATTGTACATCTAACTAGGGAAAAAAATACTGAATAATTAATTTAATGAAGTCATCCTTAAGTCCTAATTCCTTTTGAACAACATATCCAATCGTTTGTTAAATTTTGTCTCTACCTCTATATTATTTCTTTCTTATTACCTCTTCTTGCAACATACAAAACAGTTACCTTAGTTTAGGGCCTCATCATCTCTTACTGGACTGTTTCAAATGTCACTTTTTGACCTCTCAGCATCAAGCCTCTTCTCATTTCAATCCATGCTCCAAACAGCTGGAAGAATAAACTTCCTAAAGTGCAGTTCTGATTATGTCCCTCTATTCAATAAATTCAAGTAGCACCCTTTTGCTTCTGGAGTAAAATATAAGCTGTCCTGTTGGCATTAAAAACCCTTCACAGCCTGGCTCCAACCTACACTCCTAGCCTTTTTATAGATTATACTCCTTTATACTGCCTATGGTCCACACTGGTCCCTTTATTGTTTCTCATATACAGCATTCCATTTCCCATCTTAATACCTTTGCATTGCCTATGCCCATGACTAGAATATATATTTTCTTCATCTTGAAATCTTTAATATCCTTCAAGTCTCAGGTTAAGTGTCACCTTCTACAAAAGGACTTTTCTGAAAAGCACACAGATGTTAACGACTTCTACCCCATCTCCTTGTATATATGATGATAGATGTTTATACGCACATACATACATGTGTGTATATAGTATATATTATGCATATATCTATATATTGCATGTAGTATGCACATATCCTATATTATTTTTATGTACATGCATGTATGTATACATATATATAATGTATATAAATATATACACATGCATACGTGTGTACATTTTCCCTAGAGAATGTGAATTCTTTAAAATAGGGATTTTTTTCTATGTTTGTATTCATAGCATTTTTCAATGTTCCAAGCACATAGTAGCCAGTTAAATTTTTATCAATTAATTATCTAACATGTGAGAGATTTTATGGAATATGGGATCAATAAGATGGCAATTGGTTGGATATTGTGGTTGAGGAAGAGATGGAAAAAGAATGATTCTATGTTTGTGAATACATTATTAGAAAGACTACTTCAAAAGAAGTAGTGACATTTGAAAGAGGTATTCATTTGAAGTGAAATATAGTGAGTTCTGTCATGGACATGATGACTTTGAGGTCAACCAATCTATACATAAACATATAATAATTGCCTTTCATGTGCTGGACTCTATGACAGATGCTATAGATACAAAACCACCCTGCCTCCCAAAAAAACCAACCCTATCCTTCCCTTTCTCCAAAAAACAATTACTTTCTATCAGTGAACATAACATATACATATATGATTACATGGAAAAAAGGTGAAAATGAAATGCAAAGAAGTATAATACAGAGCAGCAATTTGGTGGTGATGGGAAGCACTAACACTTGATCATATCAGGAAAGATTTGATATGAAAAAGTGCTATCAAACTCAAATAGAAATAGAAGCCATCAAATTATATATACCTATCCCTATGGGCCATATATGGGATATGAGTATATCCCTACTCAGACTTAGATTAAAACTACATATGTTTACATATGTCTTTTAAAAATTGTTAATGCATTAACTCATTAAAATCAGGTAGGAACTACATTTTAATCTGATTAAAACTTCACTTAGGAGTACAGTGGGCCACATAAGGCCATGTGTTTGACACCCATGGTACAGAAGGTATTACTCAAATTATCCCTTGTAGAAAATGAAGATTTCTATGTGGTGAAAGTGAGCAAGGTATGTATTCCAAGAATGAGAGATAGCCAATACAAAGATAGTAAGGTGAAGGATTGATTGATAGTATGCATAACAAAGAGAATGCTAGTTTAATGGGACCCTAAATAGTTCAGTATAAGAATGCCTATGAGATTTCCTATTTTTGTCAGGAAAAGTAATTTGTCAGAATGACTTTTTGAATTGCAAATAAAATCATAGTCTTTCTTGATTCCTTCAATAAGGACTTCAGTTCATTTAATTTTCATACTATTTAATGCATGAAAGTAAGTCACCATTTAATATAAATACAATGCTATTTAAATGATTTCAGTTTTTCAAACATTGCTTATCTATTTTATGTTGTGGTTTGTCCTTCATTCTTGAAGAGGTCCAATGACATCATGAAGGTGATGATTTTTGCCTGAATAAGATTTGAGTGAGGCAGAGCTGCACAAAATCATTAGCCTTGTTCTCTCCTCCAGAGTCCTCTACTTTGTGGAGGACACTAATTGGATGATTGGGATGCTGATTCAGTTTTTGGAACTTAGCATTAGCCATATTGTTTGTCCTCAGGGTATTTCTATAAAGTCAATCCTTTGCAAACACTGTTATGCTGGGCTAGTTCTACTGAATCAGGAACACATACATAACTGTGGGCTATGATTTGGACAGAAATCTTACATACTTCTTACGTTGCTCCACACCTATAGCTATAAAAGACATGACCATGGTAAAACAGGGCTGAAAGAAGAACTCCTACCAGGATTGAACATATTGCCTATGCAACTCAGAATGAATCAAAATTATTTTCAGAAATTCTAAAATACTATACTCAGTATAATATTTTAAATTCAATTAATACTTGGCAGCCTTGGAAAGATCTGGTTATTTCCTCTAAAGAAAGAAGCTCCTTACCACAAAGTAAAGTAATGACAATCCTTCTAAACATCACTCCTTTCCCTCAGGGAAGGCACATTTTATGGAGGGAAAGCAAAATGTACATGTACAAATAAATTATACATGCACATATAGCTATGCCTACATACAGACTGATAGACATAGGAGTGTGTATAGGAGACATATATACTGGAAAACCTCCTAGCTAGTTTGAACTGTCACATTTCTCTGATTTTCACGTGAAATTCCAGTTTCAGGAGAATGGAATCAGAGCACTGAGAAGTGCCCAGATAATAAAGTTACATACTGTCACGAAGTGCCATATTAGAAGGTCTCTTTTAAAAGAATGGTTAAACTGCTTGATCCCCAAGAGAGAGTCATACCATGTGACTACATTTTGCAAGAAAGACCACCAACTGGAGTTTGTGTGTATGGTTGTCCTTCATTACTGAAGAAGACCATGACATCAGAGAAATAATGACATGACTTGCACTTGACTTTGTTTTCAGTGAAGGAGGGCTGTGCAGTCACCAGCCTCACTTCTCCTCCAGATCCATCTGAATCCAGTGACCAGATATTCATCAGGATGACTGGAGATGACCCAGGATGAGGTAATTGGGGTTAGGTGACTTGCCCAAAGTCACATAGCTGGTGAGTGTCAAGTGTCTGAGGTGAGATTTGAAATTTAAAAGTGAAATTTAAAAGCAGTGATTCTGTGAAAATGTTTTTAAACTCTGATTGGGAATGACAGAATTCCTTTGGAAATTAATTCTTCTTTCTCTATAGTTTTTTTCTTTGGCAATAGGTTCAGATCAAAGGGCAAAACCATTAAAGAGGAGCAAACACAGATACTAATAATGTGTGAGTGTTTAAGCTACTATTTGTTTAAGATTTTATAAAGATATTATCATTTGTGTCCTTGAGTACATAAACATGTATTTTAATTTCTGAATCTTGTACATCATAATAAGGACCTACTGTAGGATAGATTTATACTTTCATATACTCAAAGAAAATTAAGATAATTATCTTTCATAAAAGAGATATAAATAATTTTTTATGTATACATTTGTCCATCCTTCTCCCTTGTTGCATACATTAGTTTTTTTCCTCTTTTATAATTCCCAGAAACAAGTAGATGACTAGTTTTCAGGAAATGAGAACCTGGAAATTTATTTTCATCATCTAAGCAGTTTTGAGATGCTATGATGATTGCTCATAGGGTTTTGTAAATTCATACTTGCTAATTTTCCTTCATATTCTAAATTGAGTTTTGGCAAGAGAGTTGCAGTAACTCCTGTGACCCTGAAGAACCAAAAAAAGACTAACCAGTGAATACAACAGGACACTCTACTTTTGGTGCTCCTCCGAGTGTAATTCTTCTGGTACTTTTTCAGGTCCTTGGATGTCATGTCCCAAATGACAGTGGGAAAGGAGTTAAAATAGCTCAGCCTCTGTTTTACAGGAAGTAACTAATATCCCAAAAGGTTAAATGATTTATTTTGTCTGAAGTCACTCGAGTAGCAAGCAGAAGAGATGAGATTTCCACCTTGGCATTCTGATGTCAAATCCAGTATACTTTAAATTAGCATGATCATTTTGTATTCATTCCTTTCAAGCCCTTGACCATTTTGGTTCACTGTTGTACAGTATTCATTCTTTCCACAAATTCCTTATGCTGTGGATCTAGCAGTATTACATTGTTTGCATAATCAAGACATCAAGATGACTTGAAATTAGATAAAAGAACGTATTCATTAAGTTAGTTATGTGTATAATCTATAATAGTTGAGCTAAAAAGAAAGACAGCACTATAGTCACACCATTTTATACACTAATTATTTTCAACAACTGCAAAACAATAAATGGGCATTGTGAAGCTGGTTTTCCAGCTGCAGAAGGTAAAAGGCAGTTGGCACTTTGCCAGTCCCACTGACTGAAAGAAGAGGAACACGTAATAAGCAACTTACAATTTTTGCTGAAAGTAATATGCATCATAAAAATGGGGCCAGTTATTTGCAATACTAGAAGAAGAAGCATAGGTGAACTGAAGGGCAGAAGAAGAAGAAGAAGGAGGAGGACGACAACGACGAGGATGAGGAGGAGGATGAGGAGGACAAGGGGAGGAGGTCAAGGGGAGGAGGAGAAAAAGTAGGAGAAGGAGAAGAAGAAGGAGGAGAAAGAAGAAGAAGGAGAAGGAGGAAGAGAAGGAGAAGAAGAAGAGGAGGAGAATGGGAAATAAGAGGGGGAGGGAAGAGGAGAGGGAGAAGATTTAAGAAAAAACACTCAAAAAATCAGGAATTAGGGTTTGAACCAAACCCATTGGCTACCAATAAGGTCAGCTGAGAACTAAAAGAGGAACCTTAGTTGGATGTGAATGAAGCAAAGGCAAAAGAAGATAAAAATATGCTTTGAGTCATATCTCTTTACAGGTAAAGCCATTGTCCAGTGCAGAGGTATTTCTTCATGTCTTTGCTAAGTACAATGACATAAAAAAGCTATAAAAACAACAACAAAAAAAAAACTTTAGGAGACCATGCTTGACTGGGAGTATTCCAAGGGAAGGGGAACTTGGGAATTTTCCACATGTTCCAATGTCATAAAAGATTTTATATATACATATATATATATATATATATATATATGTCATACACACACATGTATGCGTATGTAGAACAATATCAATCAACTTGTTTAACAATCATCTGATCATGAACATTGATTGGAATATCCAAAGTAATGAAAATGTACATCTATCTGAGCATCTCTATGACAGTTATCATCATCAACAACAAGCATATATTAAGTGCTTACTTGGTACGAGGTACTGTGTGAGTCAGAGAAAGACAAAAAAGGAAAGAGTTTTGGCCAACAAATTTGTGCAATTATTAATAGTGCAAATTATTGACTTATGTTCCCATATACAGTTGCTTTTATGAAAACTTGATGACATTATAAGATACCATAAGTGTTCAGGTTTTATGGATTATGAAAAAAATGGCACTTATAGGTCAATTATCCGAGTTTTGATATAGAAAGTATTTAGATTCATGAATAATCTTCCATAAGGATGTCTCTCCATTTTTTATACCTGGTATTTATGATCAGAGGACTGTTAAATAAGTTGATCAATATGGTTATATAATGATCCTCTATTCTTTTCTAAAAACCTTATCAATATTGATTCTTATATGTGACTAAATGATTGTCATTTAAAAAATATTGTGTGTACAATAAAGTAGGCACATAAGTCATCAATCAATGATGTTTATTTTAAGTTCATTTTCATTTCAATTTCCTCATTTCTCTCTTGGCTACTCTTATGGATTTCATTATCTCTAAAAATCCATCAAGTTACAAGATGAAACCAACTCTTAAATTCATTCTCCTCAGCTTGGAACCCATTCTTCGTTATGATTAGAGAAGACGAGGGTGATCATTGGACATCTTCTCTCAGATTTTCTACTAATTAAGGAGGGTGCTCAGGACATTTACCTCATCATTTCCCTCTTTTGCTTTCATTATCTCCAAAAAAAACATCCTCCAAGAAGAAATCCATTCTGTACCTGATACCCCCCTCGGTTAATTTCCCACTCCAGCTGCAGAACTTCAGCGTTCCATAGAATCGGTTTACTCCCCCTTTATAGCTTGTATTTTATGTGTTGCCCCCTTTAGACTTTTTCCATGGCTCTCCATTTCTTTCAGTCAATCCCTCAACACTCTCTTAATTGTGTCATTTGGGAACTAATACCCGCTCTGTGCAGTTGATCTAAACTTATACTCTCCTCATCTTTTATCCTTTTATTAACAGTTGTTAAACTCTCTCTCTCTATATCTGAAATTTTCATGCTGTGATCTCAACATCACAATAATTGGTAGTCCAAGTATGGTTGATCTTCTGTTACCAACAGGGAAATTGGGAAAAACCAGGACTTTTCCAAGCTTTTTTTTTATTTGTTGCCCTTTTCTTTTCAAATGTCATCAGAATAATTTAACTTATTTGGATTTCTCACTCAGCTTTCTTTAAATGTATTTTACATTACACCTTTTCTCTCTGTTTTATGAGATGACCCTCCTCATAGTCTTCTATCTTCTTTCTTTCTAATACATTACCAGTGATTCAATCATGCTAACCTATGGGGATGATCCTTGCCATATGTAGCTTGTCTGGTCTTCAGAAATGTGGCTCAATCTGCTGTTGGAACTATATTCAAAACCTTCTCAGTATTCTAAACATAGCTATGATGATGATGATGATAGCGATAGCTAGCGCTTTACAGAGATTTAATGTTTGCAAAGTACTTTGAAATATTGTTTCATTTTTATCTGTACAAAAATCCTTGGAAATAAGTGTTACTATTATATGAGTACGGATCTGCATTTGGATTCATGGTTTCCTGACCCTGGGCCCAGCACTTTAATCTCATGTGCCACCGAGCTTCCAGGATTGGAAAATTTGAAAACTTAATGCTTCATTTTCACAGCTTTCAAGTAAACTCCAAATAATTATAAAATGTCTCAGTAGGACTTTGTTGAGTTATCATCATAATAATCAATTTCATCCTTTTGTCTGGGTCCATGATTTTATCAATACGGTCAACCCCATATAGATAATATGTAGGTGACTAATATAGAATTTATTCATTGAGAGTTACCTGTAGCACTGAAAATTTAAGTGATTAATGAAGTTACATAACCCATTGTGCATCAGTGACTGGGTCATATATTTTGCCATGGTGTTTCTTAACTAAAAAAAAGGAATACTAAATGCTAAGAGCAATTCTTTGGAGTTTTAGCATGGAAATCACTGAATGAAACATCATATTTTCATTTTCCAATTTGACCTCTTTTTGCTTCTGAGATCACTGGGTCCCACTGAAGAACATTTCATAACAAATCCATTTGTAGATAGTAAAACTAGACTCCTACAAAGGATTAGTAATTTTCATTATATAAGACTTGCTTGAAGATTGCATAACAATGGATATTTTAATTAGTAGTTCAACATTGCCCTTACTGTAAGTTAAACATGTTGGCCTCTAAAGTTTTGGTTCGTAACCAATTAAATGTTCTTTTTCTAAAAAAAAAATAGAAATTACAGAAGATTTTTTAAAAAGCACAAATAAGGAGTATGAGAGCTAGTATTTGCTTAATGAACTTGTATAGTATTTGAAAATGAACTAGTTTGTCTTAAATGCTTTCTCAAGGACTTGCAGTTAATTGGGAACAGATTTACCTGGTGTGATAAATCCTAATATTTCTCTAGGTTAACAGTATTCTCCTCCCTAAATATCATGTTATATGTGCATATATAGGTATATATGTGTATATATCTATCATCTATCTAGTCATCTATCTATCCATCTATCTACCTATGTCATCCATCTATCTATCTGTCTGTCTCTCTGTCTATCTATCTGAGAATGACTATGGTACTATCAACAGGATTTGCCTTTATTTATAACTGTTCTTATCTTCTAATTCTAGCAACAAAGCAGAAGGAATACTTTAAGGAAACATGAATGATAAAAGGAAAATAAGAGGTTTCCAAAGATTTTTTTTCTGAGTTTTTGGAAAATGTGAGTGGATCCTGGACCTCTGCAAATGATCTTCTCAGATGGTTTCACCTTTCTTTCCTTTCTCATCTCGGTTGCCTAAAAAGATGATATTCAGGGGAGTAGAGTCAAGATGGTGGAGTGAGAGCAACTCCTCACCTAAGCTCTAAGACAAACTCCTTCAGATGCCTCTAAAAAGAGAATCTGAACAAATTTGAGAGTGGCAGAATCCAACAGGAGACAAAGTGTAGCAGATTTCCAACCCAGGACAGGCTGGAAGGTCGATGGGAAGGATCTGTTGCATGGTCTGAAGGAAGACACAGCGCATAGGCTGTACTAGCTCTGACCCCACCATAGCAAAGCTGAGTAGGAAGCCATGGGCCATCTGAAACAGCAGTTTCACTGAGGAATCTTAAACATATCAGCCCAGGATGGAACTCCAGTGGAACTGAGTGAGAGAGAGTGCGGAACTCCAGGGAACTGCAACAGCTGTTCCTGAGAGTATCAGCCTGAATGTTAAATGTCTGTATCTCACCTACTTGAACTTCTGGGAGCAAAGATGGTGGAGTGATTGGTAAATGTTCTACTCCTCCCCTTGTTGACCTTGAAAACCTCAGAGAAAATTTCCCCAGAAAAAATTCTGGAACAGTAGGATCAGCCAAAGGGGTAAACAGACTCTTAGCACATGAGGCTAGGAAAATCACAAAGGGGGAAATATCTTCCTGTGTCTGAAAGGGACCAGTGCAGGACCAGAGCTGTCCCAGACAGCCCCACCTCAGCAATCTGGGAGGGGATCCTGAGCCCCAGGGGGATGGAGCCCTCAACTGACAACACTAGGACCCTAGGCATGCCTCAGCACAGCCAGGGGAATAGGGAAGACACTAGTGTAAGCAGGGTTCATCAGCCACTGGGCCTGTCTATACTCAGGAAAGGAGACTTCTTGTGGCCAGATCACCCCTCCCCCACACATAACTCAATTAGCTCCAGGGTAACTCAGGGGAAACTCAGAAAGATTTCATCTGGCCTTTGCTTTCACACATCAGCTAGCTCAGCACCAGCTAAGCTACAGCATTCTAGCTGAAACAACCAGAGGCCATAATACACAAATCCTCAGTTTCTAAACACACGAATGGTGGCTCTGTGCCTCAGAAGCAGAGATCCACTGTAAAAACCAAGAAAAAAATAATCATCATGAGCAAGAAGCAAACCTGAAAAGATAAGACCATAAAATCTATCTTTGGGGACCAAGCACTAAAACACAAATACCAGAGAGGTCATCACTGAGACTGTACTTCAGTCTGTACTGAAAGTTCAGAAGGGAATATGAATTGATCTCAGGTCCAAAAGAGCATTCTTGCAAGAGCTCAAGAAGGATATTAAAAGCCAAATTAGGGAAGTAGAAGAAAACTGTTCAATGATTTTAAAAATATGAAAAAAGAGCTCATGGAAAAATTTTAAAAGAAAATTGCACAAATGGAAAAGGAAGTACAAAAACTAACTGGAGAAAATAATTCCTTAAAGGGAACAGTTGGGAAGATGGAAAAGGAGATGCAAAGATTAACTGAAGAAAATATATTGATAAAAATTAGAATTGGGCAAATAGAAGTTGATAAGTCTATGAGACATAAGGAATCAGTCAAACAAATCTAAAGAATGAAAAGATAGAAGAAAATGTAACATATCTAGTTGGAAAAACAGCTGACTGGGAAAATAGATCCAGGAGAGAAAAATCTAAGAATGATTGGTCTACTAGAAAGCCATGATGTAAAAAAGAGCCTGGACAATATCTTCCAAGAAATCATCAAGGAAAACTGTCCAGAAGTCCTAGATCCAGAGAGCAAAATAATCATTGAAAAAATCCACTGTTCACCTCCTGGAAGGGATCTGAAGCTAAAAAACATAAATGAATATCGTTGCCAAATTTCAGAACTACCAAGTGAAGGAGAAAATACTGTAGGCAGTCAGAAAGAAACAATTCAAATATAGAGGAGCTACAGTCAGGATCACAAAGGATCTTGCAGCTTCCACATTAAAAGACTGCAGAGATTGGAATATGATATTCTATAAGGCAAAGGAGCTGGGACTACAACCAAGGATCAATTATCCAGAATAACTGAGCATAGTATTTCAGGCAAGGAGATGGACATTAAATGAAATAAGGGATTTCCACACCTTCCTGTGAAAGCAAGAAGCAAACCATGAGAATAATATATTATGACCAGGTAGGATATATACCAGGAATGCAAGACTGGTTCAATATTAAGAGAACTATCAGCATTATTGAATAACAACAAGAAAACCAAAAGAAACAACATGATTATCAATAGATGCAGAAAATGGTTTTAACAAAATACAACACACTCCTATTGAAAACACTGGAGAGCATAGGAATAAATGGAACTTTCCATAAAATAATACACAGTACCTATCCAAAACCATCAGCAATGGACATATGTAATGGGGATATGCTAGATGCATTTCCAATAAGATCAGGGGTGAAACAAGGATGCCCATTATCACAACTGTTATTCAATATGGTACTAGAAATGTTAGTTTTAGCAATGAGAGAAGATAAAGAAATTGAAGGAATTAGAATAGGCAAAGAAGAAACTAAGTTATCACTCTTTGCAGATGCTATGATGATATACTTAGAAAATCACACAGAATCAAGTAAAAAAAACTACTTGAAATAGTTAACAACTTTGGCAAAGTTGTAGATTACAAAATAAACCAACATGAATCATCTGCATTTCTACATATTACTAACAAAGTCCAGCAGCAAGAGATAGAAAGAGAAATCCAATTTAAAGCTATGGCAGACACTATAAAATATCTGGGTTTACCTGCCAAAATAATCTCAGGGACTATATGAACACAATTACAACACACTTTTAGCACAAATAAAATCAGAACTAAGTAAGTGGAAAAAACATCAGTTGCTCATGGGTATGCTGAGGCAATACAATAAAAATGTCAATTCAACCTAAATTAATTTACTTATTCAGTGCCATACCAATCAAACAACCAGATAATTATTTTATAGAGTGTGAAAAAGTAATATCAAAATTCATCTGGAAGAACAAAAGGTCCAGAATATCAAGGAAACTAATGGAAAGAAATGCAAGGGAATGTAGTCTAGAGCTACCAGATCTCAAATTGTATTATAAAGTAGCAATCATCAAAACCACTTAGTACTGGCTAAGAAACAGATGGGGTACACCAGTGGAATAGATTAGGAACTCATGACACAGTAGTCAATGAATATAGCAATCTCCTGTTTGATAAACCCAAGGAACCCAACTTCTGGAATAAAAACTCACTGAAAAATTGCTGGGAAAACTAGATAATAATGTGGTGGAACCTGGGCATAGACCTATGCCTGACACTGTACACAAGAATAAAATTCAAATAAATGGATACATGATCTAGGTATAAAGACGGATACTATAGACAAATTAGGGGAGCAAGGAATGGTGTATTTGTCAGATTTATGGAGAATGGAGAAATTTTTGACCAACAAGGTATAGAGAACATTATGAAGTGCAAAATGGATAATATTGGTTACATTAAATTGAAAAGTTTTTGCACAAACAAACCTAATGCATCCAATATTAGGAGGGAAGCAGAAAAGTGGGAAAGAAAGCTTGCAACTGATGTCTGTGTTAAAGGCCTCGTTTTTAAAATATATAGAGAATTGAGTCAAATGTACAAGAATTCAAGTCATTCACCAATTGATAAATGGTCAAAGAATATGAACAGGCAGTTTTCAGAGGAATAAATTAAAATTTTCTATAATCATATGAAAAAAAATTCTCAAAATTACTATTGATTAGAGAGATATAAATCAAAGCAACTCTGAGGAACCACATCACATCTTTCAGGTTGGCTAACATGACAAAACAGGAAGATGATCAATGTTGGAGAAGATGTGGGAGAGTTGGAATACTAATTCATTGTTGGAGCTGTAGGCTGATCCAACCATTCTGAAGAGCAATTTGGAACTCTGCCCAAAAAGCTACAAAAGTCGTACCCTTTGACCCAGCAATATCAATTCTAGGACTGTATCCCAAATATATCATAAAAATGGGAAAGGATCCCACATATACAAAAATATTTATAGTAGCTCTTTTTGTGGTATCCAAAAACTGGAAATAAAGGGGATGCCCATCAATTTGGGGATGGCTGAAGAAGTTGTGCTATATGAATGTAATGGAACAGTATTTTTCTATAAGAAATGATGAACATGAAGACTTCAGAGAGACCTGGAAGGACTTATATGAACTGATGCTGAGTGAAAGGAGTAGAACCAGGAGAACTTTATACACAGCAAAAACCACAGTGTGTGAGGAATTTTTCTATTAGACTTAGTCCTTCACAGCAATGCAAGGACCTAAAAAATTCCAAATGGATTCTTGAGGTAAAATGACTTCCACATCCAGGGGGAAAAAAAGTAACTGGATTACAGAATGAAGCATACAATTTTCTCTTGTGATATGTTTTGTTTTATTTTGTTTTTGTGGTTTCTCCCATTCATTTTAATTCTTCTACGCAACAAGACAAAGGTGAAAATATATTTAATAAGAATGTATGTGTAGAACCTATATAAGATTGCATACCATCCTGGAGAGGGAGTGGAGAGAGAAGGGGAAAAGAGGGGGAGGGAGGAGAAAAATCTAAGATATATGAAAGTGAGTGTAGAAAACTGAAAAGAGACAAAATAATTTTGAAAAAAGATGACATGCAGGATGGTACTTACTTCAGTCTCTATGCAATGAATAAAATGGTCTCTCTGAACTGAATTTTCTGTTAATGAGACACTGACTATTCCCTTGGTACTTTAAAAAATATATTATCTTATCAAGAAATGATTTCTCTTCACACATGCAAGTTACAACCCCTTCTCATCCTTTATTTTTTTTCATATCTTTAAATTCTACATAGAACATGCATTTTTTTGAATTCAGATCTTCCTTTGGAGAATATGAGGACATCTATCGGTCCTATGTGTGTATGTGCATTTGCATATGTATGTGTATATATAAATACATATGTATACATGTATCTTAATGCATCTCTATATTTATATGTATAAACTTGTTTTATGTGTATGTATATATACTTATATAAGCGTGTATATGTATGTGCAGGAGTAGATTGTAGTCAATTTTGGTTAAATCTCACAAGTTGATTGTCAAATTTTCACTGTGAGAATCTGCCCCATGATAATCAGTAAGTTCCTCCAATTATGGATTGATTTATTATTTTGTTGATTCTTTAGACTTAAAGAGGTGATGGAGAGAATCTTCATGTAGATTGAGCTTAAATGTATATCACAAATACATTTTTTTCAGAGAGCTTGAAAAACTATGTTAAATACACACACATACCACATGCATATATATTATATATATATTTCTTAGGTGTCAGTAGACCATTCAACCTTCCTCATCATTGCTAATTACTGAGGCTACTTGACCAGTTTACTTCCTTTTCTGGCCATATGCATTCTCAGTGATGTCTCTGTTTCTTGTCAGTGAAGTAGGGAAAACAGAAATCAACATCAAGGAGTATTTCTGAGGCTCAATGATCCAAATCTCATTGACTGTTTGGGAAGAGAGAGTTGCTTTTGACATGTTATACTGCACTTCTAATTCTCAAATGAAAATGTTGGACAGTATGAAATAACCACACATGAATATTCTTCATGTACAAGCTACTCAAAATGTTATGGATACCTTCTCATAAAGTTTGAAGCTTATAATGAAATTCTTACCTCTTTCTTCTTTTTAGAGATTAAAAAACTGAACAAATTAAAATAAAAACTGGGCTACTGATCAAATAATTGGAGCTCTATGTAAATAGGAAGTTTCTAATTCCACTCTCTCTCTCTCTCTCTCTCTCTCTCTCTCTCTCTCTCTCTCACACACACACACACATACACACACACATACACATGCATACACACACAAATCAAATGAGTCAAATAGGTTATCAGTAACAAACTATTTATTGGCCTATCAATCAGAATCACTGATGGAGTTTGTCAGTTTTCTGTGGGGTAGCCAACTGGCCTAGCTGGACCAAACAGATGTCGGTCTTCTTTCTAGTGAGTAACATATGCTTTATCTAAGTAATAGAACCAAAAATACTAGTCTCAGGAAGAAGTCTAACTAGGTCAAAAACTTATAGATGATAGGCATAAGAAGTGTATCCTTGAAAGAACCAAGGGGTTCTTTCAAAGTATCCTCAAACTGAGGGAACTTTTTTCATTCTAGTCATCTGTGAATTTATCTTTTTCTCTCTAATACTTTTCACAAGATACATCAGCTTTAAGGAAGAAAATTCTAGCCACATTAAAACACCTTAAAATGTTCTTAGAATCTTTGGGAACAAGTAAGGTATAACTACAAATGAATGATATCAGTTTTCATGTATAGACTGGCCCAGATGATTTCATTGCTCTGTTGTCCAGTGGGTGGCAACATAGAAAGTTCTGCTCTTGCTAAAGTTCTTGTAAAAGAAGAGATTCTATACAAAATCTGAATATAAGGCAGAACTGGGAAAAAAGAAGACTTCATCATCTCTGGTATGAGTTTATGTGATCATGGCATCTGAAAGCTGTATTGTAATTAGATTATCTGTTTTTATTTTTACTTTTTTATTTGTTTCAAGGAAGATACCTGTGAAGGGATCCCGACCATGCAGGCAGAAGTGGAAAGGAGGACAATCATTTCTTTCTTTCATTTGTCTACACCATTCCACTCCAGCCACCAGATATTCAGTTATTAGTTCCCAAGAGCTTCCCTTAATCAGTTGATCAATCAATCTGAAAGCATTTATTAGATTCAAAGACGAAGGGAAACAGGTACTCTTCAGATTCAATTACATTTATTGTATGAGCTTACATTCAAACAAGGTAGACAAATTGTATCTACCTATCATCTATCCATCCATCTAAACCAAAAAAACACAAAAAGTCATCTATACGGTAACTTTTGGTGAGAGAAATAGTAGTAACTGAGGAATAGGTAGAGTTATTGTCTAGTCTTCTCAAGATTTCCCACTACAACATGTTCCTTTGCCCTGCCCCACTAAATCAATGTGAGAATTATTACTTGTGTAAGAAGAATTTATCACAGTTTCCTCTATGTAATGATTTTACCTAAGAAATTAAAATATTGTCTGATCTATAGAAAATTCAAAACTTACTCAAATTTTCAGAAACACATACATCACCTTTTCCTCAAAATTTACTATTTAATTAAATTTATAATCTCTTATAGTTTGCATAAATGAATATTATCTATATTATTCATTCATTAATTCAACTTTCAACAAATATTTATTGAGAGTATTGAGTGTATTTATTGATAGCTTAATTTCATGAAAGTTACTACTTTGGTCCCAAGGAAAATGTGTGTATACACACATGCACACATACATACATACATATATAGTGTGTATGTACACACATATATATACATACACATGTATATTTGTATATGTATGTACATGCATGTATATACACATATACACACATAATATACAACCCATATGTGTACGTATATACAGTCCATTGCTCTCATAGAGTTTGTACTTCAGTGTTTGAAGCCTAAAAATACTTCAAAATCATAGAAAAGATGGAAAGGAGATATAACAATATAAAAATTCCTTTCAGAAAAGATCAAATCTCTTTACCCCTGAATATAAGTGAACTTTTTATTCTTATTTTTTAAAATAAACTTTGTTAGGGTAAGAGGACAATTGAGAAATGAAATTACTGCTTAGGGAAAATAGAATAATCATAATGGATGAACATTTAATTAATCAAATCTTAGTCTTGCATTCATATTCTATTCCAAAGAACATGATCTTTGGACTAGGAAAGATAAAAAAAATGCTCAATATAGTGTGGGAAACAAAGATGAACAAGAATTTGGTAGGCTAGAATCTAGCTGCCCACAGTTACTTCAAGTCATCAGGCAGGGATTAACCATATTTCAATTGTGAAAAACCTAGAGGATATGATTTTTGTATCTTCTTTTGTTAAGCTTTGAAAAAAATCAAAGCTTAGAGAAGTTGTCACAATAATGGATAAAAACAAATGTCTTCATTTTCTATTAAAAATGGAAAAAGTACAGTCTGAAAATGACAGTTCAATGAGTTTATCTATGTAGGATCATAAACGCAATCAGAAATGACCTTAGATAAAATTTATTTCAATGCCTTCAATCTGTAAGAGGCCTGAGGAGGTTAAGTGTCTTGAACAACATCTCCAAAGTTGTGTTTTAGTTAATATTTGAATCCAGGCATTTTGATTCCAGAGCCAATGTTGATTACACTGTATCTACTGCCTCAGCACTTCTTGGGGGAAATGTGTATATTCATGTATAATTTACATATACAAATATGTATGTATGTATGTGTATGTGTGTCCATGTCTTCCTCTCTGTGTCTCTCTGTATATATAATATATGTACATATATATAGTACACACACACACAATATGTTATGATTTTTGAGATGTGTTTAGAAAAGAAAACAAATATCACCAAAGGACCACGACTTTATTAATTTCTTTTTGGGCAAAACTACATAGAATGATAGGTTAGGAAAATGGTACAGACATTGTATACTTAGATGTTAACATGTCAAATTTATTTAAGATATCCTTGGGGATAGGATGGGATATTTGTAGTAAATACTGAATTATCAAGCTTAAAGATGAATGCTATCAGTTTTAACTTAAAGGAATTTTTTAGAGGAATATCCCAGAGAAATCTTATTGATCTTGTCTGTTCAAAACGTTTATCAACAATGCAGATAAAGGTTTAAGATTATAGACAGTGAGCTGGAAGGGAGCTTAATGGACATCTAGGCTACCCTTTCATTTTAAGGGAATTTAGGCCCAGAGAAGCGACTGACTTGAATAATATTACACAATAGTGAAAGAGGTGGGATTTGAACTTGGATCATTGTTCCTTCCACTGAAGTATACAATCACTCTCTTAAAGTAGGAGTGTCAAATTTTCAGAGGACTTGAACATGAAAAGGGGTAGATCAGAACAGATGATAAAGTAAGGATCCAAAGTGTTTGATGGGCTATAATGATGACCCAAATTTAACATTTACAAGAGCTGAATATTGCTTTATTTTTGGGCTCCAGAAAATTATTATAGGATATAGAAATCATAGCTATTTAATACTACCTGTGAAAATTATCACAGAATTTTAGTGCCCAACAAACTGAGAATGACTCGAGGTAGAAAAAGGACTTCATAATCTAAGTGACATTAAGAGAAGCCAGATAAAGATGATAACAGAGTTCCTTTTTACCCCACCTTAGTTTTACCATATAAGACTATTGTTGAACTTTTGATAAAATTGAGGAAAACTGTTGTTAAGATTAAGAGGGTCCAGAGGGTAACTAGAAAACCCTGGACAACACAATTTGAGGAAATGGAAAAGTTTAGTCCCTAGAAGAAAGACTTCAATGTAATATGAAAGGGGTTTTCAAGTATTTTAATGGGTTTCATGCAGAAGACAGATGACTTGTTCTATTTTGTTTCAGTGGGGGAAAATAGAAACATTGGATAGAAATTGCAGAGAAACTCAATAGTTCAATATCAAACGGAGAAAAGCCCTTATTATAAAAGTTAGAAAATGTGGTGTAATAGAGTGCAAAAGCCTTGGCTTAAGATTTGCTTCTGATATATGTTGGTTTTGTGACCTTTGGCAAGACATATAAACTATCAGTCCCACGACACCTTTGTAAGATTGTAAATTTCAGAGAAGTGGTTGATCTGTATTAATAAAAGGTATTTCTTTACCAGGAGTTTCCTACACTGATTAAATAACAGATGTTTAGGAATACTTATTTAAAATAAAGAACTATTTGAAATTGGAAGAAACTCGATCAAGGGGTCTTCATTTTCCTCTAACAATTATCTTCAAGAGGAAGTGAAATGGCTGTTTTTCAGGTGTGTTGTCAAAGAGATTCTTGGTCAGGTACAGGCTAGTCAAGAACAGGGGCTCTGAGATTTTTTGTTTCATGGAACCCCTCTCAGAATCATATTTTAAGTGCATCACATAAAATGTATGAAATTACAATGGAAATTGATTATGTTATGTGTTTCTTTTTCTCATCCAAGTTCATGGACTCCCTGAAATCTATCCACTGATCATTTATGGCTCTGCGGATCCCAGGCTAAGAATTTCTTGACTAGATGGATTGTAGTGTCCTGTTTAAATATTTGATATTTCTACTTGTGGTTCACTGTACTGTTTCTGTCCCATTTGGCTTATTTATCTAATTAAAGACTTCATTGTTCTTCATATATACCTGTTGGGGGCAAAACCCCTTCCTAATGAGTACTCAAGGGAAGATTATATTATAGTTAGTCTGCTTGCTGTCTTTGTAAACCAAATAGGAAAACTATTATAAACCCTTATCTCCAAGGGACTTAATTGAAAGAGTAGTTTGTTTTCAGCAAGAAGGAGGGACTGAAGTATCATAGACAGTGGAATCCTAAAGGAAACAGGAACTTTTGAATCCCAAGGAAAGAATACCAGAATACTGGTAAATGACTCTGTTTCTGGAAAAAAAAAAGTAGACATGTTATATCTTTAAGTTTAATTTGCATTAGAATTTTATCTATCACTTTGTTAAGTTAACAAACATCAACAAATCAATAATATTTGATTTGCAGGGTTTTTCAGTTTTGAGAGATTGATATTCACACTGAAAGTTTAACAGTTGACTCTTAGAAACTGGTTCAAGCTGGTTCTATCAAACCCCTGTATATGTTGATTGGGATATATGATACCTCACTAGTTGCAGCTGATTTCAAAAGAAGGGAGTTGCTATCTTGAACTGAATATAATAACATATAGTAGGAGCTGTATTTGGTGCTGATATTCTTAAAGAGTGACCAAATTAAATGGAATTGATGCTACATGAGACATTTATCCAGGCTCCCCCTCTTTATCTTCTTGACAAACCTAGTGAAATGGCAACATTTGCTTGTCTGCTGTATATGCTTTTATAATGAATTTGTCTTCAAATAAAGACAGGATGATTTTTTTATTGCTTTTTGAGTGTTTATTATAAAGGTATGGATTACTCAGTGGGGATGCAAAAAACATAATTTCTGGACAAATAGCCCTAGACTTAATTGAAGCTCTCTTTGTTGCTATCTGTCTCTTTGTCTCTATCTTTCTCTCTATCTTTTCTTTGTCTCTTTGTCCTTGTCTTTGTCATTCAACAAAAGTAGATCTTATGTCCTTCATAAGAAATAAATAGAAATATTTATAATGCAAAGTAGAATGCAATAGGGGCATCACAGAAGTTGAAAAATAAAAGATTTATAGGAACTTATGAGAGGGCAATATTAAAGAGATGGTGTGTGAACACATTGAAAGAATGGTGGACTGAGGGTCAGGGCCATGGTTTTAATTCCAACTGACTCACTACCAGAATGTTATGAAAGGAAAATTAATACATTTTTTTAAACTTCAATTTTCCTTTTTATAATGGAGATAAATGTTCCAGTTTTGCCTACCTCACTGGGTTGTTGTGAGAATTAAATGAAAAAATGGATTTGAAAGTACTTTATAAAATGCAAAGCACTATACAAATGCAATATGTTATCATCTTAGATTGCAAACTTTTCAAGAGCAGTCATGAGTGTTTTATTGACTGTTTAGTGTAGAGTATGCATATAATAAGGGTTGCTAAGTACATTTTATTGAGGATGAAAAGAGATAAGAGGATATTTGTATTGAGATCCTTCAACTCCATAATGAGCAAAAGCATAGGAAAAGTGTTCATTTCCATACACAATACAGATCATGAAGATTGACTCTATATTTTAAAAGTTGTATAAAGTTGACTTTGCAAAGCTATAGTTATTTTACCTCCCAACAGTGGAATAGTTTAAAAGCAATGGAAACTAAATGATGCCTTTATCCAACATTTTATTTGAAATATTGACTATAGGTTGACTTATGATATTCCCATTCAGTGAACTCTAGAGATAAGACAGGTAAAATACAAAAGGAACTAGAACGTTTTTTTCTTTCATGGTTGGAGTTGTCTGTTATTTAAAGGTGAGAACTGTCAAGGCATAGTCTTAAAAAAAAGAGTAGCTGCAAATCTTTGAGCATTGTTTCTTCAGGAGAGCATTTCATCTCATATATCATTTAAAATTTGCTTTTGACTTTGCTTCCAGAGGGGAAAAAGCTAGAGATTTTACAAAGAAGTCAATCAGTTGGATTTTGACCTATGTCTAATATAGCCTAGAGCACATCCTATGGAATCCATATCGGACTGAACAAATTACTAGAAAGAGAAAAACATGCACATTACATTATATTGGCTGAAATTGACTCAAATCAATTGAGTAAATTCTTATCATCCCTGGTTATCTTTCATTTATTAAAATTTTGACATTTATAAAATGTTTATTTCTAGTTTTGTTACTCCAAATTATAATGGAATCCATAGTGACATATATACTAGACCTTTCCAATGACAGATTTTTTGCAAAATTAACCAGTTTAGCAGGCCACTTTCAGACTTGATTCAAAGGGTCCTATAAAGTTGTGTAGTAACAGAGACAGGAGAACTAAATCTCCCATTGACCTGGGATTTCATGATGACTACAAATGATAAGGAAGAGAACTTAGAAAGAACAACAATATAAAAATAATTTTAAGGGCTAAATAAGGAACAAGAAAGCAACAGGGACCACTTTTATTCATGGAAAAATAAGGAAAAACAAGGGAAAGAAAACTTTTTTCCTACTAAGAAAAATAATCATTCCAATGTATTTGAAAAGAAAGAAAGAACAAAAAAATCATCAATGTATTGTTGACACCAAAGACAAGGAGAACAAAACACCTGGACCAGGCAACCTACATTTCCACTGATAGAACTGGTATATAAAATTTCAGAAACAATCATCTTGGAGAGATTGTAGGGGATAGGAAAGAGGCTGGTGGAGGGGAGATGTAAAAGTTTTGTCATGTTTAGCAAAAGAGAGAAGGAGGCTATTCCTAAATTCTTCGCCAGTGAATTTGTCTTGGATAAATCATAGAACATACAAGGGACAAAGGACAGTTTGCAAGCATTTAGAAAGGGAAGTAATGAAGAAAGTAAACTCATTTCCATTTTTGACAGGGTTATTACACTAATAGTAATCAGACTGTGCCTAGTTTTCAGCAAAATATTTGAGAGTCTTATGATTCCCTTGCATATAAGATAGAGAAATGTGAGCTAGATGAAAGTATATGATGAAGTAGTTTTGAAATTATTTTAATGATAAGACAAAAAGAGTAACCGTTAATGGACCTGTCATGTTCTGGAGAGAGGAAGCTGGTGTAATGTTACAGGGATGTGACCTGGGATCTATGAAATTTAACATGTTCATCAATGCCTTATGAATTCTATGCTTATGAACCATGGTAATAACACAAAGTTTATATCAATGCTAACATGTTGGTTAACAGTCAGGATCCAAAAATATTAAAACAGGTTAGAAAAAAAGATTTGAATCAAGCAAGATGAAATTTTGTAAGAATAATTATAAAACCTCTCAGTTGGGTTGATAAAAATCAACCTCCTAGGTAAAGCAAGTGGGAGTGGTGGCTAATCAATAGCCTCCATGGGAGGTAGGACAGCAATGATCTAAGAATTTTATTGGATATCAATAATGCTGTTATATCCTAGGAAAGAATTACAATGCAAAGATAGATTTACAAAGATGCAAATGGCATCTATAGTTGTTTTCCATTCTGGGCACCCCCTTTTCAGGAAAGATTATATGCAGAGTAGGCTAACCAAGAAAATATTCTGTATAAGGATCAGGTGAAGGAACCTGGAACATTTATTCTTAAGAAGAGAAGATTTTATAAAAAAATATTGTCCTAATAGAAGTATTTGTAAGGTTGTTGTGGTAAAGAGGTATGAATTAACTTTGTTCTGTTTGGGCATAGAGGGCTGCATTATGAGCAAGGGTTGGAAGTTATGACCAGGCAGATTTCAATTCTATTACAGACAGTTATTTGTGACCTAATCTGGTTAAGGAATTGAATTGGATCATGATTCAAGAAAACAAATCATATCCAATCTTCTAAAATCTTCAATGTTCCTAGGAGATACATTTACACAGAAAAGAAAATACAAGTCACTTTATGGAGGGAGAAAGTATTAGGAAGTAGTGGTGACTGGGAAAAAAGAGATGAGTTGAAAGGGGAATATTAATCCTAAAACTTTTGAACTAAGTAGATCTCAAAGTTCTCTTTTTTGGTCTTTCCATGGATCCCAGTTCAGAGGTTTTCCAGGCAGAAAAATGACTTTGTCTTTTATCACTCAGTTGTTTGAAAACAAGTGCAAAGGGTGATCAGAGAGGATTTCACTACAGCACAGCCTCTCCACAAACATTCTTGGACCAACAGTAGAGGAGCCCTTATTACGAAAGCTATAATTCTAAAGCACAGCATAAATAAGTGCAAAATGTAAAGCAGAACATTGGAACATTCTTTATGGTTGTTCTTGCTGATTTTATTTTACCTACCAATGAATATTAGCAATGACATGAGAAAAATCTCCTAATGATTGAAGTTGTCCAAAAACAGAATGTGCTGCTATTATTGGTAGTGAATTTCCACTTATTAGAAATTTTCACACAGAATTTGGATGACCACATGTTGAAGGGTTTGTATGAAATGTGTTTGGTCAGGGAGAGATTGGAGCAAGTCTCTGAGGTTCATTTCAAACTTTACTCTCTCTCCTGTTAGATGCTATTTGTTTTGTTGCTTTAAAAATACATCTTACTAATTAATGCCCTTTGTCATTATATTTAAACATTGTAAGCAACAACAACAAAAACAAATCTTCAGTTTAAGATAAAATGTTCTTTTTACAGTGAAAAAATAAGAAAAAACTACCAATACTGTGACCAAATATGACTATATATATATATATATATACATATATACACACACATATGTATATATACATACATATATACACGTATAAGTGTGTGTGTATATATATATATACATATACATATAGATATATAAGTATATATAACTCTGAAAGAGTAGTCTCCTTCCTCACTGACCTGAGGCAGAAAATATATTTTATTTATAATATATTTTATTACCTATTCTCCCGGATTAACATTGAATTTTCTGTTCTTTAGAGACCAACTCATTTTTAGTTATCTTTTTAAATATGTAACATAATATTTATTTAATTGTAATTTTTTTGTTCTGTATAATTATACAATCCAAATTTTCTCTGAATTTACAATATACAATATAACAAAATTATGCCTGTTTGTGTTTAACCATTTTATAATTTATAAGCACTCCCTTTCAGACATCTCAGACTAGATTTCCAGTAGATAATTTAAACTCTTTTTTTTTTTTCAAAAATGGAACTTATTATCATTCCCTTAACCCTTCGCCCATTTTACCTTCCCTATTACTGTAGAGTCTTAAAATAACTTTGTGAGTTAGGTAATGCACGTATTGTTATACTTACATTACAGTAGGAGGAACTGAGGTCAGAGAGGTTAAATAACTCATTTTGGACCAGATTTTCCTAACTCTAATTCTAACTTTCTATTCACTCTGTCATATTAGCTCCCATGGGAATATCCACTTAACTAAACAGATGTTAGAGAAGTCAGCATTAGGATATTATAGATAGAGTATCTCTCTAGAGAAAAGAATGCATCCAAATGGGCGTAATACAGTTAGGTTAGAGTATAGCAATGTGTTGGAGGAGAGAATACATATATTCATCTTCTGACACTTGCTAGCTATATGCCACTAGGCAAATCAGTTATACTGACTAGGCTTCAATTCCCCCATTTGTAAAATGAATAACCTCTACTGTCCCTAATACCTGTAAATCTGTGGTCCTATGTATGGGAATACTGAGTGTTATAGCTGGAGAAATGAGAAAGGGCAGGCTCTTGAATGCTAACTTTTGTGGGAAGCAAGATCATAAAGAGTTAATGTTTTCAGCCTCAGTTTCTTCCTCTATTATATCCTAAGGAGATGCTAACAATATTACCAACTTTAGAGAGTTGTTATTAGCAAAGGTAAAGCACACTGTCAACATTAAATTGTGATATGAATATTGCTATTATTATTACAAGATAATCTGGTAACAATACATAGAACGGATCGGAAAGAGGAAAGGCTAGAATTAAGAGATTAGATAGCATGCTATTACAAAAGCATAAGCAAAAAAGTGCTATCTTTGAGAATATGTCCTAAAAAGAGACTTTAAGTCTATATTTAAAGACAAAAAGATATACTTTTGCAAATCTATGTCTTTATTGTCTGTGCATCATTTTAGTATTTTTTTCTGTCTCTCTGAATTATTATGTGCTTG
>CM053771.1:468700317-468718116 GCA_028658325.1 Potorous gilbertii | reverse complement strand
AAAAAATTAGGTTACAATTCTTTTCATTCAGTTTTTCCCTAGTGATTAAGAAGGCAAGCAATAGACCATACCTGTGAAGTAATGCAAAACATTTCCATATTAGCCATGTTGCAAAAGATAATGCAAACAAAACAATCTAAGAAAAACAAAGTACTCTTCCATCTGCACTGAGAGTTCATCAGTTCTCTCTCTAGAGGTGGACTGCATTTTTCATTATAGATCTTTTGTATTTGTCATGCATCATTGTATTAATCAGAGTATCAAATTCTTTTACAGTTGATCATCCTTATAAGATTCCTATTACTGTGTGTAATGTTCTCCTAGTTCTGCTCACTTCACTTAGTTTGAGTTTAAATAATTCTTCCCACGATTTTCTGAGGATCTGGGTCATCATTTTTTTTATAGAAAATAGTATTCCATAGCAATCATGACCATGATTTTTTCAGTTGTTACTTAATTGCTGAGTATTCCTTCAAATTTCCATTCTTGGCCACCACAAAATAGAGCTACTACAAATGGTCCTTTTCCCTTTTTTTTTGTATCTCTTTGTGATACTAACCTAGTAGTGGCATTGCTGTGTCAAAGGGTATGTCCAGTTTGATAGCCTTTTGAGTATAGTTTCAAGATGTTTTCTAGAATGGTTGAGGGATTAGTGCCCTAGTGTCACCATTTTCCACATCACCTCCAGCATTTCTCATTTTCCTTTTCTGCCATGTTAATCAATCTGACAGGTATGAGGCAGTACCTCAGAGTTATTTTAATGTACATTTCTAAAATGAACAGAGATATAGAACTTTTTTTCCCACGTGTCTATTGACAGCTTTGATTTTTGTTCTTCTGAAAAATGCCTGTTCATACCTTTTGACCATTTATCAAAAGGGGGATAACTTGTAAATTTTTTAATAAATGTAGATTATTTCCCTATATATTTGAGAAATTAAACTTTTTTAAGAGACACTGGCTTTCAAATTTCTTTCCTGCTTTCCTTCTAACAATGGCTGCATTCTTTTTGTTTCTGCAAAACCTTTTTAATTTCATGTAGATGAAATTATCCATTCTATTTCCTATGATCCTCTCTTTCTTTTGTTTTGATCTGAGAGTATATCCTTATCTATAGATCTAACAGGAAATATTTTCCATGCTCCCCAATTTACTTATGATATCACTCTTTATGTCTAAATCTTGTGCCATTTTTAGAATTTATATTGGTATATGATGTTAAATTTTGTTCTATTCCTGGTTTCTGCCAAATTTTTTTTTAGTTTTCTTAGCAATTTTAGTCAGTGAGTACTTCCTCCTAAAGCTTAGATTTTTGGGTTTTAACAATAATAGATTGCTATGATCATCCACTGCTGTTTTTGTGTACCTAATTTGTTCCACTGATGCCCCACTTTTTTTCTTCTTCAGTACCAGATTGTTTCCATGATTACTGCTCTGTAATATGGTTTGAAATCTGGTATTGCTAGGCTGCCTTCCTTCACAGTTTTACGTTTTCTTCTTCTAGATGAATTTTATCACTTTTTCTAGCTCTATAAAATTATTATTTGATAGCTTTAGTGGTAGGACACTGAATATGCTAATTAACTTACATAGAATTTATTCTCCTTCAGTGTATTCATAAAAAATTAATATTTCTCCAATTGTTTAGATATGTCTTTATTTGTTTGAAAAGTATTTTGTCATTATATTCATGTAATCCCTAGATTTTTCTCCGCAGGTAGCATTCCTAGGATTTCATATTCTCTGTAGTTATTTTAAATGGAATTTCTCTTTCTATTTCTTCCTGCTGGGTTTCTTTTTTTTTGGTAACACACAGAAATGCCAATGATTTAAGATGTATTTTAAATCCTACAATTTTGTTGATATCTTTGTTTCATCTAGTTTTTTAGTTGATTCTCCAAGTAAACCATCGTATCATCTATAAAGAGTGATAGTATTTTTTCCCTCATTGCTTAATTGTATCCCTTTAATTAATTTTTTTTGGTCACTCTCAGAGTTAGCAATTCCAATATAATATTGAATAAAAGTGATGAAAAGAGACATTCTTGCTTCACTTCTGATCATACTGGGAAAGCTTCTAGTTTGTTCCTATTATATATAATGCTTGCTCTAGGCTTGAGACAAATACGACATATTTTAAGAAAGGCTTCATTTATTCCTATTTTTTTAATGTATGAGAATGACTGTAGTATTTTATCAAGAGTTTTTTTGCACCTATTGTAAAAATAACATGATTTTACTTGTTTTTTGTTAATGACATGACTAACTTCATGTTTATAGTTTCTTGACATTGAATAAGCCCTTCATTCCTGGTGTAAAATCCCAGTCAGTCATAGTATATGATCTTTGTGATATATTGCTGTAATCTCTTCATAAGTATTTTATTTAAAAACATTGCATCAATATTCATTAGGGAATTGACAAATACCTTTCTTTCTTTGTTTTTGTTCCCCTTATCTTAGGTATTAAAACAACATTTGAATCTTTTTTTTCCAGTTATTTAGGTTACTCTTTTTTTTTTGATTTTTTAAAAAATATATTTATTCATTTTTTAGTTTTCAACATTGATTTCCATAAGATTTTGAGTTCCAAATTTTCTCCCCATCTCTCCTCTCCCCCACCCCAGGACACCATGCATTCTGATAACCATTTCCCTCAATCTACCCTCTCTTCTATTACACCCCTCCCTTCCCTTATCCCCATCTTCTCTCTTTTCTTGTAGGGTAAGAGAGATTTCTATACTCTATTACCCGTATTTCTTATTTCCCAGTTACACATAAAAACAATTTTCAACATTCGTTCCTAAATCTTTGAGTTCCAACTTCTCTCCCTTCCTCCCTCTTCATACATCACCAATGTGAAGGCAAGGCTATACATGCAGAGTTATGCAAAAGATTTCCATGATAGTCATGGTATAAAAGACTAATTATATTTCCCTCCATCCTATCCTGTCCCCTATTTATTATATTATCTCTTTTTTTCTTGTCCCTCCCTAAAAGTGTTTACTTTTAATTACTCCTTCCTCCCATTTGCCCTCCCTTCTATCATCACCCACATAGCCCACTTATCCCCTTCTCCTCTACTTTCCTGTAGTGTAAGATAGATGTTTATACCAATTGAGTGTGCATGTTATTCCCTCCTTAAGCCAAATGTGATGAGGATAAGCTTCACTTTTTCCCCTTCACCTCCCTCCTTTTGCCCCTCCATTGAAAAAGCTTTCTCTTGACTCTTTTATGAGAAATAATTTGCCACATTCCCTTTCTCAGTTTCTCCTCCCAATATATTCTTCTCTCTTCCATTTTATTTTTTTAGATATCATCCCTTTCTAATCAACCCTATGCTATATGCCTGTATATCTAAAACCCCTGTGTGTGTGTGTGTGTGTGTATATATATATATATATATATATATATATATATATATATATATATACCCCTCCAAATACTCAAATACTGAGAAAAGTCTCAAGAGTTACAATAATTATCTTTTCATGTAGGAATGTAAACAGTTCAACTCTAATAGGTCCCCTATGATTTCTCTTTCCTGTTTACTTTTGCATGGTTCTCTTAATTCTTGTGTTTGAAAGTCAAATTTTCTATTCAGCTCTGTTCTTTTCATTAAGAATGCTTAAAAGTTTTCTATTTCATTGAATTACCATTTTTCCCCTGAAATATTATACTCAGTTTTGCTAGGTAGGTGATTCTTGGTTTTAATCCTAGTTCCTTTGACTTTTGGAGCATTATATTCCAAGTCTTTGATCCCTTAATGTAGAAACTGCAAGATTGTATGTTAACCTGATCGTATTTCCATAATACTTGAATTGTTTCTTTCGGGCTGCTTGCAATATTTTCTCCTTGACCTGGGAACTCTGGAATCTGGTTACAATATTCCTAGGACTTTTTCTTTTCAGATCTCTTTCAGCAGGTGATCAGTAATATTTGTTTTACCCTCTGGTTCTAGAATATCAGGACAGTTTTCCTTGACCATTTCACAAAAGATGATGTCTAGGGTCTTTTTTTGATCATGGCTTTCAGATAGCCCCACAATTTTTATATTGTCTCTCCTGCATCTATTTTCCAGATCAGGTGTTTTTCTAATGAGATATTTCACATTGTCTTCTATTTTTTTCATTCTTTTGGTTTTGTTTTGTAATTTATTGATTTCTCATGAAGTCATCTGCTCCATTCTAATTTTTAAAAGTTATTTTCTTCAGTGAACTTTTGAACCTCCTTTTCCATTTGGTTAATTCTGCTTTTTAAAACATTTTTCTCCTCATTGGCTTTTTGGACCTCTTTTGCCATTTGGGTTAGTCTATTTTTAAAGATGTTATTTTCTTCATCCTGTTGTTGGCAAGCTGTTGACTCACTTTTCATGTTTTTCTTGCATTGCTTTAATTTCTCATCCCATTTTTTCCTCCAACTCTCTTACTTGATTTTCAAAATCTCTTTTGAGCTCTTCCATGGCCTTAGACCATTGCCAACTTATTCTGGTGGTTTTGGATGAATAAACCTTGATGTTGATGGCATGCTTTGTTCTTCCTCATCCAAAAGGATGGAGGAAAATACCTGTTCACCAAGAAAGTAACCTTCTCTAGTCTTATATTTTTCCTTTTTTGAAAATTTACCCAGTCAGTTACTTGACTTTTGAGTCCTTTGTCAAGTGGAGGATATACTCTAGGGACCTGTTAGTTCTCAGTTCCTCCAAAGTCAAACAATCAAGGGAGAGGAGTTTATTCCTCTCTTGACCTGTGCTCTGGTCTGGAAGCAGACACAAGCTTTTCTCCTCAGGATCTGTGACCAGGGTTCCCTCTCCACAACTGCCTGGGGCTAGGGCAGAACCTGCTCCCTTCTCATCCAGGTGAAAGACATTTCTCATTGACCTTTGAAGCTGTCTCTGGCATTTGTGGGTTGAAGAATCTGGGAAATACATCTGCTACCCAGGATTCTGCTCCCTAAAGCCTGCTCCAGTCCTGTCCCTGCCATGGTGTGTGGCTAAGACTGGGCTGCACTCCTTATGCTGCACTCTACTCTGAGCCAGTGTGATAGACCTTTCCTGTCAGCCTTCCAGGCTGCATTGGGCTGGAAATCTCTTTCAGTCTTTCATTTTGTGACTTCTGGTGCTCTAGAATTTGTTTAGAGTCATTTTCATAGGTATTTTATGGGTTTTGGGGGTGAGCTACAGCAGGTCACTCCTACTCTGCTATCTTGTTTGTATCTTAAAAGGAATTTGGTAGAACTTTTTGCCTCGTTTTTTCAAATTATTTATGTAATATTGACATTAATTATTCCTTAAGTATTTAGTCAAAAACACTTGCAAATTCATTTAATTCTGGGGCTCCTTAGGGGCTCAGCTCCCTTAGGATTGAAATAGCTTCTACTCTGTTCCTGTCATGTGTGTTGGGAAAGGCACTGTCCCAAACTTCAGGCTTTTTTTATACTACTGCTTTCAGTCAGTTTTGTGTTTATTTAAAGTTTTCCATATGTACAAGGTGGTATGATCTAAGGGGAAATGTGGCAACTCTGTGCTATAATCCCTACCCAGCAAGGGCTACTGATCCCTTGGGACTGTTATAGATCATTCTGCTCAGGACTATTGCCCTCTCATGAACTACAGTTTTTCTCAGGCTTTGAGCTGTGAACCATAAGTGGGTATAAGCAATGGAGTTGCAAACAGGGTATGCTCTTACATCCTGTGTTAGCACAGGAGACCCCTGTTATGATTAGTTGCCAGAGTCCCTTCCCATATATGGCTTGGGATCTCCAGAAGCTACTGATGTTGATACTGTTTCCAAGGCCCATAATTGGAGTTGTATCTACATAGGCTGCAGGCCAGACTCCACCAGTGTGTCATACATCTCTCCTTCCAATCTCCTAAGTTATCTTGGACTGGGAGAATATCTCACTCTGACCTTTTTTTCCTTTTGATTGTGTCATGCCAGAATTTTATTTGATGTGTTATTTTTAAGGTTTCTTTGGAAGGAAATATTGGGAGAGCTCAGCTGCACTGCTTCCCAGATCTACCCTCTCATTTTGGCTCTGCCCCTCGCCTTACTCACTTTTGAAGGTAAAGATACTAACCCAAACAAAAATCAGCAAATAGAGCTAAAGGGAGGCAATGATTATAGGTGTTATTTCATGTTTCTTTTTTTATTTTCTGACAAGAAAACAGAAGGGTTAAAAATGAATCCCTCAGTTTTTGAAAGCCTTTGTATTTTATTCATTTGCCTCTGATTCAAAATTGTCTCAAAATACTACATTTATGGTCTGAAACTGAAGGTGTTTTTCTTTAACAAAGAACTGTTATTTTTTATTTCTGCCATTTAAATAGCATTTTTCATTTCTCTTATTGTTTGAGCAGTCACTATATAACAGGTGGGTATTTAAAATCTATTCTATCTACAAAGATCATTAAAATAGCTACAGAAGGCCAGAATGTTTTAAATGTAGATGTTGGAAAAATAAGCATCAAATCTTGAGGTAACCAATGCTCTAATCATTCAAAGAGTGAGAGTGAATACTGAGTAAACTCCCCATCCACTCCTGTCTCCAAACCTCCCTTGACTTCACTGTTTTTGTGAAAGGAATTGTCATTTCCCTAATCACTCATGATTAAGAACTCAGAGCCCCTCATTGTTTCCTCCATAAAATGAGCTGCCCAGTCTTATACATTCTACCTCAATAATGTCTATTGTGCCTGTTTCCTTTTCTTGATTATATCTTACTTCTCACATGTACTGGTCAGTAACAGCAAAGCTTTCCATAGCATGCCAGAGGACTTTTCTTGATTTCTTCTACCACCACAAGGTAATCAGTAGTGCACCCTGGCTGTCTGCTTCTCATCTGCCACTCACCATTGTCTTCACTAGCATTTCTATGTCACTTAAAGGTTTGCAAAATACTTTACAAATATTATCTTATTTATCACTACAGCAAGCCTGGGACACAGGCTATTACTTTCACCATTTTATAGATAAGGAAAATGAGTCATAGAGGAGTTAAGTGCCAAAGCCAGATTTGAACATAGATTTTCCCGATACCAGTTCAAAGGCTCTATCCATTATTGCCACAAAACTGCCATGTGATTACCGCACCCTCTCTTCTTATCACATACATCCTTGATATTGATTTTTTCTCCTATTCATCTTCAGAGTTCCTCAATGGTTAAACTTTGCATTCTGCTCACAACTACCATTTGCCTCTCTATTGCCCTTTTTGAAATGCTCATCTTTAGTTCTTCAGAGATAGTGTCATTCCATGGTTTGCTTACATATGTAGAACAAACCCAGATAAATATTAATATTGAATGATGGACTTTTGCTTTCATGCGAAGTTTAGCACCAATGAAAGAGCTCTTAAATTTTCCAAAAGCCAAACAGCCCACTCTCCCCTCCTTCTTGTTCAATTTCTGTTTCCAAAGAAAGGGTGAGAATACATCTTCCCTTTTTGCAGAAGTAAGGGACTGCAGGTCTGAAACCTTATTAATAATGTCAGATACAATTGATGTGCAGAATATTTTTGGAAGTCTTTATTTTATTTGTAAAAATTATATATATATAAAAACATTTTTAAATTTTTATTAAAAAAAAATCAAGTTCCAAATTCTCTCCCTCCCTGCCTCTCCTTCCCCCTCCCTGAGACAGCAAGCAATTAGATATTGATTATACATGTTAAATATATTTCCATATTAATCATGTTGTAAAAGAAAATACAGGTAAAAAATAAAAGCAAGAAAAATAAAACTATAAAAAAGGATACTTCCATCAGTATTCAGACTCTGTCAGAGATGTGCTATTTTCTTTCCCATCTTTACATCCTCTCTAACAAAGACTAACTCCCTGGGTATGGAATAGAAAGAGGGATATTACAGGAAATGAACATGAGAAAAGATATCTATGACTTTTAAAGAAGGTCATATAACAATAACTCACATTTATATCCTATCTTGATGGTTACAAAGCACTTGTAATATAGGCACTAAATGGATTAGTATCCCTATTTTATAAATTAGGAAACTTCTAAGATGTCAAGAGACACAGAATTGTTATTTCCAGATTGTCATTTTGCAAGAGAGTAAATTGAGAGATTCTGAGGGGTTGTGATTTGCTCCAAGTGACAGAACCAATCCTTGAACTCTGACCTTCATGGAACCTTGAAACCTAGTCAGCTTTTCTACCACAGTGCAGTTACTAACCTACATCAGTCAGGATTAAAATCTAGGTCTTCTGAATGAAGGTTCAGGGCTTTTTCACCTGAAAGGTTGCCTTTGAGAAAGAACCATTGCTATTAGAGTGGTTCTCACAACTGAATGACAATCAGAGGGCAACTGAGCTAGAGTTTCACCTATTTTCACTTGATCAGGTTCTTAATTCTTCACATAAACCCATTTCACATGGGACTTGAATTATCCATTACTTAGTTTCACCTAGCTCCTGGAACTTGAAGGAAAAAATTCCTTATTTAATTCTTCACTTTTTCTAAATTAAGCCAGTGACAAGTAACTATAGAAAAAGTATTTGGAAAACAGAAATATCCTACAGATGGTATTTAACTGTTACCATTATTTAGCTATAAAACTTTTGTTTGCTTCCACACAGAATAAACAAAACCTCTGCATTAATTTTTTTCACATTTCCAATGATCTTTTTTGGCTTTCATGTCATTCATGTTGTTTTTCCCAACGTTTATACCATTTAATCAGTCACAGAAGCACTAGTGGGTGGTTAATAAGTTATTTACAGGCAAAATGAAGCAAATAAGCAATAACGAAAGACAGTAAACTGACATTCACTGAAGAAAACGTGATAAAACTTGACTACCTAAGTGTCTTATAATCATCAGCCACACAGGATGTCATAGATTATAATTCAGTGAACATCATTCTCTCTACGTTGCACTCTGCTCTGAAACTTTCTAATGGCAGCAGGGGAGAGATGACAACATTTCGGCCTTTGATGTGTTTGCACCAGGCAGCAGTCACAGGACTAAATGAGCCCATCTAATTCCTCATCTGTGACCTTGGTGTCAGAGTTGATGAGAGAGAGATATTAACCCTAAACTTAGCTCTCCGCTACACCCTGAGGGACATAAAACAACTTCCAAGGTTCCACTGTCCTTGGCAGTTTAGCTTATGTGTACTAGGAGAGAAAATGGAAGAAATGCTGGATGTTTTTCTCTTTCATTAGTTCTTAGCACAGTTTAATAAACTTGATCTGTAAAACTGGTGGGAAGAAAGAGTTAAAGGGCTAGCAGGAGGAGGAAGTCTTTGTATCGTTTACAATTTCCTTGTTCTGAAAAAAGAATCCCTTCACCACAGACCTATGAGAAGCATCCTGAAGTCATTCAGCCATTATTTTATCCCCTGCTACTGGGCATGTCCCTTTTTAATTTAGTTCTGGAATTTATTAATTATTAATTTATGAATACGAATATCAAGGGGCATTTTGAGTCCTTTGTGCCAAGAATGTTAATAACATTTTGTATATCAGGTTGTTGGGAGCCTAGAGTGAAATAAACTCATTTTCCCAGGGTTCATAGATGTTCATAATGCCAAGAATTATGTCAAGGTTGAGTAACTTGCTACCTTTCCAGTAGCAGGAAATGCTTTCCTTTCTTCATCAGTTCTAGTGTTGGTCAAGTATTTTATAGTATTTTATATTATTTTGTTTTTTCCAAATCTATGGTTTCATCAGTGTGAAGAACTTCCAGTATGAAAGCTCCTTCCACTTGTACTGACTGGCAACTTGTCATTAAATTATATTTTAGAAAGTTACTTTGAGTACTAAGAAATCAAATGACTTGTCCATGGTCATGAACATAGCATGTGCCAGAGGTATGATTTGAATTCATCTTCTTTTCAAGAAGAGAGATCCTTTATTATTCCAACATTAAAAATACATTGTATTTTTCAACTTTATGCTTAGGAACTTTAGATTATGGGGAAAAGCATGAAATATTATATTATCTTTAATTGTAAGACTCAATTTCACAATCAAGTAGTTATATTTTGTTTATAAGAAGATTGCTTACTTTTGTCATTTATTAGTTTTCTTCAGTGATTAATTTAGTGACTTAACAAAGCACAAATATACCAAATAGAGTGATTGTCAAGGGTATAATACTGGTGAGATATTAATACAATATGTATATTTCTTAATTTACATTTTTAAGGAATAATGCTGTACTAAAAAGAATCATCTGAAAAAGACTGTGATTAAAATAAGTGTGTCATTAAAATAAGCAATTTCTTTTTAGGCATTTCTGAAGTTCCCCATTTATTCTTCCTAACTTTATAAGTATTTTGGCATAAAAATTTTGCATATTGAAGTCAAATCTACACACAATTCCTTAATATAAAAGTGGTAACCTGATTTCATTGTATCCTCTTTTCCATTTACCTCTGATCACTATGTTGGTGTTGGATGACCATAGATGAGGAGTAGTTCTGCCTAACTTGTGCTGATGATGTAATTTAAGGCTCATTTGATCTTTAGAGTTCTTACGGTCATTTTCAAGATGAGTTGCTGCTTATTCAGGCCATTATGCTGCAAAGAACCTTTCCTTTTCCCTGTGTAGGAATGAAGTAGGGCATTTTTAAAAGTTAGCTTAAGATATTTTGAAATTGTAAAACTGTAATGATAAGTTTTTGGAAGATCACTACCCTGGGAGGGAAGGAGATTTATGTGATTGATGCTATCAAACAGAACCTGGGTGAGTGAGTGAACAGAGCTGCTAGCCTAAGAGAGAACTGATTGAACAAAATATTGGGTTCTGGGCTCCTAGTGCATTTCTGCTTTGCAAATAAGTTGAGATCTGGAAATGTCTACCTGGCAAGAATCAGAAACTGACAGTGTGGACTAAAATGGAGCTGAAGCTTTGAAACAGAAAAAGGAAATATGCTACACTTTGTTTTCTTTTGAAGGGGATTAATTCAATGCTAAATGAATTCCTGTTATAACATGAGTCCCCCAAAGTCCTTTCAAAGGACCCTGGCTATGGAAACTCATTATTTTTTAAATATTCAATAGAAAGGTTTGGGGGTTATAAGTTATATAAATCACAGCTAGAGTTCTCATCAATGCGACACTCCCTATTAACTAATCAGGCAGAAGAAATGTATCATATATCAGAGTATTTAATTAAGACAGAATAGCATGATATACCATGCAAGAAATAAACAGGTAATAGACTCTAAACCCTTCTGAGTGATAAAATATATGACTAGTGGCCAAAATTAGCATTTTGGTATTGGCATAGAAATTTATCTTTTCAGGTTATTGAAACTGGATTCACCTTGGCAATATTTTCCAGTTACTTCTTTGTCGGGTTAATCTCCAAACTTCCCTAGTCTCTAGGGACCAAGTGAACCAAATATAGTGGCACCATTGGCATCTCTTGCTTCTTGGACTATGACCATTGAGATATGACTATCTCAATCTAACTTTTTCAGTGGACTCCCTAAGCAACAGATCATTGTTCTGGATCTACTTGGGCAAAGTTGGAAATAGGACAAGAAGACACTCTACATATATGGGCTCTTCTTTTTCATTTCTGTGACTTAGTTCTTTAACAAGTCATCTATGACCAAGATGATTGCATTTCTCTAATCCAGGTCTTCACAACAGTCTGCCTGTGACTAAATGCCACTTGTGGCCTGCAAAAGGATTTCAGGAGCATGAAAAATGTAGAGGATGTGAGACAGGGCTGTGTGGGTCACTTTCACAGGCAGCAAGTGGCCTGCAGACCATATGTTGTACAGGCCTGCACCTGATCCTTCCTTCTTTCAAACTATTCTTTTACATTTGTGTCATTTTTCACTCTTCAAATTCATATCTCCTGATCCAAAATCCCTATTCCTGCACAAGTCCATGGACTTTGATGTACTCAATTTCCCCCTTATTAAAAAGTTTCCTTGTCTCATCCATTGTTGATCTTGGATTCAGAGAAGAAATCCTCTGTGGTTGTATGCTGTACCTCTAATACACTAGAAAAAGATGGGATCAACCATCAAGACTGCCAGGCATGTAGGAAGACTAGAATGAGATAAAACTTAAATATGAGAATAACTTAAAACAAGATGAAATAGTCTATTGACTCATGGAATTATAGAATCAGACTGAAAAAACAACAAGTAGGACACAACATGAAACAATATAAAGAGTCATGGCTCGGGAGTCAGGAATCTGGTTTCAAATCCCACCTGTGATATATCTGACCTTGGCTAAATCACTTATTTTGTGCCTCATTTGTAAAATAAGAGGTTTAGATTTAATGATCTTTGAGTTCCTTCTACCTCTAGTCTTCTGTTCTTGCTCAGTCCTTTCAGTCATTTCTGACTTTTGTATTCCCATTTGGGATTCTCTTGGAAAAGATACTTAAGTAGTTTGCCATTTCCTTCTCCAGTTCATTTAACACATGAGGAAATTGAGGCAAACATAGTTAAGTGACTTGCCCAGGGTCACACAGCTAGTGACAGAGGCTGGATTTGAACTCAGGAAGATGAGTATTCCTGACTTTAGGACTGATGTTCTGTCCACTGAGTCACCTACTTGCCCCTAGATCTAATCTATGATCCTATAATTACGTAAATTAAAATCAACGTGACTTTAACAAAAAATTCAGGACTTCCAAAAAAGAAATGAAAGGGATAGAGAAAGATTGGCATAGAACAATCACAATGCTTAATGAGAAATGTCTAGACATCGTAGAGGAGGATCTGCTTTACCCAGGAGTGATCCTGAAGGGACCACACGGGTCAGTAATACATGGCAAGATAGGTTTATAAAAGAACATGCTGTGGACCTTTAAACAAAGGCAAGATTGGAAGCAGTTCTAATCTATATATCACTCCTCCCAGTTAGCCTCAAATAAGTGGAATTACTTTTGATTTCTCCCTCTCCCTAGACTCTATTATCCAATTAGTTCCTAAAACCTACTCTTGCTACCTTTAAAATGTCTCTCTCATCTGTTTCTGGCTTCTGTTGAGGTCAGAGAACAATGATATTGAGGTGAAGTGCTTAGGACCCCAAAATACCAACATGCCCGGTCCTGCCAAATGAATTCAACTCAAGCCTTCTTTTAGTCAAAGTAAAACCAAGTCTATTAAAGATTCACCATATTGCGTTGACTCTTAGGAAGCCTAACCATTTGTGACGTTTGTATTGACAAGTGGTCCAGATAGAATGTTAGGCAGACAGAATCAGAGCTGGACTGAAGCTGAGTGCCTTCATGGAGGCAAGATGGGATTTATATACAGAAAAACTGTGAAAAGGATCTAGGGGAGTCTAGTAGTCTGGGAGATGGTTCTAAGGAGGATCTTGATGAGAATGAGGTAACTAGTGATGTAATCAAGGGTGGGAAACAGCTGGGGGCAGTTGAGAGGTATTAGACAAAGGAGGGCTAGGCGAGGTTAAGGGTAACAGATGAAGGGCCAGATGAAGTGGGAAGATTCAAGGAGAGTTCAAGGAGGCTCCTGGAGTCTGTAGCCCATCATGTTCAGTCCTGTTACAACAGTATTCATCCTCATCACTTCCTTACTTGAGTGAACTCAATAGAGGCTTCTATAATGATCCCTGATACCTAGTTTTGATCCTTCTAATGCAACCAAAATTTCCTAAAACATCCACTAAGGACCCTGTCCGACCTGGGAGCAGATTCTAAAAGTGAGTGAACATTCCATCAAGTTTACAACTGAAATCAATCCAAATCTGGTTTAGGCTAATTTCTGAGTAACTTTGTCTAGTATTCACTCCTGATAAACTGAGTCAAGGAAAGACATGAAGTTTGAATTACCAAAATATGCTCTGTGGACCTAACCCTTTCTACTCCTTTGTGTTTTATCTTTTTTTGTTTGTTTTCTTTTATGTCATATTAAATACATTTTCTTTTTTTTTGAACAAAGAAAAGAAAAAGCAATTAAAGAGGCCAAAGATGGTTTCTACATCTGACGACTTTATATCACTTGAAATATAGGTGATGATGACAGAGAAACAAATGTTCTGTGCAACCTCTTTTGATCTTTGTTTTTGGAATCATGTATATTTCCATAAAGGTAGTATGGAATAGTGATGATGCAGTCATATTAAAACAGATCTCCTTAGGATCCAAGGTAGAAGACTTGGGAAGTTACTTATTACTGAAATATCTGAAAGATGATATACACTGTGGTTGTTGTTGAATTTATGTTTCCCAACCCTGGATTCCATCTTCAGTTAGAGAATAAGGATTTTATTAAGTGTCAGGAATAGGCAACTTCATTATTGAAGTAGCTACTTGGCAATATTTAGCATAACAATGATGGTCATCACTAACACCATTTGCATTGCTCACATCCCTCCAACTGAGCTTTAAGATTTACAAAGGCTCTATAAACTGTTTATCAATTGTGAGAACTCAAATGATTTGAAACATCAAAAAGGCTTAAAATGAAGATTTCCATTACATTACAATAGATTGTGACCTAGCAAATATACATAATGGACAGCATCATTGGCAACAGTATATAACAATCTAAGATAACTATTTTGAGAATATTGTATTCATTTCAACGTGTAAAATTTTGCATATTTTTTCATATTCTTAAAATAATTATAACTCATACTCTGCAGCACTTTAAGATTTGTGATGTACTTTTCTTACCAGAAGTCTACTTAAATAATAATATAACTATCATTATTTTCATTTTACAGATGAGGGTCCAGAGGCTCTGAGAGGGTAGTTGATGTGACCTTAGTCACATAGCTGACAATTATCTGGCTTAAAATTTGAACCCAGCACTCTTGAGTCTATAAGGTGAGCTCTAAAGTACCACATCCCTTAATATTAGATTATATACCTCATATGAAGAAGGATAGGGGAATGTGGGGCCTCTAACTTATTCATATTCTCTGGATTTAATTTCCCTACATGTAAATAAAGTTGATTAACCACTCAAGTTTCTCCCACTCCCCCCCAAGTCTCCAATGATTGGTTTAGTTAAAAAACACAGAATTAGACTTGTTCAGAAGCCCATCCTCCAGTTTCACATTGTTAGCCTGTGATGCACTGTAAGCACTACTTCTTGAACGGTGAGGTGTTAGAATACCCTCCTAATTTATCTGGCTCTGAGTGGCAATGAAATTGAGGAGATTGATGAATAAATATAAAGCACTTCTTTTGTTAGCAGCTGTGTCCTCACTTATTGAGTCTCATGCTGCGTAGGGAAAAAAAAAGACAATTGTGACATGACACCCACAAGTGCTTATTATATTATCCACAGTATTGAACTAAATGATAACAAAAAATTCCATTTTTATCAGACACCCAGGGTGCACAATAAAATATTCATTTACCTTTACACTGCATATAAAGTCATTTGTTTCAACGCTCTTTCTGATATAAGATTGCTGTAATGTGGCTCCCCACTACATTAAGCACCAATGTAATTATTGCCCTTATTGTATACAACCAACTAAATTAAACACCATTAAACGAAATGCTCTCATAAATACTGTATATCTTTATAGAACTATTATCTACATTTTCCCAAAATACCGTGCTCAATTGGTTCATCTGAATTAGTGTTTTGTTCTTATAATAATATGAACAAGCCTAGAGCTTCATCGGGGGAAAGAGCCCATCTGGCTTCTAACTCTGGGAAAAAAAAAGAGAGATTTCTCTGGCCCTGCCTTCTCTGAATTGTTTCTGATTTTTCACGACAGCTTTTCCTTGGGTGTTTTCCTCTTAAGGTAGCTTCTTTTACTTCTCTTTAGCCATGATCATATAGGATGGTTAGCCTTGTGAAAATGTCACTGTGTCCCCATATTGCTTTTCCTTTCCATTCAAAAACTAGTTCTTGACCAAAAGGACAATGTCTAAGAACAAATTCCGAAAAGGTCATACCATGGTACCTGTGCACCTTTCCATAACTGCTAGTAAGTTTCAGAAGTCAAAGATTAAAGGAAACTATATACTCCAGAGGAATTGTCTACTTAGCAAATAACTAAGAAGGAAAGAAAAACCTAATGTGAAGAAATTTTCACTAATGACTGAAAAAACAAAGATTTTTTTTCTTCTGTATTTCTACATTTCTTTTTATTTCTCCTAAGAAATTAAAATAGAGATAGCTTGGAGAAGTCAATTCTAGTAATCTTGGTTTTATAGTATTTATGGTTAACAAATACTTTACATTTTAATAACAGGAAATGGGGTTCATGCCTTAGATAATGAAGCTACAAGAAATCACAGAACCATCAACAATGCCTTTGATACTCAGTGACTTCAGTGTTAAGGTAGGCATGGCAGCTGACACTGATCCGTGTATTAGAAAAGATGCTTCCAAAGTAGGAAAGAAGATTGGCCAAAGGTTTTACCTACCATACAAAGCCTTTACATCAAGAGATATAATTATTGCTGATGTGGGAGTGATTTCCAAATCAGCTCTCTTTGTATAGTCAAATAATAGACTCAGAAAACTAGCTAGTGCAAAGGATTGAGCTCTGGATCTGGAGTCAGAAAAACTTGAATTCAAATATGACCTCAGAAAGTTAACTGTGTGTATGAACCTGGGAATGTCAATTAACTTCTGCCTCCATTTTCTTATCTATAGAATTCAGGTAATAGTGCCTACCTACAAAGCTTATTGTGAGACAGTGCTCCAGGAGACCATGAGACTGTGCTTTCCAATCATTTAAGTGCCAGTTATCCTCATCACTATCTTTGAGTCTAAGCCCATTTTTACAAATGAATAAACTGAGGCTCAGAGATGCTAAATTTGACAGGTTCAATTAGCTAATGATAACAGCTAGAATTTACATAGCACTTTAAGATTTGCAAAGTGATTTACTATTGTTATTTTATTGTATCCTCACAACCCTAGGACTCAGGTGCTATTATCGTCTGCATTTTACAGATGAGGAAAATAAGGGAGATAACGATCACACTGCTAGTAAGAGTCTGGGGCAAAATTTGAACCCAAGGATTCCTTATTCCCAAGTCCTGTGGGCTTTCTACCAGACTAGGCTGCCTCTCAAATCTTAAAGCCAATGGGTATTAAATGAATGAGGTGAAGACTTCATTGAAAAATACATTTATATGTAAATATTCAGTAAAGAAAAAGAAAGCAAGGGAAAGGAGGTGTATAAAGGCTCCTTGTAAGACTAATTATTTTAATAAATGCAGAGTTGGGAAAAGTGGGAGGAAAGCTTGCTTTGTTAAGCATTTACTACTTGAGTCTTGCTGAGTTGGGAGCTGTTTTACAAACATTGGGGTATTAGATGCTGGGTTTAAATTCATGCCATAAGGGTTCAAAAAATTGGGACTGTTTTATAAAATGTGATCGTATCTTTCTGATTTAATTAAATCATTTTAGGATATTTACTGGGAAAAGATGTAATTCAATATTATACTCAATGGCTTTCCTATTTATATTCAAGTTATCTGGCCACAACTGTGGCTAATGTGATCCAGGATCTATACTGAAGTAGAAAATATATACTAACACCTGCTGGTGTCACGGCTTTTAAGAATTTATTCATTCTTCCTTATTAAATCCTTGCCCTTTCACATGTTTATCATAGTCTAGTCATGTTAATTAATAAGAAAAACAAATACAATAGTCATAATTTCTCCATAAAAAATATATTCACTACTGTACTATAAGAAATGATGAGCTCAGTGATCTTAGAAAAACATGGATAGACTTGCATGAAATAACAAAGAGTAAAATGAGCAGAATGGAAAGAACATTCCATACATTTACAGCAATATTGTTGTAAGAAGAGCAAGCATATAAGACATTTTGACTATTATAAATAAGTAAATTAAT
>CM053771.1:468637447-468690155 GCA_028658325.1 Potorous gilbertii | reverse complement strand
CAACCCCAGTGAAAGACTTTGTCAATAAATCTTCCCCTGATGGAGCATTATTCCACTCTCTAGTCTCACATCTGTCATCCAGAATGAATTGAAACAGGAAGTTGCTGGGTTTTGACTGCTTGCTCTAGCATTTTCAGTGTTTACTTTCATTAATTTACAAATGTGTGAATACTGAATCTGCATTTAAAACAAATAATTTTCCCTTGTTCTTTTACAGCTTACTTTCATGTTTACTATCAATTTCTTTGAGAATGAAGCTGTTCTCAGGCAGAAATTATATCTTGCTCTAAATTCATGTTTCCATGATACCCAAATACCTATTAGGACTCCAAGAGTTAAAGTCCCTAAGACAACATGGCATTTCTATGATATATCTCTTGAATATCAAGGAACTGATACTTATTCAAATAACTTAAAGTTAAGCATCATATATGTGAAAATGACATCAAATAATCAATGTCTAGAGGGTCATAGCTCAAAGAAAATAATAAAAATGTATTTGATGATCAGAATCCTCTATCTCTTTGCTCATTCTAAAAAGTAGGCACCATGACATAAAAATCTATAGCTTTGCTTTTTACTTGCAGAGATAGAACAAAAGGCATGGTGTTTTTGATCATTTTCTATTATTTTTACTATTAACTTATAATGACCAAAAATCTTTCTTCAAAGTCACATTAGATAAAAAGTTCTTTAAATAAAAGACAACCAACTTTGAATACATTTTCTGAGTTTCTAGGTATTCATAATTAGACATTCAAATGAAAATTTTTTTTAATTTTTAAATTAAGAAAATGAGGGGGTAGATTGGAATCAGAATCCAATGGGAACAGGCTTACTGTGAAGAAACTATATTGATTTTAACATGGTCTTATGAACAGATCAGGTTGTAATTAGGTGTTTACTGAACTACCTTGACAATGTGCAATTCTGCAGGCTCACCGTTAATCAGTGATACTGCAATCTCCTGGACAGTATCCATACGTCACATACTTGCTAGTGTATGACCCAGGAAACTCTCTTTACCAATCTGTGACTGATCTGCAAAATAGAGGTTTGGGAGGATTTGATAGCCTTTTATGTCTCTGTCATATCAAAATCTATGATACAATAATGTAGATAGTGATAAGGGATAGTATATTGGGAAGGTATTTGGTAGTTAATATCAGGAAGAGTCCCCAGACATGGCCCTTCCTAGGGGCTGAAGGAATCCATCTCCCTCTCAGCAATGTCCAGATTTAAGAATCTGCATAGCTCATCAAGGTCAATGTTAACATTAATAATGGCCCTGGATTACACAGCATATAAGCCATGTATCACCTGTCAGTATAGGGTTGGCCCTGAGCAAGTTTACATGAAAGTGGAAGAATTTCTTTTTTTCCTTCAATCTTATCTCCTCTAATTAGTTTTATTGAAGAATAAAACTAATTAGAAAAATTCTGCAAGTGTTGATCTGGTTTGAAATTGAAATTGGTTGTAAACTCATTTCTTTCCTCTCACCCTCAGTTGATGTATACTCTCCTGATTTCCCTGTTTAAAGCACATAGAGTAACTAACATCTTTGTTATAATAAAATATATCTTTGGGTATGTTTTCTTCTTAAATTTGATACTACACAAACAGCAGAGATTCTTAGCCCTTACAAGTCTCTTCTTAAACAAATTATTGTAGGTTTGTTTCAAATACATAATTTCACTTCCAGGTTTCCAGGATATATTCCTTACAACACTTTGAAGGTGGAGGTACAAGTATTACTGCATTTCAGTAATAAGATTTTTTTCTCAGTGCTAAGAAAGGAATATTTGGAAAAATGTTATATTATTTTAATAAAATATTTAAATCTAAGCAATTTGGGCAACTATGGAGGTCACTTTGAGTGTTATCTCAAATACAATCATCTTCCACCTACTGAAATTTTACCCACCTAGATTCCCTATGAATCTTGACCTAATCCTTCCTGATAGAAATGGTTTACTAGCAAGTGTGGTGGATTTGAAGTCAGAGGAATTGAGTTCAAATTCTGACTTTTAATTATGTGCTCTCGTGTACATATACTTATGAAATCTGGTCCTCAGGTTCCTTATCTTTAAACTGAGGCAGTCAGACTGGATGGCTTTTAAGGGTCTTCCATGCATACATAGAATACATTTGGCTTGTGTATGAAAATGACACCAATAGTAATGTGAATCAATTAGAAAATGTAATAGTTTCAATAGTATGCATTATGTACTATTAGTAGTTTATCAAGAATATATGCTTCTTAGATTTATGTGCAGAATCATGCTTTAATATGTTTTATGAATATATTTTATGTTTATAAGATACTAATATGAACAGAATTAAAATGGAATTGCAAATTGAATTAAAGAAAAATAATATCTGTTAGTTATGGGTTATGAACACAAATTGCTTACACATATAACAAGTATATAAATCTGAAGAAAGATATAAGCAAGGAAGTACTTCTTAATTTGTTCAGACCAGTTATTTAAAGTTTAATCTTTCCTAAGATTAAAAAAAATGCAGAGGCAATTAAAAAAACAGAATATTGTTTTACCAAAATATATCCATATTAGTCTGACCATAAGTCTTTCCATTTTCCCTCCTCTCCTAGGGTCCAGCATGAAGGATTCAAAACTAGAAAGGTACAGACAGTCACTCGTGTGGGCAATGTAAACACCCTCTTGGAAACTCAATCACCATTTGATTTAATGTTGACTGTTTAATCATATTATAAACTTCTTCACCAACAGGTTTGTGTAATTGCCTCTTTAGCAGAAAAGAGTAAACAGCTTACCTTGCAACTCCTATTCCGTTAAATAGGCTATTACATTCCTGGAAACATCCAAAAGTTTGTCAGCACTTTCATTATCAATTTCCATTTTCCAGAGTTGATAGTCTGGCCATAAAATTTTACTCTGGGCTGAAAATTGGCATATAATGTCTTAACCTTGGAGTAAACGTGGTGGTGCTGGCATTTTAAGCTTCCCTTGTTCCCAGTTCACATTAATCATATTCTTATTTCCCAAAAGATATCATGGGACTTCTAAGTGTACTCTTTCTAGTGCAAAAATCAGGACAACACAGTTGACAACCAAAAGTGAGATCTTTACCATTCAACCTGTTTTACCTCAGTTGCCAGAAGGGACTGTCTTTCATAGTCAATTATAGCTCTCCTGGATATTATTGCTACCTGTTTTGAAGAAGAATTATATAATGCACATGTGTAAATATATTTGTTTATATTAATAAGTAAGAATTAGAAAAAAGGTATTTTCATAAGACATGCTGTTTATTTAATATACAAAAGATATTGGAAAAAAATGAATTCATATCAATAAACATTTGAATCTAAAATATAGACTAATTGGAGTAGGTGTTATTGTCAAAAGAAGTTATTAAGTCTTAGAATTCATTGACTCCAAAAACAATTGGCTGTCACAGATGCGCTTTTTGACTTCTTCAGCAAAAATCCCGTAAGGATTTTTTATTTTTTTTCACACAGGGAAAGTTTATGCCCCTGACAACTAGACTAATGTGACAGATCAGATGGCTCATCATGTTGGAAATCCATTTTAACTTACTAATACATCGAAAATAGTTCTGTGAATAAGTGCTGAACAGTGTTGATGGTGCTGCTAATTCTGTTCTGTCTTGACTTAAGGGGCAGAAGCACATTTTAGAGGCAGAGAAAAGTAGTATATTCATTTTAAAGGAAAGAATAATTTCATTAGCCAGAATAGAATGAAACCTGGGCTGCTAGTCTTCCCTATTCTACTTTTGCATTCATAGCCATCATCATTATCATCAAGGATTTAATATATATCCCCTAGATATTGTGGTGTTACATACTTCCTAAGGACACCGAGTTAGGAGCAGCACAGATGCTATCTATCAATGTGGCTGAATTGTACACAGCATTGTTGACACGGCATTAAACTGCCTTTATGGTTTTTCAAGAATAGACAAAAATGACTTCCCAGTAATTTGAGCTGACTATTAAAAACAGAAGTATATTGACTGAGATTGGGCTATTTTAAAAGTTATCTAAAAATAACCTCTCTCCTAGCCTTAAAAATATATTTTTTGGGAAGTATGTGTGTTGAGTGTGTGTGTATACGTATGCATGTATGTGTGTTGAGTGTGTGAAATTATATATATATATATATATGCATATATATATACTATATATATATATGCATATATATATTATATATATACCATCACCATAGGCACAAACAAGGACAGTCAATACTTAAAAGAAACTGGATTATCCAAGTTGGGGTAGGGAGCAATAGAAGAGTATTAAATCAATCTTTCTTTTGGAAAAAAAAAAACGGTGAGATGATATTGCAAGAACCTCAGACATAGCTGACCTAGTGTCTTATCCTAGATCTTATATTTGAAAGCATTGTAAATGAATGTCATTTAACTTTACTGATAAAGTGGAGGTGCTCATCCTCACACTAACATCCTCTCAGAGGCATCCTGTATGGAGTGCCTTGTAAATTTCCAAGGAACATATCATAGAATCCATGCTAAATAAATATTAGGTTAACTTGAATTTTAGGTGGTTCAAGGATATAGAGGCAGAGATAGCTTATGGTCAAAAGTCAGCGTGGATTTGCCCAGATTAGATAAACTTTTAGAGAAAATAATAATAGTAGCAATAGGTAACATTTACATAGCTATTTAAGGTTATTGGATGCACACACAAGACCTATGTGCTAGGTGTCATCATTATCCCTATTTCACCCATGAGAAAAGTGAGGCTGAGTAAGAATAGGTGACTTGTCTATGGTCATGCAGCTAGTGGATGACTTAGGCTGGATTTGAAGTCTTCCTGACCTCAGGTCCACCATTCTATAACCTATGTCACCTACAAAGACATCTGTGTAGCCCAGAACAGAATCCATAAGTGACATTCAATGGAGGGAAACTTGTAAAGTAAAAGACTGTGACAAAAGAGACACTAGTACCAATTGAAGAGTTACAAAAGAAATTTGAAGAAGATAGTAGTATAAAAGTTAGAGATTATTTTGTATCTATTGTGTATATAATTTGTTTATCTTTGTGAGCAAGCTGTTCTCCCCATTCAAGTGCAATCTCCTTGAGGATAGGAACTATTGTGTTTCTACCTTTTTGTCATCAGTATCCATCTAGAATAGTACAAGTCAGTTTGTAATCACTTAATAGTTTTTGATTGATTGATAAAGCAAAAAACAGAAGTGTCTTGTGTGTGTTATAAAAATATTACATGAAGATATATGTGTACATGTATATAAATTTAATATAAATATACATGCATATTTTTAAGTATTTATATATACCTATATATTAATTATGGTGACTTCCTTCCCTGTGGGAAAGATACAAATTGGAAATGCATTGAAAAGTATCATTACAGTGAGGCAAAATTTTAAGGAATATATGTTTCTAAGGAAATCCCAAACTTTAGTACTGTGGACCTTCCTGTCCTTTCTCTTTCTCACATATACATAAATATTTATATATACATATGTATTTCAAATAGACATATATCCTTATTGTAGGATCAAAGATCAAGAACGAAAGTGAGTGCCCATCAGTTTTGAAATGGTTCAATGAAATGTGGCATACACACATAATGGAATATTCTGATGTAAGTAACAACAAAGGTGAAGAATTCAGAGGAATAAAAATGACTCATGTGAACTGTGGCAAAGAGAAGCAAGCAAAACCCAAAGAGTAATTTACATTGTATATATAATAATGTGAAGGAAGCCAGCACTGAAAAACTTAAAAACTGATAGCTTCAATGAACAATAATGCCAGAGGACTGATGGGGTAATGTGCTTTCTGCCTCTCATCAGAGAATATAGATGTAGAATGAGCACACATTCTTCGACATGCCCAATGTGTTGATTTGTTTAGTTTGACTTGTATATCTTTCATGTAAATGATGGTGATATGAAGAAAGAGCATCAATAAAATATTGAAAAACAATAAATGAAGTCAAGCTATTTAATAACCTCATAATTACTTTTCCAAAATCTATAGGACTTGGCAATCATGGGAGGAAATTGGATCATAAAAGATTTTGGTCCTTGTGAGGTTGTGCTCTTTTTTAACTATATCCACATAAAGTCCTTTCCTACTGTTCCTTTATAATTAATCTTTTTTTGGCTTTGTATCTCTCCTACCACCTAATATTATAGACTTCCTGATCTCCCTACCAGCTGCACCTCAAGGAAATGGAGTAGATTCATTAATGGCTTCTCCGTAGTAGTCGTTAATAAATATTTGTCAGACCCCTGCATCTTGGGCCATATCCAGTCATCCTGATCTATATGTGGCCACTGGACCCAGGTGTCTCTGGAGGAGAAAGTGAGGCTGGTGACTTTGCACAGCCCTACCTCATTGAAATCCAGTTCACTAGTATGTCATGGTATGACCTCCATGATGCCATGGTCTTCTTTGAGAACGAAGAACAAACAACCTGTGTAAGTAGAAAAGGAGCTTCCCACTGGGGACCAAGATGAAATGTCTCTTTTCTCTCTTTTTTTTTCTTTCAAGCTCTTCTTGGGATAGGGGGACTGATTGGCTCAGAATGAATGTAAATAGCAATTATTTCTGTTTTTGGCCAGAAACCCTGAGAGCCTCCTTCTCTTAGATGGATTTTTTAAAAATTTCATATATTTATTTGTTTAGTTAATGCATTTATTTATTCATCTATCTATTTTTGAATAGGTAAAGAGGTCATTCTCTACCTCAATTCTTATTAAACTTTAATCACTGAATTACTGTTGCCTCATTCAAACTGAGACCTATTAAAGACCTCTGCTTGAAAAGCCCAAGGTTTACCACTGCATGCTGGACCATCTCCAGCTTAGACCTCCAAGTTATCAAGGACCTTGTTCAGTGTTTTCACTTTATAGACAATAAAGAAACTGAAGGCTACATTTCCCCAAGATCAGATATTTAATTAGAGACAGAAGTGGAACTGAGGGACCATATGATTCAACATTTATTGGACACCAGCTGTGTTCAAATTAAGTTACTATATTAGGTGATAGAGGTAGTCTAAAAATAATCAAAGATTTTTTTTTGTATACTATTTCGATAATTATGTGCTAAGGTTACTTGTTTATTTGTATTTCTATGCTAGGTAATGCCATTAGACTTTTGATGTTTTCATACCACATTTCACACATTGCCAGTCCTGCATTAATTCTGAGAGAAAATACAAAATGACTGGAATTACTTCAATCAATTTCTTCAATTAACAAATTTCAGTTGCTGAGGCCTTCAGGATTGAATCCAATCAATTCCTCATCTAGCTTACCCTCCCACTGCATATATTTTAATGAAATCTTTCTTGTTTAACAATGGTTTTGAGCCTACCCTTTCCAAGTGCCATTTCCTCCAGTGATTAAGGAATATTTGTTTCATTATTATTTTGGGGGGTAGGGGGATTTAAAGATAGAGTTCAGAGCCCTAAATCTTAAAAGATTCTATTAATTACCACCATTTAAAAGTATTTTCTCCCCCTTTTTTTAAAATAAAGGTAGTACATTGAAATAAAAGAAGTACTAAATATAGACAGCCTTGGGCACTTTTGTTCCTGATTGCTGTCAAGCTCCTTGTATAGACAGTTATCTTCTTAGCTATATCCTATCTTGTTTACTCTCCAACCACCTTCACTCTAGCTCATTTTCTGTCCTGACTGGAGACTTTGCCTAGATAACAGCCCATGTTGGGTCTAGAACTTCTACTCAGAGGTTCTGCTGTTCTCACCGGTAAATATTTTTATCTGGGCAAGATGCAATCACGATTCACTTTGTCTTTGGTCATCTCTCTAATCCATCATTTTTGTCATTTATCTATTCTCTGTCACCTACCTTTCCACTTCCCCTAAAAACTTTCCAGTTCTGGAATCATAATCCTATCACTACTACCACCATTTCTACTGGAAGAGGTATGTTACCCAAGTCCACTTATTAATCCTATAAATTTAAAAGACTTTGAAAATTTTTCTAAAATTTATTTTTTTATTCTGACCTTAATAAAAACCATATAAAATAGGTATTTATGTATACGTGTATGCATATACCTATCTATATATACATGCATATGCAAAAAATATGCATGTATGCATGTATATATATGGGCAGGTATGTATACATGCATGTATGTATATGTATCTTCTTGCATACACACATGTATGCATATACTCACACAGATATTCTGTTATATATGCATATACAACAGAAGAAAAAAGATGATACATGATATAATATATATATATATACACACATACACACAATATATATATTATATATATAAACTCATATAAAGCTTTCTTTTATTTTCAATTATACTAAATTATTCTGGAATTGCTTCTTTTCTGCATATTAAATAAAAGGATGAGCTTCATTTATTTCTCTTCTTATTCTATTTTACTACCTTAACCTTATTCCATTTCTTCAATTCTGACCCCTGATTTCCATTACAAATTGAAAAGAAAGTGAAGACCTTGTCATTAATCTGCGTAGTTAAGTAAAACCAATACCCAAATTAACCATTTGCAAAAATCGAAGTCTTATTCTGTGTTTTGGGTTTATCAACTTTCTTTTTTTTTTCAAGTTGTTACAAAAGTAATCAATTTTTATTAAAAAAAAAGCCATTAAAGTGAAGGCTCATTATCAACTTTCTTAATATGTGGAATGTTTTGTCATTAGCCCTCTGGAATCATGGTCTGTCATTGAATTCATCAGAACTCTCAAATATTTTTAAAAATGTTTTAAATAGTATTGCTTTTTGTAGGAATTATTTGCCTGGTTTTTCTCATTTTATTTTCCGTTACTTCATACAAGTCTTTCTTTTTTTTCCCCTGTGAAATCATCCATTTCATTGTTTTTTTAAAGTATGATATTTGTCAACCTGAAAAATACTATCAAAGTAGCAAAAACAGGAATCTTTAATGGAGGCTAGAGGATTGTAATCTGTGGCTGTCATACAGCACCAAAGTACTGGAATGCCCAAGAGAGGTAGATGAGGGAACAGTTAAACACACTTCAACCAAGAGGGAGTCTCATGGGAACTCCAGCTTCAGAAGCTGCCATGCAAGTTATTTTGCATAAAAATGAATGTCCATAGAGAAGGCTGGGGGAGGCTGGGGAATGATAACATCTGTTCAGAACTGAGGCTCTTTTCTTTTTTTAGCGGGTTTTAAGACTTCTCCTTTCACCTGGTTTTGATTGCTCTCAGGCAATTCACAGCTCTGGGATCAGGCAAGGTCGGTTCATAGTCAGCTGCATTTTACATGTTCCATTACATTTATATATCATAATTTGTTTAGATATTTCCCAACTGGTGGTACACTCAACTTCTCAATGCTTTCCTATAACAAAAAGAGATGCTATAAATATTTTTATGTGAGTCCTTTTTTGTTTTCTTTTATCTCTTTTGGCCATAAACCTAGTAGTGTTATAATTGAGTAAAAAGATATGCATACTTTCTTGAATTTTTGGGCATGGTTCCAATTTTCTTTAAAAAAATGTCTAAACTGATTCATAACCACACCAAGACTACATTTAAATCCCTGCTTTTCTACAGCCTGTCTAACAATTATCATTTTTTTTGTTGTTATCTTTGCCGGTCTGATAGATCTATATGGCACAACTACTAATTTACTTTAAATGCATTTCTCTTATATTCATAGTTCAGGTTTATTTTATTTTTACATTTCTTGAGAGCTTAGATTTGTTCCTCTAAAAACTTTTCCTATCCTTTTTCCATTTATTCATTGGGTAGTGGCTCTTATTCTTATAAATTTGAATTGATTTCATATATGGGATTATTTATATGCAGTATTTAATTTCTCTTTTAATTTGAGAGCTGTATTAGTTTGGTTGATTCAAAGTCTTTCCATTTTTTTATTGTAGAAATCTCCCCTTTTATCTTCTGTAGTCCCTTATATACTTTATTTGCTCATGAACTATTATATACTTTTGAAAGACAATTTATTTCTTGTTTCTCTAATTTACTTCTGATGGGATCTTTTAGTCATGTATCTTTTTTGGAGTTTATCTCTTTATATAGTATGAGGTATTATTATAGATTTAATTTCTCCCAGAATGCTTTTGCAGTTTTCCTAGCAGTTTTTGTCAAGTACCCAGTCCTTATCCCAGTAGTTGAAGTCTTTGGGTTTATGGAATACTATGCCATTGCACCCATTATGTCTTCCCCTGCTCTCCCTCTCTATTTTTTAACCAATTTCAAAACATTTTGTAGATTATTGTTTTGTTGTACAGCATGAGATCTGGTACTTCTAAGCCTATTTCCTTCATACTGTTTTTGTTATTTCACTTGAGATTCTTGACTTTTCTTTTACTCCAAATAAGTTTCAAAAGCTGTATTAAGTATGTTGTAATTATTTTAGTTTGTGTGGTGTTTAATATTTCATGATTATTTTCATTTTTATAGTAGCTAGCCTTTTCCATGAACAATTAAACACTCTTTATAGAAATACATGGTTCCTCCCCATGTCTTGGTAAGTAGACTTTTGAGTATTGTATACATAATGTCGTTATTTAAAATGAGGTTTCTTTTTTTACTCCTTATTCTGGCCAAAGCACTGTACTAGGTGTTGGAAGTAGGTTCTAGACACTCTACCCAGTCTTTTCCACACTATATTCAGAATCTTCTAGAGCTACCCATCATCCTGTGATTCCTCAGAAGGCAATGTAATTGGATTTTTTTCTGTTTTCACACACTTTACCAGTCTTCTCTGAATTCCAAGAAAGAATACCAAATGACTAAGCAATTACTCAATGAATTTCTTTAAAGACCAAATTTAAATTACTGTAGCCTTCAGGATATAATAATCCATTCAGCTTCCACTTACTACTCTCACCCACCTTTAAATACATTCCTACTCACTTAACAATGAATGTGAGTCCATTCATCCCAAGGATTATTTCCTCCACTGATTATTGAATATCTTTCTGTCATGACCTTCCCCTTAAATCCTCTTTTTCCTCTCCTGATTCTTACAAATTTCACTATTAAAATTAATCTGTATCTGTAAAACTTTCTTTTAATGTGTGATTTTAAATATAATTATGGATTCAAGCTTCCCTTTTCCAGGTCATATGAAATTAATGAAATACTATTCTTCTAAACCCGGCTCTTATCATCTTCCTCTTGTTTACCCTTGTTATACAGAAAAGAGCCTTCTTCCTTTCTACCTCAGTATATTCCTCTTTTCCTTCCATTCCCTTCTTCTCCAAAAATGGATTAAAATATAATAGAACTGCTCTCAGGTCCTCTTCCTGTCTTATTTTCCGACTTTTGAAGACACTAGGGTTTTGAAGGGCATATTTCTTTCTCCCTCTCATCCGCATTTTCCCTTATTATGTAAATAATCATCCTCTAGTACCTTCCAATGAATCAAATGTATTTACCTTTCTGTTTCTCTTTACTCTTTCATTTTCATTTCAAAGATTCTGTTCAATTTTGTCTTTTCATCAGGATTGTTGTTTTTAGAAATTCTCTATTATAGTAAAGTTTCATTCTCTATCTCTCTTCCTCTTTCTTTCTACCCTCTGTCACTCAAAGAATTATACTCAATTTTATGAGCTTTACTACCCATGATTGAAAGCCTTTATCTTTTGCCTTTCAGAATATGGAGACTTTCCTGTACCTTATGTTGGCAGCTGCCAGTGTCTGTGTGATTCTGATTCTGGCTGCCTGATTTTTAAGCTTTTTTTTTTTTTTGGCTTTTTGCAGGACTTTTTTTCTTCTTCCTGGAATTTCTAGATGTTGTTTATGGTGTTTCTGTAACTTTTCATTTGGGGGCTTCTTTTAGGAGACAATGAACCCATTCTACATTCACTTTGACTTTTGGTTCTAATAGTTTGAGGCAGTTTTCATTTACGTGTTCTTGCAGTATGGCATATTGGTTTTGATTATTGTTGTTCATGATTTTCATGTTGTTTGATGATTCCAAGATTATCTCTTCTTCACCTGGTTTCCAGGTCAGTTACCTGTGATAGTATATACCTGACATTTTCATTTGTTTCTACAGTCTTTTGATTTTGCTCAAATATCTCAACTTTTAGAGAATCTACTTTTTGTTTGACCTGTTCTGACTTTCAGTGAGTTCAGCTCTTGGGGTAGGCTTCCAAGTCCCTAGTCTAAGTTAAGGATAGACACTGCTGTTCTTTCCTCTTGGCTGTCATTTCCTTAATTTTGCATCTTACGTTTATTATTTAATTTCTTACATTTAGTGTGTTCATGACCTTTAAAACTCTACTTTTCTCTAAGACTTTACTTGAACTCACCTTCCAGATCACCTTTTGTACTTCTCTGAGTCCAAAACATTCCTTCATTATGTTTAGCATTTTCTTCTCTTTTTTTTAGATCTCTAGTCTCAATTTTTAAATGGGGGCTTTATGCTTGGGTCAGTTTCTGTTCCTTTCCATGATCTTGTATAGTATAGACAAACCCTACTTGGTTTTACAGGTGGTGTGGTGATTAGAGCACCAGTGGAGGAGTCAGTAGGACCTGAGTTCAAATCTCACCTCAGACACTTGTCACTCACTAGCTGTGTGACCTTGGGCAAGTCACTTAACCCCAATTGCCTCATCTTTGGTCATCTCCAGTCATCCTGATGAATATCTGGTCACTGGATCCAGATGACTCTGGAGGAGAAGTGAGGCTGGTGACCTGCACATCCCTCCCTCACTCAAAACAAAGTCAAGAGCAAGTCATGTCATTATTTCTCTGATGGCATGGTCTTTTTCAGCAATGAAGGATGAACACACACACACACACACACACACACACACACACACACACACACACACTTGGTTTTACATGTAGTTAAGGTCTAATCCTACTTTGTGCAGAAATTTTTAGTTTCTGATTCAGGGTCCTGGTGGCCTAAGCTCCTTCTGTTTCTTGCTTCTTGTGTAGTTACAAATACAGTGATGCTGGTACTGTCTCCTTATTAGCCCTCAGTGATTTGATTCATAGTAGTTTCCTTACTTATTTGTCCTGTGGTTTAATGATGGATTTTCCATTCCCTGGGTTACATGCCACCTAGGCCTGGGTAATGAGATTTTCCTGCCCTATTCTTACCTTATTTTTTGTTTTACTTTTGGCTAAGATGCCCATTTACTCTGGGCAGCCTGGGCACTGAACACCAGAAAGAGTGTGACATGCTGCCTAGGCACTAATCTCTCCTATTAAGCCTCCCTTGAAGCTGTCTGAACTCTAGAAACTAAGCTGACTAGATATTAGTTTGGCCCTGGATACTATTGGGTCTCTGGAAGATTTATTAGGTTCTGAGCTGCCTGAGAGTTAAGCTAAATGGGACCTGTTTTCCTTTGTCTTTGGCATTGGGTCCCTGCTTTGGATTCTTGTTTCCACTAAGAACTTCCACAGAATACTGACAAGCTTTTCAAGCAGCAGTGGACACAATAGAAGAGCTTATAACTCTTTCTACTTAGTTTTATCCTTTCTTTTTTGTTACTATTTAGAATTTTCTGAAGGTATTTATAGGGGACCTGGGCTTCCAGAATTGCCATGTAACTTTCCACTGTAAAATCCTGCTTCTTTAGTCACTATTCCTTTATATATGCTATGTTTTTTTGTTGGATTACATGCTCCTTCAAAACAGTAATTATTTTTTATTTTATATTTGCATGCTCAGTACTTAGTATGCTGCTTGGCACATGGTAAATGTTTAATAAATATTATTGTTTAATATAATTATTTAAACTTCTAGCATAATTTATTATTGATATTTGAAATTGTTTAGGGTCAATAAATAAATGAATTAGCAAGAATAAGAACTTTAGAATAAATTAGAATTTTAATGTAATAAGCCTAAAAGGAGAAGTGGACATCCTAGATGTTCCTATCTAGATTTAAAATATGTATTAGAAGCCAGTTGTTCAGGTTATGTGGTGCTTAAAATAATATCAATTACAGGATCATTTGTTCAGTGTAGTTTCAGATATTTTCTTTTTATCAGACAAATCCCACTTTCTGCCTCTTCTTCCTCACCTCCCACTCACTTTTCAAGACCCTTGAAAAGTCACTTAAGACCTCACCAGCATACAGTAGAATGTCCAAATCTGATAAACTGCTTTCCAGATTCTCCTCCTAAGAATGTTAGGCTAATTTGATGAATTTTCACCAATCTGTTATGCCTTAAACATTGAGCCCCCTCCTGTTATATCTCTAGATTCTCTCTTGAAGCTTTCATAAGTTCGGATAGTTTCAAGTACCATTTCTGTCTAGATAAGTAGGGCAGCCAGGTGATATAGTGGAGAGAGTGCCAGCCCTGGAGTCAGGAAGATTCTGAGTTCTAATCCTGCCTTAGGCATTTTTCAGTTCTGTGACCATGGGAAGGTCACCTAACTCTCTTTTCCTCACTTTCCTAATCTATAAAATGAGCTGGAGAAGGAAATAGCTGACTACTCCCATATTTTTGCAAAGAAAACCTGAAATCAGGTCACATAGAGTTGGACACAACTGCAACAACTGAACAACAAAATGTAGATGCATAAACAATCTGCACATCCAATCCAAATATCTATCTTTACCTGGTGGTTCCATTAACTGATTAGAACTCAAAATTTTTAGAACCAACTCATTATCTCATCCTTTACAACTTTCCAATTTCTGTTGACGTCATCATCTTTCTTCAGTCTCTCAAGTTAATGACCTTGAGGCCAACCTTGACACTTCTCTGTTTCCCACATCCAGACAGTCATTTCGTTGTCATTGGTTAAACATTTGCCACATCACCCCTTTCTATCTATTTACACTGATGCTACATTATTTCAGGCCCTTGTCACCTCCTGCCTAAACCCTTGCTATAGTCTCCTGATTTGGGTCTTTGCTTCCAACCTCTCCAAGCAATCCTCTACACCTGACAAATTGATATTCCTAAAGAAAAGGTTTGACCATATCACTCCCCTGTTCCAAAATCTTTCAGGGTCCTTATTGCCTCTGAGACACAAGATTAATTCTTTTATTTGACATTTAAAGACCTCTGCACTGTGTTTCCAGCTTTCCTTTGTTCAGGCATTTCATATTAATTACCATCCACCATCTAAATTAGAGGAAACAAGGTGGGGAAGTGGAGAGAGCCCTGGACCTTGAATGAGGAAGAGTTGTGTGCAAATTCAGCCTCAGACATTTCCCAGTTGTATGATCTGGGTAAAATGAATCATGTAACCTCTGTCTCAATTTTCTCATATGCAAAATGGGGACAACAATAGCACCTACCTGTCAGGATTGTCATGAAGATAAAGATGCAAGAGTATTTACGGAACAGCGCATCAGTGTTAGCTATCAGCATTACACTTGGGCAAAACTGGACTACAGAGTATTCCTTAAATTTAGTACCCTATGTGGCAGCACTATGCTTTCAGAAAACCTCTGTTTCCATCTCTCTCTCTTCTCTCTCTCTCTCTTTGTCTGTCTGTCTCTCTCTCTTTCTCTGTCTCTCTCTCTCTTTGTCTCTCTCTTTGTCTGTCTGTCTGTCTCTCTCTCTCTCTTGGTCTGTCTCTCTCGCTCTGTCTCTCTCTCTCTTTCTCTCCTCTCTCTTTGTCTGTCTGTCTGTCTGTCTGTCTGTCTGTCTGTCTCTCTCTCTCTCTCTCTCTCTCTCTTTGTCTGTCTCTCTCTCTGTCTCTCTCTCTCTCTGTCTCTCTCTCTCTCTCTCTGTCTCTCTCTCTGTGTCTCTCCCTGTCTCTCTCTCTTCTCCCTCTCTGTCTCTGTCTCTTTCTCTCTCTCTCTGTCTCCCTCTCTTCTCCCTCTCTGTCTCTCTGTCTCTGTCTCTGTCCCTCTCTGTCTCTGTCTCTCTCTCTCTCTCGCTCTCATTGTGATCACTTGGAATCTCCTACAATTCCCCTCAATCTCCTTCACTTCTAAGCCATCTCAACCTCCCTCCCTCCTTGTCTTTCCCCCTCTTGTTTTTTTTAAGTCCCAGGTTGATTCTTTACTAAGAGGGTAGTTGACTTCATTGCATCACTATAATAATTGACAAAATGATCTTTAATAAATTTTTTAGATCCCTTAAAAAAACACAACAGGTGAAATATTGTCAAAGAATGTCAAACCTTCTTTGTTAAATCATTCATATCAGACAGTTATTTTTTCCTTTCTGTACCATAAAAAGAAATATTTGGAAAGAAGTAATTCCACATACATATAAAGAAATAGTCCTTCACTTAAATAGCAGAAGTCATATTCCAAAGCAACTTAATACTATAGGATTCAATGTGTTAGATAGTCCTGTGTTACAATCCTTGTTTTTAACGAGTCATCTCACAGTGTATAACTAGAAAGCTAGTCTACAGAATATAGTAGAATAAACTTTTGCTTTTTGGATATATATTTACTAAAGTTCAATGAGGATTTAGATAGGAAAGCTGATGCCTCCTTTTGATATAACATTATATCTCTATATATATGTACATATATTTATACACATATATGTATATATACATATATACATCTACACACATATGTATATATTTATATACATCTACACATATGTATATATACATATATTTATACACACCTGCACATATGTATGTATATATACATACATACATCTACACACATGTATAATTTCATCAGCCCAAGATTTTGGTGCCTCCTTTTCGTGGCTTTGTCCATTCTTTCTGCTTGGAGAATAAGCCCAGGAGCTTACATGTAAAAAGAAAAGATAAAATGTTACCTCTAGAGCTCTCATCAGAGACAAACTCAAACCAAATATTCTAACAAAAGGCAAATTCACAATAAAGTAAAACATAGTAACAAATATGTAATGAGCTCCAGAAAGCATAAATCAATAATTGCATTCCAGCTTTGTAGAAAGGATGCTGCCCTAGATTCTAGCGGGAGACAATTTTGCTGCAGTATTTTGTGAACAGAGCTATCCTGTGGGATCAGGCTGCAGAGGACATTTCAGTGGGAGGACGAAAGCAATAGGAAGAGCAGTGTGATTCATGTTCAGCATCTCAAGTGGAGGATGGAGAGCAGGGACTGAATAGTGAAACAAAAGGAAGATATTCAGCATGCCAGGAAGGTTACTGTTGGAGAGCTGTTAGAATTATTGAAAAAGGTTAGTCTATGAATAAACATGCTTCATCAAGGTCTCTTACACATGCAAAGAGAGATGCTAATGAATAATAAAAAAAAGTGATGGGGACTGGCGAAAGAAATTAATGTTAATCTTATCCAAAGCAGATACAAATTAATATTGGAGCAACATTTTTGTAATCACTTCTCAAGGAAAAAATTCAATTAATGTGACTGAATCAATATTTCAAATCGGAGTCCCTTGAAAGTATACTTGTCTGTCCTCACATCAATGTGCTCTCCTGTGTGATCAGCCTCAGCTCATCAAGTCAGTACTCGGGGAGACTGCTAAATTGTCTGCTTTGGAGAAATTGCGTCCAGTTCTCGAAATCACAGAGCTGGGTTGCAGCGTTGCCTATGAGAAGCTTTTGGTAAGAAATAGTTGAGTTTAAAGAGAATAGTTATTATACAGAAAATAACTATAAATAAGTTTACCTTAAGCTTCAATATTTTATATTTTCTTTCCCCCCAGGAAATCTTTCTGTTTTCGGTAAACCGGGATGAATTTTTTCCCTCTGTACATAGGAGCATGTCATCAATTAGATCTCTACATATCTATGTGATATGATCAATGTGTCTATATGACATTGTTCCCTGACTGATCTGCACAGAACAACATATACTATGATGAAAAGGAAGCAGACAGGTTTAACTTGATCACAGAGGAAACAATTTTGAAAAGCAAAGTCGAAATAGTCTTCTGGGGCTGAGTTTAATTCAAGTCTGTGTCATGAGATACTTTGATGACAGGAAAATGAAAATGAACACACCCGACAAAAGCCCTGGAATTATAGTAAATGTGTGGGAAAAATACAAAAATATCATGAAAGGGGTTTTGCTTTCTGCTAGTTGGTCTTTTTGTCCCCCTTTTGTTGGTAGTTTCTAGATAAGTTTTATACAGCCAGTGATTTCTCTTGTATACCATACAATATGAATGCCTGTCATATTTTGTTTAAGGTGTCAGGGACTTAGGAAAAGTTTATGAAACTAAATGGACTCCTCGAATAAGTGATTCACAGTTGACCAGAATGTATTGTTTATATTGTAATGCCTTGACAATTTTATATAATAAGAGACTCTAACACCACCCCACTATGATAGACAGGAAGCGTTTGAAGCATGGCACAGTTGACAAATAAGCTTGTGTGTGCTTGTTTTCCAAACCAAATAGTGATCTGTAGAGAATCATCCTATTAAAACTACCATGTAGACAATCTCACTTCTGTATTTTTAATAGACAAGATATCATTCCTATAATGAAAGAAACACAAAATGTGTTCCATGGAGAATGAACTCCCTCAAGGTGCCAGGATTTGTCTCATTACATAAAGCTTTTCCATCACCATTGCAATACCTCTCTTCTCATCTCTGCTTCTCATCTGAGTGGAGAAATTTCTGTCAACAGTGTTAGCCTGGCTAAACCTGCACAACACTGAAGGGGGATATGTTGTGGATAAGATTACTTTTTCCCATTTATGTAGAAAATTATACACAGTGTTTCTGCTTTAAAAAGGATTACTCTGTGATATGGGCAGCATTTCGTGCTCTCATTAAAAGAGACAGACTACAATTTTATTTCTCTAAAGAAGTCAAAGTATGGTGGGGATGGCTATCAGAAATTTCAATGCTGTCACATTCACGAGGGGAAAATCAGCACTTGTGTATTCTCATCAGATGCTTTTTGATAACTAACAGCCCAAACCTGTCCCAAATAGCTTCTCACAGCAAGCAATACTACCAACTGCTTCAATCATTTTTGATAGAGAAAGAAAGTTAATATAATGAAACAAAATGAACTACGTGAAGTGATATCAAAGTTGAGTCACTAACTGACAGACACAAGGACTTTCTGGGAGAAGGCAGCTGCAATATTCTAAGTTATTTTTTCTCATCTCTAGGAAGCTTTTCTCATCTTCAGTTTCCTCATAGTTTTCAGTTCACATAGGATGCTACTGCTGCTGATGCTGCTGCTGATAGTGAAGACCGAGATGACAATTAGTCACATTTATAGGATCATAGATTCAAACTTCTCTGAAAAGAACAGTTAGAGACCTTCTAATCCCAGGTCCCACCTCCCCTTTTATAGATATGGGGATTGAGGGCCAAGAAGGCGAAGCAATTTGGTCCTGGTGAAAGAGCAGATAGAGCGTCAGGTCTGGAGTCAGGGAGCTCATCTTCCTGAGCTCAAGGCTGGACTCAGACACTTGCACTCATGTGACCCTGAATCAGTCACCTGATCCTATGTGCCTCAATTTCTTCATCTGTAAAGGGAATGGTACATCGCTCTAGTGCTTTTGCCAAGAAAATCCCAAATGGGGTCACAAAGAATCAAACATGACTGAAATGATTAAATAAGAGCAAGTAAAGCAAGTGTGCAAATCCAGGCTTTCTGTTTAGAAGGTTCATCGAATTTCCACTATATTGTGCTTTTATATCAATAGGGGTATCACGTTCCCTGTTTATGAGTGCATATTTAAGATGTGCATATTTAAGAATGATGTTCCTGCAATTCCATGTCTAAGTTACCAAAAAGATGACTGATGGCCTTTATATGTGACAGAAGTCTCTCCCTTCAGGAGATTTCTCTAAGATAATGAATTTTAAGAAAATAGGTTCTATCAGGTCTAATATAGGAGCATAAAGAAAACATTGAGTCTAATTTTGCCTAAAAATAGTTCTGCAGCATATCAAAAAATTGAAATCAAAGACTCTCAAATAAAAGTTGCCTCGTCATTCAGAGCTGAAGATATTACAAGATCTCTGAAAAGTCAAAGTAACAGAGAGACTGACAGGTGGAGAAACAGACACAAAGCAAGATATTGAGACTAAAGACAGAAACACAGAAAAAAAATAGACAGAAATAGAACAAGATGAAAAGGGGCTATCACATTTGAATGTTTTTAGGGAAAAAACACTTTCTTTTTCCTTACAGAACAGTATCAGTCCATCAATTTAAGTATTTGCCAAAGTATTGTAAAAATATATAGGGCATGGTGTAAGGGACAGAATTGGGCTTGGAATTAAAATAAGCTAGGCTCAGATCTCACATTTGATATGTCTTGTACTAGGTGACTCTGGCTGAGTCTTTTTACCTCTATGTTAAATTCCTTTGGACTTATCTACAAAGTCACAGAAAAGGTGTTATCTAAGCTTGGGGAAATGATCCCCCACAGAGGATCTTTGTTGTGAAAGACAGTGTGTTATAATGGTTAGATTGTTGTCCTCGAAGCTAGGAACTTCTGCTTCCAAAATCTACCAAAATTATCTGATTTTTGCATATTCACAGAAGCCTTGTAGCATAACCCTGAAAAGTAGCAAGGTAATAGTGGATTAGAGATCTTGCCGTCAAGACCAGGGACATCTGGGTTTAGATTTCCCATTTGGAAGATATTGGCTGTGCATCCCTGAGCAAGATGCTTAGTCTCTCAGTTCTAGGTAGCTCATTTCTTACCCTAAATACCTCTTTAAGACTACAAATTTCAGGAAAGGCATTGATGTACACTGGTAGAGGGAGTTTTCTCGGTTGGGACTTCCCTGTATTAATGAAATCACAAGTTCTGTCCCTTCCTTTATTCTATGACCCTCCCAAATTGTTGTGACGCTATTAAGAAGAACTAGAGTTACTTTAGAAAATGAAAAAAATCTGGGGAAAGAATAATTAGCAATTTGGTTACTGTTTTTGGGTTATCACAAGGATAATACTTACTACTCAAGAACAACAAGTCAGAATTTTCTCAATTTCATTAATGACCAATCAAGGAGTAAAATGTGTCATTTCTATTGCTAGAGTTTGACGATTGCAAATCTTATGTGATTATAAAAACAACCAAGAAAACATAATCCATTCGATTTTATCTGAAACATAAATTGTTTTCTCATATTCCATTGCACAGCTGGAATAAAGTACATTCTTATAGGACATGCAAGGAAAGCCCAAATATCTTTAACTTACCCATAATTGAATGTTATTTTTTTGATTAGTAGATAGAAGTACCAGTTATGATATTTATTAAATCTTGGATAAATTATCTGAATGATTGATAAGCAAGAAAAAGCCATGCTCATTAAATATGATTTCATGGACAAAACATCATCTTACTTGCATCTGCAATCAGGTCAGGGGAAGTAGATATCATTTATGTCAGATGAAACTAAAGTCTCCCTTTTATATGAATCAGAAGTTATTATTATGTTTTAAGTAGCACATTCTATCATCCATTTGTTATTTCCAGGAAAGAAAATGCTATTTTTTCCCTAATACTACTGTCATGTTTAGAAGCCTAAGTCCTTTGCAGGCTCGAAAGTGAATAGTATTTTAAGCTCTTAATCCTAGTTCTTTCCCTGTCCCCCCATTATTGTAAGAGGATCAAAAACTTTCATAAGAGAATAACCAGGAAACAACTGAAGTTTTACAGAATGACAGGTTTAAGAGGCACTCACAGTATCAAGGGAAACCCAGGAAATCTTCCCTTTATATGTAAAGCTTTCCTGTGTTGTGAGTTCTGTGATGTTCCCAGATCTCATACAGACAGTGTAATGCTGCATTGGAACTATTATGTGCTGTGTCAGTCAGATAAATCCCCACTTTGCTACTTGGAATCATATACCCCCAAGATATTGTTACAAGAATGGCTATAAAATTTGAAAAAAAAGGATCTCAACACCATCTTTGATAAACCATTTTAGTTCTTCCAGTTCAGAGCAATTATGAGAGTGATTGAGAGTGTGAAAGACAGATTCTTTCAATGGAAATGTCAACAGGTCCTCACATTAAAAAGAGTCTGAGGTATGTGGCTTTCCAATTCCAGGAGTTTGTGCCAATATTTTCAACCTTGCATACTCACTGAAAAGCATATATAGGTGAGGGTAGGAGGATCCATTAGATTTTCAGTTCACTTCAAACCAAGAATAAGTGTGACTGAAAAACGAACTGAATTCTGAGCCGGTCAGGAAAGTCAGCTTTCTGAATACAAATGAAATAATGAAAATAGGACCACTAAGGAGTAGATCAGTTCAGCCTGTTTTCCATTTGAAGTTTTGGCAGGTGGAAGATGCAAGTACAAATAAAGGATAGTAGACCCCTAAATGAGACCAGCGTGGGTAAAGGGCTTAGCATTAATAGTTTATGAGATTTACACATTCTTGGTTAGCCCACACCAGTGTATTGCCTTCCAGTAGTTGTCATTGAGCTCTCAATTATTTGGGGGCTGAGAGAGAGAGAGAAAAGTGTTGAACTTTGTCTTTCAGGGGGATCATATTCTAATACATGGTGTGATTGAATCTGTGTAATCAGAGTAAGCTTCTTCACTGTATAAAAATAATGACAACTTCAAAAAAGAAATGTAGAGAACTCAATACAGAGCATCATTAAAGAAGAAATTATGGAGAAGGCCTATTTCATTTCTATAAGACAATCTTAGGTAAGGAAACATCCTTCCATAATGTAACTTGGAGATATATAAAGTTGCCCAGAGCATCAAAGGTTTAAGGGACTTTTCCAGGGTCACATAGCCTGGAGGTGTTGGAGGCAGACTTTCCCAGCCTTCAGAACAGCAACCTAGGTAGCCACTATAACACACTGCCTTTCAGAACAAAGTCTTACTCACCTGAGAGTAATTCCTTACCTCTGCCTTCCACTCCTACCTGACCTGAAATTCCACCTAATAGAGTTGCTCTTCCATGTTAGACAAAAGGAAAACTAAAGAAGGGAGTGAGTATAGTGCTTTCACATATTTCTGACTAAAGGCACCCTGACTTCAGCCCTCAGAGCTCAGCTAACTCATGTTTTTGTGGCCTATAAAATCGATCCCTGGAAAGGTTAAATGACTTGTCATGGGTTACACATGTTGTGAAGTGAGGAAGATAGAATGAAAACCAAAGACCTTTGACCTGATATGTACTTTTCTTTTTACTGTTCTAATCTGGCCTCTACCACACCAGCTATGTGACCTGAGGTTGATACTTAACCTTTTTGATGTCTGCTGATCTGGAAATTGAAATGTTCAGTCAATATGATCTCTAAGTTCTCTTGTTGTATCCTACCATTTGTGATCCCATCTGGGCTATTTTTGGCAAAGGTACTGGAGTAATTTGCCATTTCCTTCTCAGCTTATATTACAGATGAGTAACTGAGCTAAATAGGGTTAAATGACTTGTTCAGGGTAATACAACTGGTAAGTGCCTTCCAGATTCCAAACTCAGTGTGCTATCTACTGCATCACCTAGCTGCCTAATGGTCTCTCCTAAGATCCTATAATTCTCTTTGATCCCCTTTAGATCACTGTTAAAATGCCTATAATCTGAGAGCTAAGGAGAATTCTACAAATCTATTTTTTGCTTTTGTGAATTACTACCTTATCAATCAAAGATTCCTTTGCTTGATCAATTAATTTTCAGCTTGAAAGGCATGAAAACTCTATCTCTAGGAAGGTGGAAAAACTCCAAGTAAATATGAATGGAAGTCTAGGAACTGTCGAGGACTAAGTCCATGGTAAGGATTGGTGAGGGAGGTCCATATTAACTATACCACTTCATTTTTATATCAATTATCTTTCTCCCACTATAAACTATGAAGAAAGCTACAACATGCCAGACTTGTTCATTAAAAAAACTCTTTTCTCCAAGGTATTTTTACCATCAGTAGTAACAAGAGCCTCTAGTAAAGTAAATTCAACTAAATAAATAAATTTTGCTGAAACAGCTATTTAACGAAAAGTCATGGGATCACATATATGGAGTTAGAAGGGACTCAGAGGTCCTCTGATCCAAATCCATCAGTTTACTAAAGAGGAAACTGAGGTCCATGGAAGTTAAATGAAATTTGACTGTAAAAGTGAGAAAAAGTTTAGGATAGTTTGAAGGTATGACAGAGTCAGGTATGTGGTTTTTTGTTTTAAAACTAAGGAAATCAAGAAGTGTAGGGCATGACTAAAGGTACCTGGAAGGAGCCTGTACAGTTTTCCTTGCAGAGAATATGATAAGGGATGAAATCAGTGGCACAAACAGAGAAGATGTCTTTTGCAAGGGGTGAAACAAAGAAAAGAAGACTGAGGAATGGTGTAGAATGGTTCTGCAGTGAAAAGTAGGAATAAGAGGAAGTTAGTTCCTGAGAGGCAGAGTAGTACAGTGAAAAGAATACTGATTCTTGAGTCAGAAGATCTAGTTTCAAGTATGGCCTCCAATACTTACTGACTCTGTGAATAATCTTGAATAATTTTCACTTAATTCCTCCAGTCCCCAAAAGTTCCTCAAATCAAAAATGAGAGGATTCACTAGTTGAGATTATATAACATAAATTAATATCAGCTAGGTGGCACAGTTGATGGAGTCCTAGGCCTGGATTAGGAAGACTTAAATTTGGCCTCAGACACTTATTAGATATGTGACCTCAGGCAAATCACTTAACCCTGCTTGCCTTAGTCTCCTCATCTGTAAAATGAACTGGAGAAGAAAATAGCCAATAACTCCAGTATTTTTGCCAAGAAAATGCTGAATGAGTCATGAAGAGTCAGATACCACTGAAAGGACTGAATAATAAAAGTCTTAATTAACATAGCTACTGACTTATTCCAAGAGATCTCAATAAATATTACTGCCCTCTGGATTTTATATTTGGGACTCTACACTATGGTAATCTTACTCTCTCTATGAGAATGACAAAATAAAGTTTACCAAAGGACTGTAATGTGTGGCACTATTTACGGCTTGTGTAACCTTTGTCTGGTCACAACATATTTCTGAGCCTTTTAAGATCTTTATTTTGAAATGATGTTCTTGGACTAGCTGATCTCCAAAGTCCTTTTTCATCACTAAAATCTACAATATTATATTTTTCCCCTCTAGTAACTGATACCCAGAAGTGATAGAGATAAAGGGAGATGGAAGATAAAAGTGAGGGAGAACGAATGATTAAAGGGCGCAAGCTCTCAGAGGAGAACAGAAGGAATGAGATAAAGAGAAGTAGTACATGAATCCTTCAATATATCTGACTGCTCTTTCTCAAAATCCCTTGCTAGATCATCATCTACATTCTGGCTCTAAAGGATGAATGTTCTTCAAACACTTTCTCCTGCATTATATTTCTATCTTAGAGTTAAATGAAAATATTGATGAAGCTATCAGACGATATAACATAAGGGTTTTCCAGTGACAAGATGTGCTGTACTCTTTGAGTAGATAGAAGGATTATTCCATTTTTATACATAGCATTGTAAACTTGACATACTTTATTTATAATAGTCAAAACAAAAGTTCTTCTTGTCCCCTCAAATATACCTAAAGGAAATAGGACAGCTAGGTGGTGCAGTGGATAGAGCACCAACGCAGGAGTCAGGAGGACCTGAATTCAAATCTCACCTCAGACACTTGACACTCACTAGCTGTGTGACCTTGGGCAAGTCACTTAACCCCAATTGCCTCATCCTGGGTCATCTCCAATCATCCTAATGAATATCTGGTCATTGGATTCAGATGGCTGTGGAGGAGAAGTGAGGCTGATGACCCTGCACAGCCCTCGTTCACTCAAAACAAAGTCAAGAGCAAGTCATGTCATTATTTCTCTGATGGCATGGTCTTCTTTGGCAACGAAGGATGAACACACAGAGATGACTGTACCACCTAGCTTTCTAACATAGAAGTTTACAGAAATAAGGACGAGGTGATGGTAGAATGGCTGACCCGTTAATCTTACTCTCATCTGAACTAGTCAAAGGAGGGAAGAATACAAGCATACACACAAATATATTTCACTCAGTAGAGAAATGAGGGAAAAGGAGAAGGAATTAGATGAAGGACTGTTAAGGGAGGGATTAGTACTGAGCAAAACAAACTCTAAAGATGTACACAATATTTCTCTTTAAGGTGTCAAAAAATGGAAATCTGAGGAGCTGTCTATCATTCAAAGACCAACTAAGCAAATAATACATAAATATGATAGATCACTTTTGTTGTTCATGAAAACAAATCCCAAAATCTGAAATAGTTTTAGAAAGAAATGTATTACCTTAATAGGTAGAGGAGCATGAGCTGGAAGGAAATGTGATTCCCTATTGTCCAGATTCTGGAAGGTTTACATTATAAAGTATTTTGACAAGGTTACTATCACAAAGAACCACTAGTACACATGCCAAAGGGCAAATTGTAAACAAGCTATATTGAGAGATGTATCATCAGCCAAGTTTGGGTGGGATCATAAATACAACAGGAATTCTATTAGGATCTTATGAAGAGAGGAAACAAATCCCAAAGAGCAACTTATAAAATGGCAATAATATTGTAAAAATAAACAATTTTAATTGGATTAGGGAACTCTAATCCAAGTAATGGTTAAACCATGATTCCCAAAGGACTAATGATAGCACAGGCTATCTATAAACTGATAAAGAAGTGGAAGACTCAGAGTATACTGAGACATAATATACATACATATATGCACACAGACATGCTTATACACATACACACACAAGCACACACACACACACACACACACACACACACATATATATATATATATGCCCATGAAAGAATATTACATATAGAAGTTAGTGGTATGTGGGAGCAAGTGTTAGTAGAAAATGTTTTTGCTTGACTATATCTGCTTTGTAAAAGGGATTTTGTTTTGATTTTATTCTCATATTAGAGAGGTAAAGGCAGTAGTTTCATAACTGAAAACAAAATTGAACAGTAATTTTAATAAAATATATTTTTAAAGGTAGAGTTTCTATCTCAGGAAACTTGTCAGATTTAATAAGATCATCATCAATAAACATCTATTAAACACTACCAGATGTGCACTGCACATACAAAGGAAGGTAGACATATGGTCCTTCTCAAGGAATTATAATGGCAGAGAAAATATTCAAACTACATATAAACAATATGTATACAATGTAAACAGGAGGTAAACTTATAGGGAAGCCACAAGTCCTATTTAGAGTTCCTAAGGAACAAAACAAGAATAAGCCCAAGGTATTACATTTTTTTGGGGGGGTGGGGAGACAGGTAGTTGGCACGGTGGATTAGAATGCTTAGAAGACTTACCTTCCTGAGTTCAAATCTGGCCTCAGATACTTACTAGCTGTGACCCTGGGCAAGTCCTTCACCTGTTTGCCTCAGTTTCCTTATCTGTAAAATGAGCTGGCAAAGGAAACGATAAACCACTCCAGTATCTTTGCCAAGAAAACCTTAAATGGTTCATGAAAAGCTTGCCATGACTGACTAACAGCAAATGACTGTTTTTTTAATAATGGCAAGGGTACAAAAAGTGTGTTATTATGCAGAAAGTCTTTGGAAAGAGAGGGAATGGGGGAAACCAGAATATGAACCTGAAAGAAAGAGCTGGAGCAAGAATTAGTGACGGTCCAACTTCAGGTGGGTTTTAACTATATTCCTCTTTTTTTTATTGTCCAGATGCCTCTTCGTTCCCTCTGAGAGCTCTGAAAGATTGCTATGGGGTTGAAATCTAATGTGTGTCATCTTTCTTGTACAAATCAAACACTTCCACCCCCACTCATAGCCAAAAATACAACAATAATGGTCCTTCTCAGAGTGTTTCAGCTTCCCTTTGCCAGCTGGAGAGTGTCATAAAAATATTCCTCCAATTATTTCAGAGACTAAAGAAGAAAAGAAAAAAAAGCAAAGAAAAAGGAAAAAGGAAAGAGAGGGAGAGGAGAGGAGAGAAAGAAAAGTTTCAAGTTCCCACAAAGAGGAAACTCACAAAGTTTTTGAGGGCAAGTACATACACACATACATATATAGGTATGTATATATATTTTCTTATGGAAAGACTTTAGACCTTACTAGTGAGAATTCTTTAAAACATAACTATTCTTTGACTTATTCCAAAAACATCAGAGAGTAAGCAGAAGAGTCACCTCCTTATGTCACCGTGCCAGTAAGAGGATTATCTGTGGGAAGGTTTGTGAAGTAACTCTAAATCCTGAAATCCTCAGACAAAAGGTATGAGATAAACATGAAAAGAATATTGAACCTCATTTTTTAGTGGTCTCAAAATGACTTCCTTGTTACAAAACCTAAGAGGCCTGTTTAAAGTGCTCCTGCTATGAGGTAACCTCTCATGAGCATCTCAAGTGCAGCCCATTCCAACTTCTCCGCACAGATAACTTGAAGTCATCTTCATAGACTCCTAGTAATGTCAATCTAAACCAAAGGCAATACCCCTATCATTGCAGATGTTCAAAAATGACTTCACCCAAAGAAGAGTCAGGAAAAAATATTTCTATGTGAAGGATAAAATTAACTGTTTAAAATTACACCATTTAAAGGCTAGTTTATGCTAAGCATAGGTGACATTCATTGCTTGACTAATCAACATATAAAAGTAACATCTATTTCATATATCACCTTAGGAGATAATTTCCAAAGTATTTTCACAAAATTATTGCCATTCATTTAATTTTTACAAATGTGGGTGGACATCTTGAACTCAATGCTTGGTAGACCCTTCACACTGAATATGTGCAAAAGAAAATACATTATCTTCTCCTCTAAGGGGTCCATTATCCAACTTCCCCATGTCCATCATGTGCACCACCATTCTCTCTGTCTCTCTGCCAGCCTTACAACCTCAGTGCCACCCTGAATGCCTCACTTACACTCCTTCCACTTAGCCAGGTAATTGCCAATTCTTGCCATTCCCACTTTTATAACATCTCTCATATACATCCCCTTCTTTCATTCACATAACTCCAGCCTCTTGCATATCCTCATCACTTCATGTCTAGCTAATATACTCCCAAATAGTTATCCTGTCTTCAAATCCCTACACGCTAGTCTTTCTTCCACTCACTCACCTGAAAAAATTAATTACTTCATCATGAAAACACGTAGAGCATTACAAATTTGTACTTTCAGGAGAATTTGGAGAAAGCATAGTCTGATCTCATTTTACAGATGAAAAAAATAAGGCCTAGAAAGATTAATTGACAAAAAGACAGCAGATCTGATATGTTGAAATGAATCTTGTTTGTCTTGTTTCTAATGCTCTAAAATACACAGTCATTAAATTGTGGAAACATTTTATGAATAAATTCAAAGTAATAATTACACTTTTCAATGTGTATGATTGTTGTCTTCATCTTCAAAGAGGACCAAAATGACATCATCCTTGTGAAGTGTTATGTCAGCGTGTCTGACTGTGGCTGATCAGACCAATACGAGCTTGGAATGTTCTATCACAGGTTGGGCAAAGATAGTCCATATGAATATTTGGGTGGATATCCCAAATTTGCACATCCTGCATTTACTTTGTGCTGTCTCAATTCTGCTTTACTCAAAGAGCACAGTACTTTTTCTTACGTGGACACGCCATGTTGAGTGGTCCAGTGCCAGTGACTCCCATGTTGCACAGTTAAATCCAAAGTTCTTGATAGAGTTCTTGTATCATTTCTTCTGGCCACCATGTGATCACCTGCTCCATGCAAGTTCTCCATAAAATAGTTATTTTGGCAAGCATATATTTGGTATTTGAACAGTGTGGCCAGCCCATTGGAGTTGAGTTCTCTGAAGCATAGTTTGAATACTTGGCAGTTCAACTGGAGCAAGGACTTCAGTGTCTGGTACCTTATCCTGCCAGGTGATCCTCAGAATCTTCCTAAGACAGTTCAAATGGAAACGATTCAGTTTCTTGGCATGGCACTGGTAGACTGTCCATGTTTCACAAGCATATAACAATGAGGTCAGCACATAAGCTCTGTAGACCTTCAATTTGGTGTATTCAGGGAGGACCAGTACCTTTGGCGTCATGACTGCCGAACCCTTTTCAGAGCTCTTTCCACCTTTGGTTTCCTCCTGTTCTGCCTAACTCTCACCTGTGCCTCCAAGAAGCTGTAGCATGCATAGCAAGCACATCCAGTAAACCCTTTAGGCAGACAGGCCAAACCAGTTTGAGGGTAACCAAGGGTTCTTAAATCCATTGATGAGTTAGGGGATGTCTACCCCAAGCATATGAAGACTTCATCTGGTGGAATGGGATGAGAACAATTTGTCCCAACAGCCATGAAGGCAGATGAAGCATCCAGTGTGGAGTGCTTAGAGCTTGGTTAGACACCGAAGACGCCAAGGTCATCCACTGCATGCCTTTGCCAATCATTTTGACTCCATCCTGCCACTGGACTATGATGATTCTGGAGAAGAGAGTGAGGCTGACAACTTTGTGCAATTCTGCCTCATTTAAATCCAATTTATGCATGAATCAAAAGACATCACCCATATAATTTCACCATTCTGCCCCCAAGTCCTGTGGTGACAGGCAAGTGATGAAGCAGCAGGTGTGGATACACTGGGAGCTGTAGTCATGACCCTGCACACAGGTTACCCAGGTCACAGAGTCATTTCTCACTGGAAGCCACAGTGGGACTTGGCAGCCTCCTTGGTGTCTTAGCAACCTGTTAAGGATTGCATTGCTCAAGAAATGGTGTGAGGAAGGGGACTAGGAAAAGTGCCCTAAACATTCCCTGCTTACCCAACCCTGGTCTGGTTACCATGGCAGGTGGGGAAACCCACTATGTGGGCAAAACACACAAAGAAATACGACAACATCTGTAAAGATGATTCTACTCACCATTGGCACATTGAATGTGCGCACACTAATAGACAACACAAAATCCAGTAGACCTGAAAGAAGAACTGCTCTTGTTGCAAGAGAACTCAATAGGTATCACATCCAAATAGCAGCTCTGAGTGAAACAAGGTTGGAAAATGAAGGCCAGCTTACTGAATTTGTAGCTGGAAGCACCTTTTTCTCAAGTGGGCACAGTGAAGGGGAGCGCTGTGAAGCTCACATGGGTTTTGCAATGAAAACTAATCTAATCAGCAAGCTGGCATGCCTGCCAAAAGGAGTGAATGACAGGCTCATGAAGATGGAGTTGCCACTTGCAGGAAAATGCCATGCCACCATTATCAGCACCTATGCTTCCACTATGGCAAACCCTGATGAAGTCAAAGACCTAGAGACCATAATCACCAATATGCCAAAAGAGGACAAGCTTATAATTATGTGTGACTTTAATGCTTTCAATGTGTATTATGTGAAGAAAAAGTATATTTAAGCTACCTGCCCCCATCGCACCATCATCCCACAAAAAAGAATTACTCTCTAATTCTTTTGTAATCTTTCTTCTTTACTTTACTCCTTCTCTGACAGTCATTCCAAGATTTTCCAGATTGGTAGAATATTCAGGGACTTATGTAATCCCTGATATCATAACTTTTGAGAACTCTAGGTCAACTCATACCAGTAGGATATAATGGTACCTTTCTCAACACCTACACTTTTATTTCAAGACTCCACTTGATCACAATGTTCTGAGTTTTAAGATTCTTTTCAGTAGTGATGACTGTTAAATTTGCCACAGTCCTTTAATTAGTCAGACATACAATCTTTGAAGGAAAGACAGTGTTCATCTTTTATAGCAGAGATGGACTCTGTGGAAAATTGGTATATCACATTAAAGACTGTAGACGCACAAAAGGCTTTTATGTTTGTGTTTTGTCAAATTTACTACCACTTATTAGGAACACACCTCTGGTTGTGTGTTTATGACCCTTAGTATTATTTTGCATTTATATAGCATTTTGAGGTTAACAACGACAAGTTGCAGTCAGTTTTATTAGTTATATCCCACATAGCACCCTGGTGAAGTAGAACAACATTATTGTTTCTATTTCATAGATGAAGAAACAAACACAAAGAGGTCCTGGAAGAATAAAATTATTCCCCTCAACATAATCAGAATTAAGGGATATTACACCAAGGTCCATTAGTGAGCCAATAAACCAAGCCAGTAAACCCACTTGAAGAACAATAAGGACTTCAGCTGTGCTTTCTGTCTTAACACAGTTAAGATTTGCAAGTATTTGCTGAAAGTAACCCCACTATACTTTCCCTTTGTACAGTAGCTTATTGAAAATACCCAGAGCACAGAAATCTATATATCACTTATTCAGGAATGTGAAAATATACAAAAGTTGTTGGATGGCACAGTGCATAGAGTACTGGATCTGGAGTCAGGAACATTCATCTACCTGAATTTAAATCTGTCTTGGAAAAAATCTTGATTGGAGAAAACAATTCCTTAAAAAATTTAATTGGCCAAATTAAAAAGGAGGTACAAAAGTAACTAAAGGAAATAATTCCTTAAAAATTAGAATTGGTAAAATGGAAGATAATGGCTTTATGAGACATCACAAATCAAACACAATGAAAATAATAATTCAAAAGAAAATGTAAGATAACTCATTGAGAATACAACTGACCTGGGAAGTAGATAAAGTTTAAGCCAAATTGAAACACCATTTGACTATCTGAAAGCTTTGATTAAAAAAAAAGAGTCTGGACAGAACCTTTCAAGAAATTATCAAGGAAAACTGCCCTGATATCCTAGAAGGAAAGGGTAAGGTAGTCATTGGATGAAACCACTAATGACCTTCTGAGAGAGATCCCAAAATCAAAACTCCAAGGAATAGTGTAGTCAAATTCTATAATTATTAGGTCAAGGAGAAACTACTGCAAGGAGCCAGACAGAAACAATTCAAATATCAAGGAATCAAAGTCAGGATTACACAGGATTTAGCAGCTTAAAGATTAAAGGATCAGAGGGTTTGGATTATGATCATCTGAAAAGTAAAGGAGCTTGGGTTACAACTAGGGATCAACTAACCAGAAAAACTGAGCATAATCTTTCAGGTAAAAAGATGGATATTCAATGAACTAAGGGGATTTCAAACTTTCCTGATGAAAAGATCAGAATTGAACAGAAAATTTGATCTCCAAATACAATATTCAAGATAAACATTAAAAGGTAAATGAGAAGGAAAAAAAAACATGAACACACATAAGTATATTGTTCATAAGGTTAAACTGTTTACATTCCTACATGGGAAGATGATACGTAAAACTTCTGAAAATTGTGTATTTATTATGAGAGTTAGAAGGGAATATTCATTGACAGAAGATGTGGGTTTTATGACACAGATATATATGATCCTGATACTTAAACTAGGAAGAGCCAAAACAGAGAAAGGAAATTATAGATTAATTTCCCCAATGAATATTGATAACAATATTTTACTTCTTTTTACTTTTTAAATGATTAATTAATTTATTTTAGTTTTCAATATTCACTTTCACCAGATTTTGAGTTCCAAATTTTCTCCCCATCTCTCTCCTCCCACCACACCAAGAAGAGTTTGAAGAGCTAAAAATATTATCTATCCACATAGGAATGTAGACACTTCAACTTTGGATAACTAGAATAATAGTCTATGACCAAGTAGAATTTAAACCAGGAATTCAGGGCTTGTTCAATACTATGAAAACTATCACCATAATTGACCATATCACTAACAAATCTAACATAAATTATATACTTTTTTCAATAGATACTGACAATGTTTTTGATATAATACAGCAGCTGTTCCTATTAAAAAACAACAACAACACTAGAGTGCATAGGAAAAAAGGAAGCATTCCTTAAAATGATGAGTCTTATGTATCTACAACCATCAGAAAGCATTAGATGTAATGGGGATAAGCTAGAACCATTCCCAATAAGATCAGGGTGGAGGCAGGGGGACAAACAAGACTGTCCATAACCACCACTGTTATTCATTATTGTACTAGAAATCTTATCTTTAGCAATAAGACAAGAACAAGAAATGAAAAGAATTAGAATAGGCAGTGAAAAAGCAAAACTACCATTTTTTTTTGCAGATATTATGTTATATTTGCAGAAACCTAGAGAATCAACTCATATGATTACTTGAAACATATAACAACTTTAATAAAGTTGTAGGATATGAAATTAACCCACATAAATCATCAGTATTTCTATGTATTGTTAAAAGCCTAGTAGCAATAAGAAGAAAGAGAAATTCTGTTTAAAATAACTATAGATAATATAGAATATTTGGGAGTCTACCTGCCAAGGCAAATGCAGGAACTATATTCATATAGTTCACAGCTACGAAACACTTTTCACACAAATAAAGGCAGATCTTAACAAACTGAAAAACCTCAATTACTCATGGGTAGGCTGAAATAATATAATAAAAATGAGAATGCTTCTTAAATTAATTTATCTATTCAAACCAATCCTACTACCAAAAATATTTTATAGAGTTAGAAAAATACAAAAATACATCTGGAAGAAAAAAAGGTCAAGAATATCAAGGACATTAATTTTAAAAATGCAAGGAAGGAAGATCTAAACTTACAATGTAAAGTGGAAATCATCAAAATGATTTATTGGCAGCTAAGAAATAGAGAGGTGGATCAGTGAAATAGACTCCAGGTTAAATATATAAATTCAATCAGATTGTTTCCTGTCTTAGGGAAGTGAAAGTGAAGGAAGTACAGAGAAAAAAATGGAACTCAAAAATCTTATAAAAGTGAAGATTGTAAACTATCCTTACATGTAGTTGGAAAAAATGATATTAAGTGAGAAAAAAAAGAGAAAGAAATACAGTATCCAAAGCAAAAGAAAAAAATCTGAAAAACAGTGTAGTAGAAACTAGGCATAAATCAACATCTCACATTCTATACCAAAATAAGGTTGAAATAGATAGATGATTTAGACAGACAGAATTATACTATAAGTAAATTAGTAGAGCACAATCTATGGAGAAGTGAAGAATTCATAACCAAATAAGAAATAGAGAACATTATGAAATGGAAAATGGACAATGTTGATTACATTAAATTAAAAAGTCTTTGTACAAATAAAAGCAATGCAACCAAGATTGGAAGGAAAACAGAATGCTGGAAAACATTGGTTTTGTTTTTTGTTTTGTTTTGTTTTTTTTACAGCCAGTTTCTCTGATAAAGGCCTTGTTTCTCAAATATAGATAAAATTGAATCAAATTTATAAGAATAAAAGTGGCCAAAGAATATGAACAGACAGTTTTCAGAGGAAGAAATCAAAGCCATCTATAGTCATATGTAGCAATGCTCAAAATCACTTTTGATTAGAGAAATACAAATTAAAACAACTCTGAAGTTGTTTTACCACTATATTACACCCATCTGATTGGTTATTATGACAAACAAGGAAAATGATAAATGTTGAAGAAGATGTGGGGAAATTGAAATGCATGCTTTGTTAGTAGAATTGTCAACTGATCTAACAATTCTAGAGAGCAATTCAGAACTATGCCCAAAAGAGCTATAAAAGTGTATCAGAAATATCATTACTTAGAGATCATAAAAAATGGAAAGGGACTTACATGTATGAAATATTTATAGCAGCTCCTTTGTGGAGGCAAAGAACTGGAAATTGAGGGAAAGCTCATCAAGTGGGGAAAGACTAAGTTGTGGTATATGAATATAATGGAATATTATTGTGCTATAAGAAATGATGACGTGGATTTCAGACAAAAGAGAATTGAGGCAGCACAAAATAAATGCAGGATGTGCAAATTTGGAATATTCATCCCAAATATTCATGCAGACTATCTGTGCCTAACTTGTGGTAGAGCATTTAGAGCTCATATTGGTCTGATCAGATACAGTTGGACACACTGAAATTTCACTTTACAATGATGATTTCATTTTGATCCTCTTGGAAGATAAAGGACAACCAACCAACCAACCATAAACATGGTAACTGTAAAAAGCAGAGGCTCTAGGGTTATGACAATAGCAACTAGACCTGTCAGTTACAAAGAAATTCCTTGAAAATACATATTTTCCATAAATTAAAGACTTCTGGCCTATTGCTTACTTTGTTTATTTGCTGTTTAAGTGCAATAAGGCTTGACACAATATTTTTTCATCAATCTCACAAGAGAAAGACTCATTTTATTTTGTCCTCATATTAATGTAGAATATAACTTGTCAATCATATGATTCCTTATATGTTTTTTTCTTGGAATCAGTAAATAACAGAGATAGAAAAGACTTCAAAGTATCTTCTCTCCTAACTCTCTACCCTTCAAATGAATACACATCTATCTCTTTTGTAAATTCCATTCCTTCAGACTTTCTTCAGAGCTTTACTAAAATAAGAAGTTCAGTGATTTACTTTTCATTCTTGTCATTTTGTCTTTTTCACTTCTGTACAGGGTTTCATCCATTTGGATTTTCTTTAATTATTTCCCCAGGACACAATGATATAGGTCTTCAACTTGCCCTTCCTAGGTAAAAACTATGAAAAATTCCCTGCAAATTGTTAAATGGAAGAAATTCTAGCCTCAAAAAGGAGATCCTGAAATAAACTGGAGTCCAGTCACAGTTAATACAGATCCATTTGTTGCCTGTGAATAAGCTTGCAAGATGAAACAGCATCTGTTTTGAGATGCTTAAAACTCAGTTGGAAAGACTGAGATATTAATATTTTTAAAACAAAGGGAAGCAAGGAATTAGGGTAGAAATGTAAGAATAGTCAGTTCCCATTCCTGAGGAAGAGGAGATCCAGGAGAGGAAGTAAGAAATTGCAGATGTCAGATATGTGGACCTCTCAGGTTTGAGTACAAAGAATAAGATAAGGGGATATAAAACAGAATGTATCCTAGAGCCCTGGTTGGGGGGGTGGAGGGGGGCTCCAAAAATTAGGGAAATCTCTGGAGATGAGGGTGTCTTTTGAAGGTCCATAAACCACTCAATTGACTCAGGGTCTACCTCAAAAGTGGTATGAGCTTAATTGGCTTCATAGTTACTGATTTTCTGCACATCCATCTAGGTTTACTCAGTCACCACAAAGTATTGTTGATATGTCAAGCCAATACAGCCAGTCCTCATATACTTCTTTTGGCTACCTGGATCATTGGAGTGGGGTTGGTGCTTAAGTAAATCAAGGTATCCATTTTCACAAAATCAATCCCCAAACTCCCTGACAGAGAATCCTCCTGACTCCCCTTTCAGATATAAGAGCTTTACTTGAGCCAATTTTTGAAAGTGACCTACAACTTTATGATCCCCTTCACAAGCCCTCTTGGCTTCATGTCTTCCACTCATTTGTATGCTTCTAGAGAAAGATATGACTGCCACTGATACCTTGTAAATGTAAAATATTATCCTTACCACCTCAAATAATGTACACTTATTAATGAAATACTAGATTCCTGTTACGGGTTACGCTGGCTTTAGAGTTTTTGGTTTCTTTCCATTGTTCCAAAGCAATCTGAATGTTGATACCAAATACCTGAAAATATAATGTAATTGAATATGATAGACAGATAGCAATAACTAAAATAATTTTATTTAGTGATAGGGCAACAGGACTATGTTTCCTGAGGGTAGGTTAAATATTTTCTCCTTTGTCTAAGTAAAGAAAAGAAACTCAGTGGGACGCTGGAGTTTCCTTTATAAAGAATGGATACTAGATATTGAAAAAAGTCTTAATTAATTTCTTAATCTAATAGATGTTGAATGGATTTTGAATCTTTGGAACTAATAGAGGTGATGAGAGGTCTTTGGAGGAGATTACAACCATGATCAAATTTTCATCACTCTTTATTAAAAAAAAATCAGCAGGTAGATATAGAAAAAAAGGCACATAACTGAAGTTAAAAATTCACAGTACAATTGCAATAAAATTATTGTTGTTTATTCAAGAATCTCACAATAATTCATGGTTGAATAAACACAAGTAAGTAAAATCTTTCTCAAATTCCCTAAAATGAGTTTGAATTTTTAAAATGAGCTTGAAATGAATTTTTTAAAATGAGTTTAAAGTGAATTTTTAAAATCTGGGATTAATGTTATATGGTCACTTTAGAGAGTTTGTTTTATTTTTGTTAGCTATCTCATTAGACAGAAATGAAGCCACACAACAACAACAAAACAAAACATAAAAGCCCTCTACTACTAACAGATTCTCCACTAAGGGATACAGAGCAACCAATGATATGAGACCTTAATATGGATGCCAGAGAACAATGAATTATTATAGCCAAAAATAACAAAAATCCTTAAATAACATTTTTAGAATTCATGAAATATTCTCAGACTGTAGCATGGAGTAAAATATTCTCTAAACTTGTAATAAACAAGAAACCTTTTAGCTGAAAGACCAGCAAAGGATATATCCCAATAATATAGCTTGTTGGCAATTTAAAGTTAACTGAAATCTTTGAAAATATATACATAATATTAAAATTTGGATGTCTTTCAGAACAACAATGACGATGACAGAGAGGAAAACATTTAAAAAATGGAATCCTTTCCTATGATAAAGCTTTAGGATAACAGAAAATGGCCAGATGTATGTATTTTTTAAAAGGAGACTGTTAAAAAGTGTTCTGAAATGTTTTCTTTACATCCAGGTTAAAATTAGTCATGAAGCTGATGCTGATGTGTATAAGACCACGTGCCAAAAACCATTTTTTTTGTCAAGGTTCATTAAAAGAGAAAATATTGTATTTGAGGCAAAGATACTTTTTCTTGCCCTGCAGGAAACTCTACAACCTCATAATGCTACTGTCTCTACACACAGATTAATGGGCAACATCTCTACAGTTCATGAGATTTTATTTTGTTCCTTCTGGCCATCTGACCTGGATACTAGTCTTATTCTATTTACTCACTCACATCTTGGTCAAGTGGAAGATCTAGCCTTGAAAATTCAATTAATTTTAGACAGAAATGAGATAGATAGGTCAGGGAAACATCTACAAAAGTATTTGTCATCCCCCAACACAACCTGCCCCAGTGATATCCTTCATCTCACATGTATATCCATTAAAAATAAAAGCTTTTCCTTATACACTTATATCTCCGTATTGATACATTTCATATTTACAAGATATTCCAAAATATAAAAACCTTGTGTGAATGTTATTTAACCTGGTTATAGCATGCTGTGAAGTTGAATTTAAGAGTTAAGTCATAAATTACAGCCATGGACAGAATTTAGAGTTGTCATAAATTAAAGCCATGGTGTTGTTTCTATTTGTTAACCTGGTATCTCTGAGTTAAGTGTCTGCTGATGCTTTCTTCATAAACATTAGACTAAGGTCTTGGACTCAGTCAGCCATATATTTTCCACCATCCCTTTTCTTTTCCATCTTGTATATATTTCAAACAATTTCAGTGCTCAAAGATTCTAAAGCATAGATGTAAGTTTTTGAGTATCAGAAAACATTTCTTATCTCCTCTAATATCATTGCCCTAGAATGTCTGAGAAGTAGGAAAAGTGATGAAACATTACCAACAAATGCCACAGAAGGGGCTTATCTATATATAAAAGGAGAGTGAGGTTTTTTTATTTTGTGATGTTTTTAACTGCTATAGCTCGGAAACTAATACAGAGGACTCTGATGCTTGAGTGACTCAAAATGTTTACATAATAACCTACAAGTTAAATAAAGGTGCTATCTTCATTTTAGAGTATTCTTTAACAATATGATGTTTCTTGTGTCTTTTCACCTTCAAATCTTCATCTAAGGAACAGTTACTATGCATATCCCTCAATCCTTCAATAGCCTCAGGGAGGATACATAACTTGTAATATGGTTTATTTCTCCATTACTGTACTACATAGAATCTACTACATAGAAATTTATACATCTTCTGGTACTAAATGGTAGAGAACAGAGATAAGACCTTTCTTGTCTCTAAAACTATGTGGCATTTGCTTATTGAAGTTTGAACTTTGATTTTTCAAGTCAACAAGCATTTATTAGGTAAATACTATTTGTCAGGCCCTGTGCTAAACTCTGGAGATATGAAGACAAAAAGCAGCCCTTGCTTTAAAGGAGATTATAGTCTAATGTGGAAATTGGAAGGAAACAAGCATTTATTAAGTTTTTAATGTGTGTCAGGTACTGTACTAAATATTTTACAATTGTTAATAAAGGAGAAAGCAAGCACACAACTATGTACAAACAACACACACGCATAATTTGTTTGCTCTATGTTTGAAAATATTTGTCTAATACTGGAAAGTGATTTTAATCTGCCAGAGAGTTTATATTCTTAAATATAATGTTGATTTTTGTTTTTCCAAAAGAGCATTTATCATGGATTAAATCAATCAAATAAATAAAGACATACAGCATCTTTTAAATCTCATTCCTTTTGCATGTCCCCATGCTACACCACTGTATATATGGCATGAGAAAATGAGAAGAGATTGACTTCTTCACCCACGAATCTAACAGTTTAGTTGGGGAAATAAGATTGAAAAAATAAGAAACAGACAACAATATTAAGCCATTATGATGGAGTGCTCTGCATTCAGATGCTGGCTATATGTCTCCCACCTGTTCATGGAAGGGACAAATTACTGTGAGTTTCAGAGACTAGGGATGGGTGAAATGGTTGTGCATAGCATTATCTTGGATGCTCTTTGAACCCTATGTTCTATACCTGTTGACCTGTGGAGGTTTATATTTTTAATCCTGTCAGTGGTGAAGATAGGAGTACTTCCTGACAGAAAGCAAATGAGACACTCCCAAAGTAACAATAAAGTACACAAATACAATTTGCCAAATGCATTCAACTTATGAAAACCTTAGATAACCAACTTCTTTCTTTATGAAATGGCTATCCACACTGACCTAGTTTATAAGAGTTTAAAAAATAATAATTAAAAATGGAAAGTAATTTGCAAAAAGTGCTATTTAAATATAGCACTCATTACACCTTTAACTTACTACCTTATCTCACCTTTTATTTTTAGCAATTGTAAGATTCATTTCTGAATATAAAATAATTACTAAGGGAATGAAGGTTATGTCAAGTTGTTAGTTAAAGAAAAAATTCAATTGGAATCATCCTTGTCTAGGCTTCATTACTATAAAAAAGACAGAGGTGGCTATAGTTATATTCCCACCCAATTGTATCATTTTCTTCTCTTTAATAAATAGTATACAGAATGCAATCCCAGTGAAGGCAATTGTTCCTCTGTTAGAATATCAGTTTCTTACTGGAGGAAAACAAGGGGTTTTGCTTTTAATTTGTATTCTCAGTACTTAGAACAATTTCAACATATAGTAAGTGCTTAATATATGTTTAGTGATTGAATTTTTTCCTAATCTATTAAGTGGGCATAATAATATTTTACACTTCCCTATAGGTTTTGTTAGACATCATGGGAAACATTATATATTAGTTACTTTGTACATTTCCAACCATTATCCCATTGACAGCATTCATCTGCCTGATTTGTATAAATTACCCTAAAATGGCTCATTGTTATTCAGTTGTTTTAGTCATGTCCATGGGGTTGTCTTGGCAAAGATACTGGAGGGGTTTGCCATTTCCTTTTCCAGTGGCAAATATAACTTAAGTGACTTGTCCATTGTCACATGGCTAGAAAGCTTCTGAATCTGGATTTGAACTCGGGTCTTCTTGACTCCAAGTCCAATGCTGTATCAATTGTGCCACCTAGATAGGGAATTCACAAAAGACTTAATAATTAGAATTAGTTTCCTTTGTCTAATGTTGTTCTTTCTCCAATTACGTTGTTGTAAATCATGAGAAATAACCTCACCATCAGCAAATAGTTGACAAATGGCATTAATAGATATTGTTTGTTTGACCACATTACAGTTAATGGGGACATTAATTTTCACATAATTTCTCCAAACTTCTTAGGCAAAGGCTAAATGTTTCTTTGTTCAATGACCTCTCATTGCATTGCTCCTGAAGAATACAACAGAAATTTAGAATACTAACTAAATCTGTGTCTTGGGTCTCAGTCTGCCTAAACACATTAAAAGCTTATCCAACACTCCAAATTATAGCCTTTGAAGACTCTGAAAGTACAAAAACACAAAGGCAGCTATACTTAACTGATTTAAAAGAAAAACAACACAGCTGGAAATTCACCATATGAAATAGTCTTTATCATAGAGAGACTTGTTTGTAGTTTTCATTAATGTGCATTTGAGCATCAGAGGAATCTCTCCCAGAAAAGGCAATGCACAAATACCAAAAGATAGTACTATATTAAAATGTAAGGAGGCTATTTTTAATTAGAGAGAGTCAGTAACACTTTAGGCCTTGCCATACACTCTCAGTAATAACCAAATATCATCCCCCAAGGCCAGGCAGATGCAAAGATCCTCAATGCCTTCTCACAAAGAGATTAGTAAAACATATATCTCTTACGATAAAAAAATTATGCTGAGGAAAATGACTAGATAAAATAACTCTTTGAGACATCAAAAGTTTCCCAAAGATAGCCCCTGGCCTCCATATCACAGATCTAGTAGATCAAGGATATGGGCCTAAACTGGTGTCACTAGAGGTGATTTAGTTATACGGAAGCAGGTAACAAGAACTGTTCAGAGGAAAATTGGGTTAATTTAAAATGATCATATCTTCTTTTGTTTTCCTCTTCTTTAAACTTTATAAAAGGATATTCCTAACTTTTGTTTTTCGGCTGGGGAGGGACTGAAGGAGTTCATAGAGACAGTGAGTCATGCTCAGCAAGGAGACACAAGAAGAAAAAGAAAATGATACAGTCTTTAATAAATTCTTCAATATCATTTCTAACAGAGACACACCGGTGACAGTGAGTAGGATAATTTTTATTCCTTTTTTGGTTTACAGAGTTTAAGAACAGAGTTTAACTAGAAGTTAAACTAGAAGTGGAAGGAGAATCATCCTTGGATATCCTTGAAACTATCTTGTTGAGAAGTCAATGACATTCAGTTTTGAAGTTGTGTCTCTCTTTATAGCAGTTTACCCTTAAGAGTAAGGCAAATTACATCATAGACTTAGTCAAGTTCAAACTACAGCTTTACATAAATATGAGGATCACAGTTTTTAGAGAGGAGGCTTAAAAAAAAGAAAGACATTTGGAATTCCAAGAAGAAAGTCCTGAAAGTGGTTCATCACTGGGAGTTCAGAGACAAATCAATTCTCCTTCATTCTAGATTTCAGGTGGTACTCTCAGAATTCTGAGAAATGAAATTTGCCTAGGTGAGTGGATACAGATGGAGCTCCCTAAGCCCTTGTAGGATAAAGGTTCCATATTACATTTGGCCTGTTGTAAAGCTGTCACATTCCACCCAATTGTTTGACTGCCATTGTCGTACACACAATTATGAGCGTTTAATAATCACAAAACAAGTTAGCGTAGGTGGTAGAGAAAAACTAAAAGAAATACACTTACTGAGAAGTATTTCCATTTTTGTGAAGACTTAGCCATTTATAGTGTGTATCTTTTCCAGAAACAGGAGTGATCAGAAGATAATCACTTTCCATTTGAAATGGATCATAAATTTTTTTGTTCAAAGGAAGCCATATGAAGAGTCTATTAAGTAAAGATTTTGCTTTAAGTTAGGTTTTGTGGAAGGGTAGTTGTTGGAAGTTCTATTAGGTGGTGCCTAAGAGATGGACTTGTAATCCAACATCACACCCAAGTTTGCCTGCGTTTTCTGTAATAACCCAGGATGCATCACGTTGGGGTCTATGACCTTGGCAAGTATGCAGAGCACTCAAAAACTATTTGGTACGTTTTACTGAGTTCAATACCCAAAATTTGCCAAATATTTGGAAGGAATTTTTTAAATCTCCTTTTTAGGAAGAGGTCATGTATTTTATGTGGTGTTTCCATGTATTTTCAGCTCCCCAGCCCCCCACTAAAATGTGAACATCTTAATGATAGGAATCATTGTTCTTACCTTTCTCTGTATCCCCATTTCTGACATTGTGCTTAGAATACGGTAAGCCTTAATAAACGCCTGCTGATTGAGCTGACATGTTATTCTTTTTTTTTTTTAGTGTAAGTTAAACAATCCCAATGAGAGAGGATCTAAAGTCATACATGAAAAGAAAACATTTTTGTTGTTTGTTTGTTTTTCTGGAGGGTTTAAAACCTTTATAATATATAGACGTATGGGGCACAACTGTCAGGACCCTGGATCCTCAGATGAACTTCTGTTCCTGCTCTAGGTTATACAGAGATCCCAAAAGGTTGTTTGATGTGCAAAAACTACTCCCAGGTCCCTTGAGTAAATTAGATCAAGAGATATATCCCATTTTAAACCAATTTTGAAAAGTAGGGTAAATATGAATATTTTCCCCACGTCTACATGCAGGGACAAAATTTCAAATAAACACTTCATCAACATCTCCAGTCCTGTTCCTAATAGAGCAACATAGCTTCTTTAGAACTGGGCATGATTTTTATCTGCTCAAAGGTCCTTTCCTTTCATGTAGGAGCTCATAGTTATCCAACTATAAAACAATTATTCATTAATCATTTAGTAAATGGTTTCCTTACACAAATCGCTCAAACACTGGGGAGACACATAAAGTATTAAAACATTGGCCCTGCCCTTATGGGTTTTATTGCCTAGCAGAGGTGTTGGAACATGTACAGTCATAGCTATTGTCCTTTGTTCTCATAGAGGACCAAAATGGCATTACTATGTTGGAATCAAGGTATAGTGCATACGACTGTGGCTGATCAGACTGATACAAGCCCAAAAGACTCTACCACGTGTCTGGCACAGATAATCCACACAAACATTTGTCTCTAACTTTGCACATATGACATTTCTTTTGGGCTACTGCAATTCTCTTTTGTTGTAGAACAGAACTCTTTCTTTATAAAGGGTACATACACCATGTACCATTGCCAGCTTCTCTCATGTCACACAATTGATTCCAAAGTTCTTCAGAGAGACTTCAGTGACCTTGGATTGCTTCTTCTGACTCCCTTGTGAGGTCAATAATAGATTAGGTAATAATATACAATTAATAGTGTTCATATCATATTGGTTCAAAAACCTTCAGTAACTTCTTGACATTTACAGAAAACAAAATCTTCAACTCAGCATTTCAAGTACTCTGCAAGTTAATTTCACTCTCTATTTTTCAAACCATTGTACTTCATGTGGTGTACATTCTATCTAAACTGGATTACTAGACATTTTACCCTTCCCTAACTGCCCTCTATTTTTTTTATTGTTTTTATATAAGTTTGAATCATATTCTTTCTGTTATTACATCTGCAAAAATCTGCAAAAAAAAAAACCTGAGCGTAGCTCAGATGCCATACACACATCTATCTATCTGGTGTCTGTATATCTACCTATCTATAAATTTATCATCTATCACCAGTGATGCAGACTATGATTTCATTAGAATAGAAAACTGTCAGGTGAGGAAATTCATTTCATCAGTCTGGCTCCACACATTCTCCTTCATTTTATAGTCTTAAGATACTTGCACCTACCAAGAGGTTAAGCAACAACCCGAGACACACAATCATTGTATAGCAGAAACAGAACTTGAACCTAAGTCTTCCTAGCCTCATGTTTAGTTCTCTGTCTAGTATACCAACTATTGTGTCTCACTCTGCATATAACTCTTGACCAGTAATCTCTGAAATGCATAAAATATATGTGTAGTGGTACAGAATAACATGTGATCACATAAATAGCAGAGTTATAAATTGTTACTCAAGATCAGAGACAAGAAAACCAACCAAAAGGAACATTTCCCTCACTCAGTCTCAATAGTCTTAGAACTTCACCCTGTTCCTGATATAGAAATCCTTCTGACTTTAACTGATTTAGTGTAGTCACCAAGTTTAAATCCTGTCTAGTTTTATGCCAAAATAACATTTATGCTTTGAATATGTTATGATTACCCCCTACCAGATTTTAGCCACCATCTCATTGAAGGAATACAGGTTGATTTAGGCACTGAGATGTAAGTTGCTCAGAGTATGTGTTAATACGGTCAGCTATATCAGTTCTAGCACCTTCTATTAACCAATGTGTTGATATTAAAAAAAAAAAAAACTGGTGAATTGATAACCAGGCAGATGGTTTTTAACTTCTATAGTTGAAAATATTTTAAAATATATTTTGATAGCTATTTCAGTATTGTTGATTTCCTTTGTAATCCTATGTATTTTATTGTATACATTTAAAGCATTATTCTGAGAAGGGAATCATAAGCTTCACCAGACTTCCAGCGGGATCCATAACAACCCAAAATGTTAAGATCTCCTTGCCTAGAGGAAGCTGGCTATAGTGATGAAATTTCTTATCACTAACTGAAGTTGGTGTGTCCCCAAGTAAGATTTTGTAATCTTTCCTTCAGAACTTAATTTCATTTATATTTATATGTAACTAAAACGTTCAATTACTGAATTTATGTGTGTGACGATACAGGCACCTAAAGTGACTTAAATCCTTATAGTCTGTTTCATGTTCACCAATTATAAACTAAAAATTTAAAGGAAGCAATCTAACTTAACTTGTGAACTCAGCTAATTCAACCTCATTTCAGTGAAGGCAAATCTCAGACTAAAATAGCCTTTTCCTATTTTTAACTTCAGTGCCCCACTTTATCAGGGAGAAAAAAATTGAGGTGACGAGCCTTGAGTACACAAAACTACTACATATAGTGGTTATATATATATATATATATATATATATATATATATATATATATATATATATATAGGCAATTATGTATTGATAGCTAATTATGGACACAAAATATCTTACAGAATCCTATTCTATACAAAACATCCCATTGAACTCAAAAAGGGACTTTTTAAAATTCCAATCTATGGATACCATTTTTAATATGAATATACTTTTTAAAAATATATTTATTTAAGGATAATTTGAGATATCATTCATTATTTTCATTCATTTTTTTTTTGATGTATAATTTTAGGAGTTTGTATTAAGTGAATAATTGTAACTGCATTCAGATTCTTCAATTTTTTCTTCTTCAAATTTTAGTAATTTCTCCATTTTATTTCTTATTTCATCTAATCTAGACTTAAGAATGAAACTATTTAACCAAGAGAACATTGTACACTGTTATTGTCACATTGTGCAATGACTAACCTTTTTTAGACTTAGCTCTTCTCAGCAATGCAAAGGTCTAATAAAACTCCAAAAGGATCATGATGGAAAATGCTATCCACAATCAGAGAAAGAACAATGAAGTCTGAATGTAGACCAAAGCATATTATCTGTTCTGTCTCTTTTATGTTTTGTTTTGTTTCTTCTTTCTTATGGTTAATCTCATTGGTTGTAATTCTTCTTTACAACATGAATAATGAGAAAATATGTTTAGTATGAATATAGATCTAGATATCAGACTGCATGCCATCTTGGAGAGAAGGGAGGGAAGAGAGGTGGAGAAAACTAAAAACTCAAAACCTTGTAGAACTGAATGTTGAAAACTAAAAATACATAAATTATTTTTAAAAAAGAATGAAACTATTTTCTTTATGAAGCCCTGTATGATTCAGGTAAGACTCTGTTCTGTGCCTTGGTTCCACTGGCACCTTTGACAAAAGCATTATAGAAACCCTCTCTGTAACTAGGAAATCTGTTTCAAATTGTATTATGACATATTGATAGCATATCATTAAAATATGAGCAATAGATAACTCAAAAGAAGTGAACTCTACTGATCAGGACTAAATAATGAACTGTTTCTAGTAGTTCAAGGAAATCTGGTCTAGTCAAAAATTATAATCCATTTTGTGAATCAGAAATGTGCCCAATTATTTTAAAATGGAAAGGTTGGACTATTTTGAAGAAAACTTTAGGAGGGAAAATGATCTGTGTAAAAAGAGCCACATATAAAATGTCTAGCTTTACCATGGCTTCAAGAATGTTATTAAAAAACAATTAATTTTGAGAAATGTTTATATATATATATATATATATATATATATATATATATATAGTTTGTGTGTGATAGAGAGAAAGAGACAGAGACAGAGACAAACACAGAGACAGTGACAAATGAGAGATAGACAGATGTGGGGGGTGAAGAAGGAAGGGGGAATTTAGCTGGCATTAAAGGTCATCAAACATCTGACCTCCATCTAGCTTTCTGGTTTCATCTTCTATTAACTATCATCATGTAGCTTCTGCTTCTGCTAGGCAAGTCTATTCATTTTCCAGATTTCTACCATTATGTCAGTATTCATATATTTCACCCAACATGAAATTTTTTCCAACTATCAACCTATCTGAATCCTTGCTAGTCTTCAAGATCCAGGTCAGGTCTCATATTCTGCAGAATATCTTTCCTGAATACAGTGCAGTAATCTCTCTCCTTTAAGCCAATAATCTATAGCATTAATTTAGCTCTTTTTTTTAACAATTTATATATATATATATAGCTTCAAAAGTTACTCCATGTAAATATCAGACTCCATGAGGAAAGGCTCTTTCTTTATATCCAGTAAAAAACTAATATATCAGTGTCAGTTATTGAGTAGATATTGAGTGAATTATTTGTCATATGAATGATTAGATAAACGTTCAAATGAATGAACCAAAGTCGAGCAGTATGCAAATGAAGCTCTCTTAGAGATCCGATGAATCTCTAAAAATGTCATCTGATTGAAAGACAGTTTCTGACTTTTGAGCGGTAACATATAACTGAAATGATACTGAACTGAAAATTAGACAAGGGAAGAAAAATGAATAAGGAAAAAGAAAATGTCATGATGCACAGGTCAATTCTTCCTGAACATGAGTAGGTGTTTGACTTCAATATATAATATTGAAAAGTACAACAAAATGAAATTTTAAAAGTGAAGTGGAGAAATCTTATCTATGCTCTAGTAGATGGCTTTTGAATTACATAGAAATATGGGCTTTTTGCAAATTCTCTCTTATAAACTTTTCTAATTGGACCTAAGCAGTCAGTTGAGGACATATTTATCTTCCTTTCTAATCCTAAATTCATTGATTTTATTTTACGTAAACATTTTCAATTTCATTTAATCAGAATTATCCATTTTTATCTTTTTTTTTTATTTGCAGTTGTCCATTTTCTTTCTTATGAGCAATCCATCCTACGAAAGGTACCTGATCTAGTTCATTCTATTCGTAATGGAGCGACTATGTATAAACTAATTTGTTGTAAGGTTTAAGAATTTGGTCTAAGTGAAATTTTGACCAGATTGGTTTCTAGTTTTTTGAGTTCTTGTTATAAAGGGAGTTTGGTTTCAAGTGATTTATGTCTTCAGGTTTATAGAACACAATTTCTTATGTATCCATCTTATGATGCTTAATAAATATCTATGTATTCATCTATCTATCTATCATCTATGTACCTGTGTCTTTTAACGGAAGGAAAAGTATTCTAAAATGAAGACTTTTTGTCCATTTACAGATAATAGCGGAACCTATTTACAAACAGCTAATTATAAAATTATATTTCCCAGCCAACTGAACTATGTAATTAAAATACATTGGAAGTGATTTTCAGGTCTCAGCATATCTGAATTGCTGTTATCATGGTGTATTCAGGAGCTGCTCTGTCACAGTAAGAGGAGTGGGATTTAAAAAAAGAAATGTATACAGGGTGTCCCAAAGTATCAGCATATAAATAAACACACAAATAAATAAATAAATGAAATGTGTGTGTGTGTGTGTGTGTGTGTGTGTGTGTAAAACAAATACATAAAATATTTTTATAACTAAAAAACTGGTTTATTGTTCTCTATTGTTATCAAAACATTTTTCCCCCAATTGGATGCTAAATAATGACCTTGTAAAGTATAGGCAGATGGTAAATATTTCTTTTTATTTTTTTAAATGGTTCTTAGGTCTCCAGGCCTATAAAAACAAGTGGCAGGCGGGATTTGGCTCACAGGCCGTTTTTTGTGGTCATTTTTTTAAACTTTTTTTTAATGTACTAGTAGTCATTATTAAGGCAAACAAGGGCAGTTAGGTAGCATAGTGATGGAGTGTGGCCTTGGAGTAAGGAAGACCTGAGTTCAAATCTAGCTTCAGATACATGATAGCCTGGCCAAGTCACTTAATCCTGTTTACCTTGGTTCCTCATCTGTAAAATAAGGTGGAGAGGGAAATGGCCAATCATTCCAGTATCTTTGCCAAGAAAACCACAAATGGGTTAACAGAGATTCAGACATGACTTAAAAGACTCAACAATCAGAAGTCAACAAATTCCTTGAATAATTAACGATTCATAATTAAGTGTAACAACACAATTGCAATCTAATACTTCCGGTGCCACCTTTCCATTGCACAAACAGCATGTTGCTACTTATTTTTTGTAATACCCTAGAGAAGGGCAGTATGGACCTAAGTTTCTTCAAGAAATTAATATTGATGGAATGGCAAAGTTTAGTTTAAGAATGCACCATGAGGAAAGCAATTGAAACTATAGTCTTTGTGTTTTAAAAGATGCTATGGGGGTAAAATATGGATAAAGAAGAGTTCATGGCCAGACAAGGCATAAAGAGGATGACCAAAGATAAAGTGGACAATTTTGATTATATCAAATTAAAACATTTTTGCACAAACAAATCCAAGGAAGGCAAAATTAGAAGAAAAGTATGAAGCAGGGAACAATTATTCACAGTAAGTTTGTCTGATAAATGTCTCATTTTTCAAACATATGTGGAACTGAGCCCAATTTATGAAGATGAGAGCCATTGCCCAATTGATAAATGGTCAAAGACAGTTTTCAGAAGCAGAAATCAATCATCATTAGTCATAAACATTTTCTAAATCATTAATAATTAGATAAAAATTAAAACAAATCTCAGTCACAACTTCACATTTATAATATTGGTTAATGTAACTGGAAAGGAGTTTGCGGGAGATGTGGAAAAATATCAATAAATTATTGATGAATCTGTGAACTGCTTCAACCATTCTGGAGAACAATTTGGAACTATGCCTAAAGGGCCATAAAATTTTGCATACCCTTTAACTCAGTAATATTTCTACCAGTTTTGTACCCTAATGTGATGAAGGAAAAACAAAAAGGACCCATATACACTAAAGCATTTATAGCATCTCTTTTTGTGACAGCAAAAAATTAGATACTGAGAGGATAATCATTCTATAGTGCTTTCCTGTTGGCCTTCCTGGCTATCTTGGGCTGGAAATCTCTTTCACTCTGTCATTTTGTGGCTTCTGCTGCTCTAGAATTTGTTTAGAGTCATTTTTACAGGTAATCTTATAGGCTATGTGGGGAGCTTCTACAGGTTCATCTTTCTACTCCACCATCTTGGCTCCACTCCCATTTTTTTTTTAAACATTTTTACATTAAGCATGATGTGAAAGAAGAATCAAAACAAAAGGAGGGAAAAACATGAGAAAAAGAAAAGAGTGTGCTTCATTCTACTTTTAGAATCCTTAGTGTTTTCACTGGATGGATAGCATTTTCCATCATTAGTCTTTTGGAATTGTCTTAGATCATTTTATTGCTAAGAAGAGTTAAGTCTATCAAAGTTGGTTATTACACCATGTTACTGTTACTGTACATAATGTTCTCCTGCTTCTGCTATCAGTTCATATAAGTCTTTTAAGGTTTTTTTTTTCTGCTCAACATTTCTTATGGGACAATAGTGCTCCATTATGTACATATGCCTTGACTTGTTTAGCTATTTCACAACTAATGTGTATCCCCCCCAGTTACCAATATTTTATCACTCCAAAAAGGGTTGCTATAATTACTTTTTACATGTGAGTCCTTTCCCCGTTTTTATAATCTATTTGACATATACACCTAGTAGTTGTATTGCTGGATCAAAAGGTATGCATACTTTTACAACCCATTGGGCATAGTTCCCAATTTCTCTCTAGAATGGTCAGATCAATTCACAACTCTACCAACAATACATGTCACTCTATCCTTTTTGCATATCTTTTCTGTATTAGGGCAAAGTGTTTGCAAAGCATCTAATAGTTTTTGAGTACCTCATTTTGTCCCAGCATCAAACCTAAATGGAGTACTCACATTTTAGTTAAATTTGACAAAGAGATCTATGTAAGAAATGCTGATTATGTAAGTAAGATCAGGTGATTAAAACCTGGAACCATGACTTTCTGAAAGTTCAATGGGCCTCCCACCTATAAGAGTCTACTTTTCTTTGTTGCTGTTATACCTGTTATTTGTAGATGAAAGAGTGCTTTTTACAGAATCTTGCAACAAATTGAAATAGTTAAATTTCTAGAACACTAGAGGAAAAAATGACACTTGTAATTTTTACATTAAAGTTAAAGTGGAAAAGAATAAGTATAATAATTACATTAGAAGTTCACTTCAATATATTTATAGATTAAAAAAGCACTTTTGTAACTAGAGATACAGTGTTTACCTTTGTATAATGGAAGTGACCTAGGCCAGCTTAAGTTTAGAGCAACATTTGATAACTTATAAGGGTACTGAACTATACTACCCAAGCATCCTCTCTTAGTGCATTGCAAAGCAGCTCCTACTGTGAATAGGATGTTCCCTTTTGAACCTGTATTTGCTAATTAATTTATCTATTCTAGCAGAATTTAAAATTTGATCTTCACTCATACACAAATGCCTATAAAATACCAAAATACAGAAGGAGTTGATTTAGTCATTTCCAGTGAGGTATATCTTCTACACTGAACTAGAAAATATATCTTACAGAGCAGTTTCAGCTCTAGTCATCCTATGAATCATTGGTCTATCAGGTCAAGTGTTAAAAAATCCTGTAAATGTATTATAAAAAAAGCATGAAAGATTTTATAAGTCAAACTAATAAAGAAAAGTTAGCTGTGTGACTTTTAGCAACTTTCCTACCTTCTTTTTTTTTTTTTTTTTATTAAATTTTTATTTTATTTATAAATGTTCTACAAACACTTC
>CM053771.1:468601201-468636947 GCA_028658325.1 Potorous gilbertii | reverse complement strand
GCTGTGCACAAAGTGTTCCTGGTTCTGCTCCTTTCGCTCAGCATCAGATCATATAAGTCTTTCCAGGCCTCCCTGAAGTCTTCTTGTTCATCATTTCTTATGGCGCAATAGTACTCCATTACATTCCTACCTTCTCTGATCCTCATTTTATTACCTTTAAAATGAGAAGATTTGACTTGATAATTGCTAAGGTCTCTTTTACCTTCAAAATGCTATGCTTCAGTGATTCTAAAATAGATGTATAATATCTTACTTTAACCTTTTTTTCTCAAGGTAGGCCTCATCTGCTTTAAAAAAGAAAGATTCACTAGATATTTTTAACACATATACTGGGATTTCCTGTGAGTGAGCAGCCTCTTTTACTGACAATCTTAACCCTGATTCCTTTTCAAGTTGGTTCTAAGGTAAGGAAAAGCCTGGTGAAAATCGGTCATTACAACCATAAATGTTTGCTACTCAGATTAGTTTGGAAATCATATTTTGAATTATTTAAGTTAAATGCAAAATGAAATTTATATTTGCTTTCAGTTTTTACTAGACTTTCTGCCACGCAAGGATTAAACAGAGGACCACTTAATATTTGGCTTCTCTGAGGTAGTTTTTACTTAAGGAACTTCAAGAGAAATTAACATGCTAGACATAGCAATACCATCCTAGAAATACTTGAATTTGTATGGAACTGGTCCCATGACTGCCTCAATAAATTAAGATCCTACTATGTCCTGGTCATTGTGTTTCTAAATGGGTATATTAATTGAAATATAATCTTTTATTCTAAAGAAGTTATTTGTACAAGACATTAGGTTAGAGATCAAAGATACCAAAACAAAACAATCCTTGGCTTCCAGGAGCTTGTATTCAATTAGAGTACAACATTTACAAAGGAAAGAAAATAAGATGTAATTTTAAAAGTGGAAGAGCTCTCCAAAATTATGATGGAATTTCAGCAAAGATAGCACCATGAAAGACTTATCTAGCTAAATCTTCTCCCTCTAAAAACACCTGAGGAGTATATAATATAGTTCTAGATGAAGAATGATAAAGGAGAGAGGAGTGAGATAACCAGAGAAAGACAGAGAGAGAAAGACACAGAGATAGAGAGATAGCCACACAGAGAAAAACAAGAGACTGAGTTTATATGGTACAAGTTTAAGTTCACGCATAGAGAAACCTGGCTGTCCTGGTTTTACTCAAATCTGAACTGTTGGACAGAGCAAGGTTGAAATACCTCAGTCCCTTCCTCAGAATCCTTGTATGGATGACCGTGAATCTCGGATCCTCCAATCCTTTGAGGACTATGCTAAGATGTAGGTTGAGGGCAACTAAGTGACTCAGGTTGGTTTGTGACCCTGGCATGTCACTGACTGTTTGCCTCAGTTTTCTCTTCTATAAAATGAACTGAAGAAGGAAACGAAAACAACACCCAGAATCTTTGCCAAAAAACTACATAGGGTCGTAAAGAGTTGAACACAACTGAAACAACTGAACAGCAAGATAAAAGTTCTATTTCTGATGTTTTTGTATCACAGTCTGGGACCTCTAAAGAGCCATTTTTAGTTCCTGAGCTGGGATGTTTGAAGTTGGCAGAGTCTATCCTCATGAAACTTCACAATGCAGGTCTGTGACAGAGTCCCAGGTTTGGGCTTAATCACCAAGGCCTGGATTTCAGTAAGGAGTAAGAATCAAGGACTGTGATCCCTCTCTGAGAGCTTTGGTCTAGCACTACTGCATGGGTCAGGGTGTTAGCTAAAAAGACCCATTTAAAATGGCTAGAGAAACGAAGGCCTGTTGGGCTATGTTGTTGTCTTAATAACCCAGCCCAACACTATACCAGGGCAAGAAAACAAATCCCTGTTTGATCTCAGCTAGATTGCCTTCACTTGGATCAAGGGAAAGGAAAAGAATAAGGACCTATGTCAACCAAGGATTTTGGAGGATCTATTCTTTACTGGAGACCAACAGTAATTAATGGCTACCTGATGCCCTCTACTCTTCTTTTGGACCCTATATTGGAGGAAATGAATGACAATAGATCCAGCAAGGACAGGGCCAAAATTCATAATGAAAAGCCAGAGAAGATAGTGAAAAGGGGAGCAAACAGAAGCAAACTTTGAATAACATGAAGAAATTCTATAGTTTAAGATAATTCCAAGATAAATTTTGAAGGAAAAATTGAAATAATTACAAATAGAACCCAAAGGAAAAAAAGAATGCCCTTAGAAAATGTTTATATTTCTAAAAGTTTTACACTTTTCATATAAAAAAGAGATAAATAGGTTCATGAATGGAACAAATAAAAATAACCTAGAAAATAATACACACACTAATAAAAATCTGAAAATTAAAAATGTGAAACAAAATTTTAAACAGCAAAATCTCCATTAAATTAATAAATAAAATTGAGAAGTATTTTAAAACAAAATGATAAATCTTTAGCTCATTTGATATATAGAAGGAAGAACAAAAATTAAATTACTAAAAATAAAGGGAAATTTGCAATAGATGAAGGGGAAATAGCAAACATTATTAGAAACTCTCATATGTCAAGTATATGCCAACAAAACCTAAATCTTGAAAGAAATGGATCAATAAATCAAAATGCATTTATTAAATACTTGCTATATTTGAGAGAATGTCCTAAATACTGGGGTTACCAGAAGAAGATAAAAATAGACTCTGCCCTGAAGCACCTTATATTCTAATGGTAGAGAGGGCACTTAAATAACTAGGTTTATATAAGGTATGTACAAACTAGATGGAAGGTAATATCATGGGGGTAAGCTGAGAAAGTGAAAAGAACTGAGTTTGGGGTGAGGAGAGAACAGCAGCCCTCTTACACAAGGTTGTATTTGAGCTAAGATTGGAAAGAAGCTGGGCTAATTAAGATTTGGAGGTGAGAAGTTGATAAGGGGAGTTAAATTCTCCTTGAATCCTTTGCCTTTTGTAGATTCTCTGTCAAACTCCATCATTCAGTAATCTTTCTTCCTTCAAGGTTCATGAAACCCATATCCACTACGCAATGAAAATCCTGCTAGCTGTTGTATGCACATCTCCAGGTTGCTTTCTGTCCTTCTTAATGAATTTAATACCTGTTATTTGATATATTTTTTTCTCCTCTTTGCTTTTTTTCCCTTATACTAGGGGACTTCAGTAGAAATAGTAGATTCTCCCTCAAATAACCTACTCAGTTCCTCAGCCTACTACTCATGTCTCATGACTTACTGTTCTACCCCACTTCAGTCACACACAAAGATGGTCATATACTTAATCTTGCCAGCATCCACAAATATAATACTTCAATCATCAAGAATTCAGACATCCCCTTTTCTGACTAATTTGTTGACTTTCCATCTCTCCCTCTCTCTTTCCTTACCAAACCCTATTCTTCAACCACAATGTGATTGTTAGTCTCTTCACCTCTGAGTTCTTACTCAGTCCATCACACTTTACTAGCCACTCTGTCTTCTTTTTTTCTCCTCTTGACCCCTTGGCCAATTAGTTCAACTCTACAATGTCCTCTTGAGTCTTCCCCTCTTGACCCCTTGGCCAATTAGTTCAACTCTACAATGTCCTCTTGAGTCTCTGGCTTTCTTGTCATATTGTCTCTTCTTCCCTGTCAAGATTTAACCTTGGAGGACCCTTGACATCAATTGCTTTTGTTTCCACTTCCTTGATGCTGAATAAAGTTGAAGGAAAATCACATGACTCTTCTGATTGGGTTCGCTACAAATTTATATTGCACATTCGCAATGAGACCCTCACTGGTGATAAGCATTTCTCTCTGAACCTCCCTCATCAACTCAGTATCTCACTCCCCACAGTAGCTCTTCAAAATCTTTTCAACCCAAGTCAAACTTTTCTTACCTCCTCCTTCCTTAACCCTTTCGGCTGAGAAACTTGCCCTATATTTTAAACAAAAAAGGCCATTTGCTGTGAGTTTCTTCCCTGCTTCTTCCTTATTTTAAACCACTCATGCCTTCTGCTACTATATCCTCCTTCATCTCTGTCTTACCTGAAAAAGTTTAATCCTTACCAAAGTAAACCCCATATACCTGCATAAGTGATTTTGTTCCATCAGGTCTCCTCTGTAACAGAAAGGATCCCAGCATACGCAGGAGGGCCTGCTGTACAGATTCTTAGATCTGCTTTTCTAAAAGGAAAGCAACTTTTTGGGGGGGTCAACGATCTAATTTAATCAAGCACATATACAATTCACTTAGTTCAGGGGGAAAAGATAGCACCTTGAACTTCAGAGAAAATACAGAGAAATAAAGACCAACAGACATGACTTCCAACTGTCTGACTATAAGCAATGCATCATGGATCAACAGACAGATCCAACTGTCTGAACATTACATATATACATAGTTACCAGAGAGAGAAACACCAACATCTTGGTTTTCAAAGTTGGGAGTCTCCCTAGTGGCTATCCAGAGTCCCATCTGGCTAAACAAACACTTCCAGTGAATAAGTCTCAACGTAAAACCTCACCTCAGAGTGTGTATATATATATATATATATATATATATATATATATATATATATAGATATATATATATATCTATATATATATATATACATATACTTTTTAGAGCCTGAGGGCATGACCATCTGACCCAGTACCTCAAAATAAAACAAAAGGTACTGGCGCCTATTAATGGGAGGGGAAGATCTTTAACTCTTCCTCCCACCTACCATTAACCTTGCATTAACATTATATTCTTCCACAGATTGTTCTTTTGGTCATCCCCTTCTGACACTCATTTTAATCTATTTTTGATAAGCCTGAAAATGTCCTCATCCTGAATCTTCAGATCCTTGCCACTGGCTATCCCTTCTGCCCTTTGTGGCTAAGCTTCTTCAAGAAGACATTCATAATAGGTGCCTTCCCTTGCTCCCCTCTCACTCTTGTTTTAGTCTCTTATAATTCAGTTTAATCACCAAGTTTACTGATGATGTCTTAATTGATAAATCCAATGACCTTTTATCAATCCTTGTTCTTTTTTACCTTTGACACTGTTGCTCATCCTCTTTTCCATAATTTTCTCTTCTCTCTAGGCTTTTAGAATACAGAACTCACCTAGTTCTTCTACATATAAGACCATTCCTTTTCAGTCTTCTTTGCTGGATTCTCACTCAAGTCATGCCCTGTAACAGTAGATGCTACCAGGGTGTTGTCTTTGGCATGCCTCTTCTATACTACTTCACTTGGTGATATCATCAGCTTCCTTCAATTTAATCAGACTGACAATTCTCAAATTTATCTATCTTTCCCTAATATTTTGGATGCCCTCTAGTCTTGTATTTTCAATTTTCACTTTCATACTTGCCTGAGTTCTGGATTACAGATAATGCTCCTACATGTTTTTTTACATGATCTTTTCAGCAATGTTGTCAGATTCTTTCAATAAGGATAAGTATGACATCAAGGTAAGCTACTATATTGATGGTAAATTATTTAACTTGAAAAATCTAAAGTGTAGGGAGAGTTGGTACATGATTTTTTGTTTGCAGATGCTTGTAAACTCAATGCAGCCTCTGAAGCTGAGATGCAAGGAAATATGGATTGATTCTCTGTTGCTTATGCTAATTTTGGCCTAACAATCATGGGCAAGAAAATAGGTGCTTCACTAGCTATCCCTACATCTTCCATATGTGGAACCATAGGTTACAGCAAATAGAAAGTTCTGAATTCTGTGGATAAATTTACTTACCTTGGCAATATACTTTCCATGCATGTACAAATTGATGATGAAGTTGATACATTCATTGTTAGAGCTAGTCAGTGTTTAGGAGGTTCCATGTGGGAGAGAAGAGGTATTAGATTGAGTACCAAACTGAAAGTCTACAAAGCAATTGTGCTGACCTCATTTTTGTATGCCTGTGAAACCTGGACAATATACCAGGACCATGCCAGGAAATTGAATCACTTCCATTTAAATTGTCTTAGGAAGATGCTGGAGATAACTGGTAGGATGAGTTACCAAACACTGAGGTCCTTTCCCAAACTAAACTGCCAAGCAACCAAACTCTACCATAGAGAGTGTAACTTCAATGGGTTGGCCATGTTGTTTGAATGCCAAATGCATGCCTGCCTAATAGACTATTTTGGAGAGAACTCACACAAGGCAAGTGCTCACATGGTGGTCAGAAGAAGAGAAACAAGGATCCTCAAGTTCTCTCAAGAACTTTGGAATCAATTGTGAGACATAGGAGACCCTGGCATAAGACTGGCCCAGCATGGGGTGCCTTCCTCAAAGAAGGTACTCTGCTCTGTGAGCAAAGAAGAATTGAAGCAGCTCAAGAGAAATGTGAGTTACACAGATTTAGAGAATCCATTTCCAATGTTCATACGGACTATTTGTACTCAACCTGTGGTAAAGACTTCCTGGCTCATATTGATCTGATCATTCACAGTCAGACACACATTGCAACTTTTTTCTCTTTTCTTCTGTTCTCTCTCTCTCTCTCTCTCTCTCTCTCTCTCTCTCTCTCTCTCTCCTCATAAATAGTAATTTTTCCAATTGCATGTAAAAATGGTTTTCACCATTCACTTTGTAAGGTTTTAAATTCTAAAATTTTCTCCCAAACCCCCATCCTCAAGGCAGCAAGCAATCTTGTATAGGTTATACATGTGCAATTAATTATGCTACATATATTTCCACAATATTCATGTTGTGACAGAAGAAAACAAAAGGGAAAATCTATGAAAAACAGAACAAAGCAAAAAAAGTGAAAATAATATGCCCTGATCTGCATTTCTCTGGATATGGATAACATTTTTCATCATGAGTCTTTAGGAATTGTTTTCATGCATTGTATTGCTGAGAAGAGCTAAGGCAATCATAGTTGATCATCATACAATGTTATGTTTTATATATATGTATATGTATACATATATATGTATACATATACATATTATACATGATATATACATATATATGTATACATATATATGTATATATCATGTATAATGCTCTTCTAATTCTGCTCACTTCATTCAGCATCAGTTCATGTAAGTCTTCCTTGGTTTTTCTGAAAACATCTCCATCATTTCTTATAGCACTACAGTATTCAATTTCATTCCTATACCACAACTTCTTCAGGGTTTGCAAAGTTCATGGACATCTCCTCAATTTCCAATTCTTTTTCACTACAAAAAGAGCTGCTATAAATATTTTCATGCAGATAATTCTTTTGTCTTTTATTATGATTTCTTTAGGATACAGACCTAATAGTGGTATTGTTAGAGCAAAGAGTATGCACAGTTTGATTGCCCTTTGGACACAGTTTCACATTGCTCTCCAGAATGTTTGGATCAGTTCACAACTCTACCAACAATGCATTAGTGTCTATACATATATCCAACATTTATCATTTTCTTTTTTTGTCATATTAGTTAATCTGATAGTTGGAAGGGTAGTACTTCAGTGTTGTCTTAATTTGCATCTCTCTAATAAATATTGATTTAGAGTAATTTTCGTATGACTATAGATAACTTTTATTTCTTCCTCTGAAAATTGCCTGTTCATATCCTTAGGACAATATATCAATTGGGGAATGATTCATATTCTTATGAATTGGAATTAGTTCAGTATATATTTGAGAAATGAGACTTTTATAAGAAATACTGACTGTAAAAAATTATTTCCCATTTTCTGCTTTCCTTCTAATCTTGATTGCATTGGTTTTGTTTAAAATACACTGTAACTTGACATATACATAGTGACATCATCTTAGTTCTTTTTTGAGAATGAAGGACAACAACCAACCAACAATCTTTGACTATTTTTCAGACATTTCAAACTGGATGTGCAGTACACAACTTAATCTCAACATTTGCAAAACTAAACTCTTTTACCTAAATGTTCCACTTCTCCAAACTTTCTATTGTTATCCAGAACAATTTTGTATTCCTTCTCCTCCAGGCTAATGACATAGGGTCATCTTTAGCTCTTCCCTATTTCTTACTCATCGAATACAATCTTTTGCCAAGTTCTGTTAATTTCACCTTACCAACATCTCTCGAATATACCACCTCATCTCCTCTGTTATTGCTGTGATTCTGGAGAGAAACTCATCACCTCAGGCTTGAACTATTTCAATGGCTTGCTGGTGGTTCAGCCTACCTTAAGTCTTTTCACATTCCAATCTATTACTCATCCACGTGCCAAAATAATTTTTCAAAAACATAGGTCCAATCACCTCATCCCACTTTTTAATAAACTCCAGTTACTCCAAATTGCTTCCAGGATCAAAAAGAAAATCTTCAATTTGGTTTGCAAAACTCTTTATAAGCTAACACCCTTTCATGAAAAAAAATCTTTTCCATCTTCTTATATCCTAATCTTTACTAACCACTCTTTGATCAAGTGACACTGGTCTTTTTGCCATTATGTGAACAAAACATTCTATTTCTTAATTCTAAGCCTTTTCTGCACCCATCCCCCCACTCCCACCTGGAATAAGCTCTCTTCCTGGCTTTGTCTCTTCAATTTTTGCACTTCCTTCAAGTGTAAATGAAAAACCCACCTTCTATAGGAACCCTTTCTCAACACTTCTTAATTCTGGGGCATTTCATCCCTTATTTACTTCCTATTTTGTCCTTTATGTAGCTTGTTTATATATCTTTGCTTGCTTGTTGTCTCCTCCATTAGATCATGATCATCTTAAAGTCAGGGGCTTTTTCTTTCTTTTCCTAGTGCTTAGCACAGTGCATGATGCATAGTAAGTATTAGTAATTGTTTATTGTTCGAAAAGGAAGGATATTCTAGTCATGGAGAACCTCTATTGTAAAGTCATAAAGATAAGAAACTAAATGCTACATATGAAGAAAAGTAAGTAGAGTAATATAGCTGGATTATTTGGAATATTTGGAAGGGAGTAAAAGATAAGAAAAATGGAAAGGTAGGAAGAGCACAAGTTATGTTTGATGATGGATATAATAGAGCATCACTAGACTTTATTGAGTATGAAATATTGCATGGTCATATCTGTGCTTTAGGAAAATCACTTTGACCTCTGAAAGAAAGATAGAATGGAGTGGAGAAAGACTGAGGACAGGAAGGCCAATCAGAAGGCTGTTGCAGTTGTTCAAATGATAAGGAGTTGAACAAAGGTGGTGACTATGTGAACAGATAGAAAAACATTTGTTAAAAGAGATGGGGGGAAAGTGGAAAAGATGATACTTAACAGTGCATTGGATATGTGTGATAAATGACAAAGGGGATTGAAACATGATACTGAGTTTGAGAGCCTGGATGGATGGGACAATGACAGTCTTCTGTATTGTAACTGGAAAATTCAGGAAAGGAAGGAATTAGAAAAAAGATGTATTCCTAAGAGGGATAATTATTCTATTGGAAGAAAGGATGAGTCAGAGGAATGAGAGAGAATGTGACCAGCAAGTTCTAGTAGGAAGCCATGCCAGTAGCTTAGGTCTAGTGATGACTAAGTAATGAAAACCTGTGTATTCTAAGGAACTGGGAATGAGATTAGAAAAAAGCAGATGCTTCAATAAATATTTCATCTATATAGTTGGGTAAACTTGGTAATTGATTGGACATAGGAGGGGAAGGAGAATGAAAAGACAAAGATAACCCTGTGATGATGAACTTTCAAGACTGATAGAAACTTCTGTCATAGACAAAAATTGTGGAATTAGAGGAACAAATAAGTTTTAGAGGAAATTAAATTTTAGATGTGTTGTTTATGAGGTTCTTATAATTGGTATAAATAGAAATGTCCCATACAGTTACTGAGACTACAGTTGTAGGAAGATAAGAATTCAAGGACTTTTTCACACACCTATAAGTCATATGACATGCCACTTAAAGGTAAGCCATTAAACTCTAACTCTTATCCTGAAAATTAGGGTATTGTACTTAAAGAGAACTAAAGTCATTTCTGACTCTCTATTATTGCTTACAAATCTGAAGGTCATCTTCATGGAGGTTGTAGTTGGAATTGTGATAGAAAATGAGAACATCAAAGGAGAAAATGTGGAGAAAGAGAGGCCACTGATGAGCCTTTGGAGAAATATCCATATTAAAGAACCAATAGGACCTAGAAAGATAGAGAAATGATTAGAAAGGCAGGAGGAAAATCATAATAGCATGGCATCTCTGAAGCTGAATTAGGAGATTGAGTTGGGTAAGGTATGAGTAGCATAAAATGTCCAGAGAGGTCAAAGAGGGTGAGAACAAATATATATATATATATTTGGAATATATATATATATATATACACACACACACACACACACACACACATATACATACATACATACACACACATACACATATATATATATATATATTTACCAACAAACAGAACACCATTGGATTTATCAATTAAGAAATCAGCAGTGAGAGCAATTTCATTAAAGTGTTCTTGACAAAAATCCAATTGTAAATATCTGAAGTGGATAATGTGGAAATTAAGTCACTGAATATAGGAATATTTCCCCCCGTCCCCAAGAAGTTTGACTTCTTGGAAGAAAAGAGAGAAATGGGTAGGGAGATTTACAGGCTGCAATAGTCAATGGAAGAGTGCCTTCCACAATTAAAGAGGCTTGAACATGTTTGAAGTTATTTAACTTAACATAGAATGAACTTCTTGCAAGTAGAGCTCATTTCCTTCTTTTTATATTTTTATCCTCTTTGCCTAATATAACATCTGGCACATAGCAGGTCCTTAATAAATGTTTGTTGATTGATAGGTCAAAAATAGCCTTTGGTGAGAAAGATAGTATTGTTGCATGAGAAAGAAGATTTCTCAATGTATTTAGGTCCTAGATGAGACATGTAGAAATGAAATCAAGAGTACAGGTATTGGCATTAGTCTTAGTGACTAGTAGATAAATGAACCCTTTTCTGTGACCTGAGAGAAGAAAACGAAAAATGATAAACAGTATTTACTCCTGCACCCCATCTTTTACACAGAGGCTATTTCAAGGCATAATATAATATTGTTTATTTGCTTTTTTCTTCTTTAGTAGGAAAAAGAGTGAAGCTTGAGCCCAGAATGTATTTCTAGTTATCTTGATATGCTGTCAAACACCTTATTAATTCTAATCATTTCAAAATATGTAAAGGGTTATAAAGAAGACTTTATTAATGCCATGTGAGGATTTTTTGGTTGGGTGAAAGAAAAATTTTAAAAATGTGTCCTGGATTGGCATGGGAAGTTTAGGATCTTGGCATATCTATTTTTCCCACCCATTAAATCCTTCCTGTTAACCTATAACAGCTGAGTTCTCTGTCTCAGTTTCTCTTTGTCTCTTTCTGTCTGTCCCTCTCTCTGTCTCTCCTTCCCCCATTTCTCTCTCTCTTTCCACTCTCTCTCTCAGCCCACTTTTTCTTCCTTCTTCTTTCTTTTTGTCCCTTTTGGCTTCCTCTTCTTTCTTCTCCCCTTCTCTCCTTCCATTCCCCCTTCCACACAAACAACTATATTATAAACAGTTTTGTGTGTGCTAAGGATATCCAATTTTCTTGATTTGCCATCACTCTCAGTGTTTTGAACCATTGCAAAGCAGGTTTATAAGTGTATTCAGTGCTGGGCCCATTGCTGTCAATGTCCCGATTCACTCTTATATTCTAAAGGGTAGTGAGAGGGAAGCTCGAGATATCCACTGTAGAACTGACTCCTTGAGTTATTGTGTCTGAGTCACCCATGAGCAGTATGCTACATGAAACGGCAAGACAGGTCCACTAATAATAAGGTACTGGATTGCAGCCAAACTCCCTTGCTGTGAAGTGATGCTTGCTTTAATATAGCTCCACTGGGCTGGATACATGAGGAGGATGGATGACAATGGGAGACTGAAACAGCTGCTGGGTGAGGTGTGAAAATGGGGCAACCTCAGGTAGATAGGAGAGGGGAAAGGAGAAAGGGAGGGGCTTTTGCTGAAGAGACACACTAGTAGATAAGTAGAGTTGGATATTGTTGGAAAAGCACAAGCCACAGAGAGGTCACATCTGGGCTGGGGTAGTCCTTTTGGAGTGATCTCACAGCTGGTAAGGGAGAGGCTCAAAATGACTCCCACAGTGGCATCTGACTTGAAAGACCAATAAACACATTCTTATTTCGACTAGTGTACTTCACTACTTCACTAGTCCTCCTTAAACATTTAGACAACAGGCATGATTTGAAATGTTTTGATTTCTCCTCCATAAAATCAGCAGTGTTCCACATTCCCAGCTTTCAAAACATGTTTTTTAGCTTCCCTTTCTGCTTCTGTTAGTCAGCATGTGAAAAGGTAAAAAACAGCTAAAGTGAGGTAATAAAATGGGAGAACAATTAAGAAACAAAAAATCTGCACTAGTTTCCTTGCAATTAAACCCTCTCCTGGAGGGATCTGCATAGTTTGGAGAGGTTAAATTAGTCTGAAGTTGGTATAAAATGATTAGTTCCAAGACTTGAAATTGTTGTTTGAAAGAAGACAATGTGATTTGTAAAAGAAATTAAAAAAATAAAAATAAATAAATGATGGCACCTTAACTTTTTTCAGAAAATAAAACATATTGTAACTCAATGTACACATGGCAAAAGTTCTTTACCTGGGTTTGTGAACTTTGTTTTTTTAACACGTTTAATAAAATCAATTTCCTTTGTAATCCTATATATTTTATTATATGCATTTAAAAATATTGTTTTGGGAAATCTGTAGGTTTTGTCAGTGTCAAAGGACTCCCTTGCTCCAAGGATGCTTTCTTTATCCAAAGAGAAGTATTAGCCCATAAGCTGAGTTGGTCATTTCCTGACTATTTGGAGTTATCTACTGGAGAGATAATGACTTGAATACATCTTCCTAATTGAGAGAAGCATATGGTTCGATGATAACATACATTTGGTTCAGAGTACTACATGTACTTCACAAAACTCTGACCAATAAATCATCTCAATGTACTAGGGAGCAAGTTAATGTCAATAAGAGTGCATGAAGCAAGAAGTAGAAACATATGAATGATAATTATATTCAATTCAACTCTTCATTCAGTACCTACTTTGTGTTAGATCCTGTTCTGGGTATTGAGAATACAGAGATGTAAATGAGATGATTTCTTTCAGAGATTTGGATCTCATAATGTCAGATTTAGAGGAAATCTAGGCTCAAATGTGCTCCTCATCACTTCAAATCAACAACAATCTCAAAGGTGGAGTTGTTCATAGAACAAATCCACAAATTTGGATTCCGTCAAAGGGCAGCATTTAAGGACTCCGAGGGCCACATGTGGCCTCAAGGCCACAGGTTCACCACCCCTGAATTTTAGATAATGCATTAAAAAAGATGTAAAAAAATATTACCATAGAGTAATTTTTATTATAAAGATGACAGATCATTTCATTGACCTGTTACTCTGGGCTTTGTCTTGTAGCCCTCCCCTTATACATGCTGGGGCCTCTCTGTATCCCTAAGTGATAGCTCATTACTAGGCATCAATTCTTATAATAAACTCTTGAACATTTCTTATTTACCATGTAAATCTGACCAACCCTGGGTCTATGGATAGGGACAAGTAAACAACTGAGGAAGAGCACAATGGAGATGAGGCACAATCTCCAACTCCCCAGTGACTTTGGTTGGAAAGCCCTCACACCCCTGAATGATTTGAGGACCATGAGTTGGAGGGCAACTGAAGGATGAAAAAACCTTGATAATTTTAGAGGGAGAAAGGACACAAGAAATGCAAATATGATATCACTGTCTATCACACTGAAGGAAGAAATAGACAGCTTGCAAGAAGATTGAGAAAAAAGATGGAGAAAAAATTATTTCAAATTGAGTTTTCTTTCTTCGGCGTCTTGTAGGTCCCCTCTTCTACCTCTTGAGTTTTGAAGCCTATATAACTGACAGTCTTTATTATGAAGAACGTTGGACACTCTGGAAAGGAGAGAACCTAGAGTATTTAGCCTCAGAAAAGTGGATAACTGATTGAGCTATTATGTCCTGTCAGAGTCTTTCTACATGAGAGACCTAGTCAGTAACCCCACCACTCTCACCGCTCAAAGGCTATTGATTATAACCAAATCACATTGCCTGGGAAGTACAGGGCACAGAATCAAAGACTGAGGAAAGTGCAGGATAACGCTGGATCTATTCCAAAAGTAACTGTTACAGAAGCAAAGGTGTTGATAACAAGAAAAGTGATTAACAGAAGAAACTATGGAAAAAACCTTCAGAGATAGGGAAAAAAAATCAAATGACCAAATATTCTAGGAAAAGAGGAATTTAAAGTCTTTTATTATATAGAGTCAACCATTTTTTGTTCTTCCCAAACTTAATCCACATTAATCTGCTATAAACACAATCCATATCAGCCCAACTGAACTATTCACTGTTCCCTATACATATCATTCCAACTCCTGACTGTGTATTTGGAAAGGCTGGCTCCCATGCCTGCAATGGTCTTCTTCCTCAGCTTTTCCTGTTGGAATCCCCAGCTCCAATCAGTGTTTAAATTAAGTACTATATCATAAAAGATAAATATAAAAGTGTGGCTATTTATGATGTGTGTGCATACATACATACATATGTATGTATTATATATATATATAATATACATATATATACACATCTCTATCTATATCTATATCTGTCTATCATCTATCTATCTATGAATTAGATAAAAAAGGAGAGAAACAAGAATGTGCTAGAGCCAGGTTGTATGAACTTGTGGGAGTTGATGGTTTAATGTGTAGCATGAACATTTATAACTTGAAAAGTGACAAAGGCTACAAATCAGCGTTTGTTTTTTTTGTCTAGTCTCAAAAAGGTAATGGAGAAGACAATTTTTCTGACCACCTTTTCCCCAGTTTTAATGTTCTGTGCCCCACTATTCCTATAGATTACTACACACACACACACACACACACACACACACACATACACGTATTCATGTGTGCAAGTATATTGAGAAAATATTAATAAAATAGATTGAACTTTAAATGTGTCAAGTATACTTTCTTTCTTCCACCAGTCAGTTGTTAAACATTTTCCCAACATATTCTTTTTAAGAATTATCTTTCAAAATATCTAGAGTCTAAGTCTAACATTTTACATCTATGTAGCTATGCCATTCTGATAAGATATAAATTGTCCTGATAGGCCATTTGTAGAAGAGTATATATGCAATAACTCTTTAAATAAATGTATTCTATTGGTTAGTTATCTCTCAGGTCTCTTACACTGATTGTCCCCCATGAATGGAAAGCAATCTTTCCTCATCTTTAGCTCATAAAATACATCTCATTCTTTGAGATGCAATTTAAATATTTTCCTAATTCCATCAACTACTAATGCTTTCTTTTTCCAAATACACAATCCCCATTCTCTTCATATTTTTGTGCTTGTATATGTCCTTGTTTTCTCCTTTATAAATTCTATGTATTTCCTTGAGAATAAAGATTATCATTTATTTTATTTCTACCTCTAGCACTTGATGTGTAGTTAGTGTAAAATAAGTCCTTATTAATTGATATACATTTCTTTATATTAATTTCAAGTTAATAATTACTCCACAGAAATAATTTCTTAGATCTCTGGTTATAATTGTGACATTAAGGGTTTGAAAATACTTCTTCCTTTTAATGAATGAATGAATGAGTGAAAGAAATCAGATATTAAACAACCATTTAAATAGCTGGAAATGCCTTCCATTTCTACATTTATTTCTTGAAAAATGATGAAAACTGTTACAGAAAGATGTATCCATAGGATTCTACCTGCCCAACAATATCCTTATAGATGATAGGTAGAGAATTTTCAAAGATTCAAAATTTATACTCCCTCAGAATTGTAGTAAAATCCTTTTTGACTTCTACCTTTGCATTCTATGACTAATTTCTTCTGAAAAAAACCAAACTATCTTTTAAAAATAGCAGAACAGTCACAAAGACTAAAGTCAGGCTATTTAAATTTGTTAATTTTCCAAAATTCCTAAAGTTTCCATTTCCATCCCTATATTACTGAACTATTTATTTACTGCTTTATTGTATAGAACATCCTGGTTTGATATTTAAGTAGAATAAATCTTTCAAATAATTTAACTACTAGACCAGCATTTAAAAAATCTATAATGGAGAGTGGAAGTGCTGTGTTGTGAAGAATTACCATAAGATTATTCATTCCTGCCATTGGTACTGAACCCCTAATGACAAATGGAGAATTAAGGTATAAATCAATTTAATTGTCTACCTAAACAGGGCTAGAATAATAAGGATACTTTTGTCATTATGCAGAAGAGTGATTGGTCTTCACATAGCGATTTCTTTAATGATGAGTATTTGGGGGAAATGTTTATCACAGATTAGAAAACAACACTAGGGGTCCCTTTTCCTGTATTCATTCAGCCAGTGGATTAATGATTGTATCTTTCAATTGCCTAGAATGAAAAAAATAAAAAAAAAGCTTTGCCTCTAGCAGATTCATACTGTTTACCTGTGCACATCTGCTATCTCTGAAAGACAGTTTGAGCCCCAGACTGATAACTCACATTTACAATGTTTGTAGGAGCTTGCTGTTTGGGAGTGAATCTTTAAAGAGACTTATGGCAATGTTCATGACCCTTTCTAGTTAATAAAATGAAGCAGTGGTAGTGTTTCGGAAGTCACATTCATTCTTCAGAGAAGAGAGAAACAGTACATCTCTCAAAACCTGGGGTTGTAATGGGAGAGAAAATATCAGATGGACTGAAGGACATTCTAGAGTCCTTTTCACAGGGAAGAGTTAAGTGAATAAATATTTATCCAGTGGGCTGGCTAGCTAGCTATCTTTCTGCCTCTCTATCACAACCTATTATGTTCCAGGTACCCTGGTAATTGCATTACAAAGGTTATCTCATTTGATCCTTTCTGCCCTGTAAGGTAGAGTGTTCTTATCCTTTTATAGTTGAGGAAACTGAAGAAAAGAGAAGCTAAGTAACCAGCGAGGACTTACACCACTAGTCAATGTCTGAGGCTCAACACTTTTTCCATCACAGCATCCACATGAATCACAGTCACCTGCATGAAAATAAGCAGGCTGGAAGAGATGACCTCATCAGACTCCTTCCTGGTAGAAATTTAAATTCTGGCCAATTATCCATATCAGTTATGTTTGTAGAATTGAGCACAGTCTTGTAGTTTTTTATGTAGCTCAGTTAATGTTTGTGGAATTGAGCTGAACTAAATACAATCAAATTTTCTCTCTCTCTTTTCAACTTCAGAGGTAGGAGTATGGGATAATGATTCCCCCAGTGATATCTGTTCAGGAGAAAAAGGGAAGAGGAAGTAACCTCAAGTGTGCCCGGTAATGTCCAGAATTCCCGACTTTCTCCCCCATACTTTGCTTGTCGTAGGTGCTACTTGGCTCGTCTTTAATGCCCATCCTCTAGGAATCATATAACATTATAAGTATTGTTATTGTGACATCGTGGGAAAAGGGGCATCTTTATGTTCCTCCATCTTTCCAGCCTCCTAACATCTCAAACCTGACCTAGTCATAATTGCATAGAGTGATGTGATGATTCTAATTTCTTGGTCCACTCCCTGAAGGCTTATGTCTGACTACATATTGTTATGTGTCATTTAGGAAAAATACCAAAAAATGCAAACATATGAAATGGTAAATTTAGGTTTAATAATCAATCCCTTTACACAGATTATTAAATTTGTAAAATAATTGACTACAGAGTTTTCATAATATTTTGGGTCTTTCTATTAAATTTAGGTACTATTTGAATATTGGATTTAGAGGGAAAAGTGCCTTATGTTCATTTTCTCAGAAATACATATGTGTGTGAGTGTGTGTGTAAAGGAGATGAAGAAAAAGATAAAAACTTATGTATTTATTTGACCACTAATCAATAAACCCACACCATTTAATAAGCATTTACTGTGTGCCAGTAAATATGCCAGTCACTTTGGTAGGCACTAGGAAGGCAATGAATGAAACAGTTCCTTCTAAAAGTCTCCATTCTAATAGAGGCAACAGCAAATACATACAAAGATTCAGAAAATGTAAATAGAACAAATACAACATACATACATGCATGCATATATACATGCTCCTTATTAGGATCTTATCACTCTGTATTGTTTAATCTCTGTTAATTTCTTCTTATAATTATTATGTTGTTTTTATTTTTGGCATAAAACCATATATGGAAATTAACAAAGATGTTGCTCCATGAATTTTCTATAGTTAGGAACAAAACAAAGATAAAAATACATACAAAAATTATATGATATATAGCATTCAAGTAGGACAAGAAAATGGATCTGCAATTAAATAAAACAGCATCACGTTCAAGGAATCCTATTATTAAAAATTCAAGAATAAATACATTAGTGAGGACATAAGGTCAAAGTAGCACCTTTCTGCAGAATTTTTGGCAGTAAGTAACCATTAGAGAAAGATAAATGAAATGTTGAAAGAAGAAACAATCCAACAAGCTGAAAAGATTTGAAGAACTAAAAGATATTTTTTAGATAGCAATTTGTGAAATATAAGATAAAAGAAAGTCATAAAGGGGGAAAATACTTAGAAATACAGTGACCATTTTTCATCAATGGAGAGGTCATACTCAATCATTTTGGTCTCTGAAAAGAAAGAAAAAATAGAGTTTTCTCCAATTGTTTCTTGATAGTTTAATATAAAAAGGATATTGAAACTGAGGGGTAGAGAAGTGATTAAGCGATACAATTAAGGAAAATAGAATAAGCATATGAGAGAACTAGAAGGACTCCAGCTCTCTGTTTTACATTTAAGGAAACTGAGGCCAAGAAAGGTAATTTGGAGGGGGCAGAACCAAGATGTTGGAGTAAAAGTAGGGACTTCCCTGAACTCTCTCGCAAAGCCCTCTCAATGCTTGCAAAAAAAATGAGTCTAAACAAATTCTAGAGCTACAGAACCCACCAAATGACAGGGTGAAACAAATTCCCAGACCAACACAACCTAGAAAGTCAACAAGAAGGGTCTTTCACACTGGGTAGGGAACAGAGCACAGTCCAGCATGGGCTACACCAGCATGGCCAAAGCAGGCCTCAGGAGACTGAATCATTGGCCTCTGTGGCAATTTTCTGACTTCTCAACCCACAAATGCCAAAAAGTTCAGTGGGAAAACTGTGTGACCTGAGTGAAAGAAGAGCAGGAGGTTGAGTGAGTCTAGTTGTTGGCAGCAGCAGCAGTAGCGGCAGAGGCTGCTTCCAGAGGTCTGGGCCAACAGACTTGGGGGATTACTCAGTTAATGCAAAATCCCTGAAGGCTAAGATAGTACACCCCACCCCCACTGAAATCAGAGTTCTATCTTTACAAAGTGTTAGAAAGTCAAATGTTTGTCTGAGAAGATGAGTAAACATTGTAAAAGAACTCAGACTATGGAATCATACTTTGGTGACAAGAAAGATCAGGGTATACAATCGGAGTAGGACAGCAGAGTCAAAGCTCCTACATCAAAAGCCGCCAAGAGGAATGTGAATTGGTTGCAGGACATAGAGGAGCTCAAAAAGAATTTTGAAAGTCAAGTAAGAAAAATAGAACCAAAATTGTGAAGGGAAATAAGAGTGATAACAAGAAAATCATAAAAAAACAATTCAATTGCTTGCTAAAGGAAACCCAAAAACACTGAAGAAAATAACACATTAAAAAATAGACTAATCCAAATGGTAAAATAAGTCCAAAAAGCCACAGAGGAAAAGAATGCCTTCAAAAACAAGACTGGCCAAATGGAAAAGGAGGTCCAAAACCTCACTTAAGAAAATAATGCCTTCAAAATTAGAATGAAGCAGATGGAAGCCAAAGACCTTATAAGAAATCAAGAAACTGTAAAACATAATCAATGGAATGAAAACAATAGAAGACAACATCAAGTATCTCATTGGAAAAATCACTGACCTAGTAAATAGATCAAGGAAAGAAAACTTTAAAATTATTGGACCAACTGAAAGCCATGATGAAAAAGAGATCATAGACATCATCAAGGAAAACTGCCCTGTTAAGAATTCACAAATTACCTCTGGGAAGACAACCTAAAAAAAAAAAACTTCTAGGAATTTTGTAGCCAAATTCCAGAGTTCTCACATCAAGTAGAAAACATAGCAAGCAACCAGAAAGAAACACTGAGTGTTGTGGAAATTCAATCAGAATAACACAAGATCTAGCAGCTTCTACGTTGAGGGATCAAAGGATGTGGAATATGATATTCTGGAAGTCAGAGGAGCTAGGATTAAAACCAAGACTCACCTACCCATTAAAATTGAGTGTTATCCATCAGGAGAAAAAATAGACATGCAATGGAAGAGGACTTGCAAGCATTCTTGATGAAAAGACCAGAGCTGAATAGAAAATTTGACTTTCAAACACAAGAATCAAGAGAAGAATGGAAAGGTAAACAGGAAAGAGAAGTCATAAGAGACTTATTAAAGTTGAACTGTTTGCAGGAGATGGATAAATAGACAGACAGATAGATAGATGTAAATAGATAAATAGATGGATGGCACAAAAGTGAGTTGAATATGAAGGGATGATATCTAAAAATAAAAGGGTAAGAGAGAAATATATTGGAAGGAGAAAAGGAAAGATAGAATGGGGTAAATTATCTCACATACAAGAGGCAGGAAAAAGATTTCATAATAAAGGGGAGAAAGAGGGAGATGAGCAGGAATGAGTGAATCTTACTCTCATCAGATTTGGCTTAAGGAAGGGATAACATACACAGGAAAGTGCGGGGATTGATAAGAGGGGGCTTGATAGAAGGGAAGGCAGATTGGAGGAGGGGTAGTCAGAAGCAAACAATTTAGAAAAGGGACTGGGTCAAAGGAGAAAATAGTATGGTTGGGGGGCACGATAGGATGGAGGGAAGTATAGTTAGTCTTTCACAACATGACTATTATGAGAGTGTTTTGCACAACTACACATGTATAACCTATACTGAATTATTCTCCTTCTCAATGGGGGGGGGGGAGAAGGCAGAAGAAGTGAGAAAATTTGGAATTCAAAGTTTTAAAAAACAAATGTTAAAAAAAAGTTTTTACATGCAACTGGAAAATAAGATATACAGGCAATGGCATATAGAAATCTATCGTGTCCTTCAAGAAAGCAAAGGGGAAGGGGATAAGAAGGGAGGATGATAAAAGGAAGGGAAGACTTGGGGACGGGTAATCAGAATGCATGACATCTTGGGGTAAGGGGAAGGGGAAATATGTAAGAAAATTTGGAACTCAGAATTTGTGAAAATGAATGTTGAAAACTAAAAATAAATAAATAAAAAAGAAAGAAAGGTAATTTGCCCAAAGTCAATGGTCAATGGATACATTGCTGCTGCCACCATTCTCCACATAAATAATATTAGAATCCTAAGTGCCCTTGATAAAGTTCTCTTTCATGGTTGCCTGTGGAAAGCTGTCAAATATCACTGCCTTTTTACATCATCATCTGAATTCTGGCACCTCTACTGGTTTCCTAAAACAAAAATGAAACCAATATATTGTCCTGCTCAATTCTTAACAACTCTATTTCTATTTCTGGCATCATTCTAGAGTAAATCATTCAGATTAGAAACCTCAGAGATCTCTTTTGATTCTTCCCACATTTCAACACAGAAAATAAATTGTGTGTTCCTATTGAGTGTTCCTTGGAATCCACTCTTGCCTCCTAAGAGGCATTCTTGCCTCTCAGCTCAGCACCACTGTGATTCATGCCCTCAATTCTTCTTACACAGATTTCATACTAACTTGACTAAATGCCTTGCATCTCTCTTTTGTCCAGTCAATCTGTCACCTGTCTGTCCAAAGAAACTTTTCTGCCAATATCTGAGGTGTGACTATAAAATGTTCACTGGATTTGAAGACAGAGCTTGTCATTCAAATCATGGTTCTATTATTTCTTAGTCTGTTGACTTAACATTTGTTGGCAATCCAGTTCATCTCTCTGGGGCTCACTTTCTTCATTTGTCAATGGAAGACCTGGGCACTATGACCTCTGATGTTCTTTGAAGCTGTCGATGATTGATTCTATATCATAACCTTCAATAAAAACCTTAGGTCACCTACTGCCTACAGGATAAAATATAATTTCATTATTGTTGTTGGGTCATTTCAGTTGTGTCTGACTCTTTGTGACCCCATTAAAATGTTTTTCTTGGCAAAAGTATTGGAGCCATTTTCCATATTTTTTTATCCTGCTCATTTTAGAGATGAGGAAACTGAGGCAAATAGATTTAAATGATTCACTTAGAGTCACATAGTTAATAAATGTTTAAGGTCAGATTTGAATTCAGGAAAAGGATTCTTCCTGAGTTTAGGCTTAGCACTATATACTGTGTCAACTAATTGCCAATTAATTCATTAGGATGATTTAAGGGAAGAGGGTTGTGCTCATGGTTTCAATGATGGGGGAACTTTTGAGTGAAAATGACTCCTAATAATGTAGACTGATACTTTTCTGAAACTTACAGCATTTCAAAATTCTTAAAACACTAAGTGGTCAAAATGACTTGCCCAGGGTCAAACGACCAATGTACGTGTCAGAAGTCAAAGGCAATACTTCAACCCAAGTCTTCTTGATTTTGAGAATTACTCTTTAACCCTTATAATACAATGACTTCTTACTATTTTGGGTGTTCCAAAACCTAATGCTAACCTACAACTCAATCACATGCCAGTAAAACTGGTAATTTAAATGAAATGGAGAATTATTTACAAGAATATAAATGGACCAGATTATCAGAAAAGAAAATGAAATACTTAACCCAATCAGAAAAATTAACTGAACAAACCATAAATGAGATTCCTAAGAAAAAATATCCAGGACCAATGGATTTATAAGTAAATTCTATGAAATATTTAATGAACAGATTAATGTTAATATTATATAGACTATTTGAATAAATAAGTAAAGGTAGAATTTGATCAAATTCATTTAATAACACAAATGACCTAAACCAGAGAGAGCAATAACAGAGAAAGAAAATAATAGACCAATTTCATTACAAATATCTATTCAAATATTCTAAATAAAGTGATAGCAAGAAGATTGCAGCAATTTATTACATACTATGACAGAGTGGAACTTATACCAGGAATATAGGGCTGGTTAGTGTTAGGAAGACAATCAATATAATTGACCATATCAATATCAAAAATATATATATAGAGATAGAAATGATAGGTAGAGATATAGATAGATAATATGCATATGCATGTGTATATATGTATACATATATATGATTATATCAATAGATTCAGAAAGCCTTTTGAAAAAATACACCATACTTTACTATCAAAACAAGACAAAATAACAACACTATGAAGGATATGAATAATCAAAGTTTATCTTAAAAAGATAAATAGGAAGAATTATTTGTAACAGGGATAAATTTGAAGGCTTCTCAATAAGATCATGGCTGAAGCAAAACTGTCTATTATTATAATTCATTTTTTTCTTAAGAAATGCTTTCGACAGCGATAAGACAAAAAAGAAAGAAATTAGAGGAATAAAAATAGTTGGTTGGAGAAAAAAAATACTATTTTTCTTTGCAGAAGACATGATAGTATATACCAAACCCAGGGTTAGAGAACCTTAGGGAATCAAGTAAAAACAAAATAAGTTGAAACAATAAGCAATTTCAGGAAATCTACAGGACATAAAATAAAACCACACAAATCATTAGCATTTCTATATACTCCCACCTAAATCCTGCAGGAAGAAATAAAGAAATTCCATTTAAATAAACTTCAGACAACGTAGAATGCTTGGGAATCTAACTGCCAAGGAAAATGCAGTCACTCTATGAATACAATTACAAAACACTTTTCACACAAATGAATATCTAAGCAACTGGAGAAATATTACTTGCTGCCAATATATAAAAAAAAATGACAATTCTGCTTGTCTATTTATTTAGTACCATACTAATTAACTACCAAACAATTATTTTACAAAAGTAGAAAAAATAATAAGAAAATTCATCTGGAAAAGCAAAAGGTCAAGGATATCAAAGGAATAAATGAAAAAATGTGAAAGAAATTAGTCTAGAAATACCAGATTTTAAACTATATATTGTTGTTGTTCAGTCTTTTCTGTTATGTCTGAACCATGATTCCATTTAGAGTTTTCCTACAAAAGTTGGAGTAGTGTACCATTTCCTTCTCTAGCTCATTTTACAAATAAGGAAAAGGAATCAAGCAGGATTAAGTAACTTGCCCATAGTTATTAAATATATGGGCTGGATTTGAACTCAAAACTTCCTGACTCTACTTCCTGTGCTACATCTACTGTGCCACCTAGACACCTCAAAGCAGCAATCATGAAACATTCTGCTACTAGCTAAGAAATACTGTGGTGGATCAGTGGAATAGATTCTATACTAAATACACAGAAGTAAATGCCTATAGTACTATAGTGTTGATAAATCCCAAAGACAAACTTTTGGCATAAGACCTCAGTGTTTTTTTCAAAAATTGGTGGGAAAATAGGAAAGCAGTTTGGAAGAAGTAACGAATAGGCTAACGTCTCACACTGTATACAAAGATAAGGTCAAAATGGATGAAAGATCATAAAGGTGACAGCATAAGCAAATTAAGGGAGCAAAGAAAAATGAACCTTTCAGATCTCTAAATAAGGAAAGAGTTTAAGACCAAATAAGAATAGAGATCATCATAGAAAATAAATGGTGAGAAAGTTAATTCATTGAGAACATCTACTCTATTCCAATAAATATCAGTCATTTTGATGTTTCTATTACAGTGATTATAGGTTCTGTATCCTAGGCCCCAGACCTGTGAGCTACAGATTGTAAAATCATGTGTTTAGTCATAGAGCTAGCTAATGACCCTCCATCATGGTGACATGGTGTCATGGTGACCAAGCCCAGTGTGATAGAAGTGACTCAGCTACGTGGAAAATCCCTGAATTTATTTTTGTGCTTCCTGCCCATTTTCTCTTCTCCAATATAAGCAGGTGACCATCTTATGACTATCTTATGATCAAGTAGTCAGTGGAGATGCTCCACATTTCACCCCAGCTAATATGACAATTTTGGACCTCAAGAGCAATGTACATCAGTCAATGAGATTTCATATATTGTCATCCCTCTTTTGCATATTTGGGCAAGAATAAGCAATGTATTAATCCATATTTTGTAGTCACATAGGAATATAATTTCAAATAAAATTTGCATCCCGTTTTGCTCAAATTCCATGGCCAAACCAAGCATGGGTGGTGGTATGGTATGGCAAGTCTATGCCCAATATATTCTTGGAGCATATGTATATCTCCTATCGAACCTAAGGAGAAGCCCCTCCAACTTCTGATCACCTAGTCAGTGGAAATATTTCCTGTTTTGCCCAAACTGTGATCCTGCTTGCTTGCTTATTTTAGCCTATGCATCATATGTCAACCAATGGAATTATTCTGCAATAGGTAGAGCTACTCTTGAATGCCAAAATATATCTTATAAATATATCTTGTAAAAATCGTGCCTAGGAAGGAGGGGGTTTCTCAGATTATGAGGAAGATCTGAGGTCTACTTCATTAGAAGGGACCATGAACCTTTAATAAAATACCATGAACCTTTAATAAAGTACCATTGGCTCAGAACTTTGCCTTGGTCTATGTTAATATAGGTTGGACAATCAAAATCTCCACAATGGATAATTTTGATTGCATGAAATTAAAAAACGTTTTGTGCATAGAAAACTAATGCAACCAAAAAGAAAAGCAAAGCAAGAAATGGGAGTGGAGAAATTTCCACAGAAAGCTTATCATTTCTCAAATAAGTAGCTAGCTGAGCCAAATTTATAGAAATATAAGACATTTTCCAAATGATAAATGGTCAAAAGATATGAACTTGCAATTTTCAGAAGAGGAAATTAAAATTATCATTAGTTACATTTTAAAAAATGTTCCAAAACAATACTAGTTAGAGAAATGCAAATATAAAAAACTTTTAGATACTGTCTCACAACTATCAGATTGTTTAACAAAACAGAAAAGGAAAATGACAAATTCTAAAAAGAATGTGAAAAAAACTGAGCCATTTAATTCGCTGTTGGTGGAGTTGTGAACTAGTCCAACAATTCCGGAGAAAAATTCGGAACTACAGCAAACGAGCCATAAAATTGTGCATACCCTTTGACTAAGAAATACCACTACTAGGTCTGTATTCTAAAGAGATCAAAGAAAAAGGAAAATGACTTATATTTATAAATATACACACAGGTGTGTGTATGTATGTATATTATGTGTATATATAGTTATGTGGGTATATAAATAGATACACACATGTGTGTATGCATGCATGTATACACATATACATATATATGTCAATTCTTTTTGTGGTGGAAAAGAAGTAGAATTTGAGGGGATGTTCATCAATTGGACAATGGCTGAACAAGTCCTGGCATATGACTGTGATGGAATATAATTTTCTATAAGAAACAACAAGCAGGAAAGTGTCAGAAAAACCTGAGTAGACCTATATGAACTCATGCAAGTGGATTGAGCAGAAACAGGAAAACATTATAAACAGTAACAGCAATATTGTCAATATGATGAACTGTAAAAGACCTAGCTAGTCTGATCTAGACAAAAGTCCAAGATAATTCCAAAGGATCCATTATGAAAAATGTTCTCTAGCACCAAAGAGTGTATTCTGAATGCAGATTAAAGCATACTTTTTAAAATTTCTTTCTCTTTATGTATGTGTAGGTTTTGTCTTGCACAACATAACTGATATGGAAATGTTTTGTATGACCACATTTGAAAAGAAAATAAAATTACTTTTTTTAAGGTTTTGAAACCCTCTGCAAGTATTCAAGATAGCAATACATATGAGGCAAAGCATAGCCTTCATTTCATCCCTAAAATTGCAAAAAACACAAAGGATAAAGAGTACCTCACAAATTATTTATATAATTCTTCCTCTTTGGTTAATTACCCTGACTCATAATACTACTCTATGAACTGAACTTTCTTGGTAATGAAATGTTTTGGGATTGACTTAAATTGCATCAAAATTGCACACACACCCCAAAAAAGGAGCCAAGAACTGTATCTTAAATTCTTATATTATGCTCAGCCCACTTCCTCAAACTGAGTCACATGTCTGTTACTCTTTTCTCCAAGCATCTTCCATTGCTTAGGAATTCCTATGTCCCTCTCTAGAATATTGGGTCACCAGGCTTCCAGGAAATTATTGGCTCAGACATGCCCCATTGTGTTTATGGTACTGGGGTTTAGGAACTCTCAGAATGTCTCCAGAAGACTGGTTTTCAGGGACTAAACATAGATTTGGACAAGATGATCAGCAAGGTCCCTTTTACTTTTAAAGCTACAACCCTAATGCTCATTGCTCAGCCATGTGAAACTCTTCTCCATAACTCTCATCTCTCCTCACAGAAAGTGTTCCACTAACGATTGACCAAGTTCAGTTTATCTGTCACTAAATTATTTCATATACTATGCCCCTAACTCCCTAATTATGCCACAGTGGGTCTTAGCATTTCAGCATCCAGAAACTATTCTCCCTCAGGGGGTGGGTGAAAATGTTCAAACTGTTATCTCTGCTTCAAGTCCACTATGAGTAACTCTCCAAGCTAGGAGTCTTTGGACAGGCACAAGTGGGCTTTTCCCTGTCCAGGTCCTGACTCCCCTTTTTTAATGTCAGCTGGATGTGGTCTATGTTTTAATCTCTTGAAATTTCAATGAAAAAAGGGGGGAGTCCCTTCTGAAACTGAACTTTTCATTTTTTTGGATCAGCACAAAAGTGTGTCTCTGACTCATAGTAGTCTGTCTCAACCAATTTATTCCCATAGTCTAAATGTACTTCATCTTCTCAATGATTAATTTTTTATCCTCAAAAGGGAGCCCATTTAAAATCTTCAGCAAAAGCTCACCTAACTAGAACTTCATCACACTTATCAGGAAATTCCACTGATTGATCCCTTACATTTATAAAGCTAAATGTAACATAGCATTGATTGATTATCCTACACTACCATTGCCCATTGTCAAGTTTATCCGTTGAAGTTACTCTGGAAGCTGAATAGGAAATGTTCCTTCGTAGAGTGGCTTCAACTTCACAGTTTTTGTTAACTCAGGAAGGAATATACATGAAATATCTACATGCACAAATGGAAGTGGAGAACTAAAATAATTTTCTGCCTAAGTCACAAAAATTGTTTTTACACAACAAAGATTTTTAACCCAATACTATGACTATTTCAAGGAAAGGCTTTATTTTTCGTAATTAATTATTTAATTATTAATTATTTATGATCAATAAATAATATTATTTTTACAATTTAATTTATAAATAATATAAATCTTAAATAACTGATTATTCCATTTTATTCTATTTTTCTTAATTATTTTCCTTACTTTTAGTTAGTAAACAGAGTCTAATTAAATTTTAAAAAAAAGATTGGGACGACATAGTTTTGAAGTGAAGAGAAGAGAGATTTTAGCATATATTTTGAAAAAGAAAAAGATCTGATTTTGGTAATTTAGGTTAAAGGATCCATGCTGGATTCCATCATCATTCTTAGGATCACTTTTAGTGGTAAAAATGAAAAAGGATGTTGTTTTTCCAGTGTTTTTATCAAAACAGAGAATGTACCAGAGCTTGCTAAAATTTAAGTTTACCACTAACATCTAGTGATTTATGTAGGGGTAAATGAAAACTGTCAGGGGGAAGTTAGAGAGCATGGCTAAGGAAAATGAAGTCTTGGTTCTAAAACCAAAGATGTTAGGCACATGTTTTTAACCTGGGATGCGAGGACTTGCTTTTGAAAACATTCTGAAGACTATATTTAAATAATTGGTTTCCTTTTTAGCATTATTTTTTGTCTGTTTTAAAGCACCATTCTGAGGAGTCTATAAGCTTCAGTAGATTACCAAAGGGGTTCACAACACAGACAAACATTAAGCATCTCTGCCGTAGAGACACAGGTGGTGTTTTCATCACTGTCACCAATTAAAGATGGGTGTTTCAGAAGAGAAAGGTGGATTTGCAAAGTGAAAAACCACCTAAAAAGAAAAGGTCTAAGAAAATCACTTGAATTTTTAAACCATGTTTGAAAATATATGAATGTTGTTTTTAGGTCTATTGTGAATCTAACAAAGCTGAGTAAAACATGTTTATCTGGTAACATGGTGTGATCAAGAGGGCCTTAAATCGAAAATGGATGGTGAAGAAGGATGTTTTTTCCATTGCACATCTGCCAAGTTAGCACAGAAAGTAGCAGGTGCAACATAAGAACAATAAGTTCAGTGGAGAGGAACGGTAATTCCCAGGAGGTTAGCATGCAAGGGGAAGAGCAGCAATAAATCCATTTCCTCAGCTATCTATATACAATTATGCCAAGTATGGGTAATAAACAAGGTTAACTGACGCTTTCGTGCAACGAAGAAAATTTGATCTCACAAGTATCATGGATACTTGGTAGCATGAGTCATTGCTAGACTAATTATGGAAGAACATGTACTACATAGATCTATGATTTCATTGATGTGGATATTAATTTTCATAGGACTTATCCCATTAGCTTTCATATCTTCACCCTCTCCTTTCCTCAATTCAACATAGTAATAAATTTAATATTCTTAATACTATGATCTGACCACGTCCCTCCCAGAGCTTCTGCTCGAACATCTTCTTTTGTTTCTTACTGTCTCAAGGACAGGTCCTTTGGTTTCTCTCAATTTTCAACTAAAATTCTATCTTCTTCAAGAAACTTTTCTTGATTTCCCTTGAAGTTAGAGTCTTTGTTTTGTTGATTATTTCCAATTTAAATTGTATGTTTTTTGTTTATACATAGTGTTGTTTTCTTGCATTTTGTCTCTCTTATTAGACTGTAAATTGAGACCAGAGGATGTCTTTTACCTTTCTTTGGAGGTCCAGATCTTATGACAGAGTCTAACACAAAGTAGGCTGACTGACTTTGCCAACTGGAGTCTTTATAGTGTCGGGAAACATTTTTTTTGGTGATGAAAGATTAAGTAACTTGAACAAGGTCTGAAAACAACTATATTTCAGAGATAGGACTTGAATCTAGTTTTTATGACTCCAAGGATAGCTCTTTATCCATTATATCATGCTGCCCCTTCAAAATAGAGGGTCATATGGATCTCTCTCTCTCTCTCTCTCTCTCTCTCTCTCTCTCTCTCTCTCTCTCTCTCTGTCTCTCCCTCCCTCTCTCCCTCCGTCCCACTCCCTTCCCCCCCCGTCTCTCTACCTCTTTCTCTTTCTCAGAAATAATAGGTACATCTCAATCTGGCACAGGCAGATATTACCTGAATTCTGGCCTTCCATCAAATAGCAAGGAGGAGGCTCATGCCACTACTGTGAAAGGCCTATATTAAGATGCCAAGTAAAGAAAATACAGCATAGATGAAGTTGGACAATCTCTCTGCCAGCTTCTCAAATATTTCTAGTTTAGGGGTACATTTTTGCAGTGTAGTCTAACAAAAAGCTGCTCGCCTGATCAATGTTAAGGGTGAGTATCTTTTTTTACCTTACACTTACCACTTTAGCATTTTTCTACCAAATACCAGCTACACAAAATATCATCACAAATAGTGAATAAACCAATTAAGTCAAACAAATCAAAAATTAGAGATTTATCGAATTTGTAGAATATAATAGAGAATATATAGGACTAACTGAGCTCTTCAATTGGATCTAAGCTATAATCTCGGTGCAAATAAGAATAGAGAAAATAGCATCACTGAGAGGAGGTACACTCTCAAAAGTCACTAGACTTCCCAGCCTTGAGGGAAAAGAACATTATGGAGCTGGATTCCCATGGAATTCTGTGTCCCCCATTAAAAACCTCATGTTGCTTAGAAGTCTCTCTGTATTGTCTACCTATTTGTTTGGTGGATCTCTCTGTATATGTGTCTCTATGATCAACTAAATAAATACTTTCAGATAGGTATATAATGTCATAATTAGAATTCTCATCTTCTGCATATGTAGGGTCAAGCACAGAGCTTTCTTTCACAGCACTGGTCAAGGGCAATACATATATACATATACACACATGCATACATACATATATGTGTATATATACATGCATATACATATATGTATATATAGATGTATATGTGCATATATACTCATTATGTATACATACATAACATACATATATAAATATAGTACAAGCTATATACACATACATACATATATATGTAAACATATATGCAGTTAATAGATACATGATAAATGTATCTGTATATAATATTAATTGTGTATGGTTTATATGTTCATATATATATATATATATATATACATGCTATATTTCACCCTCTACCCACATATTCCTCCACCAAGAGAACATGAGCTCCTTGAGGGTAAAGCTGTTTTATAGAATTACAGGGTAACATGCAAAATTTAAAGTCTAGAAGACACTGCAATCGACATCATTTCAAACCATACAAGAAATGAATCCCCACTAAAGTGTCCTTGAGATACGATCACCAAGGCTTTTCAAAACTCCACAGAGGGGAAACCCAAATTCATCAGGCAGCCCATTTAATTTTGCAGCAAGTTTAAATTTTTAGGATGGTGCTTTTTGCTTTATTTTTCCCTGATATTATGCTTAAGTTTTCCCCTTTTCATTCTTTTTCCGTTTATTGTAGTTCTAATTTTGGGGTCAAATAGAATGAGTAAAATCCCTCCTCCACATGTCAACCTTTCAGATATTCGAAGTGAGATATCATATCCCACTTGAATCTTTTTTGATTCAGGAAAATCTTCCCTGGATCCTTCAGCTCATCATAATATAACATGAATTCAAGGCTTATAGCCTTTCTGCTTGGGCTACTTTGAACACTCTTCAACTTAATGAATTTCTTTTTCAGTTTTGGCAACCAGAACTTAAAACAAAGTGTCAAAGGAATCTGAAAAGAGAAAAATACAGAGTACTTACATCCTTAGGTTCTTGGAAGGCATAACTCTTATTGATGTTTAAAGCCAATTAATTTTTTTCCCTTTTTTGCTGTTTATTCATATTGAGGTTAAAGTCCACTAAGATCCTTAGATATATTTTAGAACTATTTCTGTCCATGCTATTGAATTTTGCTATATTCGATTCACTGCAATATCCTATGCCTTAAAATTCATTTGAATTCTGACTCTATATGCCAATGTGATAACTTCCCTCCTCATTTTGTGCTTTTTGCAATTTTGATGAGCATACCATCTATTACTTTTTTCCTCATCATTGAAAACAAGCAAAATAAAACAAAAACATTGAGTTTCTAACACGTCATTAGGATACTCCACTGAAGATCTCCTACCACGTTATCTTTGAGATTTTCATAATTATTATATATCTGATCATCCAACCAATTCTAAATCTAATTATTTTACTCTTTTAAAAAAGGATTTTTGGCACTCTAATTGCCTTACACAGTTCCTTGTATATGGTCAGTATTTTTCAATGTTTGTTGAAGAAATTGAAGGTATTTATTGCTGCCCAAACCATGTGACTCTTATTCATGTATAACCATAAATTTGTCACAGAGGGTCCACCCAATATATTATGAGACATTTCTTGCTTTCTCTTGACATATTAATAACAACAATAGAGGACAGTAGATTCTAATAGTTATTTGTATATCTTTTACATTGTCGAACCATCATTTGTTTTGTAACATATTTTAAAACATTTCTTACTCAGTGTGTTTTACTCTGCTTCTTGTGCATAAATCCTTATATTCAACATGTTGTATTTCCATATTGCCTTTTGCAAGGTCTTTAGGTACAGTTCTATAGAGACAGTTCACACCAACGCAATAATGCCAATGTAATATTTGTATTAGCAAAATGGATCTTCATTTCAAAGAGTGTTGAGGTCATTAAGAAACTTGGAAAACTTCCAATGAATATCTAGTTCACTCTTCTGTTTGTCTCTGGTTTAAATCATGATGCACTTGCAATGTTCCAAGACTAGAGGTAGTTGTTATCATGTCACTGGCACCATTAATAGAGAATCCCTCTTTGATTTGGACACTTAGTTGGCTCTCTCTTATGATAATGACAAATGACTTTGGCAGACAATCATAGAATGGTTCTACTGTCCTTGATGGTAAAAAAAAAATGTGTTTTTAAAATAAAGTTCTTTGAAGATATTTCACCTGTTTGTGTTTTTTTAATAGAATTTTATCCTTTATATTCATTGAACCAACTTTCTCATAAAAATATTCTTACACTGGCTTTTTCCACTATATTGCCCAACATATTCCATCATGTTTTTCTGTAACATTTCAGGATGAGTATATATTCTAAATTGGTATTTCCCTTGAATATAATATTTCCTGCTTTGCAAGGAAACCAGTGTTTGCTAAGGTGGTTTTAAAGGTTTTCCTCTCTTTTTATGAAAATTGATTTTTACTGGTTAAACATATATATGTATATATATATATATATATATATATATACATATATATATGTATGTATATAATACTAATATCCTTTCCTTCATCTAGGTCCCAGCAATCAGATTCAATAACTTATTTTAAAATATATCATACTAGATTTAAAAAAATGATATACCTTATCTTTTTTTCTCATTTCTAGTCTTTTATTCATTTTTACCTTTACTCCAACAAATCAGAGTTCTGATTGCCCATAGGCAGTTTTGTCAATAATCATTCCAGTATTGGCAATGACTAATTTTCCAGAATGTTACAATCTTTTTCATTTTGAATGTATTTGTTTTTACCTTGAGCTTGCCATATTCATTGCCCTGAGATTTTTTCCCCAAGGGTTATAGTCATGTGTCATCATAATGTATGGCCATGTGATTTATGAATGATATACAAACATTTTGGTTGCTGACTTTTACTCCTGATCCTTATTTTCCACTCTATCCTATGATTTTTGCCTATTCCCATGTTATCATTGAAGTCTCCAAATATCAAATTACATTTTGAATTAGGCTGGTTAGTTTAGAGAATCCTATCAAATTCTGCATAGAATTCATCTAATTCATATGCCGGCACATGAGTTGCTATCTTATTTGTGTTATTGCTGTTATTGTCACTGCTATTTTTTGTTTAATGCTTATAATGAACTCTGCAAGATGAAAGTAACAGAAGATTGTTTATTTTTCAATTAGTAAGGTAGTTGATTTCAATGTTTCAAGTAACCAAGGAAGTCATAGTAGATTGAATAACAGAACTTAGAGATTCATCATTGCAAGGTCTGCGTCAAATCAGTATGAATAGAAGACAGTAATGGATTGCGCCAAGGTTCTTTTCTGGTCTTATTTTATTTGATATTTTTTCAAGACTTGGACAAAGGAATATATGCCATGATAATTTAATATGAAATTGACAGAAATCTAGCAGAGCTAGCTAACATCCTAAAGAAAGGATTTAGGATCCAAGAAGATACCAACAGAATAAAATAAAATTTTATAAGATGAAATGTAATGGAAATAAACATTAAAAGCTCACATTTCGGATATCAACATAAACAGTAAAATTGCATTTGGCTAGGTACAATTTCTGGAAAATGCCTGGAGGCTGTCTTGGATTATAGACCAGTAAATAATATGGCATGGCACACACAAAAACACTAGAAAGTTGAATTAATAGAGGCATATTGTCCACAGAAATGTAATTGTAGCCCCATTTTATCTTGCTCTGTTTAAGACACCAACAAAATAATTCATCATGTCCTACATACCACATTTTAGGATAATGGATGATTATTGGGAGCGTGTTTGGCAATCCTATTTATAGATTCACAGAATCATAAACTTCCAGATTTGGTTAGTGTTATAAAGACTATTTAGCCCCATCCATACATGAACAAGAATCTTCTCTAAGAGATATCCAACAAATGATCAACCTTTCATTGAGGAATGACCTCCAGTGAGGAGGAACCTACTATTTCCAGTGACAGTTCATTCCCTTTTGGCATAGCTCTAACTGTAATGAAAGTTTACTCTATGGAAAGCCTGCATAGGACACTAAGTGGCACAGTGGATAGAGTGCTGGTCTGAAGTCAGGAAGACTTTTCTCATTCTGTAAATTGAGCTGAAGAAGGAAATGGCAAACCACTCCAGAATCTTTGCCAAGAAAACCCTAAATGGGGTCAGGAAGAGTGAGACCTTATTGAACAAAAACACCTAGCCTAAGTCTGTTTTTTTTTTCTTTCAGTTTTCACTCACTAATCTTTAATACAGTACCATAGACAGGGTCTAATGAGGGCATACTACAGTAAGAATATTACAACTCTAATTATATAGTTACCATGTCATATACTGGTTAAAATATATGATTTGGGGAGACTCTTCCAACTCTGAGATAATGTTATTCTCTAATTCAATGACATGATGTTTTAGGTTCTTGCAAAATGCTTCATATATTGTATCATAAAATTTGGCAGCAAGATCCCTGTTGACTAGATAGTGGTATTTTGCTATTTTACTGTCAACCTAACTAAAGTGTGCCCTGCACTTGTGCTTAGCTGCAGTTATCCTTGATTTACACTCTTCCTTCTCATTCTGCTCCTACTCACTAAGCACACCACTCAGATTTCCTTGTTATTTAGCATAACAATTTGCAATACTTGCAATATGCTTAGCAATCACCTTCATTAGTAACTCCTTATGGCAACCCTGGGAATAGATTGGATTTTTTATTCCCATTTTTCAGAGGAGATTATTGAGCCCTAGAGAGGTTAATGGAGATGCAGATACAAGGTGACCCATCCATGATTAGATTTCTACATAAAAGATTCCCAGCTATGGT
>CM053771.1:468573996-468600701 GCA_028658325.1 Potorous gilbertii | reverse complement strand
TTAGCCTATTTTTCAAGGTGTTATTTTCTTCAGCATTTTTTTGGGTCTCCTTTATTAAGGTCTTGACCCGTTTTCCATGCTTTTCTTGCATCTCTCTCATTTCTTTTCCCAGTTTTTGCTCCACCTGTCTATCTTGATTTTCAAAATCCTTTTTGAGCTCTTCCATGGCCTGAGCGCATTGGGTATCTATTTCAGATGTTTGGCATACAGAGGCCTTGACTCCTATGTCTTTACCTGATGGTAAACAGTTTCTTCTTCATCAGAGAGGAATGGCGCAATCATCTGGTCCCCAAAATATAACCTTCTATGGTCTTATTTTTTTTCCCTTTTTTCCAGCCAGTTACTTGGCCTGTGAGAGTCCTCTCCACCCCTGGCCTAGGTCTGCCCAGGTAGTGCTTGGGGTCTGAGATTCAAATGCTGCTCCCCAGCCTCAGGGCTTTCAGCAGCAGGCCTGGCTGCTATTCAATATGAGCTTAATTTCTGGTGCTCAGGTCGGGGCAGGGCTGCCTCCCAGGTTGAGTTCCCTCAGGGTGTTTATGCAGAGACCTTTTGTAATGGAGCTACTGTCAAGCTCTTGCCTGCTCTCAGAGCCTCTGACTGCCTGCTGCCTCTGCTGCTGCCTCCCGAGGGGGCCTGAGTCCCAGAGACACCCTGCTCCCCTCTCAGCCTGTCTCTTTTACTGACCTGTGCATCTATGGGTGGAGGGACCTTCACGGCCACTGGAGATTCTGTCCCTAAAGCCTGCTCGGATCTGTTCGCTCCTCTCAGTGCCACATGGCCAGGGCAGGCCAGGGCTCTGCTCCCATCCAGTGCACAGTGGACCTTTGGGATCGGTTTTTCAGTGCTCTCTGGAACGGAAATCTCCTTCACTGTGTTGCTGCGTGTCTTCCACTGTTCCAGCATTTGTTGGGAGTTCTTTTTAGAGGAAATCCATGGGGTGTGGGTTCAGAGCTGGCATAGGTGAGTCTTTCTACTCTGCCATCTTGGCTCTGCCCGCGAAGGTTCAACTTTAGCTTGGTTGGAAGTCAAAGGAAGGAAGGAAGAAAAAAGGATAGAAGGGAGGTCTAGACATAGGAGGCATGAAACCAGCATCTCTGAAACATAGTAAAAACTATTCTGTACAAATATTACATGTGACCCTTACCATCACTTTTGTGGTACATGCTATCATTGTTTTTCATTTGAGCAAATAAAGTGAATTACATATGATCACGGAATTAATATCTGAGGCCTAGTTTGAACTCTGGTCTTCCTGACCTGACCAGAGGTGGGGAGAGCCTTTAAGGGACCTAAAAATCATAAATAAAATACAAGTTTTGTTTTTGACTTTGAGGGCTATGAAGAACGCAACAAGTAAGAGACAGGTGAATCTGACAACAGTTGATGAATTAAAAGAGGAAAATAGAATGGACTGAGAGAAATGTCAGATGGTTTTTTAGAAAACATTGCTGCCCCTGCAACTAGCGGATTTTATAATCTCTCCCACAAAGAAACATTTATATTCCTTGAAAGATTTATAATTATTGAATGCTAAATGCTATAATGTCTTCTCTATTAAGGAAAGAAATGAACTCATGGTGGTGTGGGCTGTTACCTCATTTCTAGCTATCGTTTCTGTGTTCCTTTAACTGTTATTCTTTTTTTAACTTAACTGTGCTTTTATAAGGAAAACACCATAGAAGCTTGATAGTTATCTATCTCTCTACCTATCTATCAGTAGATATATCTATATATATGAATATGTATGTATACACACATGTATATATACATGTGTGTATTCACATTCAAATATACATCCATACAAATACATATTTACATACACACATATATATATAAGGTTCAGAAATAAACCATATAATCAGAAATAGTTGAATAATTATCCTTGTATATTGCCTTCAAATTCAGTTTAAGTCCATTCAGTGACAGACGTTTTGGTTGTATGTGTCTTCCAAGCATAAATAGAAGAGGTAATTTTCTGCCCAGTTTCCTGATGCCCCTGTTGTTAGTTTCCCCTTTACATTAAGCAGCATCACTCCAGGTAAGGCAGTGGCTACTGCCCTCATGCAAATAAAGGTGGGAGTAAATCCCAATCATTACCAGTTCATTGACAGGAGAACCTGAATTCACAAAGGGCCTTTTCCAACTTTTACAGACCCCGTCAATTTGAGATACATATTTTTTAATGTATTCAGTTCTCGGATGAAAACCAGTAGCAGCGTCAATAAATGTGTGTCCATAAATACACACACAGAAAGGCAAAAAATAAAATTGTGAAATCACTCAAGATAAAAGTTATTTGTGAGAACAGAAACCACTATCATCAGTCAACTGCTTCCTTCCATTTCATCTGGTGATAGAGCTTTTAATTAAAAAGATGATCAAGGACCATGCTGTGGATGCTAAAGGACTGGTAAGGACTCATTGATTTATTGAATATACTGAGCCTTCTAGCCTTAACGGAGCTGAAGTTTACCTGAGTGATTCTCATACACCTAGATGTTGACACCTTCTTAGAGTGGTGATAAAACACTAGGTATGTCCAATGTGAAACCAACCATCCAGAGAGGACAGCTACCTTCTCTCACTCTCATTTCTGTTGATAAGATTGTATATCACTGGGACAGCAGCATGTCTAATTCAAGATATTGAATGCCTCTTTGTTCTTTCACACAAACCCAGGGAAAACATTTCAAAGTTTGCCTGCTCTTCAGGCCTAATCATGACAAGTTGCTTCTGACTGGGTGACAAACATTTTCCTTTGCCCTATCACAGTGCCCGCACTGTAAACCAATTTGGAATGCTTTCAACTGATCTGCCTTTGCGAATCTTATCTCCACCTTCACCGAATAGGGTAAAAAACTGGGAACAATACTTTATAAAACAGTAGATTTGGCCCAGGCAGTTTTTATCAAAATCAGATAGTCTGACACCTGATGTGGATATAATTTGCCAGGAATATAGAATTCTTAGATCACAAAGCATGGATCTGAAACTGCATGTGACAATTTTTTTTCAAGATACTTTAGCACTCTGCATACATATCTATCAGTAATTGTGGGAATGATGTTATTTGGGGAGAATATTTTCAATAAAAAACACAAAACAAAATTAACACATAAATAGATTTCCATCTAATACAATTTGCTTGACTAAATCGAGTTATTTTATAAATCATATTTCTTGAATCTTTCATTAATTTCCTACTCTGCCCCATATATATCTCTAATATCTGCTGCTGGGGGAAACTGAAGTTTTGAGTTCAGTCATTTTGAGCTGAAGTAGGATTACATGATTAAGGGTGTTTCCACTAAATACAACACTAAGTTGGTTGCACTCTGGGAAAAGAGGTATACAAGGCTTTCTAAGGCAAGATAAACTGACACAATTCAAAAGATCAAATAAGTTAAAACTTCAATACAAATTTGCACTGGGAGAACTCTCACTGGCTATTGTACTTCCCAGGTGAGAAAGAGAGACACAGTTTCAAAAAAGTAAAATAAGTCTGATGACTTATTGAGATGCAGTGGTGACCCTTAGTTTGAGAAAAGACTTCAATACGAATGGAATGAAGGCTATTCCAGGTACAGATGGCCTAGTAAACTTGGAAGACTTCAGTCTAGCCCTAGTAATGGATTACATGTCTATAGCACAAGGATCTGCCAATGTGACTATTCAGAGGCTCATTATTAGACTGGCTTTAGGGTCATTAGTTTTTTCCACCTGTAAACTTTTGAAATGAATGACTATTATATCATAGACAAATTACATTTTACATTGATGGAGGAAATACCAACAAAGGCAAAATTATATATTCTTTGTAGTATTGATACATTTATAATATAAAGCAATTTCTAAATTAATGTCCAAACTATATGTTTTCTAAGTTCCCTTCTAACTCTTGGATCCTATGGTTCTATAATAATCCAGCATTTGTGGTTACAGATGTTTTCTACAAAGCCTTGTACTGTCATATGATTATTTATCTCTTTCTCTCAGGCTTTGTCCTCTTTGAGTTCCTGTAATTGAATTCTATGGTGATTTACAGAAGAGAGATTTGCCCAGAACTATTTTGCATCAAGAAATGTTATACCACTTGAATTCCTGTCTATCCTGAGACCATTTATTGATATCCAGTCCAACACGCATCATGATTACTTACTAATATTAAGCACATAATAAGTACATGTTGATTTTTAAAGAAAAAAAATGTGCATTAGAAAAAAATTTCTGTGGAACCTAAAACACAAGAGACTTTAGATACTGACTTCAGAATGGTCCTTGCTTGGGTTTTAACGCATATCAGCAAGTATCTGGATAATAAAAAAGAAGCTGTGTTTTACAGTGTACAGATTTGTAGGATTACAGATTTTCTGAGTCAAAGGGATTATTTAATCTAGAGAATATTAACTATATATTTATGTAACTTTATATTTAGAAGGTGCTTATGATTCATGATTAATTGTATTACCGCTAGGGAATCCAGCAGTACAGGGCTTTGGCCACATGGTGAAACTTATGGACCTCTCCCTAGAATGGTATTTTTAAAAGCATAAGACAAATATTATTACAAAGGAAGCAATTATACTTTAAAAGACTTTTAAAAAGACTTTAAAAAAATCTATCGCAGGTTAAGAAGCCCTCATCTAGCTGAAGTTCATAGACCACCAGCCTTGGAAGTAGGAAGACTTGAATTCAAATCCTCCCTCAGACTTTTAGCTTTAGGATAATGGGCAAGTCACTTAACCTCTGTATTCCACAGTGTACACATCTTTAAAATGGGAGATAATGATAGAATTCATTTTACATGGTTGTTATGAATATCAAAAAATTGCACGTATAAAGTTCTTTGCAAACTTTAAAGTGACACAAAAATGCTAGCTCTTGTTATTATTAACATTTACTATAACCACCACCACCACCACCACAACTACTACTACAAGAATTTTCTCTAATATATTCAATAAGTAATCATCCAATATTGACATTTTAATCCAGAACACAAAATAAAAAAGGCATGGGAATGTATATAAAGTATAATGGGACAAAAGAGAGATGAAACTTGATAGGACTACTAAATTTGTGTTGACATCTTGAAGGAAATGTCTTTGACAACTGTGCTGATGCCAAATCGTGGAGAGTCTAGAACATCAGTCAGAGGAATCTAAATTATTTTATTTTTGTTTGTCAGCTTTTGTATGTTTTTGTACGTGGTCAGTCATTAATGGCTTCTGAGTGATAAAGTGATCAGATTAAATTAGCATTTAAGAACAAGGGAACATTTCAAAATGTAAAAGTAGAAACAAAAAAATCAGTCATTGAAAAGCATTTTGAATCAAAAGATATTCTTTTGAGTATCTACTACATGTCCAGCACGAAGAGGAAGAAAGAAATGTATAAAATATAGTTCATTCACTCAAGGAGATTATGATCTAAATGAGGAGAGAGGACAAAAATGCTTAAAAACAGGAGCAAACCCACCTAAACAAATGATGGCTTGTATGAAAGCAACCAAATATGTATTATGGAAATTTAGAAAGTGCTCCAAGGGGGAACAGCAATCAGAAGTTTCCACGAAAGAAAAAAAAAGTAGAGTCTTGTAAGATACGTCAAATTTGGCCAAATGAAGAGGATGGGAAAAGATATTCCAGATAGCAAGATCATAGTATATCATTTTTACTCCATCAATGCATAAACTGAGTGTGTTTGTGGGATCTAAAAGAAAGGATTTCAGAGGCTCTAGAGTTCAACCCCCTCATTTGACAGATGAGGAAACTTAGGCCCAGAGAGGTTAAGTGACTTGACTGAATTTTACCTGACATTATGAAATGATAAGCAGTGGCCTCAAATTGTACCTCATACCCACTATGATCTGCTACTATATTGAAATGACATATTAATTGGAAAATTATAACAAAGAGCTATTTTCAGATTTTATACCTTTTGGTATTTTAAGTTTCAACTGTCACACATAACATTTTTTGTTTTTTTTCCTAGTCACAGCCTACTACAGTGACATCTGCTTTGTTCCTATGCTTCACTGCTTTTCCATGATTGATAAATACAGGAAAACAGGAAGAGAATAACTTATTTACAGATAAGATGCTTTGTGTTTATGATCAATAATATTATAGCTAGTGAATCCAGCAGCTCAGCTAGGACTGTAAGAGCAGTGTTTATTGTTAGTCAATCAATATAATATTCCTCTGTCATGCATCTTCTCTTTCAGGAACTTGTATAGTGCAATGATTACCATTATATAATAAAATCCAGTCCCTTTTTTAACCTTCTTAGGTTTTTTTATCTTATAAAACTTGCAATTGATTTTTTTATGCAATCTATAATATGTTTCCACTGTGTAGTAGATATGCCATTTAGTGACAGCCATGGGTGTTGGTCTCAGAAAGGGATTGAAAGTGAATACATGCTGAGGAAGAAATTACTCAAAAATTTCAAGATCTGCCTCTCCAGGGCAAAGAGTGATTTCTTTTCCATGTCATGGATGTAAAACAGTAGCTGGTAATAAACAGACCACTGTTCATTTCCCATGGATTTGCGCCCTTGGGTGATTTCATTTTTAGTCATAAGAGGCTTCTCTTCTGAATCTGGTTTTCTTAGGAGATGAATATACTGAAGAGTTTTGATGGGACATAGAGCATTAGACAAAGAGAAAGGAATGAGCTCTATATGACAGAATTTCCCAGCAAGTTTAGAGAGTTGAGCACATGTATAGTTTGAGGCATCTTTCTCACAACTTTAGTTTCATGTCCTGACTGGCCTAATGAGCAAGAGGAGATGTAAAGAATCACTTTCTTTAGCCTAGGTAATAAAAGATTCTAAAACTCACACTATAAAGGAGGCCTGATAGGAAATCTGATTGTCTTGGGGCTATCCTATGCCTCAGAGATCTCATCAGTATCTAACTCTGTCATAAGGCATGTTTAACAGAACAGGAGAATATAGTCCATCTGGACAAGTCACTTGTTTTATTAAGATACTGCCACAGTCACATAGTCAGATAGGAGATTTTATCATTGTTATCTGGGCGACAAGAAACCAGCTTGTTCCTGACACCACCTTGGTGGGGATCATTTTAAACAATTCATGCTAAGTCTGCATGCTTCCAGTGTCAGGACCCTCTCCAGTTGTCAGGGATTTGCTAAAGCAAGGAAATCAAGGTCAAATTTCCCCAATGGTTCTCTGTGTGTATATATGTACACACATGTATGTACATATAAGTGTATATGTACATGCACACATATATATACATATTTGTGTATATATTATATATGTATATTTCCCTTTAGAAGAGAGAATAGAGAGATTTAAGGAAGCTACTTTATGAGTTATTTAGATTTATATTAAACTTCTCTTATCTTACTTTCATTAATTCTTATAAAATTTTGTACTCATATGCACTTTTTAAATTCTACTTGTATTATAGTACTTTATGATCATTTCCACCAGATTATAAATTTCTCGAGGTTAAGGACAGTATAGCTTTCAGTGCATTACAATGGGAAGATTATTAGTTTTTGAATCAGCTGATTTGGATTCAAGAGCTACCTCTGCCACTATCAATGTAACTGTGTAGTCGTTACGTAAACTCTCCAGGGATTTTGCCTTATTTATAAGATGAGAAAGTTGAACTAGAGTATCTCTGGCAACTCCTATGTTCCTGTTGACTCCATAAAATGGTGAAAATAATATTTGAGCTATCCACTACATTGGGCTGTTTGTTCTTAAGAAAGGACTTTGCTAGTTATAAAGTGGTACACAAACATGACCTATTATTTCACCATTACTATTTTCACCAATTTCTATCAGGATAGATCATATATTCTTTGTTTCATAACTGTGATTTCATCTGTTTATAGAATTTTGCCCTTCATTAATGTGGATTAATACATGTCTAAACCTTATAGTCTTAAGTAGCTGCCTATGGCATTAAGAGGTTAAATGGCCCATCCATGGTAATACAGCAAATCAAATCAAGAATTGATCTCTGTTGTTCATGAATCTAAATCCAGCATTCTTCCCAATGTTACTATTTTGTCTAGCCTCCTATCCACTTGGTGTTTCTGAATCCAAACCCAGCATTCTTCCCAGTATACTGTATTGCTAAGGCAATATTCACAGCACTGGTGGGGACTGTGAATATGCTGGCGTAGCTCTCAATGGCAAAGTATAAAAGACTCTCCATATGGAAGGCAGAAGAAAAACATTTATTTAGATACCAGAAACCCAAATTCCAGAACCAGAAAGCTAAATCCATCATGATGATCAAGAAGTTAATAAACATGATCATAGAATGGGACAAAGCCATCCCCAAGCCTCCCCAGCTCTGCTAGGGCCTTCTCACAAGCAAACACTCAGGACACTGAGCCTTGCTGCGCCTGCCTGTGTCCTCTCACCTCTGCCCCAACCACACTCACTCACTTCCTCCCAGTTCCACTCCACCTTTCCTCTTCTCCCTGTTCAGCAAGCTCCTCCCACCTAATGTGTATTAGGCTTCTAGGTGATTTAAGCAGGTCACATGGGTCTATTAATGTATGGGAAAGAGCTTTCCATTTTAATTGCCATTTTATATACTTAAGGTCCCTCTTTCCTTATTTACTTCATTCACCATGTTGTATTGAGTAAAGAAGACTAGCCTAAAACACTTACTAGATGTGGGACCCTGAGCAAGTCACTTACCCTGTCTGCATCAGTTTTCTCAACTGCAAAATGAGGACAATACCTTTGAAGTGAAAATAAAATGAGATCTTATTTCTTAAGTGCTTAGCACAGTCTTGGGAACATAGCAGGTGCTTTATTAATTCCCTTCCCTTTCCTTTCCCATTAATAAATATTTGATGAGGGGATAATGAAAGAATGAATGAGAAAAAAATATTGAATAGGGATTGACAAACATGGAAGCACCTTACAGGAAATGAATTATTAAACAAAAAGTATCATGGAATAACATAAACTTCTGCCATGTAGTTTATAAGATATAAAAAGATGGCATTTTTTAGGAAAAAGAAATTTTAGGATGGATTTGTCAAAAGCAATATAGTAGTCATGATCTTCCTTTAATGACAGTATTTAGAGCTAGAAGACAGGGTCATCTAAGTTAAACTTTTTAATTTTATAGATTAAAAGAATGGAAACACAGACGGCTTAAGTGACTTGCCTGTAGCAGTCACACAAGTAGTAATTTGCCAAGAGGATTCTTTCAGTTTTTTAATCCAACTTCAATGTTCTATAGAGTAGTTCCTCACTGTCCAAGGGTCTCAGAAGCAGAGAATAGATAAATTAAAAGGTTTCTCACCACTCTACAATAATCCTAGCAAGCATCTATCTCAACTTTCTTGCATGAAAACTTTCATCTTTCTATAAATTGCTAGTCTACTCCAAGAAAAGAGGGTGAATCTATTTATTGTGGGGCTTCCCCCTACAGCAGGTTTAGAAGTTTGTTTTTTTCCAGTGAAAAAGAAGAGACCCCTACAGAGTAAGGAAGCACCAGGATTTCACTAGGATATGAATCAGTAGCTGAATCAATACAACAGTAGTTGTATCTGCAATTTCCCTTCTTAAAGTCATACCTCAGGGAGATCAGAAATGAAAGATAAAGGAGCAATCTGCAAGGTATAAAATGGTTTCTTCTGTGCTGCCTTTGTTTTAATGGAAGTCTCATACTCAGGTGACAAGGGTGTTGAAATGAAAACAGATACCTACATAGAAGAACTATCTGGCAGTCCTCATCCCTTTCACCATATTTCTTCATCTTGGCATATGTGCCATCCAAACATGCACTTTAAACCTGCCAAAGACTAGACTATATCTTATTGATCTAATCTTACTTCTCATAAACATCTGAGGTTGATACTGTCTTTTACTTTCCTTTTGTCCCTTTGGTCACAGGGTGAGGACACAGGAGAGCTCTGGAGTTCCACTGGGAGAATGAATTATCCTAGGACAGGGCTAGGATTCCAATTATTAGAAATTTTTTCTTTCTAATGGGGGACATCAAAATGAGCTAGTCATGTTCCAGTACTATACTTCTAAAGGATTAATGACTGCAAACAATTTTGGAGCCTTTTCTATCTACCTAAAGGATATGTGTGTAAATAATAATTATATATAGTTATAGTTATATTGTGTGTATATATATACACTGAGTCAGCTGGGTGGCTCAGTGGATAGGGCACTGGGCCTGGGGTCAGGAAGACCTCAGTTCAAATCTGATCTCAGACACTCAGTAGCTGTGTGACTCTTGGCAAGTTACTCTTTTTACTTGAATGAAATGGCAGACCACTTTGCTTTAAGAAAATGAAAAACCACTCTTTGCCAAGAAAATTTCATGGACAACATTGTTGTGCTATGTTCTATGGGGTCATGAAGTATGGACACAACTGAACATGTGTGTATACATGCAAAAATATACATAAATGTTATATATGTACATATTAATCTATGTATATATACCATATACATCTTGTATAATAAATGTACGTATATACACATATACAAATATTGTGTATAGTACCTATAGTATATTGTGCATATATATGTATAAACACATACATATTATAAATAAACACATAAATATAGCATACATATATTGGATTTTTAAAAGTCAGTGCAGGTTTAAATCCATTAATGCAACAGAATTTGAGGGATAAAATGTGAATGTATATAGTATGTGTCATATTATATCATACTGTTTATATCTGATTATACTTCTTTGCTCATTGTAGATTGTTTATAAAAGAGGTCCTTCATTGATAAAAAGAAAGGACACAACATAAAATTAGTGTATTTTCATTTCACATTTTTGACCCTCACTCATTTTCTACCTTATACTTCATTTAGAAACCCAATTTCACTCAAAGTTGGCAGATAGTTATATGATGGGGAAGTCAGACCTTGCTTATTCAAGACAATGGTGATTCTTTTCACATACTTCATATATCTACTAAGATTCAAAAGTCATGAATTTGTTGTTTATTTTCCTCTACTACAAATATTATGTAGGTCTTATTATTTTAGCTAGAATGTGTACTTATAACTTCATAATTTCATCTCATTTCTAATTATCATTTCAGTTAATTAAGAATGAATTTTTACAGATTATATTGTCTTTAAAACTAGATGAAACTTAGGGTATCCACATGAAAAAAAATGTTGGCTATACAACTACCAAAAGTTAGTCATGAACAATTTTTTTAAATGGTTACTTGGAAGTATCTGTAGGTTCCATTCAAGGTTATCTCAGGGACCCTCAGTACCATGACTGGAGAACTTACCTCTGTAGAATTGACTAACATTTCCTCCTCATGAATAAACTATTATGCTGACTTCTATAGGGTGATGCCCATAGAATAGGGTTTTTTTTCTTAAGTTTTTATCCTTCCCAAAATATTTCAATTCTTCTCTTTTCTGTCAAAGCATATCAATGCCATTTTGGAAAACTGGTCTATAATGCTACCATTCCACCTTTTCTCCACCCTCCCCCATACATATTCATCAATGCCGACTTTTAACATTCATAAATGATTGGGGCAGATTTCACTTATGCATGATTGGCTAGCATTTTCTATATTTAGACAGATTTTTGGCTGATCAAGAAAGTGTCTCAAATTCTTTGCTTTTATAGATTGACATGCTTAATACAGCTCTGCCATTTTTCGCACATGTCATTTAATTCTTCACATTATTCCTCTCTTTTTCAGACCAGAAATGAAAAAGGATAACTCCCTGTCACTTACAAAAATACATTGTCATGTAATTTAGAAATTTAAAATTATCTGATACACAAAAATATGTTATATGTATACTCTACATACACACATGTATGTGCATATCTCTATATCTATCAATCTGTATGTTTCTTTCCCTCTCTCTCTCTCTCTCTCTCTCTCCATCTCTCTCAACATTAGAGTGTTAGAGCAAGAAGACAATAGTAATTCTGACTGACAGTTAGCATGTTGACTATTCTGAGTTTGTAGGTACTAATTTAATAGTTCATAGACATTAAGAACCAGTGTTTTTATACTCCTTATCAAGTACAGGGTAGTAATATAGAGCAATTGCAGTATATCATATGAGGCCCAATGACCCAATGTTTGAATCACATCAAATTTGGTTAGTTTTTAAAGGAAATAATTATAGTTATAACTCTTTTCTTAATTTCAGTGTTCATGTTTGGCAAAAATCAATGGTTGATATCAGACTCCTAGTCATGATCATATGGTCATAGATATAGAATTTCAAGGAGCATCAGAACCTAACCTCTTCATTTTATAAATGAGAAAAATGAAAAAAATTATATGCTCAAGACCACACAAATATTAAGTAGCAGAGCTTACGTTCAAATTCAATCATGTTTCTCCAAGTTCAAGGGAGAATTTCAGTATTCTTGTTCTGATGCACAGCCATTTCTGAGACTTACAAAAAGCTCTGAATGCTGTAGAAATTACCTGCTAGTGCTAAACTACCTTTCATTGTCTAAGGTATCATGTATATATGCATATGGATATGCATATGTGTATAGATGCATACACATTTATTCCATATTATAGAAATTAGATCTTTGCTATATCAGTCTTTGCACAGATTTGAAATGGCCATTTGTGAGGTTCATTTTTGAATCTTTTCCTGGTAGCATAGTTATTAAAATGTAAAAATTTCATTTTAAAGAAGTTCCACTGCAAAGAGGCTCTGCAGGTAATGCAACAATGAGATCCAATGTTGTATTTGTATATTTGTATATATAACATGCATATGTTTCTATATCAGTATATGTGCACATATGTGCAAATATGACATTAAATGTATAAATGTACATTGTGAATGAGGGCATATAAAATATACATTGTATATAGTCCATATATTGCATAGAGTATATATCTGTGTATATTGTCTCACTCAAAGGTATATTATCAGCTATGATGGTGATATTTTCACCAGCGTTTGTGTATAACTGAAGCCCTCTTGTATTATTCCCCGTTGTACACTGGGTACCCACACAGTGTATGAAAGAAAGGTTGTCCATAATTCATCTCATTTTTTGTGTGTGTGAAATCAAAGATTCTACTCAATTTCCAAGAAATGTTAATCAGGACTGATGTAAAATAAAGCTGGAAAATAAGATTTCTGTGTGACAATCTTAAGTCTAATTTAAATATTTTGTTAAAAAAAACTATGGATGGATTAGTCACTAGTTAAGATCCTTCTTTTGCTGTAAATATTGGTAAGACACTAGAAATGAATTAAGGATCCAGTAGCTTTGCTGAAAGGTTTTGGCAAGAGAGGAGGAGGAAAACTATGGAAAGATGTATTTGTGGTGAAATTCCTTATATTACAGCTACTATTACCTTGACCAAAGTATATTTATCTTTTGACTCCCATGAAAACAGTTGTTTATAGACTGCTCAGAGGTGAGGTTGAATTTTGAGCTGCAATAGCACGCAGGATGCACACGCAGCAATTTGGTGACAGAATGCTGAATGCTGGTAACTATTAAACTCCACTCTGTCTAGACACCACTTCTCACAATTTGTGTTGATAAAATACTTTGTGTCAGCAAGTCTATTTAGAACAGCAGTCTACAGTGGTTGTTTCCAGTGCAATACAAGCTGGAGGCACTGTTTCCCTTTAGCTATTCAAAAATCCTATTACAACTCTTTTTTGATTTTGGAGGTGGGGGAAGACCTGCTGAAGTGTAAAATAGTATTACTTTTTTAAAGTTGTGCTCCAGTAAATTCTTTCTGAAACTGATAAAAAAAGTTAAACAATATTTTAAAACTCCTGACAATACTGTCAAAACTATATGCATGATTCCCTGAGATGTTAGATCTCTCATATACCTTTTTTGTAACTTAAGGGAAGTCAAAAGATAACGTGAGAATGTACCTTCTAGTTTTTTGACAACCATGCAATAGTTGATTAATCATACAATTTATCTTACTTGTTTAAATCAAGTTTATATTTCCTTTTAATTTCAATATTACACTAATGTCTATTATAATGAAGTCAATAAATCTGAAAGTCAATATTAACTTAATATTAGAACATTTTACTAGCCATCATTGGCAAGTAAGAAGTATTGCTCTAATACACCCTGTTATATGGTTCACAGCCTATGTGCACATTACAGCAAAATTATTGCCTAAAATGCATGTTTTACATGTCATTGGCCAGAAATCATGGTTGGTTTTTTCCCCCATGGACCTAGCTGAAATGGAAGGTATATTATAAAACATCTAGATCTTGACTCAGTCATCATCTCATAGATCAGTCTCTAGAAACGTACGTCTTGATTTGAAATGAGTAAAATAAAGCTAAGAGAAATGAAGCAGTCTGAATTCATCCAGCTTGTCAATGAGAGAGCCATAATTTGAACCCAGACCTCTGTCTCCACATCTAAAGCTCCTTTGATACAACATCATTTCTTTTATTCTGTGCAATACTATCAAATTGACCATGACACTTGTAATTTGATGACTTTTCCACTCACCATAGTTTCCCTCAATTTCTTATAGAAATTGTATGTATCAGTTTAATTAAATAATGGATCTTTCCTCTCCACCCGTCCACCTGGAAAATCTTCACCATATCAAAGAGAAATTTTGAACAAATTCTAACCATATTTCCAAACAAGTTCTCTACACTGATGTAAGAGAATAAAAAAAGGAGAGTATGTAAGTTGAAAAAAAAGGTGAAATCAGATATCTAGATTTTTATGACACTGTCATCCTCACTATCCTTCTCTAAACTGTTAGGATAAATTAGCCTCCATTGAATACCTGCTGTTTTCCCCACACATCCTGTTCATAATAGAAGAATATGGGTTACACAACATGAAAAAGCATAAGAGAATGCTTGAAATAGAAATTCGCAGCACATATCCTTTAGCTTCTTACTGTAGTAATACTGTCAGTGAGTGGCAAATTCTCAACCATTCTCACAATTTTGTTTCAAAATATCTTGAGTACTTATCCAAAAAGGTCCCCTCTATTTTGGAGCCATGCCTTAAAAAAAAAGAAGTAAATTCCTTTTAAAGCCAATATAAATAACAAATTAAGTGACTGGCAATGGTATAAAGTTTTGAAGCAAAACATTTTGCAAGTTCAATGATGTTTAAACAAGGGGAAAAAACAAATTGCTGGAAGGAACCTGAAATGCCCCAGGCTCAGGAATAATGAGCACACCCTCTGATCTCAAGACTGTTGCTGTTGGCAGCATCTTTCTCATATTTGGAAGCTTTTCACTTCGCCTAACAATCTACAGAGTGCATATTTTAAATGCATGTGACATATCTAACTACAGTTACTGAACAGTGCAGTACATAAACAAATAAACAAATAGAAATGAGCAGTGAAGGATAAAATGCCCTGAAATACTGTTACATAGGTCATAAAATAGAGCAAGGGACAGGTGCAGAGTTTTGTGGGGGTTTTTGAGGTTTTGTGCCATATTTTAGGTTATAAACAATAATATACCTATGCCCTAATGTCAGAGCAGGTGATATAAACTCAATCTTCATATTCTCCCTCTCAAAGTCCAGGGGTGAATGGTCACCCAGAAAGATAACTGGAAACATAGAATATTAAATCTGCATTTTTTTATTGGATTAGAATTTAATGAGTCCCTGGAACCAAGGGATCATGAAGAATACTGGGGAATTTGTGTCATCAGGGGTGACAACAAATATCATTTGCAAATTATTCCAGAAACTCAATCACTGAAGATCACTTTAAGTATTTAATAATAGTTCTTTTCATTTCCTATGAAGATACTCAGAAACTACCATGCACCTCAATAAATTTAGGAATAAATATAATACTTACAAAAGTAAGATTGCTTATGTGTAACATAGAGAAGTGAAAAGGATACTAGAACTGAACTGATGAAATGTAGATTAGAATACAAGCTCTTATTACTTATATAACATTGAGCAAGTCACTTATCCTCCCTGGACTTCAATTTCTTCATCTGAAACTTGAGACTATTAGACTGGATGACCTTGGACGTACATTCTAGATCTAAATCCATATTGTTTTTATACAAGTCTTGTCTGTATCTGGTTGTCATATTATTGGACCCATTCCCTCTTTTTACCTTGCTGGCCCACAGTCTTCCCTTTGGTGGAAAAATTCATACCCAGTGCTTGAAATCTTTGATCCATTCCTCTACAATTTAGGATCTTTGTCACTGGTTTTCAGGTTCATCCTTCCTGTGACATCCAACATGAGAAATCAGTCTCAGGCATTAAAGTGAAAACTTCTCTTTTCCTCTTCATATATGCCATGCAATTGCATTGTTAATGACAGTGTACTTTTTTTTAATGGGAGGGAGAGTTTTTCTAAGATGGTCTTGTTTTTATACATCAGAGAAAGAGTGAATGTGTAGAAACTGAAGACTTAAGAGAGGATGAATTTAATAGCAATCTGTTAAAAAACAATGGACAGAGATAAATTTAGGGTTTATAGAGGGATTTGCCTAACTAGGAAAAGGGCTACCTGTCCAGACAGGAGTAAAGGAGGATACAGCTAGGAAAGAGGTTTGATACTCTTTTTTACCATTCAAAATCCTTAATTAGCTTGGCCCGTCCTACCTTTTTAGTCTCCTTACACCTTACTTCTGACCATGTACTTTTCAATCAAGGATTTCTGGCTGATCCATGAAAAAGACACTACATCTCTTTTCTCTGTTAGCTTCTACTTTCTCTTATTTCCCATTTATATTCTACATAGCTTGCTTGTATATATTTCTTTTCTGGTTGTCTCCCCTATTGATTATCAGCTTCTTGAGTGCAGGTCCTGTCTTTTGCATCTTTTTGTAGTTTCAGTGCATAGCATTGTGCCTGGAAAACGGTAAGTGATTAATAATTATTTATTGATCAAATAATGTGTTTGAAAAGAGGAGGGGAGAAGATACCTATCAATAAATGAAGTCATTTTTCAATGAAGTATGAAGGTTCTATGCTGAAAACGTAGTGCCAGGACATCTTGTGCAAGGTTTGAGAAGAGATAATAGGGATTGGATTCATCTTTGAGGTGGATGGCATAACAAATTAATTAGGGACATGTAAAAGGATTGCTTTATTGTAATGTGTGCATAGTTGAAATCATGTAATATAAATATGTAGTGGAGCTCATCAGCATAGTTCTGTGCTATTTTCCAGCTGCATCCAGTAGCATGGTGGTGGGAGTAATTCAAGGTTGGAATCTACCAAATATTGAGGGGAGGGGAATGGCAAAAGATTTGAGAGTGGATGAAAAAGAAGAGTTGATTTGTTAAGCGGTGAAATATAGAGAAGGAAAGAGAGTGTGGGCAATGGATTAATGGTAGGAATAAAAAAATACTGGGAGTGTTGGGAGGGGGTTGGAGAACATAGTGGAAATTAAAATGAGGATTTGGGATCATAAGACTGAATGAAAGATGGAATGATAAAAGGATATGATCATATAAATAAATTCCAGAGTTATTTATTTCGATGGCAGTTAATAAAGTTAGAGTGGAAGGTCAGGGAAACTGAGTACCCTGAGAAATTTAAAAATTAAGGTTAAAGTCCCTTATATGAATATAGGATCTGGAGGATAGAGAAATTCGGTGTCCTAAGAGGGGCACTGAGCACCTTGAGAAATAAAGGAAAATGTCATAGGATGGAAAGATAATGACCACTAGGATCTAAATATATAATAGATTTGAATAGCATGAACCTCAGTGGAAAAGGGTTTCCTGAGGGATAGTGCTAAAAAAAAAGAGTCTGAAAGTGATAAACTAGCTTATAGAAATAAACTAGTTCCCCCCTTCTGACCAGGAGTATAGAAATCGTGTTAGGGTCTTGAGGTAGCCGGGTTCAACTAGAATTTTAAATTTGTGGAGAGTAGTACTGTAATACAAGGATGGAAATCATGATCCCTTTTACATGGTATGTATAGAAATAGCATTCATCCATAGAAATAAAATCCATTGGTTTATTCATATTAATAATAATCTTAAGTAGTTTGAAAGAAAAAGTCAGATCTATAATTCTAAAAGTCTCTCTTTACATCCAGCTGTTCTATTCAGTAGCATTCCTAGAGGGTATCATTTGATAGCTGCTTTTTATTCAGAATCAGGAAGTAGGTATCTTTAAAAAGAAGCATCTTCTTCATCTGAAATTTCTACCCTTGGAAGATTATGTCTAGGTTTTTGTTTCTTTGTAAATAGTATTTTATTTTTATATTTATATATGAAGATTTTCAACATTTATTTTTATAAAATTTTGAGTTTTATTTTTTTCTCCATCTCTGTCATTCCTTCCCTCTCATCCACCTTCTCCAAGATAGCAGTCAATCTGGTATGAGTCATACAAGTATAGTTATGTAAATTTCTTTTCACATTAGTCATATTGTGAAAGAAGAAATAGAACAAAAGAGAAAAGTCTCAAGACAGAAACAAACAAAAAGAACAAATAAAAAAAGTGAAAATAGTATGCTTTTAATCTACATCCAGACTCCATACTCCTTTCTCTGGATAGCATTTTCCATCATGAGTCTTTTGGAATTGTTGGAGATCATCGTATTACTGAGAAGAGCTAAGCCTATCATAGTTAATCATTGCACAATGTTTCTGCTACTGTATATAATATTCTCCTGGATCTGCTCACTTTACTCAACATCAGTTCAGGTAAGTCTTGCCAGTTTTATTTTTTTTCTGAAATTCTCCTGATCATCATTTGTTACAGCATTGTGGTAGTATTCCATTGCATTCGTATGCCACGACTTGTTCAACCATTCTCCAATTAATGGGCATTTCATCAATTTCCAGTTCTTTGCCACCACAAAGAGGTGCTATAAATATTTTCATACATTTCCTCTATTATGATCTCTTTGGGGTACAGACCTAGTAGTGATATTGCTGCATCAAAAATTTGATTGTCTTTTGGACACGGTTCCAAATTGCTCTTCAGAATAGTTGGATCACTTGACAGATCTACCAACAGTGCATTTGTCTCAATTTTCCCAAATTCTCCAACACATCATTTTCCTTTTCTTTCATATTATCTAATCTTAAAGATATGAGGTGGTACCTCAGAGTTGTCTTGATTTTCATTTCTCTAATCAATACTGATTTAGAACACATTTTAATATGGCTATAGATAACTTTGATTTCTTTCTCTGAAAACCACCTCTTCATATCCTTTGACCATTTATCAACTGGAAAAATGACTTTTTATTTTTATAAATTTGATTCAGTTCTCTATATATTTAGATATGAGACTTTTATCAGATACACTTGCTATAAAAACTCTTTCCAATCTTACTGCTTTCCTTGTAATCTTTGTTTTTTTAAAGTCAATTTAATCAAAATTATCTGGTGTACATTTCATAGTGTTTTCTGTCTCTTGTTTGGTTATAAAGTCTTCCCTTCTCCATGGTTCACACTAGTAAACTATTTCTTCATCTCTTTATTTACTTATGGTATCATCCTTTAGGTCATTCCTACTCAAACTAAGATTGGTGATATAGACAGGGAAGATTTGGTGGAGTGTAGGGAAAGAGGCAAATGAATAAAATATGTGGATATATTTGAAGTAAACTAGTACAGATACTTATTCATGGGTATTTGATTCTCAGTGAAAGGATGTGGACTGTCCAAAATTTAGGCACATAATTTTCATTTATTCTTATGTGTATTATGAATGAATGGATGCATGTATGAAATGAATTGAAATAATTTATTAAGATCTTACTCTGTGCAAAGCACAGTCTCAGAGGCTAAGTTTTCTCCTCTCCTTTTTCATCCTAGTTGGGCCTCTGTTCTCTTAAAGGAGCCAAGCCCTGACTACTTCTTAAAAAGTTCTGTTCAATGAATGAGAATTACCTCCCCCTAAGTATCTGCATAGACCTTGGCCTAAAGGGGACAAAGTCTCCCAGTGCATCCTGGGTAATCTCCAGTCATCCTGAGGAATATCTGGTCACTGGATTCACATGGCTTTGGAGGAGAAGTGAGGCTGGTGACCTGCACAGCCTTCCCTCACTCAAAACAAAGTCAAGTGCAAGTCATGTCATCATTTCTCTAATGGCATGGTCTTCTTTGGCAACGAAGGATGAACACAAGCATCTGTTCTCTTAGTCTAATCACAGAGCTCAATTTATTGGTGACTTGGAAACTAAATTTTTAATCTTTTACAAAATCATAAAGAGGATAAGAATGATAAGAGGATAAGAGCTGGAAACAATGTCAGTCCTCTTATTAAGGTTCTTACATCAAATGTATCTATAACTAAGCTATCCTAGATAAATGCTTGATAATCCTCTTTGTAAAGTTGATGAGGAACATGAAAAACAAATTTTATATTTTCTATTTTAAGTTTGGGCTTTTCTTCTCAAATTTAAAACTGAAAAGAAGCATTTCTATATGAGAACAGAAAAAAAACTGTATAAAACCATGAATCTATATTTTATAAAATTTCCTTATTTAAAAATGTGTATAATTTGTCTGAAAAGTGAGTGGAGTTTTAAAATATCAAAGTATATACTTGTGACTTCATAGAGCTCTCTGCATTACTTAATAAAAAAATCCCTCTTCTCTTCTCCCTTCTTCTTCACCTTCCTCCACTCCTTTCTCCTCTCTTCTCTTTTCTTTCATTTCTCTTCTCTTTTCCTCTTCTTTTCTTTTTCCCTCCAGTTCATTAAGTTTATTTTGCTTGTGGTTACTTTGGGTCCACATTATTTTTCCTCTTAATTCTATCCCCATCCCTATCACCATTTATTTCTCTTTGTTGAGTTTTGTATGTTTCCACACCAAATCCTTTGTATTTTTACATGTGTTCAATTTTCCTTTTTACATTTCATATAAAAAAATAGTAAATGTCATTGAATGCCTGGTTCCCCTTTCCTCTACGTTTTAATGTTCTACTTATAAACCCAAAGTATGAGAAATTTCAATTTCCACCTTTTCCTTCTTTCTTTCTACACTAGTGTTTTCCGTTTTACCATCCTCATTCCCCTCTTCAAACTCAAAATGAATCTCCCCCAAGCCAGCTGTATTTGGCCTACAACATGTCAAAATGAAACCTTTTCCACATTAAACTGTACTTGGGAAATATTTAATAAAATAAAATGAATCTTCGGTAATATTAAAAAGGGTTTTTTCTACATCATTATGTGACTCACAGGAATCTGTATGTGTGGGTTAGTACCCCCCATTTTCTATTTGAGTCCAACACCATTGCTGTATTTCATTAATGAACTCTATGATCTAATCACACTGACCTCCTCGTTATTCCTCATAAATCAAATCCCCAAAGAGTCTGCATTTTCAAAACCTTTTTCCTAGGTTTGCAATGCTTTCCTTCCTTGTACTCCCCTCCTGGATTAGCTGTATTATTTCAGTTCTAAGTTTTAAGTCCATGTTCTACAAGAGGCTTTCAATGCTAGCATCTTTCCTCTAAAATTCCCTCTAGATTACACTGTTTATGTCCTATACATTCATACATATTTGCACATTGTCTCCTCCATTTGAATGTGAGTCCCTATCAGGCAGGGTCCCTTTAACTTATTTTTTGTATCCTCACACAAATTGCATGAAACATAGTAATATTTAATATTTGTGTACCAATGTCTAAAGGTCCACATTTTCCACCTGGATTAACTGAAAGGACCATCTCTAAGATCCTACATTGCAGAATAGTATTCTATTTAATTTGGTTAAGAGTATTTCTTCACTAGAACTTAACATTTTACCCTAATACCATTATAAGTTCAGACTAGCCAGGACTAATATTAAAAAGTAATATGAATTCATCTCATTCTTTTTCCATTGTAATTTCATAGAAATATCTTCTCTAAACAACCTACTAAGTAGTATTTCAACCTTTGTTTGAATGTTAATGTTTTACTCTTTGATGTTATTAGATATCCTGGTTAAATTATGGTAAATCATTAGAAATTTCAAATAGTTCATTGAGACCATTGCCAAATATATTAAATTATATCTACACTGTGCTGCATCATACTGCCATAAAACTATTAAGTTTTTAATGATTCAATAAATGTTTGCAGATATTCCCTCTGTTTGCACATGATACACAATATATTTTTAAATATTCTATAGAACTCCATTTAGCAAACAAATCTATTCTTCCATTCTTGCTAAACCGTCTTTCAAATTGTTCTTTTTATTTCTGTCACCAGGCAACCAACTTCTTTTTCTTACTTTCCTGAGACCCTTGACCAAAACTCACATTTTTTAAAGCCTTGTCTCTTATCATTTGCATGTCTTTACTCTCTAGTTTAGTGAACATTAATGTCTACTTGTTTATATGCATCTATACAAAAATAAGAAATTCTTACTTCTTCCAGTTTGTTTCAAAACCATCAGTATTTTTAACTGAGTTTCCTAAAAAATGGTAAAACTGAATTCTTTATCTTATCATGCTCATGCATCTAAATGTTTGTGCTTCTATCAATGGTCATATTTTTCTTCCAGTCATTAATTCTTTCCTTTTCTCATTCCTTCATTTTAAATTCTAATCAATTTCTAGTTGATTCTTACAAATTGAATATGTATAATGTCTCAAATTCTGTCTATCTTCTCCATTGTATTGCCACCGCCTGAGGTCAGATTCTTAAGACCTTTTGACCAGGCTATTGCCATTACCTTTTAACCATTTTTCTCTCATAAGAAATTCAAACCCCATAAAATATTTCCTGCATATAGTCGCCAAAATCTATCTCCTGTTCCATAGTTCTGACTGTGACTCCCTGTCTTTCTGTTGCCTATGGATGGATGTAAATTTCTTAATTTAGAAAGCAAGCCCTCAGACAGTATGCCTCCAACCTAATAACTTTTTAGCCTGATTTTAATTAGTATATTCTTTCACATGCTCTATGTTCTAGACAGACTGAATTATGTCAGCTTTTCCTTTCAACAGACAAATTGATAGCCATTTATTTTGTTATAGGCAGTGTGCTAAGTGTTTGGAATACAAAAAGAAAGATAGTTATAATTTATCAGGGATAACATGAAAATAAATAGTTGTAAGTCAAGTTACATATGTGACAAATAGGAAATAATTCAAAGAGAGAAGTCATTTGATTTAAGAGGGGTGGGGAAGGCATCCTGTAGAAGCCAGAAAATCAAGGAGGTTAATAGGTAGACCAGGAGAGGAGATAGTATTCTAGGTATGGAAGAAGACCAGAGGAAATACCTGGAGTCAAGAGAGATGGAAGGCACATATCACTGGATCAAATCTGTGCAGGGGAATAAGATTAAGTAAGACTGGAAAAGAAGAGGGAGCTAGGTTATGAAGGAATTTGAATGCCAGAGTATTCTGTCTTTTATCCTGGAGGCAAAAGGAAGCTTCTGGAATTTATAGAGTAGTAGAGGGTAATATAATCAGACCAGCATTTTAAGAAAATCACTTTAGTGGCTTAATGGAGGATGAATTGGAATTGGAGAGACTTGGGATACAGAACTAGATCTATTTCTGATCTCTTTTACCTCTGTGCATCCAATTTACCTCTGTGCATCCAACAGACCAACTTTTATTTTTCTTAAGCTACCAATGGAATTGTTGTTGCTTGGTCTTTTCAGTCTTGTCTGACTCATCGTGACCCTATTTGGGGTTTTCTTGGCAACAAGACTGGAGTAGTTTCACCATTTCCTTCTCCAGCTCATTTCACAGATGAGGAAGGAACTAAGGCAAACAAGGTTAAGTATCTCACCCAGCTAGTAAATGTCTGAGGCTGGATTTGTACTCAGGTCTTCTTGACTCCAGGTTTTGCACTTTATCTACTAAGAACTTGTTCTCTTCCTTCAAATCTTATATATGACTGTATTATATCTTCTTCATGAATATTTACACTTGATCCTCTCATAATGGGAAGAGTAAGAAAACATTCAGTAATAAAAGCTTGGAGGAGACCCAGCAAAGAGGGATTAGTAAGAAAATAGAATAAGAAGTACTTAGAAGGTTAGGAAGTAAATTGTGCAAATGTAATGATGATAAAGCAAAGAGAAGAGAAGGCATCCAGTAGGAAGATACAGTCAAAACTGAGTGCTACCGAAGTCCATAAAGATGAGGATAAAGAACATGAGTGAATGAGTTTCTTTTTGGCATTGGTGATTAAAGAGTCAGTAATTTTGTATGAGTTGTGAGAAAGTGGAAGTATTAGCAGTTTAAAAAAAATCTTTGTTGAAGAAATTTAGCACTGAAAGATAGGTAACTAAATTGACTGAACAGGTCAAAGGATTGTTGAAGAATCTTTGGCTTGTTCAACATAACATGTTTTGGGTTATAATGTGCCTTAGTAGATGCTGATGAATATCTTTCATCCACAGATTTATCCTTAAAAGTAAGTATTAATGGAAGGCACTGAACTAAATTACACATTGATTATTTGGGTAAAATTTATCTCAAAACCAAGCATAACATGATTGACCAAATGCATGGAGAACTTTTAGCACTAGTGTAGAAACTTTAATGGACACATCAAACATGAAAAGGGTTAGAAGTTAATAATCTTTCCTAAACTCAATTAGAATTTGAATCCTGTATGCAGAGATCTATGTAGTAACTGCACAGCTAGGTGGATAGAGCACCAGGCTTGGAACCAGAAAAACTTAAGTTCAAATTCTGCCTCAGACACTTAATAGCTTGTGACCCTGAGAAAGTCACTTACCACAATTTGCCTCAGTTTCTTCATCTATAACATGAACTGGAGAAAGAAATGACAAACCACTCCAGTATCATTGCCAAGGAAACTCTAATTGGGTTTACAAAGTGTCAGATACAACTGAAATGACTGTACAACAAAATGGAACAGGAAAGATCTGACCCCCTCTCAGGGTTCAAGGAGGAAAATCAGAAGATTGGGGTGTATTCTTTGATGCTAGTGTCTTACCTTTGTTGATTATTTCAAATTTATCCTGTATATAACTTGTTTCTACATAGTTGCTTGGATGTTGTATCCCCCATTTTTCCATAATTCATTTTTAGAGCAGTGGCTATTCCCATCCACTTTGTATTCCACATACTCATGACAGAGTCTGATACCTTAGAGGTACTTAATAAATTCCAGTTGTATTTCTTTTCTTCATCACTATTGGTTCAAGCTCCTGACAATTATAATGTGCCTATTATTAAGGGATAATTATTAATACCTCATTTCCATGTAATAGTTAACATAAATTAACTTTTACAAAGGGATATTTATTGCAAAGGCAAGAAACACACACACACACACACATACACACATTTCCCTGAATCTAGATCTATAGTCTTCTTTATGTCAGTTTGGTCCCTGAAGAGGAAAATTAAAGGTTCATAAATTAGCTTAGCTCTTCATCATTCTCACTAAGCTGGTAACCAGATGTCACATGACTGACAGCATTAAGCTCACATTCCTTACAGGTACTTTGAGTGAAGAACCATAGAACTCTCTCAGATGTGCAAGAAATAATAGAAAAGGCTAAAGCTGATTCAGGACTTTTTGAAGATGCCAACTCTTCTAACTCCTCAGCCTGGGGACAAAAGTTCAATTTTGAATTTAGTATTATTTTCCTTCTTTTCTCTTTATTGACAAAATCCAAGCTTCAAAATGCACTCTTTAAAAAGAAAGGGAGAGTATCTTGAGGGCAGCTAACCTCATGAGCTGAATCTGATAGGAAGTGAAGCTCATTTCACAGTGCCCTACAAGCATGCATTTCCTAGAAAATAAAGCAAAGGCAAACTCCAATTCACTCAGCTCCTTATCACACTCCTAAAAGGAAGACCTCAGAAGCTGACTTGTCAAAAAACAATACAGTACCAAAGCATCTGAGAAGGTGCTAGAGGGAACAATTTTGCATTATATTACATGCCCTGGTAGGTCCATGTATCTCTTGATTTTATAGTCTTATGCCACACTAATCAGATTTAGAAAATGGATATGGCATTCTGGAGAATTGGAAGATAAAAAGGAATATCACATATGCTGACCCACAAAAAAGTGAAAGCAGAAAAATATCTGGGGGAAATTAATACCTTGTGATTATACACCCTTCTATTTACTTCAATTCTCAATTGTCAATTTTAGGTAGACAAGCACTGTAAATCATGGTTAACCTAGGGAATAACTGAAAAGAAGAGCAAATAAAGAAACAGAGATTAGAAAGCAGAAGAGTTTGTATGGGTCACCTAGTTCAATTTCTTCAATTTTATAGGTGCCAAGACTGAAAGAGAGGTGAATGGCATATTCAAGTTAACAGGTCATTACTGGCAGAAACAATATTTGATCCCATGTATTCAAATTCCAAATCCAAAAATTTCCCCCCACTGTACCACTTCTGCGGTTAATTGTGAAGCTTACCAAGGCTACCTTATGTTATTGAGATCCCTGACATGGGCTTCACCAATTTTCATCGTAGATGTAGGATATCTGTTATCAAAAATCATTGCTAAAATTTGACATTGCTTTATAAACCTATCAATCTAGACCAGAGTAAGTATTTCCTAAACAGCATGTGCGTGTGTGTGTGTGTGTGTGTGTGTGTGTGTGTGTGTGTGTGTGTGTAAAATATTTTACTTGCTTTGGGGAAGTGGAGAATAGAATAATAATATATAACTCAAACTTAAAAATTCTCGAAAGCTTACAAAACCCTTTTCTCACAAAAATCTTCTGAAATAACTCTAATAAAGATATTTCCATGTTTTAGGTAAAGAAGTTATGCCTTAACAGATTTAA
>CM053771.1:468556989-468573496 GCA_028658325.1 Potorous gilbertii | reverse complement strand
TCATTTCTACTCATGACATTGAATGTATATTTCAGAGTTAAGATTTGGAGCCAGGCCCTTCTTACTAAAAACCATTGTTGTTAATATTGACATTGCTATTTATTATTATTCAGCCCTCTTCCCATTTAACAAATAGATTGATTAACAAATTTTGCCTAAAGAATGTTGAATATTCTGGTCCATTCAGTCAAACACATCTTATAAGCCACTATTTAAAAAATAATTTGAATAATTATTTTGAATTGATCTCTCTATTTTTTTAACTCAGACTAATTAACTACAATTATAAAACGAATGACTTATGCCTACCCCAAGATACAGCTTAATTAAAGAGGGATGGAGTTTCATGATATGTTGTTACCTTTTAAAACTTACAGTACTGACTTCTGGAGTTATTCTGTTGCTAGATACGAGTCTGAATGTAGGATGGAGAAAGTGTGTGTCAGAGAAAGGAAGAGTTGCCGCTATGGACCACATGATATTGGAAGCAAAAATAGACTATGAGACAGATAGAGAAGGAAAATTGACACAAGATTAGGTACAGGAATCAAAAATGATATTTAGACACCCAGCGATTACTCCAGATTGAGAGTAGATACAGGCATAAACCAGGCAGAGAGTCAGAACCGGAGACTGGTGCAAAGTGTGAGGATCCAGTCCTGTTCATTATATTTCACGATATGCCTCATATCTGCTCTCTGAAAAGAATTTAAAAAAAGAATGAGTTTTCAAACTCAGATATAAAGCCTAAACAGGACTCAAGAACACGATATAGATGTCTGGACACAGTTTTAGGCACCATCAGCATAGTGGATGATACTTGCTCTTTTTCAGGATTTATATATTTTCTGTAAAACTAGTGTCCAAGGTTAACTCTTCAGGAACTAACACCTAGAAATAAATCAGAACTCACAGCTGGAGTAGAGAAGTAAAAGAGAAGTTCTTTACAGTAGCAGAAAAAGTAAGAAGGAATTGTAAAGGATGACAGTCAGACCCAAGTGACATTTTAATCAATAGATATTTAACACATTAGGGTGGGTAATGGGATGTTGTTTGTGGCTATCGTGGACAAGCAACACTTTCCACACGATCCTATTTTATAGTATTAGCTTGTCTCTCCCTGAGTACTAGGCTTCTTGACAGTAGTGCCCATGGTACATGATGTCTAGGCCATTTTAAACATCTTGGGAGTATTGAGACATCTAACTAGTTAATAAATGATGTGTCCAAACCACTTGAAAAATGGAATAACTAACTAAGCCAAAGAAAACTGTGGTTAAACCTCACTAATTTATTACTTTATAATTCCCACACCCAGTTCTGGCGCCAAGATTTAATAGCTGTGGAGTACAGGGAAGCCATATTTATTACCATTTTATTACCTGAACAGAATTTTCAAAAGATGCAGCATATAGGCTACCATTTTTTGATTACTGTAAATAATTAAAACCACTATAATATAATGCCCCATGACAATCCATGAGGAGTTTGGTTGCTTATTTGCTAAATTGCTCTTTTACAAAATCTAGTACTACCAAATAGGTCATTAGTGTAAATTAACAAAATAACAATGTACCGCCTGAGGATGCGATTTTTGTCTGAAATTTTTAAGAAGGTTTTTGACCTAAATAAAAGGTAAAGCAGAGGAAATTTGAAAAGAAAATTGTATTTTATGTAGTATCTTTAATGGCAAATATATGAGGAAACCATGTGACAGAATGAAAAGTGTACAGGCTCCGGTATAGAGAACCTGAGTTCAAATCATGCTTCTGACAGCCACTGTGTGTCTCTGGGCAAATTACTTTTTCTCTCTAAATAGTACTTTTAAAATCTATAAAAAATGATGAGGGCTTGACCACATAGTTAATTAGGTTCTTTATGTCTCTACTGCTGTAATCCCAGTTTAGAATGATATGAGCATTTACTATCTTTTGGTTATCATATTGTTAGGATAGGACTCTTAGGAGGTGCTATCTGTCAAGTACATATTTATACTGTAGTGCTTTAAAGTCCTACAAAGAACTTTCCTCACAACCAACCTGGATGCCTTATACTTCAATCATTGATATCACTTTATGAAAGGGAACTGTAACTCAGTAGAGATTAAGGCCACATAGCTAGCAAGAAACTACACCCAGTTCTCTTGGATTCAAATCCATTGGCAATGCCATAACCTGATAGTCATAGGGGAAAAAAAAAACTTTGTTGGAAAAAAGAAAAGTGGTTTAGAGCCAGGCTTGAGTGGATTTATCTCATCACTCTTCCAAATGTTCCTATTTGCATTTGACGCTCTACTAAATGAATGGAGACCCTGAACACTACAAAACCTAATAACTGAAATCTATATTTTTGAAAAAGAGAAAAATGACCATATAGCTGTACACACTGGAAAAAAAAAACGAAGCACATGGAAAACTTATCTACTCCAGGTCACAAAATAATCCAACCATATTTGTATATCAAAGATCCTCATTAGGTTGACAGTCTGGGCAGTGAAGAAGTCAGTCAAGGTTTGATCACACTTAGGAAATTGGGCTATAATTTAAATGAATCTGAAATTCCTGCTACTGTAAAAGTCTATCTCTTTGACATCCATACTCTCCCAGTAGTATTTTGTAATTGGCACATAGTGAAACACCATCATCTCAGAAGAAATGAGATTACAATACAAAGGGGAAAAAGAGCCAGACATGGTGGGAAAGTCAACTGCATCATTTTACCATTTATGACTTGAATATGAAGGATGCTGTTGAAAAATTACTGAAAACATGTGGGACAAGAAATGGAGACTGGGTCAGTGGTGAATGAAAGACAACAGATTGATAGTCTGTGTAGTATATTGGTATATTAGTATGTAAGATTTACTACAGGAGGCAGAAGAAAGCCTTTAGGGTGATGTGTGGATTCTCTGCGGGAGGTTAATAAAAAGTTTTAGGTCAGAATCAGACAAGATGAGAAGGCATAGAGAAGCAGCCTTGTTTAGTGGATAGAGACCCGGACATTGTGACTACCATGATCCTTCTTGTATTTGTGAAATCGATGTTATAGCTTTTTCTATGTAAGTGTAAGACTTTATATTTTCCTAAGAAATTCTTTCATATATGTATGTGATGGCAATCAAATTAGGATCTTTTACTGTTTTTGTTCTATTATAATCAAGAAGTGTAATGCCTCCATTTGAATGTGGTTAAAGAAGATCTTCCCCACCCATTGATTGGCCTGCCCATTGAGGGAAGATGGATTAAGGAAGTTGTTTTATAGGATTCCAAGCACCTTTTTTTTTTTTTAATTGAGGCACTAGGTCAGAGGGTTATGCCCTCTGACTCTGAAAAGTATATAAATACTCTCAGGGTGAGGTTTTACTGTGATGCTTACTGACTAGGAGTGTTTGGGTACAGGAGGACACTAGGACGCCACTAAAGAGATTCCCCCCTCCTCCATTTGTGAAATCCAGATGTTCCCTCTCTGTTAAAGATCGGTAAAGACTTATCTGTGTTAATGATTAGACATTTTGGAAGCATGTCTGTTGACTTTTGATTTCTCTGTATTTTGTCAGAAATTTTGATTTTCTCTGATACCTGTGCTTGATTAAATTGATTGTTAACCCCTCAAAGGCTGCCTTTTCTTTTAGAGAAGTAGATCAAAGAACTATGGTAGCAGCCTTCCTCCCCCCACCTCCTCACCCAGGTATGTTGTGGTGCTTACTGTTACACACATATGTATAGACATATTTGAACAATACATAAATAAATGTATAAAAATGAATATGAAATAATGAGATGCTCATTTTCAAAGCATGTGTGTACATGCATACATACATATATAAACATGGAGTAAATAGGCATTGTGATGTTTTGTTTAGAGAAATAACCTTAAAGCTATGAAGAATCAAGTTCATGTTCAACATTTGATCCTAAGTGGCTATAAAAACCCAGGCAAGTTACTTAACTTCTCAATACTTTAGGCAAATCTTACAGTTGCACAGATGACAATGACCTCCATTGGAAGTTAGAAGTATCCATAATCTGGGAGTTCTCCTTATCAGTGCAAACACATACCTAGCCCATATGCCAATATATGTTTTACCTTCAAAAAGATTTTGTTTTAGTTGTATCGCTTATAATCAGATATCTTATGCCAGATCACCTGTCTCTTTTGAAGAAAGTACGATGATTATAGGTTTAGAGTTAGAAGGGAATCTAAAACACTTTGGTTTTATCAATGAGAAAATTGAATCCCAAGAGAGCTTTCATTCCTTACTCACATCACAGAGGTAATAAGTAACAGTGACAGAATTTGAACCCAAGGTCATTCTTTCTACTGCCTCATCAAAACACCTTTGTTCCCCATTCTCTGCCCTGACCCTCAGAAAGAATTCAGACCTAAGACTTAGACTTACAATTTTGTTTTAGGTGAACTGAGATAGAAGCAATTATGTTGTTCGTTCATTTCTCTGTTAGAATCTGTACGTACATATGGAAGGGGGCTACTGGAATACAGATGGAGAAACAGATTGAAAGGAAAATATTATCCTTTTCCCACTATTAAAAAATGTTTCTTGTTTCTTAACTATAATTAAGAACAGATGAACATCAAATGTGATACATAAGTAATCTTTTGCTGAGAATGATGCATATTACAAGTTAAAATTACTTTGGATTTCAGTTCTTACCCTTTACAAATGCCATTCTGAGCACACACTGTATAAATTTTAACTAACTTGTGGGGTGCATACCTAACATGCACAATTAGGCCAGCATGTATGCATACACATCCCTGGAGGTCCACACATTTAAAACTTGTTAAGAAGTACAAGTCTGTCTTATGCTATACTCCTTAAGGTATACATGGATTAACTTTGCACTTGAAAAGAATTCACAGTTCAAATAGATATCAATGACAAATTCACACACTTTTTTAAACCTGTAGCAGGTCCACTAAGAGAATTTACTGGGGATGACCATTTCCTCATTATAATGAAATAATTCCTCTACTTTAAAAAAATTGTATTAAATCCTTTGTTAATTGATAGTGAAAATATTAAACAAGTACAGCAAACTAGGAGTGGTTCAGATGATCACTGTTTTCTACTAATGTCTCCAAAATGTTTTACCTTATTGGGGAATTCACCTGATGTTTGATGCTGCACAGGGATTCTCTATTAAACTAGTTCAAGCTTATTCCTCCAGGGCATCATCATTCCCATGTATTAATCATTGCTCATAATGGTGAGCTTGTCTAATCTTTTTATTACCATAAACTTAATAGCTTCCTAAATTATTAGATCCATGATACAAAAATGAGAAACATCTATTGATAAAATATTGAAATACAAATTAATTAAAAGTTGTCTAAGATAAAAATAATGTGAAAAATCTACTATTGAAATAATGATGGATTTTGTCTTTGTCCCTTTCGTATCTTTCTTTAATTGTTTTTGTTTTAACTATATGATTGTATTAGTCTCCAGTGCTCATTCAGATCAGATAGCTAAATTCTGTGTTCTCTGAAAACTATTATTTTTATAATGTTCAATGAATCTAGAACCCTAGGCCTTTAGCTAATATCTATATTTTTCTAATTCTCTTGATTCTACTTTACATAACATCACAAGTCTTTCCATATCTCTGCATTCTTCCAAACTACTTAAATCCTGAAACCAAAACCATAACTTAATCATGATGAAATTTCTAATGGTATACAAATATGCAACCACAGTAGTCATATCTCATTTTCATTTGTAGTTGCATTGTCATCCATCAAATTGATGTGGGGAAAGAGATTTGCAATCCTACATAAAAGTAAATTTCTATTAATTCACCCTTTACTAAACTGATGTCTAACCACTGATATATTTTTATGGTTGCATCTCTCCTCTCAAGTTCCTCTTCCTTCAAAGGTTGAACATGACCTGAGAGTCATCCCATTTCATATTCTGAAACTTTCTTTTTCTATAAGGATACTTATAATAACTTGACTGATAGACTAATGGCCTTTTCCAATCTTCATTCTTTTGACCTCTCTGATTTCCCTTTTTCCTTAGATCCTTATTTTTGCCTTAGAATCAGTGACACAGCTCTTCCTACTATCTGATGTTGCTTCAGACCGATGGATCATTTAGACAAATCATCTTCCATCCTTCATGCCTAAATGCTATTTCTCAAGGATTTATCATAGATCTTCTTATATTCTCTTTGCACTTTACATTCTCTCTCAGTGATCTAATTAAATAGGTTCAATAATGATGTTTATAACGATGTCTTATATTTGGTCTTAACCTAGAATTTTAAATACAGTCTTACATTGCCAGTTGCCTGATGCTTAATATGTCCCTAAGTTATCTCCATTTAGCAACTTCAAAGCTGAAACTATACAATAGTGAGATATTCTATGAGACTCACCCCTCTAAATGTCCTTAATTCTTTTTATTCAACCACTATTCCCAATTCACTTGAGTTCACAAGTTCAGAGGTAATATTAAATTAACTCCATAGTATCTCTGGCATCCAAATCCTTCTTTGGAGTTTTATAGCCGTTGCTCAATTTTAGGCTCTTTGTAATAACCTCCTAAGTGTCTTCCTTTTCTCCATCAACTCCTCCCTTCAAATTATCTGCCCTATAGTTTCCAAGACCATTTTCCATAGGCCCTGATCTGATAAAGTCACTCTGCTCTTCAAGAAGTCATCAGTTTCTTCCTATGGCTTCCAAGAGAAAATGAAAATTCATTAACCTGGCATCTAAAATCTTCCAAATTCATGTCTACTTATTTTTTTTCTAGTCATACATCTAGAGATTTTCCCTTTATATGCTCCATATTCCAGCCAAATAGGACTATCAGTCATTTCCTGAATTCCACTTTCCATCTCTTGAATTTGTACATTTGCACAATTCATTATCCATGCCCGGAAGTCACTCCTTTCTCTTCCCTACCTTTTAAAATTCTTGAAGGCTCAGTTCAAAGACCATCTCTACTGAAAAGCTTTCTCTAATCACCCTATCTTCCCTTACTGCTCCTCTTCCTCCTCAAGTAAGATTGAATTTACTTTTCCACCTAATATCTTCACGCTTCAAAACTTTACTTAACAAATCTATATACCATTCAAAAACTAGATTATTAATTTGAGATTATGTACATAACAGTAAACAACAGTCTGAGCAAAATTTGTTCAAATAAATTCAAAGGATGCTTTAAATGACATTTGATTTGAGTTACACAACATCTGGAGTATGCATTGGCTTTTATGATCTGTTTGAGCAGGCCATTCATACACTATGTATAGCTAGTTCATCCTTTTGATAAGCTCTTTGAAGATAGGGTCTATTTAATTGTTTCATTTGTCTGCCTAGCACCTAGCACAGGGACAGAATTGACCCTTAACCAATGCTTGTTGAATGGAATTAAATTGAAATAAATTTGGAAATGTGATATGCATTCAGATAGTACAAAGTGATTGATTTATTTTTAAGAGTCATAATGGGCCAACATATTAACAAGAAAATATTCATAGGGAGTAAAATTAAATTCAATTTAACTTTTGTTATACCTCACCATAATACAATATGTGAAATATTAAAGTAGTAATAATTAAAACTTGTAAACAATCTATTCGATAAGCTAATCCTTTTGGTCCTTGATAGTCTAGACATCTGGTTGTTTCTGCGTTTTGGTTTTTTTTTGACACAATCAGGTCTCTCCATCTCCCTTTTTTATAGTGGAATATATCTCTTATTGAAATAGAGCTCCTGCTGCAAATATCCTAGTTGATCACAAGCATAGCAAGACTCTCTCCTCTGCAAAGAAATGTCCTGAGGTATCTTTATAGGTGTTTAGAATATTAAGATAATGCCTACTCTTGATCCCTCTGAATGCAGGTGTTGGCCTAACATCTTTACCATTTTGAACAAGTTTGTAAGGGTGTGATTGGTAGTGCTAATTTAGGCAAGTGGTTAGCCTTTCTGTCCTAAAAGCTGAGTGGGGAAAAAGGCCTGTAGACAGAAAGCAGCAAAATAATGGACCAAGCATGTGATTTCCCAATTTCCCCATGACAAAATTACCTCCCCATCCTGAAAATACCCCTATATTTTCTGCATTTGGATTTTTAATTGTAGAAGAAAATTTTGATATTGCAAGTAGTATATAGCATATAGAATACATAATACATATAATATATTATATAATAGCATATAGAAGCATACAGGTACATAGACATATAAAAGTACACACACACACACACACACACACACACACAGACATTCACCATGTCATTTAACCATATGAACTATCCAATCTTCAAAAGTCATTTGGCCTGGAGGCTGCTATGGTTCCTTAAAAAAAAATTCTAAAAGTATCACTCCTTATTGAAAAATTCAGCTGCCTGTCCTGAAGAATCAGTCTCCTAGGACTGGCACACCAACACATAAACAGTCTATTCTCTAAAAGCTATGCTTGGGAACAAAGTAAGAAGCCATCGCTCAGGTACTCTGTCTCAGACCATTCAAAACTTTAAAGGTCATCACCGACACACTGAATCACACCCAGAAAGAAAGAAAAATGAAGGGAAAGCTTAGAACGCAGGTATTATATATCATCAATCCTTCAATTGTTAGAACTGTGCTGAAAGTGGCTCATGCTTAAAAACCTCTTTGTCTGAAATTAGAACAAAAAAAGGCTATTTTTAACAGATTTTGATTTCTGCGAAATAGTTTTGTTCTTGGAAACATTTAGATGTTCTTCTAAACAACATAATTATTTCTAGGTATCACTCCCTCCCCCTCTTTCTCACTCTTTGTTATTTTTCTAAAAATGAATTCTTTAAAAGTTTTAGTATCAGGTTTAAGTTGTTAAGTGAGCAATATTGGTTACAGCAGAACTGTTAGCCATAAATGAAGGAAATATTGCAATTTGATTTGTAAACAAGTTTAATTTGAAAAACTAAAATTCATTTTCAGAGTATTATATATTTGAATCATGGATTTTTCTGAGGGTCAGTATTTATATGTTCATATTTAAAGGAAAATGATAGTCAAGTCCCAATAGAAGTATGGGAATAAGGTCTGAGAAGCTATAATAATTAATACCCAATTTTTTATAACAATTTTATCATATTAGAATAAAAAAAGCCTATTTATTTTATTTTAAAAATGACTATTGCTTACCTAAGTAAGGATCCTCAGAATATTTTTGAACTTCTAACTTGTTTTACTTCATTGTATATTCAAACAGTGTTGACTTATTCTACAGAAGACTTAGTGCTATTTGTTTGTTTCAGCCATGTATGACTCTTCATGAGCTTATTTGTGGTTTTCTGGGCAGAAACACTGGAGTGGTTCATCATGTCCTTTCCAGCTCATTTTAAAGATGATGAAATGGAGGCAAAAAAGGTTAAGTGATTTGCCCAGAATAACAAAAATCTGAGGGAAGATTTGAACTCAGAAAGATGAGATTCCCTGACATCCTGCCCAGCATCATATTTCGTGTGCCACCTAGATGCTCTTTACAAGACTTGTACCTCTATCCTTATTAATTCTATTGTCTTTTTCTTTGTTTTCACTTACAACGCTTTTTACTTAATAGGATCTTCACCCTTATCTTTTACACCTACTTTTTGTCTTTGAATATATGTAAAGTTCTCCTTGCATCATGGAGTCTTAACCTTTTTTTGAATGCATGTTATTTTTTGGCAGTGTGGTAAATCCTATCCACCCCTTGTCAGAATAATATTTTTAAGAGAATAAAATAAAATGGTGATTATAACTCATCTATTCTTGTTCAAATTGTGCAACTCATTCAACTCCTAAGCAAAGTTAAAAAGAGGATTAGGACTGCCAAGCCCTTCTGTATCCATCATGGCCATGGAGTACATAGAGCATGCTCCCGGAGCACCTGTTCCTTCCAGGAAGTGATTTAAGTAGCAAGGTTTGAGCACATTAGTGGCAGGAGGTAAATTTCCCAAAAGGCACCCTTGAGCCCAAAAGGCACCCGTGAGTTTGCTGCTGTAATTTACCAGATAGCAGTTACATTGTAACTTTCCCAAGAAGCTGATTTCTATCTCCAGAGTGAGGATAGAGGTCAGAAACTTGCATGGTAAAGGGTAGAGTGGGAAAAAATAGTAGGATAAAGGTCAGTGTGTTGGTGTTGGATATAAGCTCCTTGACGGACTATTGTATAAAGGATATGATGCAAACTGTCTTAGGATCAAAAGATTAGAGTATCATAGCTTCAAAAGTGGAAAGAACCTCAGAGACTGTCACGTCAATCCTCCTTGTTTCCACAGTTGAGTAAACTGAGTCTCAGAGAGGATAAATAACTTGCCCAGGGTGATATAACTAGTAAGTGTCTGAGGTGGGACTTGATCCCAGGACTTTCAGATTCAAAGTATGGCATTCTCTCTACTATGCATCTTCCCACCTTCTGATTGGATCATCACACCCCTATTGGTCAAGGTGCAAACACCTTAAATCCAACTCGTATTGGAAAATAAAGACATAAAGGTGAGAAAATAAATTTGGAGATAGGGAGTTATAATAGTGCTATAATTTGGATAGAATTTATAGTCTGTAAATGGAAATAAGGTAAAACTGAAATGAGGTAAAGAGGGCAAATTGAAGCCAAAGGGTAGAGAGAATTAAACATCTGTATAACACATATAACCTCTGATAATCTAACTTACATTTTCACAAGGCTTCCAGAAATAGGACCCTGGGGAGTCAGGGCTAATTCTCTAATGCTATCAGCTTGAACCCTCATTGGTATGCTTTCCTCTAAGATTATCAACGAAAACCAATATACTTAGCTAGCTTTAAGCAGCTTTTACAAAGGGATATTTACTAAGGGGTTACAGTAAGAAATGGTGGCATTAAATATCCCCTACAAATCTGTTACTCACTACCTTACAAGAATATTCAGAATCAAGAGGAAAATTTGCTTAAGCTTACAGAGAACAGATGAGTTAATTCATAGCTCTGGGTTGCTAGAAGTCTTTTTCTTATATTTATAGATGTTCAAGTAGTTCCCCATTAGCATGATGAATCAGTGCCTAGTTTGTCTGTAACTTCTAAGGCAAATAGTGCTGCCAGCTTCTATCTTTGGGTAAAACACTGGCAAGAAGATGAGAAGATTAAACCCTGAGATGTTGTGAAATTCAGAAAGTCCTCCTATGACCTAAGGGAGATGAAAAGACACCCAAAGTCTTTTCTTCCTATTTTCTACTATGCAGGCAAGGTCTACTCATGTATATTAGGTAGAATATTGTACTTGTTTCCCTTTCTAGTACTTCCTCGTTTCTAATTAACTTGATGCATTTATTTAGGACCCAAAGGATGTGACAAAATTCCATTCAGTTGGAATAAACTTCCCATTTGATATCCTTTCACATCATAAAAAGACTTTCAAAGACTTGTTTTCACGCAGTCTAAAGTAGGGGTTTAAACCCCCGTGTTAAAGCCTAAAATCTGTTAAATGAAATTTGTTCTCACATAGTTACTGAGGCTAAAATGGGGCACAGCAATTTCAACACAGCTATTACACCAACCAGGTCAAAGAGTTATATTTATTCTACATTATTTTCAGAAATTTGAAACAGAAAGACATAGGATGATTCTATTTTTAATTATAGATAGTTATTAATTATTGAGTAGTTATTGCATACGTGAGTGTCCTATCTTTCTATTGGAATACAGAATCAATCAGAGAAGATCATCTAAATTACTTTTTTATCTGACTCACTGCCTAAAAGAGTGTACTATGCTTTACGCATCTTGAATGTAATATAATTTTGTTACATAACATGTGGAAATATTCACTGCCTATATCTAGTTAACCATGAGTGAGCTTTCTGAGATTGCTTTTGGGGTTGGAAGGTAGCTCATATCAAAAACACCTGACCTAGAAAAGAGATAATGAAATAATTATATAAAGATTATTGGGCTATCTGACCAAAAAAACCCCTAGATATCATAATTCAATAAATTATTAGATAAATTAGATAAAAATGCTCTAACCTATTAGTTAGAATATAACAAATCTACAATGAATTCTTGAACGAAATCATACTTCAAGAAATTATGAAAGAAAACCGCATAGACCATTTGAGAACAAAATGGAAATGGAGATAACCCACAAGTTTCCTTTTGAAAGACACCTCAAAATGAAAACCATAACCACAATCCTGAGCTTGTCAGTTTAAGAGAAAATATTTTAAACAGCCAAAAAGAGTTCTGTTACTGAGAGGCCTAGTTAGGGACACACAAGATTTAGTAGCTTCCACACTAAAAGAATAGAAAGGATGGAATACAGTATTCTAAGAGTCAAATTATATATCCTTACAACCAAGAATAACTTACTCAGAAAAACTGGAATGTAAGATTGTATGAGCAATTAAAAAAGCAGACAGTGAAATAGAGGAATAAACATTCTGAATTAAAACAAAAAAATAACAAAATTGGTTGAATAGAAACATTATAATACAGACACAGGAATCAAGAAAAACATAAAAAAGGCAAATAAAAGTGAATTTTTAAAAATGCAATAATAAGTTGTACTGACTTTTTCCTCTTTTCATCAATACATGTTTGTATTTTTTTCATTTAGTTAGTTATTTTCCCTTTAAAAATACTATTTATTACATGGAATTGCTATATGGAAGAGGGAAGGAATATTAGGAAGATCTATGCTGAAATAGAAAAGAAAATACATCAATAAAAATTTATTTTATGAAAGATACTCATCAAAATTCACTCCTCTCTCTAACACCATCAACAGATTAAGTTGGAAAAATTGTCACAATGTTTATTTTAAAGATGATAAATGCTCACTAGAAGCAGAAAAACACACATATTTTCCCCCTTCCAATTACCAGAGAGCTTTTGCTATTATTCAACACATTGAGGGGAGGGGCACACAGGCTTGCTGGATTTCATGAGTCAAAAATGCATTCTTTTTATAGTTGTTTTAATTTACAATAATAATGGAATAAAGTTCAAGGGTGAATTATTGAAAGTTGGGTTCATCCGTAAAAATTGTAACATCAATAAATTATATTTTATATCATCTTGTTTTAAAATTTATATGGATAGCTCATAATACATACATACATACACATATATATATACATATATATGTATATATATATATATATATATATATATATATACACCATTTTTTAAACATTACAGTTGGGATGCAGTATGGGAAATAAAAATTATCAATCAAAAGAACACTGAATTTTCATTCAGGACACTGGAGGGTAAGTCCTAGTTTTAGTACTTACTAGTTCTATGACTGTCATTTTACATCATTCAACCTCAGTTTTCCTTTTCTACAAAACACCGATTAAACATTCACACCACTTACAATAGAGACTTGGTCTCAAATTTATGAACATACCTTGAATAGCAATGTCTGCTGTGTAGTAGCCCTTGAAAAATAGGCGAATTATTTGAACTCCCATATCTCTGTCACTTCTGTAGAGATTTAGAAGAAAAAATAATTTCACCTCTTCATTTGGAGAAGTTTTCTAACTGAGAATTCCCTTCATTAAGGAAATCACAAGGTCAGATTACATTGCTTATAAAATCATGGGAAAAACTTATTATTAACTTTGAAGCAAGTGTTAAGCATCATTTTTGTTAATATAACACGTTAGAAGACAGTTTATTTCAATTGGCAAAACCATTTGGTATATATAATCACTTATGTTCAACCTATGTTCAATTCAATTTATAGTATAGGAAAAATAGAAAATTTTTAAAAGCTACATGCAAAATCAAACAGAAAGAAAATTTAGCACAAGATCGGAAGACTGTCTTAAGGAAACTGAACAAATTTGGTTAACATTTTAAGATGTTAAGGGGGGAGTATGAGACTGTCTCAAGGTACTGAAGATTACCTTTCATAGTGTGACATATAAAGTCATAGTAACTGCATATTTTTTTTTGTGTGTAGACATCTTATTTATCCTTATAAATTTTCTCATTTAAAAACAGACAAACTATATTTTATATTTCTCAGGGTCTTGAATCTCAGACCAACATGCCAATTTCCTCATTATAGTACAATGGAAAATGACAAGGGTTGGTTGAAGGGAGGGAGATAAACATTTGTAGAGCATCTACCACAAGTTAGGAATTTTTCGAAGTTCTTTACAAGTGTTTTATCTGATACTCACAACAACCCTACAGGAGAGGGGTTATTGTTATCCCAATTTAACAGTAGAAGGAAAGGAGTCAGACAGAGGTTGTGATTTGCCCAGGATTATACAAACAAGGAGTGTCTATGATGAGATTTGAATTCAGGTCTTTCTGACCCTAGGCCCAGGAATCTATGCCCTTTGCTACCTAGCAGCCTCATCATGAAGAACAAAAGTCTGTCCTCTAATCTCTTTTACTAAAATCTACTTCGTAGAATCTATTTGTAATGAATATATGCCTCAGGTTCATCCACTGTGTCAATTCCGGATTTTGAAAGAGTCCTAATTTGGTAATTACATCTTGATCTATTTCATTAAACACACCGCCCAAACATAAGCATGAAAATGCTGCTCATGGAAGTTTCTATGAAAACCAGGCTTGTCTATTCAAAGCTATCAGTCTTTGAGCCCCATCACTGTGGCCACTGGCCTCCCATGTTCATACTGTGACACATCTTCATTACCGGTTGTATATCATACCATCTATTAGAGAAGGAATTTCATGTTCTACAAGGAAATGGAAAGTGAGAGTTTCCTGGAACATTTTGTCAGTTACATAGAAACAAGGCCAAGAGATGAGGAATTCATGTTCACAAAATTTAATGAGACTGTGATGTTGGTCCTACTTATAAAGTACAAAAATAGTGATTTGTTTTGTCTTGTTTCTGAGGCAGAGACACAGACTCCAATCATACACTTTCATCTAATCGCTCCATGGCATTGATATACATGATGTATGTGTGTATGTGTACACATCCATATATGTATACATGCTTGTGTGCGCTTATTCATCTTACGTGGTACAATTGTTTGGGGATGGAGAAAGACATATTTCATTATAATTCATATATTCTTCCTCATATCTCTCTTGATCTCAGGAAACATTAAGTTGAATCATATTATTAATTTTACTATATAGTTCCTATGAGGTAAATGTTAAGCACAATACCATATAGATTTGGGGGTAAAGTTCATTTCAGGGGGTAAAGATAACATGTTTCTTGAATAGCTAGATGTCACAGTAGATAGAACTATGAACCTGGAGTAAGGACATGAGTTCAAATCCCGTCTAAGACACTAACTAGCTGTGTGACTTTAATCAAATCTCTTAAATTCTTTCTGCCTTTGTTTCCCATACTAAAAAATGGAGATAATGATAGTAGACCTACCTCATAGGGGGTCTAGGGGGAACAAATGGGGTAAAATACTTAAATCAGAACAGAGTAAATATTGTATTAATGATATTATATTATTATTAATAATGTGATAGTGTCTATCATGTGCTAGCATAAGGCATATATATATTCACAATGAAATTTTAGGCTGCTGTATTATCGTATTTATTAACTTCAAAAATTGAATGGTCCTATAATCTCAATATGATTACTCCATCCAATATGGCTTCTTTCAACACATTCATCATTTGTGCTTTTCACAAATTAATTAATTAACTTACTTTTAGTTTTCACCATTCATTTCCATAAAATTCTGAGTTCTTAATTTTCTCCCCTTCCTTTCCTCTTCCCTTCCCAAGACTACCTGCAAACTGATATAGGTTATACATATAAATTCATATTAAACATATTTTCACATTAGTCATGTTATAAAGAAGAATTAGAACTAATGGGAAAAGCCATGAGAAAGAAAAAAAATCAAATAAAGAAAAGAAAAAGAGAGCAAATAGTATACTTCAATCTTATTTCAGACTCCATAGTTCTTTTTCTGGATGTCTTCTGATTCCGTGTTACTCTTATACATTCCTCACAAGAAAACCTTCCCCCGAGACTCTAGGTACTGCACTGGAGGTCTTTCTCAGTCTCTTGTCTTTAGACATCGGGTAGATGTTAGAGGATAACCACAGGCTGTCCTTTGCTCTTGCTGCATGACCAGACCACATCTTTTTTTTTTTGCTGTTTTGCCTACATCTAATGGTATTTGCTCTACCTTGTTAATGAACCTGTGATTTCACTGGTATGATGAAATCCCACAGGGGAAACTCCTAAGAAGGAAAACTCTTTCTACCAAGACATATTAACACCAGCTCCTCAACATTTAGTCTTACAGAGTTTAATGGGTCATGGAGAGGTTAAGTGCATTACTCAGGGTGGCACAGGTTTATAGTGAGAAAGACCTTGAACCTCAATTCAAGATGATCTCCTATTTTGTATACCATGCTGCCTCTCCACATCCTTATACTGTTTGTACAATTAACAAACATGACAATTTTGGTACCGGGTAAAAAGTAAATTCCATATAATAATAAAATCCCATAACAACTAAATTAATAATGAAAAAAAGTAAAATGTATTCACATAGGTGAA
>CM053771.1:468531313-468556489 GCA_028658325.1 Potorous gilbertii | reverse complement strand
ATTGTTGTGTTTTAAAGTCAAATTTTCTCTTCATTTCTGGTCTTTTTTTATTAAGAATGCTTGAAAGTCCTTCACAGCAATGCAAGGACCTAAAAAATTCCCAATGAACTCGAGGCAAAATGTCTTCCCCATCCAGAGGAAAAACTATGGATTTGGATCACAGAATGAAGCAGACCATTTCCTCTTGTATTTTGTATTGTGTTGGTTTGGTTTATGGTTTCTTCCATATATAAGATGGCATGCTGTCTTGAGGAGGGAGGGGGGAGGAGGGGGAAGGAAGGAGGAAAAATCTAAGACATATGGAAGTGATTGTAGAAACCTGAAAACAAAATAATTTCTAAAAAAATTAAGAAAAATAAAAGAAAAAATATCTATTGATAACTGCATGATGCCACTTTTCCCAACAGTTGAATTTTGGGCTGGGAAAAAGTGCAGCATAAGATGAGAGGAAGCCAGTCATATGATCAGATAGGAAGTCCTGCTTCACTACTAGTCTTTTCTCTGATGGGAGGAGATTAGTCAGAGAAAAGATGCAGCTGGAGATAGGAGGATAAATCTGCATAGCAGAAATCCCATTCTCCCCAATTTTCCTTGTCCTTTATAGGAAAAACAGGAAGTGGATGGATTGATATGGGCAGGTACCTCTTAGAATCCTTAATGGGGTTGATTGGATCAGATCATTTCTTCAGAAATTGTCTCCTCTTTGTTGTGGTGGAACTGATTCAGGGGGCCAGGATGCTGAATAGAGCACAGACTGCCTGGATGATGCTTTGGGAGCTTCTGCTGTGCTCTGAGATACGAGACTGTTCTATGATGGGCATTGCCTGAGGTCTTTTCCTAATGGGTCCTCAGGCTCATATCTTTGTAGTACTAAGCTGCTCAACACAGTCTTGCACCAACCTCAGTTTATCTCCATTTAGGGCTTCTGCTAGACTCTATAGTCTTTCTTTTAAGCAGTAATAAAATGAATAGAGCAGTTTCTTATTGACAGTTTATCCTTTTCTAGTTTGGCTGATTAAAACAAAAATTTCTTTGAAGAAAAATCTATAACCAAAATTGTCTACTTCAGATGTAATAACCTGCCATTGTTTTTTCTGGAACATTTTTAGAGGTTTACTTGGGAGTATTTGTTTCAGCGCAGGGCCCAAAATCCATATGTCTAACACTAACCTTATTTTTTTATTTAAACTAGGCATTCTTTTTTCATTTCATTGTATCTATTTAAAAAATTCACTATCTTCCCAAAAAGATAGGGGGAGAATCTTAAGCAAATTAAGGAAAACAATTATTGTATCTGAAGTAGACAATTTTTATTATAGAATTTTTAAAAAATGATTGTTTTTATTTAAAAAGTCAAAACTAGAAAGGGATAAACTGTCAAATAAGAATTTTTTTTAAATAGCACTGATAGAAGTCTCATTTTCAAGGCATATAGGGAAACAACATAGTTATATTAGAACAAAAAAGATTGTTCAGTAGATAGTTCACATCAAAAAATAGCCATAACTTTTTAAAAGTTGCATGCTTTCAATGATTACATGGAAAATACTTCAAAGCATTAATCATAAGAAAAATTTAAATTTAAACAACCTTAAGGTCTTACCTTATAGCTATGAATTTAAGAAAGATAAAAGAGAGAAATAGTATTGGAAAACTTGTAGGAAGGTAGGAACATTAATCAAGTGTTGGTAGAACACTGACTTGGTCTATTCATTTTAGAAAACTGTTTGGAACTATATGAAAAATGTCACTAGATTACTCATACATTTTAAGGTGGCAGTTCCATTATTAGGCATATAATCTCAAGAATGTTAAAAAAGAAAGAGAGAAAGAAAAAAGGAAGGAAGGAAGGAAAGAAGGAAGGAAGGAAGGAAGGGAATGAAAGGAATGTTCTATGTAATCTAAAATATCAAAATATACTTTTTGTAACAGCAGGGAGCTGAGAAACAAAGATGATACTCATTAATTAAGGAATGGCTTAACACACTAGGTAGGACATGTGTATGTTTTAGAATACCTTTGTACAGTAATAAATGGCAAATATGAAAATTTCAGGGGGAAAACTCTTTAAACATCTGTATGGGCTGATATACAGTGAAGTGATGATATATAAAATGACTAATTTCAATGAAAATAATATTAAAAGAAAGCTGAACTCTGAAATTATAACAATTGGTTTTAGAGTGCATGAGGTAGAGGAGTTGCAATTTTCTGTTATTTTGTTTGATGACGCTGAGGTTTCCTTATTATTTGTGTCTGATTAGAAATCAGAGATGCTTGAAAGTCAGTATCAATTATATTCAAAGTTTTGGAGAAGCTATGAGTCTAGAGAAAAAGTGAGTCCAAAGTGAGGAAATCCTGGATTCAAATCCCATCTCAAATACTTACTAGCTGAATGAGACAAGGCAAGTCAAATAACCTCTACCTACCTCAGTTTCCTGAACTATAAAACTGTGAATAATAATAGCATCAACCTCTCAGCTGTATTGTGAGAGATCAAGACTTCCTGTGGCCATGTACGTTGTGCTTTCATCTTCTTCTGGCTGCTGCATGGTCCCTGAATGCAAGGGTCCAAGCTAGTCGTTTTCTTATGATTAATGCTCTGAAGTATTTTTCAATGTAACCATTGAAAGTATGCAACTTTTAAAAAGTTATGTCTATATTTTGATGTGAACTATCTATTGAGCAATCCTTCTTGGTCTTATAAACTATGTTGCCTCCCTATATGAGACTTCTATCAATGATACTTGAAAAAAATTCTTATTGACAGTTTATCATTTTCTAGTTTGGTTGACTAAAAAAAATTCTTTTAAAAAAATCTATAAACAGAATTGTCTATTTCAGATGCAATAATTATCTTTCTTAATTTACTTAAGAATTCTGCCCCTATGTTTGTGAGAAGATAATGGATTTTTAATAGTTATAGTGAAATGGAAAAAGAATGTCTAGTTTGAACAAGAAAATAAAAAGATTAGTTTTAGATGTATTGAATTTTGAGCCCTGAACTGCCACGAATGTTCCTAAGTAAACCTCTAAACATGTTCCAGAAGAAACAATGGTAAAGAAAGTCAAAAGAATTACCTGCTTTGTTCAGTTTATTACTGATTTTAAAACAAGACTACAGAGTCCAGTGTAAGCCCTAAATGGAGATAAACCAAGGTTGGTGCAAGATAGTTTTGAGCAGCTTAGTACTACAAAGATAGGAGCCTGAGAACTCTATTAGAAAAAGACCCCAAGCAATACCCATCATAAAATTGTCCTGTGACTCAGAGCACAGTAGAAGATAGGCAACCAGCACCCAAAGTGTCATCCAGGCAGTCTGTGCTCCATCCAGCTTCCTGGTAGCTTGAGTCAGTTCCACCACAATAAAGAGCAGACAATTCCTGAAGGAAGGGCCTGATCTGACCCACCCCACTAAGGATTCTCAGAGGCACCTATCCATATCATCCAAAAATACTTGAGTGGAATATAATCCATGTAAAATCCTCAAAACCACACCAAGACCAAGGATATGAACAAAGAGAGGAAAACATCAGATAAAATCAAGAAATATTTTGGATTGAGATACACCAAGAAGTGAATCCAGAAAAAGACCCAAAATAAATCCAAATATAGCCTCTGTGTCCTAGCCACAATGATACAAGAGAAACTAGACAAAATGAAGTAATATAAAAGGGAATATCTAGAAAGGAAAAAAAGACAAACAGAATTCATTCAATAGACAAGACAGCAGCAAACCCAAGAACTTGAAACTATAATGGTACAAGCAAAAAAGATTTATCCCCCTAAGCACTGTTATGAAAGTTATCATCCTCTATTGTACTCTATTTAATGAAGTAACTATTTCTATTTAATTTGTTGTGCCCATTTGGTCCTTGTTGTAAAACAAGATAAATAATTCTGTCCTAAATTGAATTTTCACTGAAACTCATTTCTGACTTTCTTAGAAGTTCTTATCCTTCACTCAGTCATTTATTTTATTGAGTTTATTGAATACTGGACTGCCATTTTCAATTACGATTCTCATTTATCTGATTTTTTCACTGTTCTCCTTACCTAGTTTTAATCAGTATTAAGTAGTTTTAATGATTGCTACTTGAAAATTGTTTTATTTCTGGTTACTGTGTACCTCCCTCATTCCTGCTTTCATCCCCTTCAAATCTCTTGAAATTATAGATCGTTTGCTCCTCCGAAAGAATTGATAGTCACAAAAATTGATAAATTAGCATTTATAGAAAATGTTCACTATGTGCTAGGCACCATGCTAAAGATTTGTTGTGTTACTTTATCTACTAAAGATTTGTTGTGTTACTTTATCTATTTATGTATCTCTTGGTACTTTTATTAGTATTGGAAATTATTGAACATTCTTTTTAATTATGTTGCCATAACACAAAAATGAAAACAGAATATCTTTTCAATATTTTAAGGCTTATTTTAAAAATTAATCAAGCACATATGTGTGAGGTACTATGATAGAAACTGAGGATATATTTTTTAAAAAAGGCTAGAATCATGAAATTTACATTCTACTTATACATATGTATTTTCTTGTGTGTGGTATGTATATACGTAACTAAATATAAGGTAATTTCAAGAAAGGGAGATTCCTAACAACAAAAATGATCTGAGAAGTTTTTTTGTTTGTTTGTTTGTTTTGTTTTTTTTTGACCAGGATAAAAATTCTGATAGCTGGAGGTGATCAAAGAATATATTCTAGGTATCATGCAAAACCTGGTCAAAGGCGTAATGATAAGATAAAATATTTTGATGAAAAATCTAATACAGCTGGAATGTAGAGTACACAAGAGAGAATAGTATAAAATGAGCCTAAAGTAGAGGTGGGAACAAGATGTAGGCAACTTGCAACATCAAGGCCACATGTGGCCCTCTGGATCCTCAAGTGCCACCCTTTGACTGAATCCAAACTTCACAGAGCAAATCACCTTAATAAAATGATTTGTTATGCAAAACTTGGACTCAATCAAAAGGCTTCACCCAAAGACCTAGAAAGACACATGTGGCATAGAGGATGTGAGTTCCCCAAAATATAGGTTGAGGAATATTCATTTTATTCTACAGTCAATAGATTTTTGAGCAAGAAGATGGTATGATAAAAATATAGCCTTAGGAAAATTATTTTGACAGTTGTGAGGTACATAAGAGAAAAGAGATCATGGAATCCATTTCTAAGGTTATCCAAATAGTCAAGGGGGAAAGTCAAGAAAGCCTGAACCAGAGCAATGAGAAATCCTTTGTCTGGAGTAAAGAAAACAAATGCATAAGATGTTAGGAAGACAGAAATGACCAGAGGTGGTAAGTAAGTGAGTTAGGGATGGTGACACAAAGTGATTTTGAAGTTGCTATCCGGAGTGACTGAGAGGATGATAGTGCTCTCAGAAGAAATGGAAGAATTTGGAGGAAGGGTTTGTCTAAATTGAAAGAAAAAATGTAGATTAACACAGAAATAAAGTCCCATTTTAGACAGATGAATATCTAGGCATGGCCCTGTCCAGATTTAATCAACTCCTTAAAAATTCCTGATGCTAACACAAAATGAATTTATTTTTTTTATCCATTTGGTGATAAGATAATGAAAGACTATAGATGGCAGATCCAAACTTCTTCACAGATTAAATAAGGGTGTGCCTAGGGAAGATTAGCTCTGCTTCTCTTTGCACTTTATAAACTGTGCACATTATAAATACACCCAAGAAAGTGAGTAATTAAGAAGCCAGACTTTTTGGGTAGCATTTTCACTCTCTGAAGAAATGGTTCTAGAAAACTCAGCTTTTTATATATAGAATGTAAAGTTCTTCTTGAATTTCATTAACCATAATTATTGATGCCATTCATTATTTTTGGATATTGTATATATTTCTAAGTTTAATAGAAAAGTAATTTTGAGCCTTACGCATATGATAATTCATTCTATAGAAACCAAATGCCCCTTTATTTTTCCTGTTTTTCTCCTTTACACACAGATATGTGTAATCCCAAATCATAAGTCTCTGGTAGGTATTAGCACTTATTTCTAAAATGAATAGCTCTTTAGAAAGAGCAAGAGATGACTGTTATGAGGATCTTGCACAGCATCTGGTCCCCATGGAAACCATCCTGGATCCTGACACCAAGGACCAAAAGGCCAAAGAGCTATACAGCATCTCAATTTACAGAGAGAGGGGTAATGGAGAGGAGAGGTGGGGAAGAAAGGGGGGGGAGAGAGAGAGAGAGAGAGAGAGAGAGAGAGAGAGAGAGAGAGAGAGAGAGAGAGAGAGAGAGAGAGAGAGAGAGAGAGAGAGAGAGAGAGAGAGAGAGAGAGAGAGAGAGAGTGAGAGAGAGAGAGAGAGTGAGAGGGAGAGGGAAAGGGAGAGGGAGAGAGAAGGAGAGATCCTGTGCTTTATTACACAGAGGGGATAAAATGGTTGTGTGGGCTTCTGGGTGTAGGTTTTAATTTAATTAACATTCTATGTGTTTTTGTTTGTTATTTCATACTTTATTTTACTGAATTTCTGTGTGAGTTTATTATCTTCTGTAGATCACACGAACCTCAGCACCCTAGAGAACAGAGATGCTGCTTATATCCTTCTGTTGTACCACATATTTATGCAATTTAGAAAATGAATTTATTCTCAGAAAAATAAACCCAAATTAGACGTTCATGCATGTGTATATTCAGATATGTGTGTATTAATTATCATTCAGAAAAAAGGAAGAACAATCTAATGAGAAGAGCACTACTCATATGAGACCTGAGTTCTAATAATTTTAGTTTCATTGATTCTCTTTGTGAGTTTTCCCCATCTGTGAAGTAAAGATAATCACTTAGCACTTTCCCTGGCATTATCTCCATTATTTGTGAAAACTCAGTAAGAATTTTATTCCTCCATTTCAGATTCTTGGAAAACAGATTATCTTATTATTTAATATATTTTACTTATAAACATAATAAGGGAATTATGGACAGTCTTTCCTAAAATGATTACATGGGCCGTCTCCAAGTTTAGAGATTTTTAAGGACTTAAAAATCTTTTTGAAGACCTTTTAAAATATCAATATCAATTTATCTATAAGAAGAGTAGGAAAATGCAAATATCAAGTTTAACTAGGTAAACTAAATGTATTGGAAGAGACACTGTATATGCTCACTTTGAAAACTCTGGTGAAACGATATTTAAATGTCTTTCAATAGGGTTGCCTTGGGATTTCATTGTTTATTCTACAAATATTTATTAAGTTCCAAGTATTTTCCAGGCACATTGCTAGGTTCTGAGAATACAAAACAAAAATGAAACAGTCCCTGCTCTCAAGGAGCACTCATTCTAAGAGCAATACAATAAAGGAAAATAAATAAATCAAGGATATATATGAAATAAATACTTTTGAGGGAAAGACACTAACAACTTGGAAGGAGAATGGTCAGGATAGTCTTAAAATAAGAATCACAAATTAAGCTCATTGGAAAATAGGGATTCTAGGAGGCAAAGCACAGGATGGCATATATCACAGGCTGTCTATGGAGTTGTTATTTGTTGATGTGGTTTGCCCTTCATTTTCAAAGAGGACCAATGGCTTCTGTAGGGTGATGCTTTCAATTTCAAGTGAATTGGATTTGAGTGAGGCAGAGCTGTGCAAAGCCATCAGCCTCACTCTCTCCTCCAGAGTCATTGGAGCGCAAGGCATAGATTGGGAATTATGGCAATGGCCTCCATCAAATGTCTGTGGGATAACAGCAAATAAACAGTTAGGCTAAAATGTGAAATGCATGAAGGAAAACATTATTCAATAAAGCTGGAAAAGGTAAGGAGGAGGCAAAATATAAAGAAATTTAAATGTCAAATATAGAAATTTATATATTACTTTAGAGGTCATTAGAAGATGCTCCAGTTTCTTGAACATGAGAGTGAGAAGGTCGGTTCTATGATTTAGGAATGTGAATTTGGCCACTAATGAGGATGACTTAGAGAGAGAACGGAGGCAGAGAGTGCAGGTGAAATGTGATGAGGGTCTAAAGCAGGATAGTCACCATCTGAGAAAGGAAGGAGTCAAGAGTGACTTCAATATTATAAACCAACATGACTGACAAAATTCTAGTGCTTTCACTGGAATCCAATTATGATAATATTTTTAAATTATTAAAAGACTTAGGAAGATTTATAATCCATCCCACTTTTGAACATGAATGAATCTTCTCTATATCTAATCTAACTACTAAGTGATAATTCATTTGCTTGAAGATCTCTAGTGAAAGGCAATCCTGAAGTAGGTCATTTGAATGAAATATTTGTTAGAATTTTTGTCAAGGGTAAGGAGAAAGGTGTTTCATTCCCAAGAATTGGAAATGTAGACTTACATGAGAAAGACATATTGTATGTCCTATGCAAGCCCACCAAATCTGATGTGAATTGGTAGACGCTCATTACTTCAATATCTTGGTGCCAAATATATGACTTACAGGACACATGCAGCCCATAGTATTCTTAAGTGGGATCTGAACCAGATTACAATGTAACTGGAAAAATTTAACAAAATAAAAGAAATACAATAAAATATAGAAAGCATTATATTTTAATAACAAAGTATGCAACCTGGAGGGATTTTTACATACCGTTTAGTGCCCTCATTTCTACTTTAGTTTGTTATCACTAGCTCACTTCACCAATTTTTGTTTCCTTTTTGAGTAAAGTTGGGGGACTTGTGATGCTGATAATGGACATTCCTAGCCTAATTCATTCTGCTTAATCCCAAAGTTCAAGAGTTTTGGAGTTTGAGATTTGAGCAGTAGCTTCTCAAAGGAAAAAATTTCTCATTGGCATTTTCCTCAGAATAGAAAGTGACTGATGCTAGGAGAACCTTGGCTTGAACACTAAAGCCATGTCATGAAGGTTCAGGAAGTCTAAATCTTCCAATACTCCTTCATATTGCTATGAATTGCTTTGATAGTACAAATTCAAGGTAAAGGAGAAATATTTATTCAACAGTCACACAAAGGATCTCCATTTTCTGAAGGATTATGGTATATATAAAGGACTATTTAATTGTTTTATGTTTCCTATGTTTGCTCATATACCTCTGTGAATCCTTTGCTCATTCTGTATTTTCTTTAGTGGTAAAATCAAAATTCCATAACTGAAAAATTAGCTACTGAGTATTTCTAATGGAAGGGATCCAATAATCACAATTTAGGGAATCAGACATAAACTATATCTGTTTCATTTTATAGAGTTATATCTAAAGTTTTACTTTCTAGTAGGAACAAACAGAAAAAGAGAAAGAATTTTCTGGGGGTCTGATCCTCAGGAGAAATCCTAGTTTTTGTGCGGTCAGAGTGCGATACTGACAGGTTAAGGATCGGGGCAGTGGGCAAGGGGATATAAGTTGCTTCAACTATTTTTTCCTATTCACAGAAATTCCAACTCTGTATCTCCATCTCTGTCTTGCCTCTTTCCTAAACTCCAACATCCTCTGCCTTTTTTCAATTGACTATTGTGCACCTTCACCTAATTAATATCTTAAACTGAACTCACTATTTCAACAATTAAAGATCTATTTTTTTAATTAGTATTACCATTCACCTATTCAACCATAGTCAAAATCTCAGACATATTTTCAATTTTTTCAATCTTACATCCTACATCTAATCAAGCACCTAGTCTTGTCAATTTTTTGACATGTCTCCTGCATCCAGAAATGTGCTAGAATCAGCTCATTGGACCCAATTGTTAAATTTTCTCTTTGAATGTTGACAATGAAGAATCAGTAAATGCTACAAATCATAGGTCAATTTCTTGTTATGTTTATTGTCAAGATGTAAGAAGGTGATGGTGAAAATATTTATAATGCTGCAGTTTAAACTTGAAGTTTGCCATGAGATATTTTTTTCAGAGATCCATTTGTTTAGTATTTACCAGCTCACTACCACTGCTGCCTACATTTATTATTTTCTTTTGATTAACTCTTCAACAACCTAATCCAAATCTATTTTACATGAAACTTGAATTGCTGGAATAACGTCCTAATTTGTATTCCCAATTCCAATCTTTCCTACCTAAAATTTATTTTAGGTTCCTCTGGCACATTAATACCCCCAATATATAGATCTAATCATATGATCTCATGCCCAGAATGAACTCTCTATTGCCTACCTGTTAAATGACAAATACCTAAACCTAGTATGTAAGATTCTCTCATTTTGTATCAATTTACCTTTCTAGCTTTATTTTTCTCTAATAAGCAACATGAAAGAAAGGAAATGTGGCATAGTGGACAGAAAGCTGTTTTAAAGCCAAGAAGATCTTGATTCAAGTTCTACTTCTGTTGCGTATTTTCGGTGTTAACTTGGTCAAGTTCCTTAGTCTTACCTTAAGGTAACTCTTGAAGGCTATGTGCGTTGTAGAGAAGGTGCCAATATATACTGGGGCAGGGAGTTCCACACAAGAAATCAAAGATCTAGTCCCTCTCTCTTTTGAAACAAATCTTAGAATGCAGCCAATCTGGGTTGTTTATTATTTTCCCTAAACATGATACTTCTTCAATCATTTTACTACTCTAATTTTTCTGATCAGGAATCTTTATCCCATCCAGAGTTATCTCTAAAAATTCTACACTTTGAGAGAAATCTGAAGATGTTTCAGGGAAAGGTGGCTCAAAGTCTGTTAAGGTGTTTTCTTGAGCAGTTGATCACTTTAACCATGGTGAAAGTGACAATCAGTTCCTGGGGACCCACTGGATAGATTTTGTAACCATTGCTAATTATTGAAAAAGTTAAGTAGAGTAGGGTTTGAAGAGCAGGGGAAAGGAGCTGAAGGAGAATTAATAAGGAAAGAAGAGGGAAGTAAGGCTGAAGATAAAGAAGAAGGAAGGAAAGAAAAGGAGAAGTGTTTCTGTTAGTTGCTGGGTATTTTGTGGAAAAGCTATCAAATGTTGAAATTCAAGGTTGATCTGATGTTGGGACAGTGAGTTTTCAGATCAGACAGAGAGAGGCAAATTCTACCAATGAACTACCAGAAAGATTGTGGTCCCAAGTCCTTTGTCAGTCTTCACAGAGTTATATCAGCATTGTGGTGGCTATAATGACAGAAACTCTGGCATATACCGTTATTTGAATGCAAGTAATTTCCATAAGAACAGAGAATGCTCAAGGAGGAAGCAACATTGAGTCATTCCACAAGCACAAGTAATGGCAAAGAAGTGCTAAGGAGTAAGTCCTTAACACCCATACTTTAAAATCTAGCTCAAACAGCACCTCCTTTGCAATGGTTTTCTTGGCACTGTAACCCAAATGGACCATTTATTCTTCTGCTATCCTAAAACCCTGAGCCTATAATGTTCAAGAGCTTATAAGATTCATTTTGTTTTTTTGTTTTTGTTTTTTACATCTGAAAGATCACTTAGTCCAACCTCCTCATCTTACAAATGAAGGAGTAAAAGCAGTGACGCTTTTGAGTTAATGCCTGTATCCAGCAGCAGAGTTGGGAGACAAACACAAATTTTCTGTCTCCAATTTCAGTACACTCTCAGCTGAATCATTCTTTCTCCTAACACCTCAGTACTACAATCCTATATCACCTACATCTTGAGGGTAAGGGACATTTTGCAAAAATGTATATTCTATGATTTATCTGTCATAGTAGTTTGCATAGAGCATTCAATATTTTTTTTTACTAAATAAAAGCAAATAAAGAACTGAGACAAAGTAGATTTCCATGAGATATGCAGGTAGAAAACAATATTATCTCATTCCATAGTTTAAAAATATTGTGAGAAGGTAAAGGAAGCAACACAGCCTTGGACTGACTTAGAAAATAAACTCTTAACTTTCATTTCATTATTTATTAAGGAGCTAGCAGGATGTTATTTCACTGAAATCTAGTCTAATATTAGTTTTCCATATCATATTATAATGTATGACATTTAACATTTTTTAAGGCAAGACAATTGACAGACTAGGTTTAAGAAATGATTGACTTCACTCACTAACCATACTGATGATTGGAAAAATCATGACATTTTGAGACAGGTCAGAACCTCCACAGCAATGGTGACAGAATTCAAAAACATGAAATAGAGAGCTTGAAAGTTGGGTTATTCCTAAATATATCTTTTTAACTATATAAAAATAATGCTTGAGGTTTTTTGGCATATCTTAACAATTCTGTGATTCAATTTATATGTTCTTTTTTTCATTTTTCATTGGCATTAATTTCTATCCTTAAATGCTGTTATATGCAATGTCATCAATGTGTCTTCAAAATGGGGGAAAAGTGCTAACAGGGCAATGAAACATACACAGGAAATTACAGAAGTGGGCCATGACCATTACTGTCATAGTACAGGTTGCCTAAGGCTTCATCCTGCCTTCTGAAGTGCATTCTTGGCTAATAGGAGTAGAGCTGTCAGGCAAGACCTCCAAATCTATCCCCTCATTTTGATTCTGATGCTGCTCAGCAACTACCGGTGCTAATTCAGCTTATGCTTATGGCGCTAATTCCACTTGTGCTTATGAGAGGAGCAGAGCCAGTGAGGACTAAGGGCATGTGCTGAGAGTTCAGTCTTCTGACTTGAAACAGCAAGCAAAAAGTTCAGCAAAGTATGGGGAAAGAGCACTGGACTTAGAGGCACATGACCTCTATCTGAATGCCAACTTGGACTCTTAGGTAAATCATTTCATTTTTGGCCTCAGTTTCTCCATCTATAAAATGAAGATTTTTGATTAGATAATCTCTAAGATCCATTCTATTGATATTTTTCAGTTACTTTATGACTTGGGGGAGAAAAAAAGAGGGGACAAAAAAAGATATATGGAGACTTGGTCTCTGGTGTCTTGAAATCCTAACCACTTCTTGATGACGTTTTCAGCAAATAGGTTTTTTTAGGCCAATCTTTTTTCCTAGAATGAGAACAAAAGTAGGGAATGAAGAGGGAGTGTATTCCCCACTAAGTCCTATTCAATAGCAAGCATGTAGAGAGCCAAAATGGACCATTGATTAAGAGAGGACCAATTAATCGGAGAATGGCTAAACAAGCTGAATCATATGCTTGTAATGGAATATTATTGTGCTATAAGAAGTGATGAACAGGATGATTTCAGAAAAACCTGGAAAGACTTACAGGAACTGATGCATAGTAAAGTGAATAGAATCAGGAGAATGTTGTACAAAGTAACAGCAATATTGTTTGATGAAGAATTATGAATGACAATTATTTTCAGCAATACAATGATCCAAGGCAATCCCAAAGGACTAACGATGCATATTATCTGTCACCAGACAAAGAACTGATATTGTTTGAGTACAGACTGAAGCATGCTATTTTAACTTTGTTTCATTTTTTTTGCCTTCTATTTGAGTTTTCTTGCACAAAAGGACTAATATGAAAATGTTTTATATAATCACAAATATATAACCTATATCTGATTATTTATTCTTTCAGGGAGGGAGGAAAAGATAGATGGGGGAAAGATGGGATAGAATTTGGAACTCAAAATTTTAAATAAATATGTTAAAAAGAGAGTGGATCTTGGACACTGTCTAATCCAATCTAATTTTACATAAAAGAAAACTGATGCCAATAATAAAGGCAATAAACATCAGGGATAAAATTGGAAACTAAGTCATCAGTTTCCTAGGCAAGTACCCTTTTTACTGCACTACACTTCCCTTTGCTATCTAATTCCTAGGGTTCTATTACTTCTTTATTCAAATGTTTGGGCAAGAATACAAAGGGAAGGGAAGGGTTGGGTGTGTAATATAGGAAGGCTACATGGATTTGTAGAAAGGAGGCAGGATACTGATTTTAAAATTTATGAAATCCCTTCTCTTCCCTCAGTATTTTGTCCATGAAGAGGTGACCCCTGTTCTCATTTCAGTGTACAATCTATTGGCAGATGAGATAGGGACAAATAAAATGGTATATAAAGTAAAAGGATGTGAGATACCAAAAAAAAAAAACCAGACAGAATTGAGGAGGAGGGAAGGAATCAAAAAAGTCTTCATATTGGGGCTGGATGGAAGAATGTGAGTTAGAATATAAAAGATTACTAGGGAGTCAATAGATAAATTGTGGGAGAAAGTCATTTACAGGCTCAAAGGTGGCATAGTAGAATGAGTTCATACTCAATCAAAATTCAGTCAGACTCAGGATGTACTGAGTCTGAATTGTTCCCCAAATATTTACTAACTTTGTTACTCTTGGTTTGTCACAGTCTCTGTCTCAACTTTCTCTTCCGTAAAATGGGATAGCAATAACCCTGAACTTTAAGTTTTATGATTCCTTTGCCAACTTGAAAGTGCTAGACACAAAATTTGCTATTATATTGTTATTATACCACTGTCACTAAGGGATATCAATTCCCTAGCTAATCCCCACCATACTTACTCATCATCCTTCCTTTCTTTCTATTCATCATTGTCATCTGTAGATTCTATTTACTATCATTCAGAAAGAAAAAAAGGTACAATTGCTTATTCAACTGTCAGGTTCGAAATGAAATGAAATAGAAAAAAAGTTGATTATGCAATACAACTCAATTTTATTCATCTTTGTTGATAAAGTGTTCCAAAGCAAGTTTGATTTCAACTAAATGCATACTGAAGTATTACTCATTAAGGATACAAAGTTGGATGCATTTACACAAAGAAACTAAGGTAATTCTGATCAGAGAGTGAAACTCACCTTTGACTTTTACCAAAGCTCTCAACCATGTTGCTTTTCTGTATAGTCAAGGAAAGACCCATTTGCAGGAGTTTGATCAGCAGAAGTACCTATTGTTTGTTTTTTTGTTTTTTAGTTTGGCTTCTATGTTACGAATGTACATGGAATGAAGGGAAACCCTCCAGATTTGGCCTTATGCATATTTGCCTTTGCCATCTGCTTTAATTAATGCAATTTGAGAGGTGTATTTTATTAATCCATTTTAAACCAGTGATGACCATTTCAATCAAATGATCAATTGTTTTAACCATATGTATAAAAGACTACTGAATGAATGGTGCATTGAACAGATTAATTTTGATGAGAGTGGAGTGAAGGGAAGAAAAGGGACAAAGCAAAATATATTCTCTGGTTTTAGAGGGTAGAATAGTAGAAAGGACTAAGTCTCTAGGGAAAAAGGAAAGGAAATGTGAAGATGGGGAAGTCCGAAATGTAAACAAATAATGCCAAAGACAATTTTACCTACTTCACATTTATTTTCTGTGTGTGTTTAGGCACAGGGGGAGATTATAACATAAGTAAAACGTAGTTCCTACTTTCTATCAGGTGTTTTTATATTAGAAAGAAGGCATACAAACAGACGTTATAACACAGTAAGACATGAAATCATAAGCACAAACCGTTATGAGAAGGAATGATCATTGTTGATTAGTGCAATCAGAAAAGTTCAAGGAAGAGGTAGGATTTGAGGTGACTATTCAGGAATTATAGTGGAATTGATAGGAGGTAGAAATATAGATGCTAAAGTATATACTATAAGAAGATAGTAATACACACAAATATCTTTGCTGCTCATACCTTTCTCAAGACACAAAGGTTTGCAAGATTTCAAGGAAGCAAAGAGAAGGGGCCATAGCTCTGTCTCCATTTCTCTCTCTTTGAAAATGATGCTTTTCTTGACCTTATCAATGTCAAGATGTTCCCCATACACACCTCTACCGTGTCTGTAGTGAAGGTGATTTGAAGTTGACATCCTTGAGTAGGTCTATCAATTTCAGTGGCTGACAAATACCCCTTCCCCCACCCCTTGCCTTTGGCAGCTTGCTTTGAGCTATAGGAATTCAGAAACTTCATTCATTCCAAAGTAGTGTGTTTGTCAATTTCATCCCAATCTTCACTCTCCTTTCTCTATCCTGTAACACGGATGCTTATATCTGCCTCCATTACCCTCCTCCCCATATTGGAATATATGGCCAAAAATTGATTACAGAGTGTGCTTGAATGTGAAATTGGTCATATGTGAAGTTACCTGGATATTGATTGACTTACCAATTGCCATTGACTAAGGCAATAAATTGAAGACACAAAATGTTCCCAGCCAGTCCAACAGCAGTGATGTCCATCTGTTTTTTGGACCATCTCCTTGTCATGAAAAGACAAAGGTTCTGAAAGGTATCCTGCTGCTTTTTTGTAAAATCAGCAAGAAATCATGTATACTTGCTTTCTCATGATTGTGCAAATTTAACCAGTTTTAGCTGACATTCAAGCATTTGAATTCTAGGCTAAAGAAGTTTTCAATTAGCTTCTTTGAAATATAGTATTTGGTATTAACCAAGTTCCGCTACATAAACTCTTATAATATATTGCAGCACTGAAAACAGCAAATTGACCTAACAGCATGGAAAGATAAATTAAACAGAAAGAACTGGATGAATAGCATTTCTCTATTTCTAATTGTAGACAAGTAACATTTTATAGTTAATCAGGAGAGAATGACAGCCGGGGAAAAAAGAAAATATTACCAATTAAAATAGTGCTATTTTAATAAATATGTGTAGTTTAAAAAAAACTATCTAACCTGTCATCCCAGCTACACACATTCTCAGTACAAAATGACAGCATTGTAAGTATGTTCTGTCTCCTTTACTGTGACTGACCTACCTTTCACTTGGTTGGATGTGACTACTACATTACCTCAGTATGAGGGTGAGAGGTTACCCTGCTGATTCCCAATCACTTCTCTCAGACTTCAGGGAAATCTGCAGGTGTCTTCTAAAATCTGAAGCCTGCTCTAAATTTGTTTTATGATTGCGACACATAGTAAGTAATGATGAATGAGTTTCTCCTTGTGGTCATGAACTTTTGCAGGAATACTCCATTAAGTTTAAATCTTTTGAAAATATTTTGCCTCAAAACAATATTTTGCCTCGTATTGGCAAAGAATGAAAGCAATCCTGGACATCCTAAATTGATACACCAGCTTTCCAGGTAATGATAACACATTTGAAAAGTTCCTTTAGCCCTAATTTCTATAGTAGACAACTGTTATGTGATGAAAAGTCAAAATTGCAAGAAAGTCCCACCAACAAAAAGGTCCAACTGTTACCTGAGTAATGAAGTACTGAAAGATTTTATAAATATATATATATATATATATATATATATAATTCTAATTTTAAATACTATATAAAGATAGCATTTACATTTGTAGTTGTATATGTTGCTTTTCTTAGATTTGCTCACTTCTCTTTGCATCACTAAATCCTTTCAAATTTCCTTCTGTGCATCATATATGTTATTTCTAATAGCATATAAAATATGATATTACATTCATATAACTGATTTTTAAACCATTTTCATTTTGAAGGCCATCTATTTTATTTCTAGTTTTTTGCCAGCGCTAAAAATTGCTGCTATAAATATGGCATTTAAGGAGTCTTTGTTTTATAAATGACCTCCTTGGGATATGCCTAACAGTAAAATCAAAGGGTATGAATATTTAGCCATGTTATTTGCTTAATTCTAAATTCCTTTCCAGAATATTAGTACCATTTCATAGGTCTATCAACAATGTATTTGTGGGTCTATCTTTCTAAAACTATTCCATCACTGACTAGCCCTATCTTGTGCAAATGATATTAAATTAAATGTGTTTGCCTTGCTGTGAGGAGAACTTAACTAGTAAAACAGGGGGAATGCTTTAAAAAATGAATACCTAATATAATAAATAAAACATTTAAGAAATGTTCTATTTCATCTTTGCAAATTATGGACATACATATACAGAGAGAGGGAGAGAAAGAGAGAGGGAGGGGGAGAGAGAGAAAAAGAGGTGGGGGAAGGGCCCAAGTTGGAGTGAGTGGGAAGGAAAGGGAAAAAGAAATATGCATGAACAAGCATACATGCATGTGTATACATACAGATATATGCATACATGTATGGATGTGTGGATGGATGCATATACATTTGCACTTAGTATATGCATGTATATATGTATATGTATAAAATTCACATGTGTTTTATGTATATATGCCCATGAACATATATGTATATGCTGCCATGCATATTCTTATTCTCTATTTATCTAAATTTGATTAATCCAAAGAGCAGTTACTGTATTAATTTTATTAGGACAGAAGTCTCTTTTTGTAATTTAAAAAAATTTTTTATTATTATTTTATTTGTTTTCAGTTTTCTACAATCACTTCCATATAACTTAGATTTTTTCCCCCCTCTCTTCTCCTCCTTCCCCTTCCCTCTCTGAGAAGGCATACAATTTTATATAAGTTCTGTACATATATTCCTATTAAATACATTTTCACCTAAGTCATGTTGCATGGAAGAATTAAAATGAATGGGAGAAATCATAAAACAAGTCAAAATGTAATACAAAACAAAATGATCCAGATGTGGAAGACATTTTGCCTTAAGAGACCATTGGGAATTTTTTAAGTCTTTGCATGGCAATGAAGTTCTAAGTATATCAGAAAAAATCCTTGCACACTCTGGTTGTTGCTATGTATAAAGTTCTGGTTCTGTTCCTTTTGCTCAGCATCAGTTCATGTAAGTCTTTCCAGGCCTCTCTGAAGTCTCCCTGTTCATCATTTCTTATAGCACAATAGTATTCCATTACATTCATATACCACAATTTATTCAGTCATTCTCCAATTGATGAGCATCCCCTTGATTTCCATTTTTTGATTACCACAGACAGTGCTGCTATAAATATTTTTGTACATGTGGAACCCTTTCCTATTTTTATGATCTCTTGGGGATACAGTCCTAGAAGAGTACTGCTGGGTCAAAGGGTAGGCACATTTTTGTAGCATAGGATAGAATTCTTTTTAGTGCAGTATGCCGAGGAACTGAATTCAATTTTGCATAGTTAAAAATTTTTATCACTGTTTTGGATAAAGACATAAAAGTTAGATTTTTCAATTTTGATTTTAGGGATGGCTAACATATTGGATGGCAATCAATTCCCAAGTATGTACTATCTTCACTATGTCCAAAGTGCTATCTGCTGGTGATACAACTATGAAGAATGGAAAAAAACTCTATTTATAAATAACTTATATTCTAATGGAAAGAAAATTATATATATGAGGAAACCAAAGCAGACAGAGTTTAAATGACTTTTCCACGATCACACATATAAGAAGTGTGAGAGAGCTGTAGGAAGAAGGTAAAAAAATGTTCATTAATTGGAAAAATTAAAAAGATGCATACTATTGGTTATAGTGCACTATAACTAGGCAATAACTCAACAGATGTTATCACCTAAACATGCTTTTTGCCAGGCTTTCACTGATACCACAATATTCTCAAAGCACACAATGTCCTTGATATGTCTGACCTCACTATCACCCCACTATTTGTTACCCTACCCCATCGCATGAATGAGAGCTTGATGTTGGCATCGAGTTCTTATTATTATATACTTATTATTTTTTGCAGTTCTGTTTGAGAACTGAACAAGATGGGTTAATTTTCCAATCATTAGCCAGGACACCTAGCAACTTATTCCAGTTCACTTAAAGCACCACCTCTAAAAAGCATTAATTACTAAGAAGATGCCTCAGTCACTGGAATGTTAATTCACTAATGTCATATGTCCCACATTGGATGAATTGATCAAAGAATATAATGTGCCCAATAATGACGTTGTAGTACTATATACTACATTCTAATGGACTGATAAGTGAAAGATAAGAGGTTAGACTTGGGATCATTTTTATCGTTCTGATTTCTGTTTTAGAAAACAAATGTTTATGCCTTTTGCAAATGATTTCAACATATGAGAGTTTTCTTAGCAACATTCAAGTCTTCATTTATGGCTGTTTGCTGCTCTGGAGGAAGAGGATAGAAACAAACAACAAATATTACCTCCCAAATAATTGCCATGAATCTTGGGATGATTCTTATCTGCTGCTCTGTGACTAATAGGTGAAAGCAAAGCAGGCAGGGGAATGATGTGTGAAATCCTAAAAGATGGAATAAAAAAAAATCAAGCTTCTAATAAAAACAAAATCACATCCTTTGCCCAAGTACGATACATTCTCAATTGAATTGGTTTTGCTGTTCTTGGGTACTAACATACCTGTTGAAAGTCTGTGTTCAATAATGAATTATATCTGGAGAAAAGACAAAAGGAAATTGAAGGAGTTGAAGTTAAGATTATGACAATCCTCAAGACCAGTGAGGGTGGTAAGTGTTTCAAGTTTAAGAGTAATAGTGTACAAATGAATTCTTTACACACAGAAATTCTTCATGTGATAGTGAGTCATCTATTAAAAAAAATGAAACAAACAAACAAAAATAAAAATTCATTTTTTTGAAGCTAGAGGATACATTCTACTTTCTTTTGTTTGTTCATTTATTTTTCTGGTAATCCAATGTGAGTTGAAAGTTTCTGAAAAGCTATTACTAGATTTCTTTTTTTTGCAAAGTTCATTTACACAGTTTTTCTAAGTTCCACTGTAGTAGTAGTAGTTGTTGTTGTTGATGTTTGGAGGTAGATGTTTGGGAAGGAGTTTTCTATACTATTTTCTGCATGATTTTTTAAATTGTATTGCTCCGACTTCTGTACATCAAAATTCTACCCATTTTTAATGGCATATTCAAGGACTATCTCCTTTATAACATCTTCCTCACCCCTTACTAATATCCCACCTTTGAATTCCTGTTACACTCGGGTCCATATCCTATAATATAGCACTTCTATTATATTGCATATTTTATCATTGAACATTAAATATTTCAATGTGTGGTAAAAAAAATCCAGGAAATGCTTTTAAAGAAAAAAGTTTCTTCTTATATACATATCTATACATGTACATATATGTGTGTGTGTGCGTGCATGTTTTGAATATAGACTACATATACTTATATGAGTGTGTCAATTACATGTTTAATTACCTTAACTATTTAATTTTAACTGTATGTTTATACACTAACTTGTTTTCTTTGCTGTCCTTTTTCAAATGTGGACTAGCTTTGATTTCTTTTTGTTTAGTCATTTTTTTCAGTCATATCTACTAAATTGTGAGCTCTTGCAGAGAAAAGAGTCATGTGCTACGTAATTCATCAAAATACAGATCTACTGCATTGTAAGTGCTCTAAAAATACCTGTATTCATAGACTCTTTAAATTGGAAGAGAGCTTATAGATCATTTACCATAATTTTGTCATAAATAAACTGAGGACAATAAAAAATAAGTCACTTCCTTAAAGTTCCCCAGATACATTTGTACTGGCAAGCAGATTCTGATATTGACATTTTCAGTATATAGAGTATCCCAAAAGTCTTAGTTCAGTTTTCAGATTTCAAAGATTAAAACAACACTACAACTTTTTGGGTTGCCCTGTATATGCTTCTTTGATTCTTAATGATTTATTAGAGTTGTAAACAGCCTTCAGAAAGTTGACATATATGCCAGCAACAAAAGCTTTGTGATAGACATCTTCCTCCCTGGCTGCTAGGAATTATTTACAGATCTTCCTCTAGCTAGGCCAAAATAAATTGTCTGCTTCTTATAGGATGTTCTAAGGCACAGCTGATGTGGGGCATTCTAAGGTACTTGAACTCACCTCAAAAATGTATGTATGTATGTACATGTGTATTTATGTATTATGAAAAATGATTGCATTGGAAGTTGCTTGGGTGGAGACAGAATTTTCTGCCTAGAGAACCCAAGGCTGGGAGTGGTCTGGTAATGTGGGGGTAGGGGTGATCAGATGTAAACTGGGCACCCCATCTCCCTTTATGTGCTGACCAGGATTAAGTGACCTAAGTCATGTACTCAAGACATAGCCCATCTTCCAGTGTGTGGATCAATCAGAGTTGAATAACATCCCTTGGGAATACCTATACTTCAAGGGGTGTATAACTCTGTATCCCCAAATCCCAAATTGAAATAGTTTTAGACTGGCTCCCTTGGGGGATTCAGTTCTAAATTGTAACTCCCATGCAACACATATGACCGGCTTGTTAGAGAAATAAAACCTGGACATATTACCTAATCCATTTGTCTCTTTCTTGGAACAAACTCTGGTTTGGGGATTGACAGTATCTATCCATCTATCTACCTACATTTACATGTATATAGACATAATATATATATTACCATATATAAGCCTATGCGTATAAGTGTATATATATGCACATACATAAATATATATATATATATGTATATACATACATAAATAAAAACATACACATATAAAATATACATACATGCATGCATATATATATATATATATATATATATATATATATATATATATATATACCTACATGGAGAAGAAGCTGATATAGTCTGCATATAAAGCTTGGCTTGATGTCAGGATAACAGGATATTGATTTGGTCTGGAACTGTGATCTTGTGTTTTGGGGGAGCTCTCCTATGAAGACCCTCCCTCTCCCAATGCAGATCAGTAAGTATAAGTTTTAAAGAGAGGCCAGAGATGCCCAGGGTCATATAGCCTGCATGTCCTTCCACCAAAGCAGATCATACACAGGCTAGCAACTTAATATATTAGAGTTTTCTGCGGGAGCCAAATGATCAACTGATTTGATTAGGGTAAATATGGTATGTTTCAGATGCAGTGTTTACATCCAGGTTGTCCTCTCTCTGAGGATGCTAGAACTCCATTCATTATGTCATTCTATCCCTTGTCTGTCTCTGTCTCCTTCTGTCTCTTGCCGTCTGTCTCTCATTCATAAAATTTTTTTTTGAATTTTTACCATCTGTAGATACACACATATGATAAAGTTTTAAAATTTAACATATTTGGAAAATATAATATTTAATGTAATTTTAACATAAAAGATCACAATATATGGCAAAAGACTCAGTAAATCATTTTTTAGAAATATCTCATTTTGTTCTGAGTTAATTGACATCATATATATGTTCTATAAACACATTTATATGTTTTTAAATCAGTTATGTTTAGTTGTAAGTTAACTGTCTTGAACTCATTAATTCGTTGGGGAAAGAGAAAAGATAAAACCACTCATTTTTGAAATAAAGAAATAGAGTCCCTGAGATATCAAAAGATTTGTCTGTAGCAATGAGTAGCAGTATTTCAGTTAATGGTTCACTCTCTGATCTCAGCAAGTTCATTTCTCCCTATGTACCTAACTTACCAACTTACTGTAATTGAGTACCTGACATAAAGAAGGGGGAAAAAAGCTATTTGCCACAGAAAATGTTTCTCCACTTTAAGCAAGTCTCAAAACATGACAAGCTGATTTCCATGTTAATTAAAATTATGAATATTTTCTTTCCTCTCTTAAAAATGCTGTCCATCCACTTTTGTAAAATGATGTGCAACTCTGCAAATCTCCTTGCTACTGTACATCTGACAGATGTCATAAGGTGATTGTTAGAAGAAAACATTTACTCTTTCTTTTGCTCTCAGAGTAGATTATTTTGGCAAACATATATATATATATATATATATATATACATACATAAATAACTATATAATGTACATACATATATGCACATATATATGCATATACACACACATACACACACACACAGATACCCTTTCTGTTTCCTAATCCCACTGCAATCAAAGCACAGTAAATAGAATCTAACATGCCACTTTTGGATCAGTTCACTGTGATTTCTCATTCCCAGACAAAGGACCATGTTATGATGTATTGGCAATAAGATAAACAATCAATTTTTAAAGGTTGAATTGCTGTAATAGAGATGGTGATACTGACACGTCCAGATTTTTGTTTCTTAAAAAGAGGAAAGAGATCCTGTTTCCAAGGTATCTTACTCTAATTTTCAAAGCAAAATGATATGATGTGGCTTGGCATAATTAACAATTTTGTTGACAATTATAATTTAGTCATGCATAGAACACAGGAGGGTAATGGATTTTTTAGTGTGGATAACTGGTTTCAATTCAGATAGATGGTGGTAGTTATCTGAATCTGACATCCAGGGCTGATCACATTCAAAATGTTATTTTTGAATATGACATGATCCTTAGATGTGTATGTGGTTTAAAAAAAATCCCCCCTCCTAACACCCACACATGCTCTCATAGTGAAAGCTTGAAATTTAAGGGTTTACTATGCAGTGAGAGAAGAGGCAAGTTACTGAAGGGTGGCATTTTTTTGAGAAGTTGGTAGTGCTGTTTCCAATCCTTTCCTTTCACTTAATGAACTTGTGATGGAAAGGTATGTGTAATTAGAGCTGTCAATATTGAATTTTAAATGCGCCCTGCACTATGAATTTAATTTAAGTTTCTCTATCCCTAGTCTACCCTCCCCATCACCACTGGGAGAGATGGAAACACTTGACTGATGCTGTGGCAAATTGGGTCCTAATAAGTATGATGCTTTACTGCTCCTTGTTTTTGCTAAGATACAACTGCAGCATTTCAGAAGAACTCACCTGGGCATTAATTCAACAAGAAATGTGGGGAGGCGTATTATATTTTCCACATTTTGATATCTCACTGAATGCTTTGCATATAAAGAAGTCTGGCAGCTGGTTTGTATCATTGACTGATGTGCTTGTCATTTCAACCTTCGATTGGACTGATTCACCTCTGGAGACTTAGGAATAATATCCTTTTCACTGTTTCCTATTATTTCAAGGTTTTTAACAAATATGAAAGGAAAAAAAATGAAGTTGTGATGAACATGCTTAAATAATTCTAGGTAGATATTAAAAGACTATCTAAATACACATAGACATACATATATTTAACATCACTGGTCATGAAATAATTCATTTAGAGAAAAGTATTATAAAGAGGGAAGGTTATTTTTTATTGTGCTATCCTAGTCCAAAAAGTCTATTAATGTCATGCAAAAAATTAAGATGCTATTATTATGCACCAACAAATAAAAATTTTACAAAACATTTCTATTTTAAAAATTAAAGTTCAGTGCCAGTGATATCATATATTGGCATTTTAGTAGGAGCAGGCAGTTAGTAATTTTTTAATATCGAGTAAACAATCCAAGTACTCGCAATTCCCACACGGTGACTCTATATTTTACACTGTTTTCTATGTTTTCTGAGTTATTAAGTTTTTAGTCACTGTGTTCAATTAAATTCAAAAAGCATTTATTAATTGCCCAACTATGTATAAAGTACTCTTCTGCAGAATAAGAATAACAATAAATTCCTGTCTTTGAAGAACTTATAGTCTATTTGGCAAAGAATATGTCAGCAGATGAATAAGTACAAAATATAGGAAAAGTAAATT
>CM053771.1:468499026-468530813 GCA_028658325.1 Potorous gilbertii | reverse complement strand
AATTTTTGGAAGACTTTTTTTTGGAGGCGTGAGGATTTGACCACATATATGCAAAACAATCCTCAGAAGTTTTATAATACCGTTTTTTTATTTGTTTATTTGCTCCATTAAATTTGTTCAAACTAATTTTGGAAAGCTCAATTTTGTACTTCATTATTTGAAGAAAAACATATAAACCCTACCTCCCAAACTTCTTTATGATTCCTAATGCATTAATGAGATATATTATTTATTTTGAAGTTGAATCAATATATGTGACACATGCACACAAGCACACACACCCACATACCCACAACAAACTTCAAATATCTTAAGGATCAAGGACTTTTTTTCTTCCTCTCCTATTTTTGTGTATTTCAAACAAATGCCCCAGTCACAAAAATTATAAAACATAGATTTAAAAATGTATATATTTTATAAAATTTATAGACGACTTAAAATTAGGAGGTCTTGGTTGAAGATTTTTTTTAATTTTCTTTTTGCATTGTAGTTATTTGATGCTGAGTAGGTCACCTTTCTAATTTTCAATTTCTCTGTCAGTAGAAAGTGAGTAATAATACTTGTACCAAGGGGAAAACACTCTAGATATTATAAAGTGATATATAAACCCAATTTATTTTCCAGTATTGAGCATGAAAAGAATATTTGCATGCATGTTCCTTCATGGAAAATGACCATGAAACATCAAGTAAGAGAATAAAATTTTAATGCTGGAAGGAACTTCAGCAAACAAATGGTTTAATACCCTCATTTCAGAGAAGAGATAATCTAAATTTAGATTTTTGCTGACTTTCTAGAAACAATACTGGAATAGAGATATCCTACCTCAAAATCTAGTGTTATTTGAATATCAAAGTGCTTCTAAGTGACAGATACTATTGCATTATCCTACAATTAAGTTTTAGAATGAAGCAAATAAAAAGAAATATTTCTCTTCTGTGAAATAAAAATGTTTTGGTCCCCTCTGCATTGTCTGTGAACTCCTCTTATGTTGGACTTCTCTTCCTACTTCTGTATTCTCTACCCTTTTCCTGCAGGAAAGAGGATTTTGAAAGTTTTCTTTACCTACCTTCTGTTTTGCCTTTTGCTTAGAGGAGGCAGTAATTTACTACATGAGTTCACACATTTTCTTCTTTCATTGTGGTCTCTGAGTCTGTTTCTCCTCACTTTTTGTTGATTTACCTCTTTTTCTCAGGATGAATCACAGAAGAGTCCAATAATAAAATGATGTAATTCCAGTTCTTCAGTGACAAGGAAGGCAAAATGAGTGTTGGTATCCCATTTATTGATCTGGGTCTACCTTTTCACAGGTTACTTAGCCTCATCACTCCACACATTGACTTGTAAGTGGTGATAGATATCTTGATTTTATCCAGCTGAAGGAAATAAAGAAACACTCAAAAACACTAACTAAAAGAGGGATGCACAGCTGAGTCAAGACTCTCCAACTTTGGTCTCTCCATCTATTCTGGGGAGAAACAGTAGAATGGGTAGAAACTCATTCTATTCTGGGTAGAAATTCTTTCTGAATTTGAAAAAGAAAGAAAAATGGATGAGTGAAAAAGGAGATCAGGGAGAAATTCTTGGAATTTTTAATAGAGAAACATTGTAAAAGAGAAATTTAAAATTCTCAGTGAAGAAAATAGAACTTTCAATGAAAAAATAGATTTCTCAATGAAGAAAACAGAATTGTCAATAGAAAATTGAGTGGAATAGATAAAATTGAGTCCATCACAGAGGTTCTCTGTATAGAAGTAGAAGCTATGCCACAGAAATTATCAAATTTTCAATGCTAACATAGTAAGATGAGTGAGGATATGGAAGAAGCAATAAATTTAAAAGAAGATATTAGGGATATTCTTTGGGAGGAAATCACAAGCACTAACAAAGAATTTGAAGAAACAAGTAGCTGGGTAAGAAGCAGAAAAGAAGTTAAAAGAGATATGTGAGGAAACAGAGGCTTTGTTAAACCAAATAACAAGTTTGGAACAGAGAAATAGAGAAAAGGACCATATTTGGCAAGACAAAAGCAAAAGACAGCTTGAAAAACAGATCTAAATTACATGGATGTCAAATTGATTAACATTGATGATAAAATGTCCAGAAATAACTTAAGAATCATAGGTCTTCCTGAAGAAGAAGCTACATAAAAAACTTTGAATACCATGCTCCATGAAGTAAAACAAGAAAATTGCCCAGAACTTTTGATTGCTGAAAAAAAAAGTTGTCAAAGAAATGCATAAATCACCAACCAAAAATCCAATGTGCAAATGATTATTACATTTCACAATTTCAGTAATAAACAGCCAATTTTGAAAGCATCCAGAAGAAAGATGTTTAAATATGGAGGAATGCCAATTCATACAATGGAGGATTACTCTGCAGAAATAAGAAATTAGAGGAAAAAATGGAATCATATATTTGAAAAATATAAGGAAATTAAATTAAAATCCAAAATGCTATGTACTTCAAAGTTGAGCCTAATCATCAGGGAAGAAAATTTAATCTTCCACGAAAAAGAGGCATTTGAAGAATTCCTGAAAAGAAATCCTGAAATTAGAAGAATATTTGACTTGAATTTGTGAAAACAAAAGAAAAAAAAGTGTAATGAATATAAGTAACATAGATTAAGGAATGAAATCAATGTTTTTATTTATATGCTATTTCAGAAATTAAGAGGTAAAGAAGGGTCACTTAAAGAAAAAAACACTGAATTAGAAAAGAAGAACTAGCAGCATTATACTCCTCTGAAAGCTTTTTTATGAATCAACATCCTTTCTGCTAGGGGATCACTTATCTTCCCTCAGATCCTCATTTCTTAATATCTAGAGGGTTTTTTTAATGAAATATTTGCTTTTAGTTTTCACCAGTCACTTGCAAAAGTTTTTGAGTTTTGAATATTTTTCTTCCTCCCTTCTCCCCAAAATGGCATGCAGTCTGGTATGGACTCTACATATACATTCATGTTGAACCTATTTTCACATTGCTCATATTGTAAAGAAGAATTAGAACCTATGGGAAGAACCACAAGAATGAAGAAACAAACAACAATAGCAACAAAACTGGCCAAGGTTATGAAACATAAATATTCAAATGTTGATGCCTTTTATCTTGGGTTATATTGCTGAGTTTTTTTTTCAGAGTACATTTTGTAAATGTAATAAAAGAACAAAAGTAAAACTTGAAAGAAAGAAATAAAAATGTTCAAAAATGAATGAGGAGCGATTAAAATTCAAATGTTTGAAATTTGAAAATAGATCCTTGTTTCAGCATGATAGTTGGATATAGTTATAATGAAATGAGAATAACAGATTTAAACCAGTTATAAGAGTTCTTTGGAAGTAAAATAAAGAACACTTCTGAAAGCAGAAAGAAAAATAAAAAGAGAAAAATATTCACACATTCAATCAAAGAATGAGTAAGAAATGTGTGTGTTCTTGTTTGTTTCAATAATTTGAGATTACTTACTTTGATCTTGTCAGATTTGATTCAGAAATATGCTGCTTTTCCTTTGAGTCTAGCATTATTAGAATGAGAACAAGGCATCAAATACGGAAGGATACTCTAGTTAGTGTTTCCCCCACTGACTCCTACAGGGTTTCTGAAAGAGGCAATCTCACTTTAAATTAGCTGATTAATTACTCTATGTTTTGGGAAAGGAACTGAGTTGTAATCTGAAGGTTGTAAATCAACAACCTCAGAAGACTAGGCAGAGAGCAAATCTGGAAAGTGAATGTGTGATACAAAGTGGGAAATCATCAAATACAGAGGTAAGTGCTGAAACAAAAAAGCAACAATTCCAAAACAGGGAGAGCTAGGAGCTTAGCAAAAATAAATAAATAAATAAATGAATTCTCCATTGCCAGAGGGACTGAAAAACATTACTGAGGAGGAAAGGTAGTGCTTGAAAAATAACAATTTGATTCATGTAAAGAATCAGCCCATGACAGTATTACTCAGGTTTCTTCCTAGTAACACCCTTCCCTCATCAGATAGAGATGTGATGGTGGACAGAGATAGTGTGGAAACAAATGGTGGGATAGATATTGGTCTAGTGAAAGAAAATTGGAAACCAGAATTGTTTAACATTTAACTTGCTTTTACTTCTTCATTATAAAAATTGACTAGATGACATCCAATTAAAAATTTAAATTAAAGTGATTCCCTATATTATATCCTTCACCTCCTCATAGGTGAAATTTTACTTATGATATTAAACCCAAGCAAAATTATAGCATCTACTAAATGAGATTTATATTCACTCAAACTAATTTGACTTACATATGTACAAAGGAACAATCAGCATACTTATTAATATATTATCACATATCTTTAAATAGATGGCTCATAGGGTTGTTCTACTGGCACATATATTCTGGACAGGCCCTGTGTATAGACAAGTGAATTGGGTCCACAAACAAACTGGAGAAGTAATATTGGCTATATTGCTTTTAAACAGTTGGGTAGTAGAGCCAAGGTGGCAGAGTAAGTAGCAAATAGCTGTAACTCCCATATTGACTTCCAAACCATCATAAATTAACAGTGCAAAAGATATCCTGAAACAGAAGAAGAGGTGGGATGAAACAATCTTTTATCCCAAGAAACTTGAAAGATTGTCAAGAAAGGTACATTTCATTTGGATAAAAGGGGAGTGCATTCCAGGGCAGGAAGTATACAAGCAAGTCAACAGGAAGACCCATCTCAGAAAACCGTTGAGAGATCCTGAGCAACAGTGCAATAGAACAAACAAACACCAACACAAGGAACCCCCATTTGCCTTAGCTTAGCCAGGGGGTGCAGCAGACTCCATCTCCAAGAAACACCACAACTTCAGAATAGCTACAAAAAGATACAAATTCAAAAGAGAACAACAATATCAAAACACCTATGGGTAAACCCTAAAGAAAAATGGAAAGCAGTCTCAAGCCCAGAAAGAATTCATTGACAAAATCAAAAGGGAGTTTAAAGATCATAAAAGAAAGGTAGAAAAAAATGGAAAAAAGAATGATGAAAGACAATTGTGGGGGGAGGAAGACTCAACAGCTTGAAAAACAGCATACAAAGTAGAATTGGCCAAAAGGAAAAGGAAATACAAAAATCTATGGAAGAAATCTACTCCTCAAAGAGTATAATCGGTCAAATGGAAAAGAAAATACAAAAACTAACTGAAGTAAATAACACTTTAAAAGTTAGAATCGGGCAAGTGGAAGCTAATGGCTCTGAGATATCAAGAATCACTCAAACAAATTCACAAAAATGGAAAAAAATGAAAGAAAATATAAAATACATCATGGAAAAAACAACTGACCTGGAAAATAGATCAAAGAGAGACAATATAAAGAAATCATTGAACTACCTAAAAGCCATAATGAAAAGGAGGACCTGAACAGCATCTTTCAAAAAAATTATCAAGGAATGTTGCCCTCATGTCCTGGAACCAGAGGACAAAATAGGCATTGAAAGAATCCACCAATCATCTGAGGAAATACATCCCAAAATAAAAGCCCCAAGAAACATTAGAACTAAATTTCAGAACTGTCAGATCAAGGAAAAAATAACACAAGTGGTGAGAAAGAAACAGTTCAAATATCAGAGGAGTCACAATCAGGATTTCAAAGGATTTGGTAACTATCACATTAAATGATCAGAGGTCATGGAACATGATATTTTGGAAGGCAAAGGAGCTAGAACTACAAACAGTAATCACCTGATAAAATGAAGCATAATACTTGAAAGGAGAAAATGCTCATCCTATGAAGAGGAAGCATTTCAAGCTTTCACAAGGAGAAAACTAGAACTAAATAAAAAATTTCATCTCCAATATCCAGACTAAAGAGAAGCATAAAAGGTTAAAGGGGAAAGAAAACATAAGGGATGACAATAGAGCTAAACTCTTTATAACCACACATAATAAAATGATACTTTCAATTTTAAAATTTGTTTCACTAACAATACAACTAGAAGGAATATGCATAGAGAGATGGCATAGGTATAAGATGAATTTAAGAGAATGTTGTAAAAAAAATTAAGGGGTGAAAAATAGGAGTACACTGGATGCAAAAGGAAGTGAGAGGTACTATGAGGTAAATTATTTCACATGAAGAGGCATGAAAGACCTGTTACAGTGAAGGGAAAGATAGGAGGGCGGAGGAAGAGCATCATGTGAACTTTACTTTCATTAGTATTGGATGAAAGAGGGAATCATATACACAATCTTACCCAATAGGAGATAAGAAGAGAGAAGATGAAATAAAGGAGATCTGTAGACTGACAGAAGGGAGGGCAGATCAGGAGAGGTAATAGAAGCAAAATACTTTCAAAGAGGAAAAAGGTGAAAAGAAAGAGAGGACATACAGGAGTAAGAAAAAGATGGAGGAAAATACACAGATAGATACATATGACTGTAATGTGAACAGGAAAAAATTTCCCATAAAATAGAAATGGATAGCAGAACAGATCAAAAGCTAGAATCCTACAATATAATGCTTGCAAGAAACACACTTGGAAGTAGAGACACAAAGACAGTAAAGGGCTGGAGCAGAATCTGCTGTGTTTCAGCTGAAGTAAAGAAAAAAACAGCAGGGGTAGCAATTCTGTTCTCAGACAAAGTGAAAGCAAAAATAGACCTAATTAAAAGTGATAAGGAAGGAAACTACATCTTACTAAAAAGTACTATATTCAATGCAATGTCAATACTAAAGATTTATGTACCAAGTAGTATATCATCCAAATTCTTAAAGGAAAGATCAAGGGAATTACAGGAAGTAAGATCACAAAACTATCTTACCCAATAAGAAAAAAGAAGAGAGAAAATCAAATAAAGGAGATTTGTAGACTGACACAAGAGAGGGCAGATCAGGGAAGGTAGTGGCAGATCTCAAATGTCCCTTCTCAGAACTCTATAAATCCAACCAAAAATAAACCAGGAAGAAACTAAGAAAGTTAGATATGACATCCCTTTGGCATGATTTAGACATAAAGGGTAACACCATAAGCAAATGAGAAGAGCAAGAAATAATTTGTTTGCTAGATCTGTGGGGAAGGGAAGAACTCATGTATAAACAAGAGACAGAGAACATTAAAAATGTGAAATAGATCATTTTGATTATATTGGGTTCAAAACTTTAGTACAATAAAACCAAATGGAATCAAGATTGCAGAAAGCTGGGAAACTCTCTTTATAGCTAATGTTTCTAATAAAAGGCCTCATTTCTCAAATATACAGAGAACTGAGTCAAATTTATAAGAATGTAAGCCATTCTCCTATTGACAAATGTTCAAAAGATATAAACAGGCAGTTTTCAGATGAAGAAATGAAGGATATCAATGAGCAGATGAAGTATTCTACATCATTTTTGATTAGAGAAATGAAAATTAAAATAACTCTGAGGTTTCACTTCAGGGCTATTAGATCATTAATATGACTCCCCAAAAAAGGCAAATGATAAATGTTGGAAAGGATGTGGTAAAATTGAGACACTAATGCACTATTGGCAGAGTTGTGAACTGATCTTACCATTCTGGAGAGCAATTGGCTACTATGCCCCAAGGGTTACAAAAGTGTGCATACCCTTTGATCCTGTACTACCTTTGACAGTTCTGTATCCCAAAGAGATCTTTAAGAAAGGAAAAGAATATATATGTGCAAAAATGTTTATAGCAGCCACTTTTGTTGGTGGCAAAATATTGGAAATTGAGATGATGTCCATCAATTGGGAAACAGCTGAACAATGTAATAAGAAATGATGAACAGGCAGATTTCAGAAAAACCTAGAGACTTGTGTGAAGTGATGCAAAGTAAAATGAGCACAACCAGGGATACATTGTACGCAGGATCAGCAGCAATGTGTGATGATCAACTATGATTTGCTCAGTTCTCAGCAACACAATGATCCAAGACAAGTTCAAAAGAGTCCTGAAAGAAAATACTATCCACATCCAGATAAAGTGCTGATGGACACTAAAGGCAGATCAAAGCATATTTTTCACTTACTTTATTCTTTTTCATACTTTTTTTTTAATTTCTTTCTTCTTTCATAACTGTGACTAATATGAAAATGTTTTTACATGATAGCACATGTATAAAAAGACATCAAACTGCCCATAATTTTCAGAAGATGGGAGGGGAAAGATGGAGGAAGAAAAATTTGGAACTCAAAATGGTCTTGAACTATAATTGGGGAAAAATAAAATGTTATTTAATTTTTTAAAATGTGTATATTACCTTTTGTGACCTCAGGCTCCTCTATGGAAAGAATGTCGATCTGCTGAGCAACAACAATCTTCCATTGATGCTGGTTGACTACAGAATCTGAGGACAATTGAAGAAAATGTTACTCAGAGTTCAATGGAGAAATTGATGCTTCATAAATCTGAGTAGAATGCAACATAATGTTAATGAGGAAACAAACTAGCATGACCCCAAACCCTGCTTATCATAGAAGATTCCTTTGTGTGTTCCTTTGGTTGGCTAATTCCACATAGAACCTCCCTTTAAAAAAGCCCCACATCAGCCATATTCACTTTTTACTTATTCTCTGACTTGCATTCCTAATTCTCTAGACTTTTTTTCCCCATGTCTTAATACATGTCTTGCTTCTCAACCCCCTTTTCAGCTCCCTTCCCTGTGTTCTCTTCCTTCTTTAGAGTGGAAGCTCATTAATAGCTGAGAAGTCTTTCTTCTTGTTTTGTTTGTATCCTCAGTTAGTAAAGTGCTAGCATTGTTCAGTTGTTTCAGTCACATCTGATGCTTTGTGACCCCATTTAGGGTATTCTTGGCAATGATACGAAAATGCCTTGCTATTTTCTTCTGTAGCTCATTTTACAGATGACAAAACGGAGGCAAACAGAGTTAAAGTGACTTAACCAGGGTAATACAGCTAGTAAGTGTCTGAGTCCAGATTTGAATTCAGGAACATGACTTCCTGACTTCATTCTCTCCACTTCAGCTCCTAACTGACACATAATAAGTAATTACTAAATTCATATTACTTTACTTGACTTAAAGATGCCATTTGGGAACAATATGTCCAGGAACTGAAATCCATTTTCTCTTTTAATGAATTAATAGACTATATTTTATCACTGGTCACCTTTATACTCTTGAAGGTAATTGCCTGGTACTTTCCATGAGGTTTACTCTTCGGAAAAGAAAAAAAAATCATTTTGTCCGTATAAATTCATATTACCTAATGCTAAATTTAGAATACAATCCCCCAAATTACTGCTAGAACCCAAAAAACAAACTAAAAAAAAAACCTAAATAACTAAAGGACTTCTTCTAGCCTCAAATGCTACAAAACAATGCCTGCTGAACTTTCACATTCCTTAAAGAATATTTCTAGTTTATAAAAGACATCAGAGATGTGTTTTAAGATTGCACTTTCATATATTCAAGAAATTATGAAGATCTTTTTGTATATAAGTATTTCCCTTCATAGAAAGTTAGTTCCTTGAGAAAAGGGAAAGTTTTATTTTATTCATATCCACAGGATGAAGCCCAGTAATGGCACATAGCAGGCAAAAAAGAAGTTCTTGTTGATTAATTGGTGCAGAAGGAAGATCATAGAACAAAAGTCACATTAAGATTGAAACCCAGCCTAGTCTAGAATACTTTCTGGCTGTGTGACCTTAGACAAGTCATTTAACTTCTCAGTAAATATTCATTCTTTTGCATAATACCCATTCTCATCCATAGAAAAGAGAAAAGAATACTCAGGCTACCAATCTCATAGGTAGTTCTGAATAAAGCGCTGAATAAAATTTAAAACTATTTATTGAATGGGTTTTTTTGCATGTAAATTATTTACGAACTCTAAAGCCAATTGTGAACTAAGACAAAGAAAGAATATATTTGAGTATATGAAGGATTTGTGACTTTTTCCAGTTTTGGAATTCCAATTTCACACTATACCTAGCTCATGAGAAAAGTCCTAAGAAGTGGCTTGAGGTACTTGCTCAGGGTCACACAGCCTGTATCAAAAGTTGGATTTGAACTCACATGTTTCTGATTAAAAGCTTAACAGTGTATTCACTGTGCCATGGTAGCTCTACGTATGGAATGTGGACAAAGGTTTTATATATATTAAATCAGTTGGCAAATGGATAGGTTATGTGTAAGTAGAGGGGAATTTAATATTAGGAAGGAGAGAAGATGGTTATAAATTCTTTAGGTTAGTAGGAATATTTTCCTTAAAGATAATGTGGCCCATGTCAAGGCCACCTCATCCTAATTTGAAATAGATCATGGTGTCTTAGCCCTTGTGGGGACCTCAGAGATTTTACTGAAAGGAACTATTTTTGCAAGATGAGGAAACTCAGACCCAGAGAGATTAAATGATATCTCCAAAGTTATATAGCTTGGTATTGACCCAACTATAACTAGAACATAGATCTTTTAACTCTTTAACATATTAGCTAGTAATGTTAACAACTCAACTTAATTATTTTTTTCATGGAAAATTCCACACTATATGTTACATGCTAAGTCTGAAGTTTCAGATGTATTGTTGTCAGTTTCTGAAATAATTTAGGCAACTTTTTGTAATCAATGCCACAATGTGAATGTTTTGTTTCTCTTATACTTTCTCCTTTGCTAGAGCTCTCAGTCCTTATCCCTCTTCCATAGTTTACAATTGCTGATTCTATAGACCTCAAATAACTAAATGCTCCTGGGAACACACATTTCTGATTGCTTTTCTGTTGCATGTGGAAGGCACCTTTGCTGCCTGGCAAAATGCTAAATTGATTTTTAGATTCTACTGGTTATAAATAAAGCCCACTTATTCCAGTCTCACTTTTAGTAATATCTGACCACTCTCTATTGGAATTACCTCCATGGTCTCCCACATTTCAAAATGTTCCATCATTTTCATCTCATTGTGAGAATTAGTAGGGGGGTGGATTTTAGTGGGTAAGTAAACCTATGAAATGCTAGTTGTATATAATTTACACTTACATGATCTGATTAAATTTAAAAAATCCCATTTAATTTTTTTAAAGGAGGTAGACACCAGTGATTTTTAAATGATTTTGTTTTATATGCCTTTAAAAAAGAAAATTAAAATGAAGCTAAAATGTTTGCTAGTTGCTGTTTTGGGAGCATTCATTTTCCTTTCAAGTCTGCATGATTGGTTTTCATTAAGTGTTTTCCTTCCTTGAACTAAAAGACTCTGCAAACTCCAGAATGGAAGATGATGATTCTTCTGAAGCAGCTGAATCATGTTTTAAAGACTACTTTGTATGAGTAAAAATGCCAGAAGAATTGGATTGACTGTTTATAGCAAAGAAAAGGTACGACTGATTATCTGTTCCCATTTACTAGCATTGCCAACTGCCTCCGCTCTCACCCTCTCACCCCCATTTGTCTCCATATGACCTGAGCAATATATATACATATGTGTGATTGAGTCAAGTGATGCAGTGCAGGGTGATTCCTGAGACTCACTCAATCAATCAAACATTTCCTGCAGTGTAAACTCTGAAGCACTCTGCCTTGATGTCTTTTGAAGAATGCCCATTTTTTCTGCCTATAAATACTTGAATGCCATTTAGAAAGTTATGCCCTCATCTAGCAGTCTAGATATATAATATACTGCTATATTATACTATATTATAGTATAATTATATACTAGATATATAATAACTGATAATGATGATGATCCTGCTAAATGGTCCAATGGATAGAAAGCAATAGGTCAGTTGTCAGGAAGGCCTAAGTTCGAATCCAACTTCAGACACTAGCTAAGTGACCATGAACAAGTCTCTTAAGCTCTGTTTGCCTTAATTCACTGGAGAAGGAAATGGTAAACCCCTCCAGTACCTTTGCTAAGTAAATCCCAGGGACTGCGCTATGTTGTGCTATGGTCCACAAGGTTGTGAAGAATCAGACATGACTGAATCAACAACAACAACAACGTTGATTTTAAAAATATCTAACATTCCTACGGCACTTCACGCTTCTCTTGTTAGATAACATTAGAAGAGGACAATTTCTTGAAGAAAGTAAAACCTTCTCTAACTTAAAAATTAAGGGGGAGGGGATGCCATGCTTATGATTATAGTTGATATGAATGCAAAAGGGAAAGAAGAGAAAGAGGATGAACCAAATACTAATCAGACGGGCTCCAATGATGTCATAAAAATTTAAGTCAATGTAACAGGAAGCAGGAATAGACTTAGAGTTCAATAAATCTAGAAGGAAAATATAACCAAATCTGGATAGAAAGGTAAGAGAAAAAAAGTAGAATAAACATTATAATGATAAAAAGAAAATGCAAAATCTGGAAGGAATGATGGGAATAAAGAAACAGTTAAAGTAGAAGGATGGTATTTAAACATAAAAATGTTGTAGTAACAGACAGCATTTATACATGTTATGTCTGAACAGAAGAAACATCGAGAAAAGAATTTCCTAAAATGAAGGAAAACCTTCATTTTTAGTAGTACCTTCTTAAAAAGCAAACAAGTAAACCAATTTTTCTTTGCCATTTTTGGAGGTCTCTTTGATATGGATAAGCACAAAGCATTAGGCAGAGGAAAGTAAAGTATTGGCCAGCCTAGCATATATTGCGATGAATAATTATTGTGAATTGAATGACTGATTATTAACTCTTAATAAATTGCTAGGCAAGAATGATAAATAATTTAGGGAAATGTGATTGATGTCTGTACTCATAAGTAAAAAATAACAATATAGTAGAGAAAAAAGTATACTTTCAAAAAGAAATCAATCACAATGTTGTCTGCATATATTCGTTGAACAATTATTTATTTAGAACCATATGTGTGTATGAATGCATATGCATGTGTATATGCAGATGCATATACATACGTCCATGCAAATACATGTATCTATACATGCATGTGTGTATACACATGCATACATACACACATACATATATATCAATAAGCTCTATAGAGCTACTCTATAGAGGGTACATGCATATCTTCTACACACACAAGCATACACATATACATGCGTGGGTACATATATATATACATACATATATACACATATACACTCATACCTATACAATGCTTATAATGTGTGTTTGTGTGCATATAGGTATATATGCTTATATGTGTGTACATTTGTGTGCATGCATACAGACACGCACATCTCATCATTTGCTCTGCAACTTAAGGCTTTCCAGATCAACCAGCATTATAATACAAATTAATGTATACATATACATACATGCATGCATATGCATGCATGTATGTGTATATCATGTATATATACACACATATACACTTATGAAATGCCAATTCTCACTGCTTTTAGAACTTTTTCAAGTTCTCCATCCTTTTTCTGACTTCATTTTACTACCCTGACATTATGAAACCTATAGTTAATGAATTCAGCTGCACATGGTTCTCTGCTCTTAAATCACTTTCCCTCCCCCTTCCAAGACTAAGAATAAATAACTTGCCAAACCTTAACTGTTACTCTCACCAGCCCTCAAGTTCATTCTTACTCGTGTGATGTCATCTCATGGGTTTTATTTTTTCTGACGAAGTAGAGATCCTTCTTGCTGAGTTCTTCCTTCTCCCATTGTCTTCATTTCAATTCCCTTTGACACTGGATTCTCACTCTTTTCCTATAATGAGTGTACTTTTTGATTACCAAAGCAAATCTCTATACATATCCCCTTGTCCTTATTTCCTCCTTCCTTCCCTAACAATGCTCCAAAAATCATTGTTTCTTTCTCTAAATCTGCATTCTTTCCCTATATACTGACTCTTCCCCTCTTTTCTGCCTCTCAATTATATCTAATTCTCCACAAGCCTTAAAAAGAAACAAACAAAAAGGTTTACTAGACTCTACAATCACTTCCAGCTATTACCCTATATTACTCCTTCCTTTCTGAAGCAAATTCTCAGTACAAATGTAATTGATGTACTTTATGTGATGTAACTTTACTTCTTATTTTCTCAATAACTTCACAATCCTTTGTAACATGTTCTGACTTTATCACTCAAATGAAAATTTTCTTTCCAATTTTTCCATTAATATTTCCTTTGCCAAATCTGATGATATGTTCTTGTACGCATCCTTCCTGGACTCTTTTTTAGAGCTTGTCATTGTTGATTAACATTTCTACCTGGAAATGTGGATTAACATCTCTTCTTCTTTGGATTTTTGTGACATTCTGCTTCAATGTTCTCCTACCTACGAGACTGCTCTTTTTAAGTCTTCTTTTCCTTTTCTAAAGCTTATCATCAATATATTAAACCTTAAATATGGCTATCTATATCACACTAGGACTGGTTGAAGAAATGTGGGATGTTTTGAGTAGAGAAGAAAAGATTCAAAGGGTACATGATAGCTATATTTGAGTATTTGAATGGAAATTTCAAAGGACCAAATTGATTTTTGTCACATAGAGGACATTCCTTATACACATAACCCATCTAGAAGTAGAATAGGTTACTTCAAGGATGGTGTTTTTCCTTCCTTGGGAGTTGTTAAGTAGCGACTGAATGATCATTTGTCAGGTACGTCATAGCTGTCATTCATTCACTTATGGGTTGACTTCATTAACTGTTGAGAATCTTGCAATCTTTTAAATATTCTGAAATGCCATTTGTTTATGTTATAAGGGATGAACAATGAAAATATGAACAAAATAAGAATTCCCTATGGATGATGGAGCTTTCCATAGGCTCCCAATTGTGCCCAATCTTATAGTGATGCTTTCAGGTCCTAGAACATTCAAGAGTTTCTAGATGAAATATACCTTTGCTTGATATTAAGATACATAAGTAGGGTCTTTACACAATTCAATACAAAGGATAAACCAAGCATATGAATATGATCTTACATATAGGAAACATTCAAGAAGTTCATGCTTGTTAATCAAGGAACTATAAATATCTTGAATTTCCTTAGGCAAATGTATTTTCATCTTAATTTTATCATCTTTGTCTTTAAGATATCCTTGATTTAGCATTTGGCTTAAGTGTACTTCAACATGATAATTTAAAGTGTAAATTGTTTCTCACAAATACTTTTCAATAGAAGATTCTTAAAAACTACTTTAAAATAATTTGTTATAATCATTGTTCAATAATAACACTAAGGGTAATTAAAATAGCCCATATAAAATTAAATATAAGAAGAAATAAAGTTCATTTGAATTGCCTCTTCCTACTTCAAGCCTTTGAAAATATAATATATCATTTTAATCGTGTTTTCACAAATTTTGAGGTAACACTTCCATAGAGATATTTATGCAAGTGTTTAAAGAAGTTCATATCCCACTACGCACCAATTTCAGCTTTACGTATTATTACATAGACAGACACTTCTATTTCCTGTTCATGCAAAAATAACTGCCCTTTTCACCAGAAAGTAAGCCAGTTGTACTACCAGTAAGTTTTAATGATTCTGTATTAAATCTCAGACATACACGCACCAACAAATTGAATTTTTACATGTTATATTAATAAGCTTTGGTATTTCTTCACTTCTTGTAACCAGTCATGATGTTGAAGTATTCGTGTGGTTTGTTTTTTCTTTGTTTTTGTTTTTAGGCTATGCCAGAAGTTTTCCAACAGTTATGCCAATATTTTCCAGGCCCTACTAATTAAAAAAGGTTTTCAGAGTAAAACTGGTGATGGGCTTGATATATTTTTTTCCTGAAAAATGAAGCAAATGAGAAGAGTGCAGTGGAAACAATGAAGGGTTGAGTATTATAGGACCTTGATTCAAGTCTTAACTCTTTTTCCTAGGATTATGTCACTTTGTGTAAGTTACTAAACCTCTCAATTTAGTCATTTTCAAAATGAGTTGATTGACAGAGATGAACTCTAAGGTCTGATCTAACTCTAACTCTATTAGAGTATTAACTTCCTAGCAAAATTCAGTCTCATCATGACTGGATTATTTTTTTGTTTGTTTACAAATGCCTTAAAATTATTCTAATAAATTATAGAGGAAGTGTGACCTGTTCAGCCACAATAAATAAACTGTAGAGTCTTAAAATATTGAATTATATTACTCTTTAAAAAAATTTTATTCTCCCAAACTTTTAACACAATATATTTGTTTCTCTGTGTATGTAACTTCCCTTCTCCAACTGTTTCTTGAATCTTGGCATGGCTTATTTAGTTTTTATTCTGGCAAAAGGATATTTTACATTAGAAAATATTCTGAAGAAGTCTGTATAGGGAAAAACAAAACATAAAAATTACTTCCCATAAGGGTTGAAAATATTAAAAAAGATCAAAATTATAAAATGCCTACATATATAAAACAAAATGTTTTTTTAAAAGAAAAAAAACATACTGTCCAGTTTAAAAGAAAAACAAACAAATGTTTATTTTACTAATCTCTAACATGAAGATTTTATTAATATTGAAATTTAGGATGAATACGATTTTCATAGGAAGTGTTGTAATATTGATTTGAACTGGAGATTTTACTAACTTTCAAAGAGTAATGAGTCATGTTGATGGCAATTTCTTATAGTGAATATATTGCTCTTTATCTGCAGTTTCTAATGCCTGAACCTTTGAGGTCTATATATAGAAAAAAACAAAAACAAACACAAAAACAATACCTTCTTTTTTCCCCTTTTAGAATAGACTTTTATATAGCTGCAAACTCATAAGCATCTCTTTCTTCAAGGAGCCAAATATTCCTAATGTTTCCTATAATTCTATGTCACATAAAATTATGGACTTTGGCTATACAAAAGATCATACTCATCCACACATAATCCAATTGATATCTCCTTACAAAATTGTGGCACAAATAATTTAAAACTACATTATAAGTTTGGTTTGAGTAATGTAAACTTCACTGAAATTGTCATCTCAATTTCTTTATTGATTTTCTGGGATCTTAAAAATAAACCATCATGATGCATAAAAGTAGTAACAATCTTCTCTTTTGGCAATCTGTGTTCTTTAAATATAAATTAAAATGATACCATGAAATTGTTAGTGCTACTATTTTTAGAATTAAGCAAAAATATGAAGTGGCATCAGTGATACATTTGTTGATAAAACTATTACTTCCCAATTTCAAAAAATTCCAGATTTTTTTTTGGTACATACTTTAATCAAATTAAAATTATCCTTTGAAGACTTTCCTTTTAGGGATTTTAGCATAAATTAATTGACTTTGAAAGAAAAAATACAAACTTTTCCATATCAATTTATCTGATTTTGTGTTTTTTGGTGTTTGTCTTGTTTTTAGTATGTTCATGTATGGTGACTATCTTTGTAATATTCTACTGTCCTTGCTTCCCTGATATAAACAAAACTGGAGCTGAATTTGACAAGCCCCAAAGGTGACAACGATTTTTCACTCTGCCCATTTATGGTAGGTACTGTGCCTTCTAAACTGGACCTTAACCTGCCATGCATTTGAAGAACCAAGATATTCAGCTTTAAGCCTCCCATTCTAAGGCAATCATGTCTATATCTAGCCTGTCTCAGACCTTTGATCATGTTCTTCCACGGTCAAATTTCTGTTTTACCATTACACAAATATTCTGATTCCAACATGTGTACACACACAAAGACACATATATGCACACACTCATATACACACTTTACATATTCTCTGTATCTTGCTATGAACTGAGCAGTACTAATAAAATTAATACTAATTCAGGAGAGGTGAGTCAAACTACCCACATTAAAGCTCTGCTCTCTATCCCTGGGACTTGCCAGAGGAACATGAACTTTACTAGACAACATTCCACTATTAGAAAACATTCCCCTACACCAGAAATGTCAAAAATGAAGTACATGGGCACGAGCTCTACTATAATCCAAGTGCAGCTAGAGCTGGATTAAAATGTAATTGGGGAATATTTAACCAAATAAGTAAATACAATAAAATATAAATATTATTAAATTGAAGTTATCTAAGTCAATATGTACCTGCAAAGATCTTAATGCATGGTTTCGTGGCCTCTGTTTTTAATTTATGTGACATCACTACCATCAGCAATATTTCCTTATCTGAACACAAGATTGTTGAAATCAACAGCTCTCTTGCTTTTATATTCATAGTATCTCGTTCATAAAAATACTGCTTGATAATTAAGTTTTTCTACATTCATTCCTTCAACATTATTTTTAATGGTCCATAGTTCTTTTTCTCTGTTGCATCCCTATCTTGTTATGAATCCACAACTGTCACATAAGTATAATTTGGTAAAGTGTTTATTTCTCAGTTTTTGAGTCTGGTATAAGTATGAAGATTAAAATCATGATATAACCGACCATTTAAAATGTAGGATGATAAATGATAAAGTGCACTAAACTGCTATTAGAGACTCTTGTTTCAAATTCTGACTGTCATTAACTAATGATACAGACTTTAAAAAAAGTGAAGATTCCTAAATTCATTTTCTTATTTAAAAATAAGCATTGGATTAAAGAATTTAATAATCTCTTCCAGCTGTAAATCTATAGTACAATGACTTTGTTTATTAATCAATTAATCAATGCTCAAACATTTTTTAAGCTGACTGTATATCAGATATTGTGACAAGAATAAGCAAAAATAGTCTGCTCTCAAACTATCTGTATTCTAAAATGGGAAACAATATATTTGGTGTGTGTGTTTGTGTATGTGTCTGTGTCTGTGTGTGTGCATGTGCATGAGTGTATTTAAAATGCATTTTATAGACTCAATGAATCTTAAAATTAGCAATGAGCTCACAGGTCATCTGGCCAAATACCTGTTACATAAAAAAGATTTTCCTTTAACATAAATTGACAATTTTCAGATATCTTCTTCTTGAAGACTTCCATGGAAAGGAAAGTCATCATCATGCGAGGTCCCTCACTCTACTTCAAGAAAAGTTCAGATATGCATACACATACAAACATACATATATGCATACATTTAAATTTACTCACTCATTCATGCATTTATATATTTGTTTACTCATTCATTCATTTTTGTTTATTTACTTGTTTCTTTTTTATTTATTCTTTATGTTGAACTAAATTGCCTCCTATAACTTGCATGTTTGGGCCTATTTTTTATCTTTTAAGGTCTACTCAAAATATATTTATTTCTATTTTTAATGAAAAACTTTCAAATATTCGAAAATCATATTCTTGTCCCCTCACCCACAAAAAACAAATTAAAAGTCTCCAATCTTTTTTGCAATTCCTTGTGGTTTGATATTGTCTTTACATCATGATTACAATCCTTTATATATTCTGGAGCTTCTGAAAAATCACTTCTTACCCCGTTGTTTTCAAAATTCAGTGTCCCCAAGCAGAATATGTGACCTAACAAGGATAGAACATAATATAATTAGCATCTCCTTTGTTCTGGAAGCCATGTTTCTATTAATACACTTATGCTTTCATTCATTTTTTTTTAGCCTGCCATGCTACTCTTTTGTATCTGAGAGCTCGCTATTGTCACCTGGCTTTAACATCGCCACCCTAACTCAATCAGCCCAAACATGCTCTACCACCACTAGTGATTTTGCAAAAGGAAAGAGAAGCATTTACTCTTACTCACTTTCAAAATAAATTTTGTTAGGTTTGATCATATTCAAGCCTATAAATACCTGTCATGATAAGATTTGGGTCTGATGTGACAAACATAATTATCACATCTTTATTCAAGTCACTGTTAAAGATCTGAGCAGAGGAGGATGAATTCCAGAGTTCTATATCACAACACTGGGTACTTCTATTAATCACCACTCTGTGAGTTTAGTCATCCAAAATCACAGATTTCAAATTAAAAAGAATATTTTCCAACCCTTCATTTTATTATTTTTAATATAGAATTTATTTTTGACCCATCTCCCCCACCTCCCATCCTGGGATGGCATGCACCTCATCCACCCCTCCTTCCAGTATATCCTCCCATCTATTACCTCCCCCCTCCCCCGGTACTTTCAATTTGCCCTCTACTTTCCTATAGGGCAAAATAGATTTCTATACCCCATGGCCTGCATATCTTATTTTTCAGCTGCATGAAAAACAATTTTTAACATTCATTATTACAGATTTGAGTTCCATAATCTCACCTTTCCTCCCTCCTCACCCACTGTCATTAAGAAAGCAAACAATTCAAAATAGGCCGTAAATGTGCAGCCATGCAAAACACTTCCATGATAATTATGTTAGGAAAGACTAAACGCATTTCCATATGTCCTATCCTGCCCTCTATTTATTCCATTCTCTCCCTTGACCTGTCCTCCCACAATAGTGTTTGCTTCTGACTATTCCTTTCTCCAATTGGCTGTCTCTTCTATTTTCTTCCCTCTCCTATCCCTTTCCCCTCCATCTTCTTTCAGGGTAAAATAGATTTCCATATCCAGTTGAGTGTGTTATTCCCTCCTTAACTAAATCCCATGAAAATAAGGCTCACTTATTCCCTTACATCTGCCCCTTCTTCCCTTCATCGTGAAAGCTTTCTTACCTCTTCTATGTGAGATGATTTGCTACATTCTACTTCTCCCTTTCTTACTCTTAGTACATTCCAGCCAATAGTAAATTTTATTTTTTAGATATTCTCCCTTCATATTCAGCTCACCCTATGCCCTCTGTCTATATACATACATATATGTGTGTATACACACATATATAGGTGTATATACACATACGCATATGTGTATATATACGCACACTCATACACCCATGTATAAATACATACCTACATATATATAATAAATACATACATACATACCTAAATCTGCATATCTATCATCTATCTATCTATCTATCTATCTGTCTATCTATCTATCTGTCTATTATCTCTAACTGCCTTAATACTGAAAAAGGTCTCATGAGTTATAAATACCATCTTACCATATAGGAATGCACATAGTTCAACTTTAATAAGTCCTTTATGGCTTCCCTTTCCTGTTTACCTTCTCATTAATTCTTGTAAGTGCTTTATTTCATTTAAAAACCACTTTTTCCCTGAAGTATTATACTCAATTTTTCTGGGTAGGTGATTCTTCATTTTAATCCTATCTCCTTTGATGTATGGAATATCATATTCCAAGACCTTTGATCCCTTAATGTAGAAGCTGCTAAATCTTGTGTTATCCTAATTGTATTTTCAAAATACTTGAATTATTTATTTCCAGTTGCTTATAATATTTTCTCCTTGATCTGGGAACTCTGGAATTTGGCTACGATATTCCTAGGAGTTTTCCTTTTGTGATCTCTTTCAGGAGGAGATCAGGAGGTGATAGAATCCTTTCCATTTCTGTTTTACCCTCTGGTTCTAGAACATCAGGGTAGTTTTCCTTGATAGCTTCTTGGAAAGTGATGTCTAAGTACTTTTTTTGATCATGGTGTTCAGGTAGACCAATAATTTTTATACTATCTCTCATGGAACTGTTTTCCAGGTAAGTTGTTTTTTCAATGAGATATTTCACATTATCTTTTATTCATTGATTCTTTTGACTTTGTTTTATAATTTCTTGTTTTCCTATAAAGTTATTAGCTTCCATCCACTCCATTCTAATTTTTAAAGAACTATTTTCTTCACTGAACTTTTGGATCTCCTTTTTCATTTGACCAATTCTACTTTTTAAGGCATTCTTCTCCTCATTGGCTATTTGGACCTCTTTTGTCATTTGGGTTAGTGTATTTTTAAAGGTTTTATTTTCTTCAGCATTGTTTTTGGGGGAGGTCTCCTTTAGCAAGCTATTGACTCATTTTTCATGATTTTTTTCATCTATCTCTCATTTCTCTTCCCAGTTTTTCCACCATCTCTCTTACTTGATTTTTAAATCCTTTTTGAACTCTTCTATGGCCTGAGACCATTACATATTTTTTGCAGACTTTGGACATAGGAGCCTTGCACTTACTGTCTTCCTCAGGTTGTATGCTTTCATTTTCCTGTGATTGTATACTTTGCTCTTCCTCATCTGAGAAGATAGAAGAAAATGTCTTTTTTACCCAGAAACTAACCTTTTATAGCCTTATTTTTACCTTTTTGGGGGGCATTTTCTCAGCCAATTACTTGACTTTTAGTCTTTGTCAACTGGAAGGTGTACTACCCCAGGTTTGGAGGTTTTCTGCAGCTATTCCATTGAAATACCTCTAGACACCTGTAAGTTTTCAGTTCCTCCAAAGTGATATAGTCAAGGAAGAGGTATTTACTTTGTGGCCTTCACTCTGGTCTGTGAGGAACTACAAGCACTCTTTGCTGCCCTTGTACTGTGAATAGGATTCCCTCTCCACAGCTGCCACCAACTTCACCATGCCATTGCTCCTCCTCACCCTGGGACCATCACTCAGTACTGAGACCCAGATCAATTGCTTGATTCCTCCAGAATCTGTAGGCTGAGAGCTCCAGGAGTGAGTGCTGCTGAAGTAGTGGCTGCTGCTAAGGCAGTGACTGCTGCTACCCTATCTCTACAGCTCAGGCTAGGGTCCGACCCCTTTTACACAAGTGAATTAACTTTCTCACTGAGTTAAGCCTGCTGCAGTCCCATCTGTACCAACATGGCCCATGCTGGGCTCTGCTCTGCTCCAACCTCGGTGCCATAGACCCTTAATTTTGACCTTCTAGGCTGTCTTAGGCTGGAAATCTGATTCACTTTGTCATTTTATGGCTTCTACTGCTCTGGAATTTGTTTAGTGTCATTTTTACAGCTATTTTAAGTACTTTGGGGGGAGAGCTCGAGCAGGTCTGTGCTTCTACTCTACCATCTTGGCTCCACCTCACCCAAACCCTTCATTTTAGAAATGAGGGAATTTAGTTTATTGTCCAAAATCACATAGATAATACATGGCAGAGCTAGGAATGAAAGATTTATGTCTATATTCTAAATTCAGGGCTCACTTAAATGCCTTTCTACCAATTCTGAATTAATCTAACAGCATTATGCACTGGTCCATGTTTCTCCTTTTCCTTCTCCATATTATGAGAACCTCTTCCAAATATCTAGGGAAGAAAAAGAAACAGTCACAGCACTCTTCTAATGCTTTCATCACAATTGTCAAGATAATATAGGGAAAGAGGTAAACCTTGTTGTACCATACACAACACACAGAAGGATCCTTTGGGGGAATATCTCTTGTAAGTATATTCTGTGTAGGTGGAAATGAGTAGTATGTATGTATTTACTAGCCTACTCTGATGTGTCAGATTGTAGAAGGTGCTGGGGGTTAGTGGGAACTGAACTAGGTGACCTTAATGAGGGGAGATGAGCAAAATATGGCAAGAACAAGTATAGTTGAGTTCAGTAGGCTGTCTGAGGTTGAGATGTATTAATATGTGTGGTTTAACTTGCTTCTCCTCCATTTCTAATGTCACTGAGAGATGGAGATGGAGATAAGGATGGGATGAGGCACGTTGGAAATTCCTGTTGCTTTAGAGCCCATACAAGATCCACATAAAAACAAAGAAAAAATAAAACAGAAACAACAAAGCAATGCCTATGCCCAGATCTAGCCTAGTCCTGCCTCTCTCAGTTGTAGCAGATGAAGATTCTCCTTATTTCTTGTTTGGAAGGAATAACATAAAAGGTGGAAGTGGTGCCAATAGGATTGAATAACACCAAGTTTGTAACACTTTTAGAAGTTAAATGCATCAAAACATTAACCTGATACCAGGCACTTCGTTAGGAATTAGAAATGCAATTATAAAAATAAAATATGCCATGTTACATTTCTGAGGGTGGTGACATGTACAAATAATATTATATGCAAAGACATATAAAGCAATTCTAAATTTAAAATTTAGGAAAATGAGGAAATCAATAACAGTTTCATATAAAGGCACATGAGCTGAATTTTGAAGACTTCTGAATTCAGAATTTTTTAAAAAAGGATAATGTGCTATAGATTGTTGACACATATGCATCAGCAATGTTTTTCTTTTTAAAAGAAAAAAAAATCAAAGGTTCTAGATTAATTGAACACCAAAGATCACAAGTAGAACAACAACAAACTAGCCTGTTATGAACATAGGGGTATTTTCATAATAAGCATTTTGTGTATAGATGGATCAATGACTTGTTGGAGGAAAGGTGAAAATCAATACCAACTTTAAAGGAGGATAAAGATAAGACATTTTATGCTATACCAGCAGTTGAGCCTATACTCTCAAAACAAACTATTGACTCTGAAAAAAGGGAAATGAATAAAAGTAATGCCACTGACAGAGATTATCACTCTTTCTTAAAGAAGTCTAATTGATAGATATAATGGAGTTGTTGCAATTAGACTACATGAGCTCCAAAACCATGTCAACCAGCAAACACCTGATTTTCTTGATCTGTCCTGAAATATACACTATGAGCTACTTTTTATAATAAATTTGGGCACTGAAATGATAAACAAAAGAGCAAAAAAATGTAGGGAAAAACAATATTTTAGGAATTTTGTTGTAAAACCCAACTAACTCAGATGACATTGAGGAATTATATAGATGAAATTGATAGGAGGAAAAGAGTTGTTAAATGCAATTGCATTTTTCAACATTTCCAGATTTAGTTGTTCTCATCAATAGCAGCATAAGTCAATGGAACAATAAACATTTATCAAGTTTTTATTAAAAACTGGGATACAAAAACAGGCAAAAGACAACTCCTATCTTGAAGGATGGATCGACACAAAAAGAGAAGAGACAAGTAGACCCACCAGCAAGCTATTGCAATGGTCGAGAAATGAAGGATGAAAAGATTTATACTAGATTGGTAGCACTGTCAGAAGAGAGCAAGGGGTATTTTTCAGAGATTTGTGAAGGTGAAATCAATAGGTCTTGGCCACAGATTGGATATGGAGAGGAAGAGATAATGAGGAGTCCAGATTGACTCTAAAATCTCAGAAGCAATATGAGGAATGAAAATGACATTTGAAATATTGAAGACTTTGTATAGGTAGCTAACATTTATATAGGGTTTGAAAGTTTGCACAGAGCCTATCTGTATAAGACCTTCCATAAATTTGATAGTAATTACAGCGCTGTAAGGTAGGTACTACATATATCATTACTTATTCAGTAAGTCAGTCAGTAAACATTTATTTAACATCTCCTATGTGCCCGATATTTTGCTAAGCTCTATCATTTTGCAAATGAAGAAACTGAATAATAAGTTATGCTTCTGGTTTTGCAGGACCTCTGATATCCTTTCATGATGTCTTATGCTGTTGATTCCTAAAGGGGATGATTTCAATTTGTTTTGCTCTTGTAAGCTTATTATAACTGATCTTAGCAGTCCATATTGTCCCACTGGTCAGTCATAGTCATGTTGTCTACAGCTTTTGGATCAGGTTAATTCCCTGGCCATGTTCTTTCAGAACAAACATTTCTAATCCCAGAAGTAACAAGAAGTCTCTTCAGTTTAATTTCCTCATCTTAGCTTTAAGACGTATGATTTCTTGAGCACTGGCATTTTAGCCCTTGACAGTAAAATCTATTCTTGACTCTTTGGACATAGCACACTGGAGTTGAGGAAATAATGTTCTATAATTCTCTTCTCAGGTTTCATTCCAGTGAATGTTCCCTAAAGTCATTTGCATTTAATATGGGACATTATTACTAATTCTGAGGGAGGGTAAGGAAAAATTCACACACACACACACACATACACACACACAAGCAGGATTCAATTTCCACTTTTCCCTCTGCCTAAAATGTTTTATATTTATCCTCTCCTTCCCATAAAGGAAATAGAGAAACAGAGAGCCTCCCATCTACCTCTTTAATTCTGACCAGTAGATTTTTTGTTCTTGTTTTTTTGCGGGGAACCCTCTCATCCACTCCTCTTCTCCATCTGCTGAAGAAGAATCCCAGGATATGGAGAACACCAGTACAAGATGTAGTAGTGTTTATAGACCAATTAAGGAATTTTTTTCTATAAGAATTACTTTTTGGTCAAATTGTTTTATTTCTGCTAACACGCTTTGTGCTATATTATTGCTAAGTCTTTTCATTTATTTTGTGAATCAAGGGAGCACCTGAGCACAAGGTTATGTAATATTCTGCCATCTTCTTAGCTTTTCTTCTACCATCTTTTTCTTCCAAAGTTCAGAGGAGGGATGGTACTCTCTAAAGATGATGTAGATGATGAGGTTTTCTTTCTATCTGTATTATTAGTGAGGATGTGCTGGTTTCATCAAATCCTGAAGCACTAAAGGAGCTACTCAAAGAGATTCACTTAAAAATATTGGTCAAGTAATTCATATAGAATTAAAAAAATTCTTGGACAAAAGAAAGTCAACGTCTTGGATAAATTCTGTAGTTGGGCAAAGTTTTAGAGTCCAAATTAAAAAAGGAATAGTATTGTAATCTAGACCAATAATATTTAGGAAATTGTGAGGCACTTTCAATATTCCAAGCTGCCCCTTGCAACAAGTTTTTTTTTTTTTTAACATGAGTATTTACTAAATTATATAGCATAGATAGAGATCATATATACCTTAACTACAGAAGGGGGAAAAATCAAGAGATTGAAAAGGCAATAGTTAGTTGCACAGTGGGCAGAATCAGACTGCAATGTATTACAAACAGTGATAATATGTGAGAAGCCTCATCCCAAGACATTCTCAAGAACATATATAATGAGAAAAGCAGACTGGCCATGTAACGAAAGTGAAAACAAAATAAAGACATAGGCCAAGTGATATACTGTTACCTCTGAAATAATAAAAGTACTTGAGGAAAGCTTCTTGCTCATTATATGAAGGGCCTACAGAAAATTTATCAAAAGCAAAGAAATGCATATGATGAAATAATATAAACTAGTTATATTTCACATCAGTTAAAAGAGTAATCATGTCAATGAGCTCCCAGACATACTTAAATAATATAAGATAGAGATTGTATTGGCATGATAATGACATCTATTCTTTTGGATCTCTTAGTTTCTGGCAGGTCACGGTTAATTAAGGTAGAACATGGGACATAAACACACATAGAAAAAAAAAGACTAAATGGGCCTAAACGTCCAGCTCTTAGAACATGCAGTATAAAGATCAAATTCTCTCTTTCTCAGAATTACTCCATTAACTTATTCCAGTTTTCTAAATATGCAATGCCCCCTACTCCACTTTCTCCCATCCCCTTCCCTAATCCAAGAGAGCTGAGAAAACTACAAGTTTTATATTAGGAGTTTTGTTTAAAAGTCTGACTTTTTTTTTTAATAGAGCTACATTTACCCAGAGAGTAAATGAGATCTTGACAGGAATCTTTCTTTTTCCCACATCCCATCACTTACTAACCAATTCCAGGCATATAATTAGCTTTTTTTCAAGAAAGGACAACCATCTGGAATGTACATACGTTTTTCTTTACTATATTATTACTGGGCCAAAATGATATTTCCACCCCCACTCCTTACTGTTGCAATAGGGAAGATGAGTCAACGAAAACACTTCTAATATATTCTTAATACCAAAAACGTTTGTAATTAATGAGAGAGAGCACAAACTCACAGTGATGCTGATGCTAAGGCCCGTCAGGCTGTAAGTCTCTAGGGACATCTTAAAATGTAAAGGACTATTAGTCTGCCACTTTATTAACTTCTGTACAGCAAATGGTAATTAGTCTCCAGGTAGATTCCTCTAGGCCATTCTGAGAGCAATAGAGAAAACTTGATTCTACTAGTCAGAAATGGTACAGCTATATCAATCAAAACTCCTTTCTCTTAATAAAGTAGCTGTCTTTATCTTGCTTTGTACAATACTGTGCAAATTATATCTGCCAAAACTGAACTGTCTTCATATGAATATTTATTCTCCTTTTTAATAGTAAGGGACATGAACCATTGTACTTACAGTGTGAAGACATGGTTTGAAGTGCTTTCGATGACTTGTTAGCTGTGTAACCTTCAGTCATTTACCCTCCTTGAGAATCAGTTTCTTTAATCGTGAAGTAGAAAAGTAAATTAGATAACTTTGATGTCCTTTTCAGTTCTAAATTTCTGAATATATGATCCTGTATGGCTTAAGTGAGTTTTATCCTTAGTATCCTCATCTATAATAAACAGAGGTAAGAGTTGTACTATTTAATTCATAAGTGTGTCAGAAATAAATGAAAAAACATGTAAATCTCTTTAAAACTTGAAGGTACTCTATCAGAGAAAATTGCATTCTCAACCTTGTATTCAAACTTCAGGATAATTTCTATGGCCTGTGTGGCCAATAACTTCTTGATTTTAAAGTTACACAAATTCATCCCTGCATACATTTAAATATGGCAAAAACAATTCATAAAATATGATAATATAACATGGTAACAAAATAAAGAACATTTAAAATTAAATAAAATCCATAAAATGTATGAACGATTAAATGAATAATCAAGAGATAAATTGATGAATAAATGAATAATAGATGAGGTAAAAAACAAAAGGAAAAAAGTACACTTATTCCTTTTGTTATTATTCTTGCATAAATATGTTTGAATTAGGACAAATTTTATCTATAAGACTAAATAATATTCTCATTAGAATGGAAGCTTTATTTTGTGGGTGTCAGGGAGAAGGACTTGAAGTTGAGCAAAAATATTTTGCTAATATGCCAGACTGATGCTGTAGAGCATAATGCTTTAGGTTTCAGAAGGACAATATTTGATCTCTGACCAAGAGACATGTTAGAGTGGAAAGAAACTTAGCTGTTAAATATGAAAATTTGAGTTTGATGCTTGGTTTTAAAATGAAATGATTTATGTGATCTTAAGGAAATCATAAATTTTCTAAGCTCTAATTTCTTTCTCCGTAAAATTAGGTAGAGTCAGAGTCAAGATGGCAGAGTAAAAAGACACACATATGCTGGCTCTCCCCACACAGCCCATAAAATATCTGTAGAGAGGGATTCTCAACAAATTCTGGAGCAGCAGAAGTGGAGAACAACAGAGTGGAGGAGATTTCCAGCCCAGGGCAACCTGAAAGGCCCATGGAAATGTCTATTGCATCTGGCATGGAGCAGAGCTCAGCCCAGCCTTGGCCATTGCCCTGGGAGGAGGACGCCTTGGGGTGGAATCTCCAGTCACAGTAGCAGTAGTTTGCAGATCCCTCAACCCATAAGCGCCAAAGGTCAGTGACAGGGTTTTTTCAGCTGGACAGGAAGGGAGAAGGGCCACAGAGGCCATATGGGGAAGCCAGCAGCAGTTCCCACAGCAGTCCCTACAGCAGCCTGCATACATTGTTGGATCATAAAATCCCTGGGGGCACTGAAGAGCTGGTTCTTAACTCAGCCCTGTGTAGAGGTCCTGCAGCAGCTGATCTTTATCTCACACTGAATGGCAGCCCTGCCCATGCTGCTTATCTGAATCTTAGGCCCCAGTACTGGCTTGGCAGGAATGGAGGCTAGGTGGTTGTGGAGAGGAAACTGCTAGGGTTCTGGGCACAAAAATCTCTTCCTAGTCCCAGACCAGTGTACATGCTTGATTGTGCCACCTTGGAAGAACTGAGATCTTATAGATTCCCAGAGTATACACTGATCTTGACAAAGGACCCAAAAATCAAGTACTTCTTGTGAAAATGCCCAATAAAGGGAAAAAAATAAGGTTATAAGAGGTCACTTTCTTGGTGAACAGATATATTCTCCTATCCTTTTGGATGAGGAAGCACAATGCTTACCATCAGGGAAAGACATAAAAGTCAAGGCTTCTGTATCCCAAACATCCAAAACAAATATTCAATGGTCTCAGGCCATGGAAGAGCTCAAAAAGGATTTTGAAAATCAAGTAAGAGAGATGAGAGAAAAATTGAGAAGAGAAATGAGAGAGATGTAAGAAAAGCATAAAAAGCAGGTCAACATCTTGCTAAAGGAGACCGGAAAAAATGCTGAAGAAAATAACATCTTTGGGGGGGAGGAGCCAAGATGGTGGAATAGAAAATTTCACATATGCTAGCTCCTAACCCACAGTCCATAAAATACCTGTAAAGAAGAACTCCCAGCAAATTCTGGAGCATCAGAAGCCACAGAACAACAGAGTGGAGGACATTTCTGTTACAGAGAGACCTGAAAAACTGACACTAAAGGTCCATCACTCACCGGACTTGGAGCAGAACCCAGCCCTACCTTGGACACGCACAGCACCGAGGGGAGCATATCCAAACAGGCTTCAGGGACAGAATCTCCAGTGGCCATGCAAGTCCCTCCAACTACAGGCCCCAAAGGTCAGTGAGAGAGCCCTTTCAGCTGGTCGAGAGGGGAGAGGGATGTCTCCATAACTCAGGCTCCCTCAGGAGGCAGCAGTGGAGGCAGCAACAGACCAGGGTTCCCAAAGCTAGCAAGGTCTCCACATAAACCCCCTGAGGGAACTGAGCCATGTGTGGTGGCCCTGCCCCAACCTGAGCAGCTGATCTTTATCTCACACTGAAGAGCAGCCCCGCCTCCCCCTGAAGCTCTGAGGCTGGGGAGCAGCATTTGAATCTCAGACCCCAAGCACTAGCTGGGCAGATCTGGAGGCAAGGTGGGTGTGGAGAGGAATCGCAGAAGTCAAGTAACTGGCTGGGAAAATGCCCAGAAAAGGGAAAAAAATAAGACCATCGAAGGTTACTTTTTTGGTGACCAGATATCTACTCCCATCATTTCTGCAGAGGAAGAACAATGCTTACCATCAGAGAAAGACATAGAAGTTAAGGTTTCTATATCCCAAACATCCAAAATAAATATTCAATGGACTCAGCTCATGGAAGAGCTCAAAAAGGATTTTGAAAATCAAGTTAGACAGGTGGAAGAAAAACTGGGAAGAGAAATGAGAGAGGTGCAAGAAAAACATGAAAAGCAGGTCAACACCTTGCTGAAGGAGACCTAAAAATGCTGAAGAAAATAACATCTTGAAAAATAAGCTAACTCAATTGGCAAAAGAGGTTCAAAAAGCCAATGAGGACAGGAATGCCTTAAAAAGCAGAATTAGTCAAATGGAAAAGGAGGTTCAAAAGCTCACTGAAGAAAATAGTTCTTTAAAAATTAGAATGGAACAGATGGAGACTAATGACTTTCTGAGAAACCAAGAAATCACAAAACAAAACCAAAAGAATGAAAAAATGGAAGATAAAGTGAAATATCTCAATGGAAAAACAACCAACATGGAAAATAGATACAGGAGAGACAATTTAAAAATCATGGGACAACCTGAAAGCCATGATCAAAAAAAGAGCCTAGACATCATCCTTCATGAAAATATCAAGGAAAACTGCCCTGATATTCTAGAACTAGAGGGCAAAATAAGTATTCAAGGAATCCACCAACCACTGCCTGAAAGAAATCCAAAAAGAGAAACTCTTAGGAACATTGTGGCCAAATTCCAGAGTTCCCAGGTAAAGAGAAATATTGCAAGCATCCAGAAAGAAACAATTCAAGTATTGTGGAAATGAAATCAGGATAACACAAGATCTAACAGCTTCTACATTAAGGGATCAAAGGGTGTGGAATATGATACTCCAGAAGTCAATGGAACTAGGACTAAAACCAAGAATTACCTACCCAGAAAAACTGAGTATAATACTTCATGGGAAAAACTGGTCTTTCAATGAAATAGAGGACTTTCAAGTATTCCTGATGAAAGACCAGAGTTGAATAGAAAATTTGACTTTCAAACACAAGAATGAAAAGAAGCATGAAAAAGTAAACAGCAAATAGAAGTCATAAGGGACATAATAAAGTTGAACTGTTTACATTCCTACATGGAAAGATAATATTTGTAACTCTTGAAACTTTTCAGTATCTGTGTAGTGGGTGGGATTACACACACACACACACACACACACACACACACACACACACACACAAGCATGCACACACAGAGACAGAGAGCATAGAGTGAATTGAATAGGATGGGATCATATCTTTAAAAAATGAAGTTAAGCAGTGAG
>CM053771.1:468476934-468498526 GCA_028658325.1 Potorous gilbertii | reverse complement strand
TAATAAAGTTGAACTGTTTACATTCCTACATGGAAAGATAATATTTGTAACTCTTGAAACTTTTCAGTATCTGGGTAGTGGGTGGGATTACACACACACACACACACACACACACACACACACACACACACACAAGCATGCACACACAGAGACAGAGAGCATAGAGTGAATTGAATAGGATGGGATCATATCTTTAAAAAATGAAGTTAAGCAGTGAGAGAGAAATGTATTGGGAGGAGAGAGGGAGAAATGGAATGGGGCAAATTATCTCTCATAGAAGAGGCAGGCAGGAGACTTTTTAGTGGAGGGAAAAAGAGAGTAGGTAAGAGAAAAACATGAAGTTCATTCTCATTACATTCAACTAAAGGAAGGAATAAAATGCACACTCATTTTGGCATGAGAACCTATCTTACAATACAGGAAAGTGGGAGAGAAAAGAATAAGCAGGATAGGGGAGATGACAGAAGGGAGGGCAATGGGAGGAGGGAGGAATTTGAAATCAACACTCTTGGAGAGGGACAGGATCAAAAGAGAGAATAGAAGCAGGATAGAATGGAGGAAAATATAGTTAGTCTTACACAACACAACTATTATGGAAGTCATTTGCCAAATTACACAGATATGGCCTATATAGAATTGTCTGCCTTCCTAAAGTGAATGGGTAGGGAGGGAATAATGGGAAGAAGTTGGAACTCAAAGTTTTAGAAACAACTGTTGAGTACTGTTCTTGCTACTAGGAAATAAGAAATACAGGTAATGGGGAATAGAAGATTATCTGGCCCTACAGGATAAAAGAGAAGATGGGCACAAAGGAAGGAAGGGATGATAGAAGAGAGGGCAGATTGGTGATAGGGGAAACTAGAATGCTCAGTGTATTGGTGCATGGGGAGGGAACAAATGGGGAGAAAATTTGTGAAAATAAATGTAAAAAAGTAAATAAATTTATAAAAATAAAGAAATATAAAAATAAAAGAACAAAAAAAGAAAGAAAAGAAAATAACATCTTGAAAATAGGCTAACTCAGTTGGCAAAAGAAGTTCAAAAAGTCTATGAGGAGAAGAATGCTTTAAAAAGCAGAATTAGCCAAATGGGCAAGGAGGTTCAAAAGCTCACTGAAGAAGATATTTCTTTAAAAATTAGAATGGAACAGATGGAGGCTAATGACTTTCTAAGAAACCAAGAAATCACAAAACAAAACCAAAAGAATTTTAAAAAATGGAAGATAATGTGAAATATCTCCTTGGAAAAACAACTGACATGGAAAATAGATTCAGGAGAGATGCTTTAAAAATTATGGGACTACTTGAAAGCCATGATCAAAAAAAGAGCCTAGACATCATCTTTCATGAAATTATCAAGGAAAACTGCCCTGATATTCTAGAAGTAGAGGGCAAAATAAGTATTGAATGAATCCACCAGTCACCTCCTGAAAGAGAACCAAAAAAAATGAAACTCCTAGGTACATTGTGGCCAAATTCCAGAGATCCCAGGTCAAGGAGAAAATATTGCAAGCAGCTAGAAAGAAACAATTCCAGTATTGTGGAAATACAATCAGGATAACACAAGATCTAGCAGCTTCTACCTTAAGGGATCGAAGGGCGTGGAATAGGATATTCCAGAAGTCAAAGGACCTAGGACTAAAACCAAGAATTACCTACCCAGCAAAACTGAGTATAATACTTCAGGGGAAAATATGGTCTTTCAATGAAATAGAGGACTTTCAAGCATTCTTGATGAAAAGACCAGAGCTGAAAAGAAAATTTAACTTTCAAATACAAGCATCAAGAGAAGCATGGAAAGGTAAACAGCAATGAGACATCATAAGGGACTTACTAAATTTGAACTGTTTACGTTCCTACATGGAAAGACAGTATTTGTAACTCTTGAAACTTTTTTCAGTATCTGGGTAGTTGACAGGATTACACACATGCATGCACACACACATACAGAAAAAGAAAAAGGAGAGAGAGAGAGAGAGAGAGAGAGAGAGAGAGAGAGAGACAAAGCACAAGGTGCATTGAAAAGAATGTGATCATAACTTAAAAAAATGAAATTAAGGGGTGAGAGGTAAATATATTGGGAGGAGAAAGGGAATATGGCAATTATCTCTTATAAAAGAGGCAAGTGGAGAGATAAAGGGGAGAGGTGAGAGAAAACACGTGAAGCTTACTCTCATCATTTTTGACTAGAGGAAGGAATAAAATGCACACTCATTTTGGTATGAAAACCTACCTTACAATACAGGAGAGTTGGGGAGAAGGGGATAAGCAGGGTCAGGGTGATGATGGAAGGGAGGGCAATGGGAGGAGGGAGCAATTAGCAGTCAAAGCATATGATTTTCTGAAAAATCTCTATGACATTATCATTATCACCATATTGCAATATAGTAAGTTGTATTATATGTTGTTATATTGTGTGCTGTTATACTGAACACTTTTATATTTTGCTGTTATATGTTGTTATATGCTCTTATATGTTGCTTTCCTTATCCATCGTTTTCATCAACACTGTCCCCATTGAACATTAAAGAAAGCCACATAAAACTAAACACTGATTTGTATTGCCAAATAAGATATTTAAAAAGAAAGCTTTAAAATTCGCTGTATAATATAATTCTTTTTCCTTCGAAGATCAAAATCTTCTTTGCAATTCATTGCATTAGATATATTTTTTGATATTTCTTTTTAGTTTACAACATTTACTTTTATAAAATTTTGAGTTCCAATTTTTCCCCCTTCATTCCTTCCCCCTGTCATGCAATCTAATATAGACTATAAAAGTGAAACATATTAAACATATGTCCACATTTTCATGTTGTGAAAGAAGAATATGATTAATAGGGAAAATCTATGAAAAAGAGAAAGCGAGGAAAAAGAGAGAGAAAAGAGTGTGCTTTGATCTACATTCAGATTCTAGGTGTTGGTTTTGGTTGTTTTTCTCTGTATGTGGATAGCATTTTCCTTTATGAGTCTTTTGGACACATCCAAATTAAACATGTTAGTCATTACAAAAAATAAAATATAATCTTCCAAAAATCAGCATTAGCTCTCTAAAGATGGAAGGTAATCAAGCAAATTGTTCTCTTTTTAAGATTTGTTTTTGACTCATTTCTCTGGGAACCTGACATTGAAGAAATTTCCATTCTCAGTGGGCTTGTCCTTGACATGTAGTGCACATGTTACACAAAGGAAAGTTAGCAAAAAGAATGATCAGGGTCACAGAACATAGGTTCCTATTTTTTCCTGTATTTTCAGGTATGCATGCATTTGTATCTCTGAGCTAGAACTTCAATGAATCAAAAAACAAAGCATCTTTCCCTGAATTTTCAAGAGGGTTCCATTGGAGGTTTTACTGAGTACTCTTAGTTTGGAGGACATCTATTCTAATGGTTATTCTTATTTGACTTTGAGTTGCCAGACTATTCACTTAAGAAGTTGGCATTTGATGAAAGAGCACAGTAACTGTATTATTGAAGTTAAAAAGACTCTCCATATAGAAGGCAGAAGAAAAAACATTTATTCAGACACCAGAAAGCCAAATTCGTCATGGTAGCCAAGAAATCAATACACATTAGCAATGATGGGGACAAAGGCATTCCCAAGCTTCCCCCATCCTGGAGTCTTCCCACAAGCAAATACTCATGAGACTTGCTGTGCCTGCCTGCCTGGGTCCTTTCTCTTTCACTCCTCAATAACTTCTTCCCAGTTGTGCTCTACCCCTTCTGTTCCACCATTTCAGCAAGCTCCTCCCACCACATGTGAAGGTCCAGGTGATTTAAGCAGGTCACATGGGCCTATTCATGAATGAGAAAGATCTTTGCATTTCAATTGCCAATACATTAGCCTCAAGATCTTTCCTATTCATTACATAGGTTGGTGGGGCAATGGGTATCAATAGATTTGTAATAGGTATAACAGAAAATAAGCATATAAAACAGTATCTTGGGGAACTGGTGTCAACAGAAATTTACAATATAACAGGGATCACACAGAACGAGCACATAAAACAATATTTTAGGCTGGGGTTTGAGCCCAAGCATTCCATCATTCCCCCCTTGAAGGAATGGGGTCTAAAATCTTGGGGTAAGAAGTGAAAGTCTCCTCTTCCATAGCTACTTCTTGCTGAAATTGTGTGTAGAGCTGTCCCTTCCCTAAGAAGCCCCATTTGAGAGAGTATTTCTTTCACTGGCATCCAGAGCTTGATCATTGCCAGGTCCAGAGATGACATATCAAAGTCATGGATAGGGTGTGACACCTAGCTTAAGCAATAAGGCATCTGCAGGAGGGTACTAAGTCTGCAGGAAACAAATCTGGCAAACAAGTTTAAAAGACAAAAAGCCAAAAAAGAACAAGTAGACAATAACCAGAAGCAGGCTAGATATAGGATCAGTCATGATTCTGAAGTCCATGAACCCATTATTATAGACTCATTGAAGGTAGAATATATGAGTTAAGGGTAAAATTTGGTAATCATCTTCTCTTGAATAAACAATAGTTAAGATATTATCTTTCCCAAGTGCTATAAATCTGTAGCCTATAGAACATCTTCTGGCTTCCATTTTACCCATACTATAGTTCCCCATTTTATTCTATCAGTAGAACCCAATCCTTCAGTTCCTCTGCCAGGTATTTTAGAGGGAGGGTCTGTTTCTGCAAGGGATATTGTTCACAAGGAATAATAATCACTTGAACTATTTTATCATTTTTTACAAAATTGTAGGGGTTCATCATTTAAATTTTGGAATGTCCCAGTAATTTCTCCTTGATAAATAAAAACCATCACTCTAGCTAGCCAATACATGTATTCCTCAAGCTTCTAATCCTGATTTAGATAATATCTGTTCTAGGGATTCTTATGTGTACTTCAGTAGATATTTGTTCTTATTTCTCTTCCATCCAACCAAAGTCCTCTAAACAATGTAAATCATATCATTCTCAACCAGGTATCCCTGGATACCATGCTGTGACATCTGGCCTCACATTCCAGTACTCAATATCTGGGATCCTATCTGTTGCTTTTTAATTTGAATATTTGGAGTCACCATTCTGGATAGAGGGGTACTTTCTCCCAATGGAGTATTATTCAAATTACATAAAGCAATGAACAAATTATCTTTCCAATATTGATAAGAATGCTAAGAACTTAATTTTCATTCCTATTACTATCCTTTCAATAATCCATTCATTCTTTCAATTAACCCAAATATTTATGAATAATATGGAATATGATGTATACAATCTATGTTACTTATTACACAATATCTTTTCATTTCATTACCTTTAATATGTGACCCATTATCACTTTGAAGCTGCATTAGGGCTCTATAATACAGACTTGTGATATCTAGAATTTTACAAGTGTTTTTCTGGGTCGCATTCTTATACAGACAAGCCACTAGTACACATTAATATGTGTCAACACAAGTATATATAAATTCATATCCTTTATCTTGGGGTAAAGGTCCAATATAATCTACTTGCCAAATTTAGGATAGTACTTTTCCCCTTCTTATCTCTCCAGTTAATTCCATGGAACAGTTCATTCCTTTTCTAACTGACATGTATAATATTCCTCTACTATTTGTTTTAACAATGAATGAGAGATACTAATACCTCAGTCTTGTGACTGATGGTATAAGGCCTGGACCCCTAAATGGCAGGCCATTTGGTGGACCCATTTTTCTAGTGCCAGATCATCAATTGGTATCTGAGTAGGGACAACGTATTGAGTAGAAATATTCTCTAGTCGATCAACTCAGTTGATGATTGTACTCACATTCTGGTATGATGAGGGCCACATGAACATCTACATGAATAACTGACAAATTAGTAACCAAAGACATGTCCCATATATTTTCCCACAATTCATTGCCCCAGATTTGTTTGCCACAAATTTCCCAATTTTGATTTTTCCATATGGACATCCATGTAGCTAATCCATGAGCTACCGCCCGTGATTCAGTGAATATATGATATTTTCCTCCGTATTCTGTTTTGATAGCTTGATATACTGCCATTAAGTTCAGCAGACTGACTACTTCCACTTATCCCAGTAATTTCCAAAGTCCACCTATTACATGGGTTATAGGTTACTTCTTCCCAATGTCTTTTGTGGCCCAAATATTTACTGTCCCATCAGAAAATCAAGCATGTCTCTTTTGTTCTTCAGTTAATCCATCATATCCCTCACTCCATTATAGCACGAACTGTAGCAACCATTGCTTTGGTTCAGGTGGTGTGTCATTTCCCTCAGTATCTATGTTTGCTATAGATTCATGTAATACAAAATCTCTACTTTTATCTGCTTTAGATTTATTTTGAATATACCACTTCATTTAATTATGCTAGTTTCCTATGCATGTCCAATTGTATGATAAGCTGGAATACTCATTATCCAGGTCATAATTGATATTCCAGGCTTTAGTATTACCTCATGGCCCAAAGTTGGTTGTTCAGTCTCTATCTAAACCCAATATGCAGCTAACAATTGCTTTAGAAAAGGTTTATGTTGAACTTCAGATGGAGTTTCCCAGACTAAAATTCTGAAGGTACATTCCAGCTTTGTTGTCTTTACCATAAAGTCCAGTTTGTATATTCATCCTGTACAGTCATTTGTAATTCCACTGGGCCACTTTGCATAGGCCATAAATATAGGGCCAATTGTATAGTGGCCTTTGCTTCCTCAAAAGTTTTACTCTGCCCAATCTCCAATCAAATTTACTTTTTTTCCTAGTAATTTTATATAAAGGTTTCAAAATTTGTCCTATATGTGATATGTGATGTCACCAATATCTAAATAATCCCATAAACTTTTGGGCCTCTTTCTTATTGGTGGGAATGGTCATTATCACTGCTGGGGACAAAGGCATTCAAGCTTCCATTGCACACCTGCTTGGGCCTTCCCATAAGCAAACTGAGAACCTGAGTCCTCTCTCCTCCACCCAAAGTGCTCTCACTAACTTCCCAGTTCTGCTCCACCCTTCATCTTCCACATTTCAGCAAGCTCTTCCCGTCATATGTGACTTAAGCTTCCAAGGGATTTAAGCAGGCAGAAAGGTTTTACCATTTAAATTGCCTTTAGAGTAACTAAATTAGTAAATAATTTTATCAGGTTTGCAGGATAATCTCTCGCAGCCCCTGATTCCATTAGATACCCAAAATATTTTACAGTTTGATCTGGTTTTTGAATCTTTACAGGGTTAATTTCCCACCCTTTGCGCTTCATATGCTCAATTAAAAGCATCAAACTCTTCTCCACTTCTTTTACATTTTTTCCCCTGTGCCATAATATCATCTATGTAGTGGGTGAGCTGTATACCAGGTAGCTCTCATTCATTGAAATGCTCAGCCACAATCCTTTGACAAACAGTGGGGCTATGCAGATATCCTTGGGGCAAGCATGTAGAAGTATATTGTTGGCCCTACCAAGTGAAAGCAAACTGATCCCATTGCTTTGAATCCATTGTGATGGTAAAGAAAGCATCAGCTAAATCAGCAACTGCATACCAAGTCCCATCATATTTCTGAACCCTTTCTATTAAGATATTGGTATCTGGAATAGAAACATACAAGGGAGGAGTGACTTTATTCAATTGTCTATAATCCACTGTCATGCTCTGTGTCCCATCAGACTTTTGTACAGGCCAGACAGTGTTATTTCTTTCAGGGGTTGTAGGGACTAACACTCCAGACTCAACATATTCCTTGATAGTATTGGTAATTTCAACTTGCCCATTTGACACATGAACCTGCTTTAAAGTAATACTTCAGAAGGTTCAGGTAAAGTGATTACATCCGTTTTTATTTTACCCACTAAAGCTGTATTAATTTCTATCTTCCTTACAGCAAATTGGTATCCCCCTCAGGTAAATTTAAATCATACCTCTCAATATTTCTATTCTAATGATGTATGCATAAGAATTGTACAATTACCACAATGTGTAATTGTCCACTTTTCATTATTCATTTGACTTGTGTGACTGGTATTTCAGCTTCTCCCAGTCCTGTGATGGTGATAGGAGTTCCATGTTTAAACTTATCAGAGTTTCCATATATAAGGCAACCCTCTGCCCCAGTATCTACTAATGTCCTAGTTACAGATTTGAGCCATTTTCCCAATATATAGTCACATTGATATGGGGTCTGTAAACCTGTCTGTGTATTTCTTTAACCTGTACTGGGGCTCAGCAAATTTCCTTTTCTCACTGAAGGTGTGACAAATTGGATAAAGAATTCAGGGCAGTTGTTTCTTCTCTATTTTGTCTAGTATCAAGTCCTTTATCTCAGTATATTTTGTGTAGTTCATAAGTTGGAATACCACCTATGCTTCCAAAACCTACTCCTACCCTCAATAGAGCAGTAACCACTTTTTTCCTTGTAAATCTATTCTAATTTTGAATCTGCTGGCTATTTACTCTTCCTTCTTGAGGAAATTTATCTTTTCCCCAGTCCCCTAAGTCACCTTAACTGTAAAATCTTGTCCAACACCTCCTTATTTTTCCTTAATATAATCTTAACAAAACTATCCTGATTCTCTTAAAAATTAGCATTAATTTTCAACCAGATGCTGACAGTTCCTAGTGTTGGTCTATAGGCTATCCTTTCAAATCCTCTAAGACTCAATAAAGTACAGTGACTGTATGCAAATGGTACATCTTTGCATGATATTCTGAGCATTTGGGGGGACTTTATAGTAGATGCCCGACAACTGTTGCTTTATGTTTATTCCCACACTGTGAAACTATTGCTTGGCTACAATGTTACACACCATCCTTCACACGTGACCTAGATTCCTTGTTTAAGTATGCCTTTATTGAGGTGAAAGTATTTTCCTAACCACTTATACCAAGTCTTCCTGAAAGTTTTGAAATGCTAAAAATAAACAAAAAACATAAATAAAAACAAATTAAAAAAACACAAAAGGATTCTGATACCTATAAATTTCAAGCAATCTATGCCAACTATAGATATTCCTCTAGACCATTCAATACTGATTCTCACCATCTAAGATATTAATGATTTTCCTATCCTTTGGATGAACCCGACTCAAAATATCTGTGACATTTTACTGAATAAAACCCTCAGCCATTTCCCTAAATTCTGTGTTACCTCCTTGGTTCTCCTGTTTCCACTGTATTATTCAGCATGTTTCTTCTTGAGAAGCTTGCCCCTCTAACATTATTTCATTTTCTTGTTCTGACTACATTACACTTTCTTCCCATATCCTCTCCTGGAAGTCATTGCTGTGGCAACTAAACTGGGTCTGTACAAAGATCATATGAGCACTTCTTTGGTCTGTGTTCTTTTCTTAAACTAAACAAACAGCCTTTTCTTCCTCCTGAGACCCTCTACTCTACTCTTTTAAAGGAGAGCCCAAATTATGACAATTCTCAGACAAAGTAGCTAACTCTTTTTTCATCTGAATTTTTTTCCTTCAGCAGGTTTTCTCTACTTTTACACATAATATGATAACCTGTTAATAAAATCCAGCCTCTTCTAATACTCCTGTCAGCTCTGTCCCTGGTTTCATTGGTATTCCTTGCAAACACCTTTCCAAATCTCCAGTTTCCCCTTTCTTTGATGTTGGTTCCCAGTTTTCACAGGGTCCAGTAGCCAGGGAGGAATATGGAAAAGTATTTCATCCTAGGATATCTTTTTTCTTCCTCTAAATTCTTTCCGACTCCAAATAGAGACTTTAAAACCCTGCAATCCTGTTCATAATACCAAATGTATTTCCCAGGCAATATTTACACCAATAAGCATGGCTAGTAATATTCTGGCATAGTTCTCAATTATAAAGTGTAAAAGACTCTCCACATAGAAGGCAGAAGAAAAAACATTTATTTAGATGCCAGATAACCAAATCCCATAACCAGGAAGCCAAATCTGTCATACAAGCCAAGAAATCAATACACATTAATACTGCTTGGTTCAAAGGCAGTCAAACTTCCATCCCACTCCTGCTTGGACCCTTCCATAAGCAAGCTCCCAGACTGGGTTCTCTCTCCTCCTCTCCAGCTGCTCTCACCAACTTCTCAGTTTTGCTCCACCCTTCTTGTCCCACCATTTCAGCAAGATCCTCTCATCACATGTGACTTAAGCTTCCAGTTGATTCAAGCAGGTCATATGGGTCTATTAACAAGTAGGAAAGTTTTTTTCATTTCAATTGCCATTAGAGTAACTAATCTCATATTGGTCAACATCAGCATGGCTTATTATATTTTTATTTTTCCTTAATATATTCTTAACAAAACTATCCTGATTCTCTAAAACATTAGCATTAATTTTCAACCAGATGCTGACAGTTCCTAGTGCTAGTCTATAGGCTATCCTTTCAAATCCTCTAAGACTCAATAAAGTACAGTGCCTGTATGCAAATGGTACATCTTTGCATGATATTCTGAGCATTTTGGGGGACCTTATAATAGATGCCTGACAACTGTTGCTTTATGTTTATTCCTATACTGTGAAACTATTGCTTGGCTACAATATTACACACCATCATTCACACGTGACCTAGATTCTTTGTTTAAGTATGCCTTTATTGAGGTGAAAGTATTTTCCTAACCACTTATACCAAGTTTTCCTGAAACAGTTTTGAAAGGCTAAAAATAAACAAACAAAAAACATAAATAAAAACAAATTAAAAAAACACCAGAGTAAGCCATTTTAAATACCTCTGTGAATAGTTTGTCAGGCAGTAATTGCAAAGATTTCATAGCTCTAACATAAATTTAAAATGAATTTTGGTAAACATATTGAGGTTATGTGAAAGCAGGTAAACTTACCTTCCTGTATGGACCATCACTTAATTAGTAACAGAGTGAAAAATTAAGTATTCACTTTTTAAAAAATATATCACAGATAACCATTATTCTCAGGTACATTAAAAATACAAATAGTTGTGACCTGGTTCATATTTAATTCATTGTCCTTGACCAAATAATTTACCTAAATATGGGTTGTGTCCTTTCTTTTTTCCCACATAATCTAGACCTGGTTAGGCAGATATTCATTTAAAATATAGAGTCCTCTGAACATGGGAAAAACTGAGATTTAATCCTATTCTGGTTACTTTGAAAATCAACTGTGATCAAACATATCACTTTAAAGCCAAGTCAACATGTTGTTCTTTGAATTATTTCTCCATCTCTGTATCAAGGACCTTCTTACATTGACAATACATTTACCCCTGTTGTAAGAGCCTTGATATGAGAATTCCTCCCTGGAATCTTCATTTGTGAAAGTACCAGTTCTAGCTTTGTTCATTTAAAACCAAGCTCAGCCCATGACTCTTTACATTACTTCACCTCGCCCCTCCATGACTGCTTTCCTCTCCTATTCCAACTCTTATTTATATTTTGCCTTCCTTCATTAGAATATAAGCTCCTTGAAGTCAGACCTTTCCCTCCCCTTGCCTTGTTTTTACGTTCCCAGAACTGAGTATAGCACCTGGCACATCAAAACAAAACAAAAAACAATTTAGTAGGCGATTTATCTAAATAATCAATTCCAATAAATATTAAGAGTACACTATGCACAAGGTACTATGCCAATAATTTCCAAATCCAAGTAAATAGGAAAGTAGCTCCAATCAATATTCTGCTGAGGTGCAAGAACTTAGGACTGGTTCATTGTATCAGTGTACTTTTAATATTTGATACCTGAAACCTCTACATGGATAATCTAGAACATAGTGGTATCATTTACACAGATTAAGTGAGTTTAGAGCATATTTAACAGGTGGCTCCCATCAAAGGTACTGCTTCCATCAAGGGTACTGAAGAAAGGATAAGACTCCATAGGTAGCAAAGGGAAATTGGATATATGATAAACTGAGTTCTTGGAGTACCAGAGACAGAAAAATCAAAATCTGCAAAGATTTTGGTCAAAGATTTGGATCATCTCTAATTCTCAAACACAGTCATAAAACACCAGGCAGCTGGTGGCATAATAGACAGAGTTTTGGACTTGGAGTCAAGAATACCTAAATTAAAACCCAACCTCAGGACTAGATATATTACCCTGGACAAGTTACTTAATCTCTGTTTGACTGTTTCCTCAAATATAAAATAGGAGGAAAAATTAATACCTAACTCTCAGTATTGTTGTGAAAATCAAATGAGACAGTATTTGTAAAAAAATATTTAGCATAAAATCTGACACATAGTAGGTACCATATAAATGTTCATTCCCTTTACTTCAAAGAAAGGAAAGAATTATGCATTATTTTATTGAAAACGCCCAAATGGTGTATAGGCTGAGCAAATTATTTACCCTCTTTGTGGTTGGTTTAAGCAACTTTATAATCTAATTTCAGAAAAGTTGTCAACCTACATTGGTATAGGGAGTTCCCTCCTTTGGGAGCTCCCAATGAAATCATGTGCTTGTTTAAGCTCTGAATGAGTTATTAGAAGTTCATCAGATTCATTCTTAGTCCCCGGGATGGCAATGAGAAACCAACTTAGGAGAAAGAAGAATGAGAAAAGAGCTGCCTGTATTATCTTATTTCTATGTGGTGATGGACATCTAGTTTTCCCCCTGGGAATCTAATATTGAAATTTCTGAATATTGTTCCCATTGATAATTTTACCAGTCTTCTTAGAAGGGCTTATTTCGGTGCCATATTATTCTCAAGATCTTCACTGATGATGTTGTTATTACTATATTAATTTTATTCAGTTATGTTAATATCCAGAGGGAAGTATATACTATTTGTGAGATCTATATCTAATGCTCTGTGTCATATTAGATGGAATAGTGGAATTAGAGTTAGGATACTTCTTTTCAAGATCTATCTCTGACACTTTGACCTAGCTTGGTAACATTGGATAAATCACATAACCTATCTGAGTCTTAAGCAATTCCCTATGAGACTATCATCTACATTAGTGAAGAGCATTCTCACATTAATTAAACCATGTGTACTTGATATATCATCATATCATTTCTATTCTATGTTAAATTCTACGTATAAAATTACCTATTTTTGAAGCCAAGGTGTGTGTGTTTTTTTTTACCCAAAATTAAGTGGTACCAAAACTTGTACTGTGACAACAAAGGATTACAACTGAAATAATCCATGTTTGGAGAAAGATATAATTATAATTTTTGGACTTTCCCCCTACAATCATATTGAGAAGTTCTCTAGTTTTAAGATGGGATTTAAGTCTCACCATTGCTTAAAAGTAACCCTGAACTCCCATAGGCTTGTCAAAAGGAAAAGAAACTTACTTATTCCAAGCAGAAAAGTTGTTGAATAGAAACTTGGTGAAATATCATAGGTTTGTGGTTAAACATCTCACTGAATTAAAGTGATTGGCTCTTCAGCAAGTTGGCCAAAATGGATGATGCACTTTTTTGGCCATAAAATACCCTGATGATTATCTATTAATTTTCTTGGGAGGCAAAATCTCCTGTAAATTGATGAAGATGGCTACATTGATGATTTCATGAATATTTGAAATACTGTAGAACAATTCAAGGAAATTTGTTGCAAGGAGATCCTCATTATCATTCCCCCAATTCAAGTATAGTCATACATTTGTGTTCTTGTACAAGCTTCTACATCTTATAATTATTCTGTAACCACTTATGATCTACAATAACAGTAAGCATCCTTACATATTCATGTTTTTTCCATACAATTCTTTGCCCCAAAATGTTGAGAAGGGATGGGGACACACTGGACTACACGTCCATTTCAACCTTAAGGTAATGACATTAAATTTCCCAAGCACCTAATGAGACCCAGGTGGACTTTCTCTATGGTACATATTATTATTTCGTTAAAAAAATGACTTATCTATAATCTAAGAAATCTATGAAAGGTATTGCCCAGAGTGTTTTATGAGAGTAAGCCTGTATTGATGGTATTGGTGGTAATGTCTTGTGGGGGTTAATATTAGAGTCCATAATTTAGACATGTTACTGATTCTGTGTTGTGATAAATAATTATTCAATTGAAGAAGTAAAAGAAGTTGGTGAGTTTGAGCTAGAGGTATTGGGAGATATCCTAGAAAGATCAGAACCCAAAATGCAAGTGCAGAACTAATAAAAAAAGGAACTAATTTCATCAGAAAATGTTAGAAAGTCACAAATTTTCTTACAATATCTAACCTTGGAAAATTTTGTTTTCTGATTTGATTATAATCTGATGCTATACAGAAGAGAAATGTCTTCTGCTCATCATGGGGGTGGCGATTTAGATAGCAGAATGTTCTTGTGAAAAGACTTAGATATTGAAAGGTCTCCATTCTAAGATAAGAGTAGTAATTTATTGCCAAGTGACCTTGCTCTAAATCAAACTGGTCTCCACTTCCAAACATTTATATCTATGTATATACATATAGCTATAGGAATATAGATATAGAAATAGATATAGATAAAATCCCCTGGAGATGCATGGGGGTTGTAAAGACTTAGACTGAGCAGCTTTTAAGAAAATTTTGCTCAAATATTCCATAATTTTATACCCATAGTGAGTTTCCTTCTAATACTTTCAACTTACAGCTATATTTAAAATTCTTTGCTGATATTCTATTTTTCCCCACATTATTAGATTCTATAATTTTAGGACTATGAGGACTGAAGAAAGGAGGTGGAGACCTCAAGCAATGCAGTAAAACACATCTGTGATTATATGATTAATAAATCACAGGGAATTGCAAAGTCTATGAGCACAGTGTAGTGTTAAGTCCTCCCGCCAGATTTTATTAATATTTCTTCTGAGTGTCAATATAGAGCAATCATCCCATTTCACATGGATGATCCATATTTTGAATAAGCCTACAGATTTGAAACTTCTGATCAGAGTTTAACATACGTACTTCTTATCTAAGAATACCATTAGAAATGTTATTTGGATTATAAGCAGAGCTTTCACTTGTGGAGGCAGCCCATGGCAGTCTGTGTCATAAATATGCACGTATCTCTGCCACAGCAAGAGTTTTCTAAGTACATTTCATGGTACTTTTCATATGCACTGGATTTGATTTGTTTTAGGGCATGATATAAATTCTCTTCTGTGATGAGGGATAAAAGAAACACTTAAAATATCTGAGTTAGTTAGAAGCTCTATGCATCACAACATTTCAGGATTTATTAGCAGCCTAAAAATCTGTGATTATTATTGTTTGTTTATACAGCTCTTCATCAGGGGCTAGCTACTGTTTCTACTTTTTTTCTTTGCTTCATATAAGTCCATGAATATGCCCTCATTGCTACAGCGAATTTTTCTGGCAGATAATGATAGAATTTCAGATTCTGTGCCACAAGCCACACGATATGCCACAGAATACAAATGGGTAGAAGGTGTTGGTTTCATTATCTTAGGGTCAGGAGAATTTGAAGAGCTCTAAAATTACCTCTATCAATGATGCAAGTGTCAACTTAGTTTTAATAAATCTTCAGCAACAGCCACAAGTTACTTCTAGGACATCTTCTCATTTCCGGAAATACATCACTCAGCTGCCAAACCCACTATCAGTTGATAGCAAATAGAATTTCCTCTGTTAAATGAAGAGTGTCACTTGAGGTCTTATATGCCATTGTTTTATGATATCTTAAAATGTGATTAACCTCAAGTTTCACTGATATCCATCCAACTAAAACTAAGGGGAAAACAACTGTTATTCTGGAGACAATACTTAAGATAGATCATACAAATATATTTTTTCACAAAGCATGTATAGCCCACTTCACAATGATTATCAAGTATTATGTATGGATCCAATTATATTATAAAATGTACATATAAAGGAATTTTGCAGACATCTTAATTTTGACCAAGCCAGAGCTGCAAAGCAGTAGATTCAGACAACCATTAACAAGCACATTGTAAAATTTAACATGATGTACACAAATCCAAATGCTTCCTTTTAACTATTCAATAGTTGAACACATGCTCCACTTTATAAAATATAACAATGGTTTTTATTTGTTCTGATTTAGGTAGTCCATAAATTAGGACTACTCAAAGCATTTACTGAAAGGATGCAAGTAATTTTAAGTTAACCATATATGCTACAGAAAATATCTCCCAGGGCCTTGTGCTGAGCTAATGAGAGCACCCATGGTTCACTATGGTGACAAAGAATTCCAGATTTTGATCAAATAGGTTTACAGCAGTTCTTTTTATGGAGCTGTCTTTGAACAAAGGAGTAAGCTCAGAACTTTGGTATCAGAGTATTTAAAAAATGTTAAATACAAATAAAACCTTTAGTATCTCAAGGGTGGCAACTGCAAAACTTGCTAGTGATCCTCATTTTTATAGGTACACCAACTTTGCTGCACTTTTTGAAATTCTCTAATGAACAGGGCATGAGAAATATAAAGACATTTAAGTTATTTTAGGTTGATTGCTTGCCAGGACTAAATAGTTCATTCCTGAAACAGAAACAATCCCTTGCAATCTCCTATACTGTGTTTTTGGATGTACTTGTACTGTCAACTTGTACTGTCAACAGGAAGTTCTGACTGAAATAGCCATGTTTGTTTTCATTAAACTTTACTGTCTTACTGGTCACCATGAGAATAGCACTTTGGATCTGAGTAACTTGCTCATGAATAGGCTGGCAATCTAATGTGCTGATATGGAACTCACTGTAAGGCAGCGTCTCAAAAAATTCATTCAGGGCATCTTGTCTAAAAATAGCATTCCTATTCCAAATCAATGAAGCACTTATTCAGGTACAATCTGGCCAGCACCCTTCTCCTTTTTACAAATGCTGTCATAGGAAAATTGACAAATTATTCCATAACTCTATATGCCTAGAACATATAGATTTGAAAATCCATAGATAACACCATTGCCATTTCCACTTCCCAGTGAAGTGTTTCCAGTGAGGTCCAGAAGACCTCCAAGAACAGGAGAAATCAGGCAGTTCAGAAAGAGCAGAAGTTTCAAGAGCTCTAACTTCTATTCACTGTTTTAAATTCAGGTAGACAAGGGGAAGCATGGAGATGGAAAAAGATGGAAATCCTTATCTGAGTGATCTTGAAAGCTGGAATTCCCTTCCTAGATAGGCAGAGATGAGAAGATGGGAGAAAAGCACCCAGGTCTAGTCAAATCAAGGTCACATGGTAAAGCTAGTGAAGATAGTGCAGGCATCCGACTGTTGATCAGCAACCACTGTTATACAACTAGAAGAGCTGGGGTTAGAAATCCCAGTCTTTTTGACTCCAAATTCTTTTTTAAACTGTAAAATATTGTCAAAATATATGAGAATTTCTTTGAAGAGGAAGCCATTGAAGGGATGATTGTGAGGCAGTAGGCTATGAAGGGAAATCCTAGAGTGAGGATGGGGCAAATTTCTTAGTAGAAACCTGGGTAAGGAAGGGGGAAAGGGGTGAAATTCTAAAGAAAAAAATGTTGAGGGCCTGGGTCTGAGTTTTGGGAAGAGACTTTGGGTAGGACAGGGGTCACTGAGAAGAAAACTATGAAAGATATAAGATATAATACAAGGTCATTGAAGATAGCTGGCCAGGAAAAATGGAGTGAATCATTGCTGAGAACCATTCCCAGGGTTGGGAGCTATACAAGGAAAGAGTTACTGGAATGGGAAGAAGGAGGCCATTCGAGGAGGGAAGATAGGAGAAGTTGTGGGAATATGGGGATAGAGGGCTTGGGTGTTTGGAAGAGAGGAGACCCTTGGATATAGGAAAGAGAAGGGGAGGGAAGAGGTGGGGTGGGACCAGTGAGGATGAGACAAGGAGAAGAAAGGGGAGGGGATGGAATAAAGAGAAGGGGCCCACATGTTCTACTACTAATAAGGATAGGTTGTAAGTTTCTTCTTTGCCTTATCATTTCATGAATAACTGTCATTATTTAAAGTTTATGAGTTTTATCTTCCCTCCTCCCCCAAAGAACTGTGAGCCATTTTCAAAAGATAATGTTCTATTTAAGAAGACAAAATAGCTTCTTTGTGCAATGGAAAGCAAACAGCTTTTGAAAAAATCATAAGCACCACAGGATACCAGTCTTATACCATAAATATCTATCACGTGACCAGTTCTCAAATGCATAGTACTTTATATTTAGATTGCAATGATATTTCAGGTCCAGAAAGAGATACTCAGCATGATAGCTGGCAAAATTCAATTCAAGAAAAGGTGAACTTTGCTTAAACTTTTGGAAAATCTTTCCAATGTCTATAGTCTGATTTGCTAGTGGATAGATAGACAGAAAGGTATATGGAGAGGAGAGAGAAAGAGAGAGAGAGAGAGAGAGACAGAGACAGAGGCACAGACACAGACAGAGAGAGATGACAATCAATAGAAGTGATAGAAAAATAGAAGGATCATGGCATGATGGAATGGAAAGGGTGCTGCTCTAAGTATTGAAAACCTGAGTTTTATGCCTGGTTCTGATAATTCCTAGCTGCATGATTATGTGCAAGTTATACCTAATCTCTAAGCCTTAGTTTCCTCATCTGTAAAGTGAAGATAATTTTACACTATCAATCTCTTAGGACTGTCAAAAGTAAATTTCATTAGAAATCTCAAAATACGTAATAATAATAAAGTACTTAATAAATATTTCTTTAGTTTGTATTATACGCAGAAAATTACGTCTGATATTTCTCTTGGGAATTTTAGGTAGAGTGGGAGAATTAGACATAAATTTAGATGAATATAATGCATTATTATTACATTTAAAATCATATCAATACTTGCTTAAAGTTTTCTGGGATTTGATATATGGAAGCATCATTTTAGCAATATAATATGTACTTTGGGGATTATATTACCTGTTTTTGTCATGAGGTTTTATTTGGAAAAAAACAAGACTGAGTGAAAAAGTGAATGAAGGGATTTTGTTTGTTTGTGCCAGGAATAATGCCTAGTGCTTAGGATAGAAATTCAAAAAGTATTGTTATATAAGAATAAAACTTGCATTTAAGAGACATAAATTCTGTTAGGTGGATAAATTATATACGGAAAATGGAGGTCAAGAGAAAGAAGTTTCCATCTGTGAGTAATTGCTATTATGACATGATTCACAAGACGATATTGACATAATCTTTCTAGAAACCATGGGAGTATACTTTGATGACTGTATCCAAAGAAACAGGTGGAAATTTGGAGGAGTAGGAGAGGGGGGAGATGAGATGCATAAGGCTGCTAGAAAGATGTGATGCAGATTGTGAGTTACTCTGAGATAGGCAAAATGTAGTCAATATACACTGATTCACAATAATTAAGACACGTCAATTCCAGGGAAAGGGTTTCAAAACTCAGTAGATAAATTACACAAGAACTGGGAGCATAGTTTCTGGAAGTCCAGATACTGCAGTACACACAAACTGTTAATAATTGTATTTTATTGGAATGAAAGAGTTAAAACTATGTTTCATGACATTGTGTATGACATGCTCCACAATGAATCAATGTTTCTTGGTGAATGGCACTTGAATACTAGATGCAAAATGTTTGAATATTATTTTGACAGAATCACAGAAGCCCTAAGGTGAATTAGTATGGGACATTTGAGAATCAAGAGATTCTAGGTTTCACACAAGAATAAGGGATATCAAACTTTTTTTATCATATATACCCAATTAGAAGCCTTGTGATACATATGAACATCATGCAGGAAATATTTTTAAGTGCACAATATAAAGTATGTAAGATTATAAAGGAAATCAAATATATTGCAACACAATTGTCAAAGTATGAGACAAACAAAAAGTTCACTGCTCCAGTTTCAAAAGAAAGAAAGAAGCTAAGAGACCACATAGTACAACTACTTGATTTTAGAAATAAAGAAACTCAGATTCAGGAGGATAAGGGACTTGCCCCGAATCATGGTTCTAGGATGTGTCAGAGGCTAGACTTCAATGTATATCAGCCTGGCCTGATGCCACCAACTGTCTTCACTCTATACCACATAAGAAGGAGATCTGGGTTTTGAACCTAATACTTCCACTTCTAAATTTAGTGCCCTTTCCACTATTATATGATGGCAGATCATAGGTTGATAAATATGAATTTATTGTTAGTGTGATAAGTGAGAACCCAGTGTGATACTGAGGGGAGCATATCCACTTTGGATGATTTGAAGTTTGGCTTCTGGGAGCCAAGATGATAGAGTAAATAGTAAATCACTACAGCTTTCTCATATTCACTTTCAAACAACTATAAAATGACACCCTAGAACAAATTGCAGAAGCATCAGATAATCATCAAAAAAGGTCTGTCTCACTTGGGTAAAAGGGGAGCATATTCCATGAAAGGAAGCACCTCAATAAAGCAACAAAAAACTCTACTACAGCAAACCCATGAGTGATTCTGAGCCCCAATGTGGTAGAGCAGATAAATGAAAACACTTTCACCCCCTCTCCCTATGTGTCCTAGGATAGACAGGGGAAACAAGAAACTCCAGCTTCAAGAACTACTACCACATGCTTCATCAGAGCCCAGTGCAAACAGACATCCTTGAGAAGTCAGATCTTCAGCACAGCCCCAGGAAGATACAGAACCACCTCCACTTAGCCTCAGCACATGCAAGACACCACCTCTAAGACCCCACCTCAGCATCAGGTAAGCCTTCCTGACCCCTACAAGTTTCAACAGCACCATTCAACCCTCCCCACCTCATTCACTTAGCATAATACCACATACTCTTGGCCTCCAGAGTCCTTAGAGCAACATCAGCTACACCAGGGAAACAGTCAGGGCCTGTAGTCACTGGCACAAGAAGCCTGAGACAGTATCCCTTTTATCCCCAGTGAAAAGTTCAAATTTAAAAAAAAGGAAAAAACTTCGCCTGCCACCAACCAAAGAAACGAATAAAAACAACAAGAAAAAGAATCTCACCATAGAAAGTCATTATGATGACAGAGAAGACCAAGACAAAAACTCAGGACAACAATGTCAAAATATCCATGGGTAAATACCCAAAGAAAAATCAGAAGTAGTCTCAAGCACAGAAAGACCTTATGGACGAGCTGAAAAGGGAGCTTAAAATCATATAGGAAGGGTAGCAGAAAAAAATGAAAAATGAAATGGGAACAATATAAGAGAATTAGGGGAGGAAAGACTCAACAATGTGGAAAACTGATTAAAAAATAGAATTTGCAAATGGAAAAAGAGATACAAAAATACACTGAAGCCAACAACTCCTTAAAGACATAACTGGCCAAATAGAAAAGGAGGTAGAAAAGTCAATTGATGAAAATAACATCTCAAAACTTAGAATTGGACAAGTGAAAGCTAATGACTTTATAAAAAATCAAGAATCGGGGCGGAGCCAAGATGGCAGAGTAGAAAGACTCACCTATGCTAGGTCCGAACCCACAGCCCATAGCTTCCCTCTAAAAAGAACTCCTGACAAATTCTGGAACAGTGGAAGCTGCGCAGAAACACAGTGAAGGAGATTTCCGTTGCAGAGAGCCCTGAAAAACCCACCGCAAAGGTACCCTGGACAGGAGTGGAGTCCTGCTCGGCCAAGCACTCCCCTCCCCCGCCCCGGCCACGCAGCACTGAGAGGAGCGAGCAGAGCCCAGCAGGCATCGGGGACCTGAATCTCTGGGTGGCCGCGAAGGTCCCTCCACCCACAGACGCACAGGTCAGTGAGAGAGACGGGCTGAGAG
>CM053771.1:468455789-468476434 GCA_028658325.1 Potorous gilbertii | reverse complement strand
CACAAATGGGGAGAAAATTTTGGAACCCAAAATCTTGTGAAAATGAATGTAAAAAGTTAAATAAATTTATTTAAAATTAAAAAAAACATCAAGAATCAATCAAACAAATTCAGAAAAATTAAAAATGGAAGAAAATATAAAATATCTCATGGGAAAAAGAATTGCACTGTCAGAATCAATGGACTACCTGAAATTCATAATCAAAAGGTGGAGTTGGACAGCACCTTTCAAGAAGTCATCAAGGAAAACTGCCCTTGTTTCCTGGAACCAGAGGGAAAAATAGGCATTGGAAGAACCCACTGAACATCACAGGATCCCAAAATCAAAATGCCAACACATATTTTAGTCTACTTCAGGTTAAGGAGAATGTACTGTAAGTGGCCAGAAACAAACAATTCAAATACATTGGGTCACAATCAGAATTACACAGAAATTGGCAGCTACAACATTAAAGGATCAGAGGTCATGAAAAAATAATATTTTGGAAGGCAAAGGAGCTAGGACTACAATAAAAAATCTCTTACCTGGGATAATTAATCATGATACAACCAAGAGACAAAAACAGTTATTTAATAAAATTGAAGGATTTCAAATTTTCATAAGGAGAAGACCAAGACTAAACCAAAAATTTGACCTTCAATATCCAGAAACAAGAGAAGCATCAACAGGTAAAAAGGGAAAAGAAAACATTAGGCATTCAGTAGAGCTAAACTATTTGCAACCCTACACAGGAATATGATACTTGTCATGCTTAGGAACTGTATCACTAATAGTACAACTACAAGGAATATTCCTAGAAAGGAAATGGGTAAAAAATGATTTTGAGAGGACATAAAAAATTAAGGCATGCAAAAGAAGTGTACAAGGAGTGCAGAAGGAAGCGAGAGGTAGAGTGGAGTAAATTCTTTCACATGAAGAGGCATGAAGGATCTATTACAGTAGAGGGAAGATGGGAGGGTGGGGGATGAGAATCACTCTAACCTCACTCTCATCAATATTTGGTCAAAACAGGAATTATATACACAATCAGGTGAATGCAGAAATGTATCTTACCTGACAGAGAAGTAGGAGGGGAAGAGATCAAGTAAATGGGAAGGGGGGTACTGACAGAAGGAAGTGCAGATCAGGGGAGATGGTAGACCAAAGCAAAACACTGTCAAGGAGGGAAAGACTAAAGGAGACAGGACAGACAGGAGGAAGAATAAAATGAAGGGAGATACACAGCAAGTAATCGTGATTTTTAATGTGAATGGGAAGTATTCTTCCAAAACAAAAATGGGTAGTAGTGTGATCAAAAATTAGAACAAAATGCTGATTATAAGAAACACACTTGAAACAGAGACACACACAGAGTAATGGTAAGGGACTGAAGAAGAATCTATTATGCTTCAACTGAAGGAAAAAAAGGGGGGGTATCAAACTTGACCTCATACAAAGTAAAAGCAAACATATATGCAGCCAATGGGATGGCACATCTAAATTCTTAAAGGAGAAGTTAAATGAGTTACAGAAAGAAATTGAGAACAAAACTGTATTAGTGGGGGACCTCAACTATCTACCCTCAAAACTCAATAAATCTAAATAAATATTAAAGAAACTAAGGAGGTAAATAGAATATAAGAACAGTTAGATATGGCATAATTTAGATATACAAGGTAACACATAAAGGACATAAAGAAGAAATCAGATTATGGGGAAACTCATGACCAAAGAAGAGATAGAAAACATTAACAAAATATTAAATGGAAAACTTGTATTATATCAAATTAAAAATAGTAACAAGCAAAATCAATGCAACAAGATTAGAAGGAAAGCAGAAAACCGTGAAGCAATCTTCAATCCAAGTGTCTCTGATAAAGGATTAATTTCTCCAAGAATACAAGCCATTTACCAATTAATAAATAGTCAAAGCATACGAATAGGCAACTTTTGGATGAAGAACATGACTTATGGGGAAAAAAAGAAACTTGTTTCTGATTGACTAATTCCATGACATCAACATTAATAAAGTAGTATCAAACAATTATTTCTTGATGTAACTGGGGAAAAATAAAATACTATTTAAAGGAAAAGAAGTTGACAACTTCAGTTCTATGTCCTTGAATCTATCAAAATTCCACCAGATATTTGAGGGTAGTTAGGCAGTCTTTGCAAGTATCAGGCGACATCAGGGTATAAAAGCTACTCAGTAACAGCAAGTCATGTGTGTGTTTCCAGTGTCATCCAAAAAAAAAGGCAGTCTCTAGTGTTTCTGTTCTTCAGTTGCTTTAGTACATCTTGATGAGAGAGAGCCAGACACAGACAGACATAGAGACAGAGAAACAAAGACAAAGAGACAGAGACAGAGAGAAACAGAGACAAACAGACAGAGATAGACAACAAAACAGAGATAAATGTTAAAGATAGAGAAGACAAAGAGATAGAGAAATTAACGAATCACAGTGACAGAGGCAATGAATGAAAGACAGATATAATGGCTACAGAGAGGCTTAGACAGATGGAGAACAAAGGTAAAAAGCAGAGAAATAGAATTGTGGGAGGAAGTGATGAAGATTGTATGAGGATGAAATATAAAAGACATCATATGAATTTCAAAGTCATAGCAATCTCCATCAATAAAGAGAGAACCTCATTTCAATGTATTTTGAAACAGGGTATATGTATTGAATACAGAGAAACATGGGAAGATTTACATGAATTCAGGCAAGATGAAGTAAACAAAGACAGAAAAAATAATATGAATGGTTTCATCAATGCAAATGGAGAAAACATAAAAATGGATAATAAATGTTCTTAAATCATAAACAACAAGATTAACTTCAAAGAAGAAAAATGATAAGACCCTCACTGCTTGGTCTGTTGCCAAAGGGAGGGAGGTGGTTCATTATATAAATGAAAATTCATTTTTCTTTTAATTGGTTTTTCTTATTTCTTGTTATATTTTAAAATTATTTTGCACTGCATGGCTTTCTTGTGTGAGGGATAGAAGGAAAAATAGTTGATATAATAATCAAATAAATCAATAATATCTACAAAAATAAAGTGCTTTTATTCCCTTTTTCATCTTACTATCATTTTCTCCTAATTTTCATTATTTTTTTCCCAATATACTATGCTTTAAGTTCTAGATTGTTGTATTCAATATGAATGATATGTCCTCCTAAAAGTATCTTCTCTCCTTATAATTTTTCTCTTTGGTATCCAAATCTAGAAAAGGACTCGCAGCTCTTTTCATTGTTAAATGAAAATGTTAAATGACATTCATTGTTAAATCAAAAGTGTTAAATGACATTCATTATTCACTATCTCCCACAGGTAGAAAATAACTAATCTGGGATTTGAACACAGGTCCATGAGACCTTTTAAGCCCAACACATCCCATTTGTTCCTTCCAATATCATTAACATACTTTTCTGATATTTCTAGAATTAAAGTTACAAGCCTGAGATACCTGCCTTTCATTTCCTAAGTTCTAAAACTTTCAAAATTTATTTTCTTCATCAACAGGAATAACCTTATTTGCTACTATATTGTTCTGATATACATCTCATTAAAATGCCCCGATGCTCCTTAGTTTACTCACCTTTTACCTTACTTGTTTTCTTGTATGATGTAAATAGTCCTCAAACTTTTCAACATTTGTCCATTTGTATATGCATGATAATCTGACTTTGACAGTCAGCTACAAAATACTGACTAAACTTTTATTAACCATATACTCTGTGCGATATAAAGTATTCATTATGCAAAGTCAAGTATGTAATAGTCCCTACCATAGAGGAGTTTATATTTTCTAAATATATGATATTTCTAAATATAAGATATTTTTAGATATATACACATGTAAAATAAATTTCTAGATATAATATATAAATGTGTGCACATAAAATAAATATACAGAAATAAGTACAATATGACAGGAGGATTTTAGCATGTTTAACATGATATCATATGAGATAATTCAATTATCCACATTAATAAGGCAGAATGAAGAAAAAAATAAAATGCCAAATAATGTAAATAAAGTATTATAATAAAATTTGGCTTTTATATTTAACATTCATTAATATGTTTCTGATGCAAAACCATGATAGGTTACTATACCTTAGTCCTAAAGGTAAGTTATTTCTCATGCCATTATTATATATCTGTGTGACTAGTAATGAGTTCTAAGGTATAAAAATTCAATACAAATCCCCTGCATATGGCAATTGTCTGCTGGTTATTTCAAAGTAGCAAAACCAAACTGTGAAAATTTCCTTAGGAAAGCCCAGATATGCTTTTTTATTTCCCTGCCCTTTACTGTTGGAGAGGGAACTGTGAGATGACTATATTGACTAGGTTCTTCATGACATAATCAAAAAAGATAAAGTTTTATGGAAATGGTAATTTTATATTTTCATACTACATTCAATGCTATAGGATAGAATGAATTAGATAAATTCAAACAATATTTACTCCTTACCCTTTTATACTTTAAACCAGTTATTGTAAGCTTAATTTGAAAGTTAATAAAGTGTTACTTGTCCCTCTCTAGTCACACTTTTTGTATGTTACATCAATTATACCAAACATGAGGTAGAAACAAGTTTTTATTTGAAGATACTTTAATACAAACTCAACCAAAAGTCTTCTTGGTACAAGGATAAAAAAAATGAAACCTGGTCTATAGGTGAAGATAGAAACACCTAATTCCCCTTTGCTCCCACTACGTTCATGTAAATATGTTTCCAGTAAGAATGTAATCAATATAGTACATTTTTCTTCTTTCTTCTTTAGAGGACCATACATCCTTTCTTTAGGAATGTGTTTTTGTAATAAAAATCTCTATGTGGCTTCACATGTACATGATTTAAAGAAATGACATTGAATTTGTGTCGTAAGGAGAATGACCCTTTTATCTTCCTTTTCTTTTTCCTGCCAGTTGATTTGGACCTGAATTCTGGTGGGCCTTGAATAGAGCAATTCGTTGGGCATACGCAACCTTGCAATGGGTGAGTGAGGCTTATTCTCGTGTGGCAAATAAAACCATTGGTGTATAGCTTCTTTTTGGTGCTACCCAAGGATTCACTAGGATACACATACACAGTAAGGACTTTCAATTGTTCCAGTTAATCCCTGTTATTTTTTGTCACTTCCAGGAAATTGGTGAGCTCTAAATAATTCTCTAATAACTCCCACCAGCCTCAGATATTTATGGCATATGTGTGTACATGTGCATATATGCACACACACATATATTATATATATATTCATACACCTTGAATATATAGAAGTCATTCATATATGAGGGTATGTGATATAAATATATATGTGTGTATATATGTACATATGTATATATATATATGCACACACAAATATATACATACATATGTAATACCTATGCCTTTAATGCAGAAACAAAGAAACAAATATACTATGTTATCTATTTTGTAGTACATATGCATCCAATATAAATTGGATTACTTGCCTTGTTATGGTTTTACAGAACAGAATAAGTGTTTTTGAAATTAATAAAGATTTTAAGTTAATACCAATACATTTAAATTAATATTTATATTGCTTTTCTTGATTTACAAATTTCTCTCTGTCTCTTAAGAAGTCTAACCAAGCATGATACTATCTGATGAAATACTTAACTTGCATATTTTTCAAATCTTGTGAACTTAAATAAACTTAAATTTACTATTTTTTTTTGCTCTTGGTTAATGATTTAGGATTCTAATGAGAACTTAAAATTATGTTCCCTAATCTTTAATGACATCATGAATGGATGTCATATGAGTGTATATTTTTTAAAGATTGTTTCAAAGTTTTGAAAATATGTGTATTCAAATGTTAATGTTTCCCTATAAATATAATTATAGTTTCACTCTTCTTTTTTCAAAAGATAGAAATACTCATTGGAAAATATTCTGTGTGTCAGAGAAGTCAAATAAGAAAATACAAAGAATAGTCATCTCTGTAAAGATACAACTGCAAAAGCATTTACATTAAAAAAGAATCACAATTTAAAAGACCAAGCTAAACAAGAGACAAGAGTAATTTGGTTTTCTTGTCTGCATCTAAGGAGAGGTGGTCAAATTACCCTATGTTGTTGTTTTCCCTGATCATAGTTGAAATACACACATGTGCGCGCACACATACACACACACACAAGAAGAGTTTACTTCTTTGCCTGTACTTAACATTACACATTACATTTTATTTGTATTATTTGTTTTTTCCATTTTCTGTTAGGAGAACTCCACATTTTCCATTTCAAATGTTTATTACCTCTTCATTGTCTTTGCTTAACATAAGATTATTGTAACAAGAAAGGATCTTAGAGGACATCAAATCCAATCTCTTCATTTTCCAGATAGGAAACTGAAACCCAGATAGATTCCCTGGAATCACACAGCTAGGAAAGGTCTGAAGTAGGATTTGAACTCAGCCTCTTATGAGTCAATGTTCAGTGGTCTATTATTGTATCAACCTGAAAATACACATGACTATTTGTTACTGTGTTTGCAGAATAAGCTGGTCAGTATGGACAAAGACTCATCCTCAGTAGTCCTGAAAGAGAAAAGACAGTATATCTGGATCTACCGCCAAGTCAGAAAATAGCCACAGCTCCAGCCCATTCAGGCTTCTAGATTGCTCTTCACTAGTGATTTCCCTTTGAGGAAGATGAAATGAGGGGAACAGAGCTGGAATAATACATCTCATGATTCTTCTAAGGGTGTAAGGTCACAATTTCCTTTGTGATCTTGGGAACTGAAGAAAACATATCATGCAGTCAGTCAGTCAGTGGGCCAACAAGAATTTATGAAGTACTTAAAAGCAGTGTTCAAAAAATAGGACTATGGTATAGTCCCTCTTAGATTTCAGCAGCCTTACACTCATGACTAAGCTTTATTGCAGTATCTTCTACAGAAATGAAAGCCCATTGCACTGTTGGAGACAACTGCAGAAGGTAATAGCCTCCTGTATCACTTTAGCTCTGTTTTTGTTTTCTACTTAAATAGCACAGCCATGCAATGGTTTAACTGGGAATCTTTGTCCTTTGGGCTAGTAAAAAAATAGTGCCTGGAAATGTCATGAAAATTAACTCTTGAGTGGATGTTGAGTTTACCACCTTCCTGTGGGTAAGGAGTTGTGTGGGGAAGACCTCCTGACATGAGTCAGAAGCTTGTGCTAGGGGACAGATATGTTTGAAAGGAATAAGAAGGAAAGAAATGGAAGGGTTTTTGGTAGGTTCTTAGCTCAATCTTATTGAGTCAATTCTAAACTCAATTGTTTCCTCATTGGTGGACTGTCACTACAGTTAGACCTCTACAATCGTGACCATCATTTTGCAAAGCGAGAGTAACGATTAATAATAGACTCACTACATTGGATTTGTGGTGGTGATTGGCTCTTGTATTAAGGCTGAGTCTTCCTATCTCACCCAGGCTGGACGTACAGGACCTACTCAAGATTCACCCTGCTAAGATCAGCCTGAGATTTTGTTTTGCCCCTTTTCTGATCTAGGGTTCGTCTCTCCTTCTTAGGCAACCCCTTCTACCAGAGGCATGCCATATGGACAATCAACTAAATGTAGAGACCCACTGGCGTATCTCCCTGCTGTTCTGATCTCCTGAGTACTAGATATACGCCAACATCAGCTGTGCTAGTAGCTGGCATTACAGGCATGTGCTACTACCCTAGGTCATCTATGAATTCGTTTAAAGAACTGAAATCTTTTGATAGATTCTATGGAATAACAAAGATACAAGATGAGAATCAAAAGGCCTACTCCAGGCAACATTCACATGAACTCAAATAACAATATGTCAACAAAGAAGTAAGAAATAATCAGCTGAGTCGTGTATTTCTTTTTTACAGAAACAGATGAAAATTTGATTAGAATGTAGGTCCAGATTATGTCATCATAAATTAAATGCCATTTTTCTTTAAGGATCATGCTTTAAAACATTAATGTTGATTACGTTTTTAAAGTGACAAAAGTACTTAGTAATATATCACTTAAAGATGCAAGAATCTGTTACCTACTAAACATCTATAAAAATCAAGATCAGCTATCCAGTTAATTATTAATCAAAAGATCTTTCTACTTTGTAAATTAACAGGCAACAAATCTTATATCATAAATACTAAACTCAAGATAGCCTCAAAATTGAACACATCATTTTTATTGGAACTAGTTGACAGAGATAAAATGTTTAATCACGATCAACCAGACATAATATTGATATATATATATATATATACACACACATAAACCCACATATATTTTGAGAACAAATATGTTTAAAGAAAAAGTTTCTCTTGTATATCATTTCTGTTTTAAATTTTATCTGTTTCTAATTATTTTAACATTAACTTTTCCTAAAAAATTTGAGTTCCAAATTCTATCCCTCCATGCCTCCTTTCCACCTTCATTGAGAAGGCAAGCAATTTGATATGAGTTTTACATATTCAGTCATGCAAAATATATTTCCATATTAGTTATGTTATGGAACAAAACATACCAAAAATAAAAACTCTAGAAAAAAAGTTAATAAAACGTATGTTTGATCTACATTCAGACTGCATCACTTCTTTCTCTGAAAGTGAATGGCATTTTTTATCATGAGTGTTTTAGAATCATCTTACATTATTTTTATTTCTGAGAATAGATAAGTCATTCCCAGTTGATCATGTGACTATATTGCTATTCCTATGCACAACTCAGGAACTTTAAATTATGACCATAGTCAAACAGTTTATGAGGAGCAATGGCAGGATTTGAACTTGTTTTCTTAATTTTAATTTCAATATCTTTCCCTTTTTGCCTAATAATTCATAAGTTCTTATTACCCTCTGTATCAATTTTTTATCCTTTTACCATGAAAATAATCACAAAAGTCGGAATTTAATCTATCATTTAATGATTTGTTGATACAGCAAATCTCTTGGTTAAACTTCATCCCCTCTTCCCTAGTTTTGCAGATATATTAAGGGAGTGTCTTACAGAAAATGGGACCTTATAATTTAATTAAACTAATATTTTAAGCCTAACTGGTTTTGCCTTGCTATCATACTCATTTGCTGAGCATGTCCCCAAAACGTCAGTTTCCAGCACATTTGTTTTGTTTTATTTTTTTCTTTAGCTGAGTGAAAAGTACATCTGGGGTTCAGGTTATGATCCAACTATATTGTTGTACAAATGAAATAACTTGACTAGAATATTCTACCCTAACATATTTTTATTATTTTAATTTGATTTCCTTATATAAGCCTAACTGTTGTCATTTTGATAGTCTGGTGATCTGTATTTTTCAGAGATAGCCAAGTGCCCCTTTACTCTCCTATTGAACCTAGGAGAATATTATACATACATGCACACACATATGTATATATATGTGTGTATGAAGTTTTAATGTTTACATTTCAAATTGCACTTGGGTTTATATGGTTTGAAGATCTCAGACACATTACTATAAGGATAAATGTATGGGGTGGGCTCAAAACACTTAGCTATGTGAATTAATTCTGATTGTCTAACCTTGTGTTGTGACAGGCAAAGCCCTACTGGAGTGCTGTAATTCTCATGCTCTATAGGAGGCCTGGTGTTATCCAAATCCCAGTGGTACTCAAGTGAATTGATGAAATGACCAGGAAAGTCTAATTAAAGCTGCTCAGCTCAAATGTATTGATGTATTACATCTATTATGCCTTGGTTCAATAGGTCTACCCTGTGAATGCTGCCACGAGCCTGTAAAGCAAACTAAATAGATGGAATAAATAATGCTGAAAGGAAAAAAAAATTGCCAACAGAATCAAAGCAGCGGAGCAAAAAATTCATTCAGTTGACCTGTGAACTTCTTATCATGTAATCCACTAAAAATTACAATAATATTTATTATTATTGTAGTTTCAATTGATACAGATGGAAAAGTATAGGATACAGAGAAATATTCAATACACCACATTAAGAAAATCTCTCTCACACATTTTCTTAAACACTTTGGAGTTTTCACAAAATAAAATTTTAATTATTTTTAAAATTTATTTTTGTTAAATATTTCACAATCACAGCTAAAATATTGTCATCTTTTTTTCTGTTTTGAGTTCCAAATTATCTCTTTTGTCTCCCAGTCCTCCCCCGTCCCCCAAGAAGGCAAGCAATTTGATTTTGATTTGAGGTCATGTAAACATATAAGCTACATTACAAAAGAAAACACACAAATATTAAACAATAAAAAGAAAAGTTTTTTTTAGAGCATTCTTCAAGCTGCATTCACAATTCATCATTTTTCTCTTTTGTTGTAGATAGCAGTTTTCATCATGGATCCTTTGAAAGTGTCTTGGGTTGTCATCTTGGTCAAAGTAGCTAAATCTTTCACACTTTATCATTATCACAATCTCGCTGTTGCTGTGTGCAACGTTCTCCTATTTCTTTTTGCTGAAACTATCCACCTCATCATTTTATAGCACAATAGCACAATATTCCATCACAATCATATATACCATAATTTCCTCAGCAATTCACCAATTGATGAGTATCCCCTTGTTTTGTAACTCTTGTCACCGAAGAAAGAACTACTATAAGCATTTCTGAACAAATATGTTTTTCCCCCTTTTCTTTGGGATAAAGACATAGTAGTACTATTTCTGGGTCAAAGGGTATGCCCAGTTTTATAGCCCTTTGATCATAGTTCCAAATTGCTTTCCAGAATAGTTGGACTAGTTCAACAGCCCCACCAATAATGCATTAATATCCACATTTTCCCATATCTCTTCCAGTATTTGTCATTTTCTTTTTCTGCCATGTTAGTCAATCTGATATATATAGGGTGGTACCTCAGAGTTTTTAAATTTGAATTTCTCTAATCAGTAGTGATGCAGATGAAGTTTTCTTCCTCGTGACTATTGAGAGTCTGAAAACTGATTGTTCATATCCTTTGATCATTAATCAATCGAAGAGTGGTATATAAATATACATATATATATGCATGCATGTATGTGTGTATGTACGTATGTACATACATATATATGTATGTATGACTCTAACTTATATATGTGATAAAAAAGACTTTTATTAGAGAAATTTCTTGCACAATTTTCTTTCAGTTTCCTATTTTCTTCTACATTTCACTGCATTAGTTCAATTTGTACAAAAGCTTATTAATTTCATGTAATCACAATTATCTATTTTACTTCCCATAATCCCCTCTACCTTTTGTTTGGGCATAAATTGTTCTTTTTCCCATAGGTATGACAGGTACATTTTTCCTTGCTTCTTCCATTTACTTACAATATTAGCTCATGTATGAATTCTTTGTCCATTTTAACCTTATCTTGGTAAACAGTGGGAAAGGTGGATCTATGCCTACTTTGTGTCAATATGCTTTCCAGTTTTCTCAGAAATTTTTGTCAAATGTTGTGTTTACTGAAAAACTTGGATCTTTGGGTTTATCAAACACCAGATTATCATGGTCACTTACTACTGCATGTAATGCACTTTATATACATTATTGATCCAACATTCTATTTCTTGTTGAAACCAGTTTGATGATGATTGATGAGTTTTGATGATTGCCACTTTGTAATATAGATTGAAATCTGGAAATAATTTTTTTCATAGCTCTTTTAAGTAATTCTTTGGTAGTTTGATTGGTAGAATACTGAATAAGTAAATTAACTAAGGCAAAAATCTAATTTTATTATTAAATATATATTAAATATATTTAAATTATTAATTAAATTAATTAAAATATATTAAATATATATTATTAAATATATATTAAAAATCGAATTTAATGCATAGCCTACCTACAAGCAATTGATAAAACTCCAATTGTTTAAATCTGTCTTTATTTGTTTGAAAAATGTTTTGTAATCATGTTCATATAATTTCTTCTTTTACCTTGTCAGGTAGATTCTTAATTATTTTAAATTGTTAGTAGCTGTTTTAGATGGATTTTCATTTTATATTTCTTTCTGCTTAGTTTTGTTCATATTATATAGAAACACTGATGATGTGGGTTTATTTTATGTGCTACAACTTTGTTGAAGTTGGTAATTGTTTCAATTGATCTTTTAGCTGATTTTCTAGGATTCTCTAACTATACCCTCATATCATCTGCAAGAGGTGATAGTTTCATTTCCTTATGGACTATTTTTATTCCTCCAATTTCTTTTTATTATCGTATTGTTATAGCTAACATTTCTAATATAGTTTTGAATGGCAGTGGTGACATTGGAAATCCTTGCTTCAATCCTGATCTTACCGGGAAGGCTTCAAGGTTATTCCCATTACAGATAATACTTGTTCTTGGCTTTAGATAAATACCATTTATTTTAAGAAAGACTCCATTCATTTCTATGATTTTTAGTGTTTTTAATAGAAATGAGTGTTGGACATTTTTTCCTTTATTATATTAGGTATACTATATTTATTATATTATATTTATTATATTTCATAAGAGTTTTATTGTTATTGCTATTGATAATAGTCAATCATACTAAAATTGGTAAGACTTTTTCTTTGCCTGTTTTTCCAAATAGTTTTTGCAGTATTAAAATTAATTGTTCTCTAAATGTTTGATAAAGTTCACTTGTAAATTTCTTTGGGGATTTTTTCCTTAGGGATTTCATTGATGGCTTGTTTAATTTCCTTTGTAAGATACATTTATATAAGCATTCTATTTCCTCTTTCATTTACCTGGGTAGTTTATATTTTGTAAATATCCATTCATTTCACTAGATGAACAGTTTTACTGGTATAAAATTGGGCAAAATAGTTCCTCATAATTGATTTAATTAATTTTCTTTGAGGATATATTCACCTTTTTGATTTTTGATACTAGTAATTTGGTTTTCTTTTTAAAATCCAGTTAACTAGTTCTTTATCAATTACTTTTTCATAAAACTAACTCCAAGTTTTGTTAGTTTAATATGTCTCTCTTTAAATTTAATATCTTTTTTTGATTTTTGGGATTTTCATTTTGGGACTTATTTTGGAACTTTATAATTTTTCCATTCTCTAGCTGTTTTTTAATTGCATACCCAAGTCATGGATCTTTTTCTCTTTCATTGAAGTACAGATTTGGAGATACAATTTATCCCTAAAAATTGCTTTGCATGCATTCCACAAATTTGTTAGCTCATTTCTCTTATTGTCACTTCACAATGGAATCGATTGTTTCTATAATTAGTTTCTATCCCATTCATTCTTTAGGATAAGATTATTTAGTTTCCAATATTAATCTATTCTTCCATAGTCCTTCATTAAATGTAATTTTATCATATTATGGTATGAAGAGGGTGCATTTAATATTTCTACTTTTCTGCATTTATTTGTGAGGTTTCAATGCCCTAATACATGGTCAGTTTTTTTGAAAGTGCCATGCATAGCTTAAGGGAAAAAATTATACTCTTTTTTATCCCCATTCAGTTTCTTCTAGGCATTTATCTTTATTTTTTTTTCACATTTCCAAGATTCTATTAATCTCCTTGATTTCTTTTTATTTATTTTATGGTTAGATTAATCTGGCTATGAGAGAAAAAAGTTGAATTCCCCTACTAGTATGGTTTTACTATATTAGTAAACTAGTAAATAGTATAGTTTTTTCTCCCCTCATGTAATTCATTTAACTTTTCTTTTAAAAATGTGGATGCTATGCCATTTGATGCATGTCTTGTTATTATTATTTCTATTATTTCATTGACTATGATTTCTTTTAACAAGATGTAGTTTCTCTAGCTATCTTTTTTGATTAGGTCTATTTTTTTTCATTTGCTTTCTCTGAGGCTCCTGACTTTCTTTTTACCTCAACTATGAACATAATAGAATGTGCTCCAGACTCTTAATTTAATTCTTTGGGTCTGTCTCTCACTCAAGTGTGTTTTGTGTATAGATATATGTTTGGATTCTGCTTTCTAATTCATTCCTCTATACACTTCCATTTCATGTGTGAAATAATCTCATTCAATTCACAACTATGATAACTAGCTGCGCATGTCCCTCCACTTTATTTTCTTTTGTTTATCCTTCTCTTTCCCTTTTTGTCACATCCATTCTCTGTTTTGCTTCTGATCACTGCCTTCTTTTATCTGTCCTCCCTTTTATCCCCTTTCCTTTTCTACTTTCCTGTTGACTGGGGCAAACTTCTATTACCAACTGAATATGGAAATATATTTCCCCCTCCTTGAAGTAATTTAGATGTGAGTGAGCTTCAAGAGTTTCCTACCCAACCCACTACCATTTCCCCCTCCCCTGGAAAAAGTTCTTCCTTTTGTGCCTCTTTTGTTGGAGGCAATTTTCTTCATTCTTCTTTTCCCTTTCCCCTTACCCCCCCAAAACCGTTTCTCACCCACCCACTATTTTACATATTCAAATATAATGGACTCACTCCTTATACTCTTCTATTTAGAATCCTTTTTAACTTCCCTAATAATGACATAATTCTTACGTGATACGTGTCACCTTCCCATATAGAAACATAAACAGTTTAACCTAATTGAGTCCCTTATGATTACTCTTTTATTGTAGATTTTTAAGATCTTCTTGAGTCTTGCATTTGAAAATCAAATTTTCTATTCCACTTAAATCTTTTAATTAGGAATATTTGAAAGTCCTACATTTTATTAAAGATCCATTTTTCTCCTCAACGAATTATACTTAGTTCTAGTGAAAACTTTTTCTTGATGGAAATACTAGGTTGTTTGCATTTAAGAATATCATATTTTAAGTCCTTGTATTGACAATGCATTTTTGTTTATTATTAATGTAATTTTGCTAAATAAGAAGGGATGGAGCAGGAAGAGTGGAATAGAAAGAGGCAGAGATGGAGAGGAGCTGAGAGGAAGTTGGTCAGAGAGCAAAGTTGGAAAAGGCAGCAACTAGCATGAATGGGAGAGCTTGTTTGTGATTTGTTTAAGGGAGCTGGTTTGTGGAAAGCTTTACAGATGGAAGGTTTGAGGTTGGTGTTGCTTTCAGCATTGTAATTGTGCATAGATTTCTTTATTATGATGATAAATGTGTCATTCTGGTGTTTGGATTTGGCTTTCTGGAGCCTCAATAAAAGTTTTAGTTCTGTCTTCCATGTGGAGAGTCTGTTATATTTCATGACTCACAATTGTGCCTCCATGTTCTTGACCACCCTAGGTGCTGTGAATATTGCACTGGTGCTACCATCCTCCACTCTTTTAATAAGGTGGTTCCTAAATCTTGTGTGATCCTGACTGTGGTTCCATAGTATTTGAATGTTCTGTTTTGTTTTTATAATGGTAAATTTAATGGAAAATCTTTGATGTTCATTAATTGACCCATGTAATTTTCATGGGTCACATGGAACCTCTAGTGGGAGGAGTTTGCAGAATGGGTAGAATAGGAAGAGGTGAAGCTAGAACAGAACTGAGAGAAAATCACTTATGAGAGCAGTCAGGAAGGATGGGTAGGATGCAGGCAGTTGAGTAGCGTGAGTAAGAGAGCTTCTTTATGATTTGTTTAATGGAGCTGGTTTGTGGGAAGCCTAGCAAGGGGAAGTCTTGGGAATGGTGTTGTTCTCTGCATAGTTATTGTGTATAGATTTTTTGTTACAGTGATGCACTCGGCTTTCTGGTGTCTGAATAATTGTTTTAGTTCTGCCTTCCATGTGAAATGTGTGGGATTTTGCCATTCAGAATTGCACCATGATATTCATGGTCTCTGTAGGAGCTGTAAACATTGCATTGGTGCGACAGTTTATCCATTGCTTCTTGACATATTTTCTCTTTGACCTGTTAGCTCTGGAATTAGGTTATAGAATTACAAAGTGTTTTCATTTTACATTTTCTTTTCAGTTGGTGATCAGTAGGTTCTTTCAATTTCTATTTTACCCTCTGATCTAGGATATCTGGGCAGTTTTCCTTGATAATTTCTTGAAATATGATGAAAAGTTATTTCAAAAAATCGTGACTCTCAAGGTGTCCAGTAATTCTTAAACTATGTCTTCTAAATCTATGTTCCAAGTCAGTAGTTATTCCAAATAGATATTTTAAACTTTATTCTATTTTACTTTGTTTAATTTATTGTTGATGTCTCATGGAATCATCACCTTCAATTTTTCCAATTCCTGTTTTTTAAGGAAAATATTCTCCAGTGACATTTTGTACCCTTTCACCCTAAAGTCTAACCAAATTTGCTTTTTAAAAAGGTATTTTTGTAAATGATTTTATCTCCTTTTCCATTTGACCAAATCTTTTGAAAGTGTTAAATTCTTCAATATTTTTGTGCCTCTATTACAAAACAGTTAGGCTTTTCATAATTTTCTCCCTTGTCCTCATTTACTTACATAATTTTTCATCTACCACTCACTCTTATTTGATGTTGAAAAAATAGCCCCTTCAAGAATTCTGTTTGTGCCTATTTCCATTTCTTTCCTTTTGATTTATTGCTTGTGACTGTTTTGACTTCATTGCCTGCTTGTGAATTGGTGTCCTGATCTTTTCCTGTCACCATAGGAACTTTTCATGGCCAGGTTCTTTTGTTCTTGTTAATTTTTCCACCCTATTTCTTATTTTATTTTTATTTTTTTATTCTTCATTTTTAACACAATTCATATCACATAATATAATTCCAACTTTTGGTCAAGTGGTACTTCTTTTAAAGCATTTACAATACAGACCACAGATGATTTTTTTAACATTAACCAACTGAGATACAAATAATAACTGTTTGCTAATTTCACTAGCCCTTGACCTAATTGTCTCCACAGCATTTACAATATAGACCACAGATGATTTTTTTAACATTAACCAACTGAGATACAAACAATAACTGTTTGCTAATTTCACTAGCCCTTGACCTGTCTCCACAGTATTACTGAGAACTAAAGGACCCTAACTTATTGTTGTTGGTCTAAAGTCCTAAGCCTAATAGACTTAACCTCAGATGTTCCCCTACCAACAATCTATAATTTAATAGATTTGGTATTAAGCTTACAAACCTTTTGATTATAAGAAATTGCCACTAAGAGTAGGGACATTGCAGGGAAACAATATCTCCTCAATTTCATGTCTGTTTCAGGCAGGAGTACATTATCAACTTGCATTCAGTCAAGTTTAAAGTCTGCCATGTGTCAGTGGGGAAATTGAGTCAGGAGAATTCTACCTCAGCTTAGGTTGAACAGCTGCTCTCCCACCCTTCCCATCAAATCACCTTTTTCAGTTCATACCAGAATCTCACAGGCTTACTGGCATCATGGATTGGAGGCCCAGACCACCTTTCTTACTATCTATACCTGGAGTTAGACTCAGAAGAACAGTCAGTTAACAGTCCCATAGAATCTTAAAATAGCAAGTCCCAATAACCAGGTTTCATATATGACTATAATTTCACATGGTCTAAGGAACATCTTTTGAGGCAAATCTTAAGTGACTTACACACCTTTCAATACATGTTCAAGTTCCTGATTAAATAACAGTCATAGCAGGGAATGGAGCTAAGATGGCGGAGTTGAAAGATGCATGTACTCTAACTCTTCCCCCACAGCCCACAAAATACCTATAAAAAAAGACTCTCAATAAATTCTAGAGCAGCAGAAGCCCACAGAACAACACAGCAAAAGAGATTTCCAGCCAAAGGTAACCTGAAAGGCCAACAGGAAAAGTCTATCTCACAGGATGTTGAGCAAAGAGAACCCAGCCCTGGCCATGCAGCGCTGGGAGGAACAGGACCTGAATATACCTCCAGGACAGAGTTCTCAGCAGGGAGGGTCCCAGATCCCTCAAACTACAAACCTCAAAGGAAGTTCCAAAGATCAGAGTGGAAAGGCTTTCCCAGCTGAAAGAGGGGAATGGGGGTTCCTCCAGCAATAGCCCCAGGTGACTACAGCAGCATTCCCTTCCCAAAAGTGTTTATTTCTAGTTACTCCCTTCTCCCATTTGCCCTCACTTCTATCATTCCCTTCACTCCACTTGTCACCTCCTTGCTTACTTTCCTGTAGTGTAAGATAGATTTTCATATCAAATTTAGTGACGATGTTATTCCCTCCTTAAGTCATATGTGAAGAGAGTAAGCTTCACTTTTCCCCTCTCCTCTTCTCCCTTTTCTCCTCCATTGAACAAGAATTTTCTTGTCTTTTTTATGAGCTTTAGTCTGCCCTATTCCATTTCTTCCTGACTCCTCCCAGTATTTTCCTCCCTCACCCCTTAATTTTTATTTTATTTTATTTTTTTTGTGGATATCATCTCTTCTGATTGAACACAACCTGTACTCTCTGTCTATACATCTATATGTGTATGTGTGTATGTACAATCCCTCCACCTACCCAAATACTGAGAAAAGTCTCAAGAATTACAAATATTTTCTTTCCATGTAGGAACATAAACAGTTCAGTTTTAGAAATGATTTCTCTTTCCTGTTTACCTTTCCATGCTTCTCTTGATTGTTGTATTTGAAAGTCAAATTTTCTCTTCAGTTCTTGTCTTTTCATCATGAATCCTTGAAAGTCCTCTATATCACTGAATGACCATTTAGTCCCTTGAAGTATTATACTCAGTTTTGCTGGGTAGGTGATTCTTGGTTTTCATCCCAGTTCCTTTGACTTCTGGAATATCCTATTCCAAGCTCTTTGATCCCTTACTGTTAAGCTGCCAGATCCTGTGCTATCCTAATTGTAATTCCACAATACTCGAATTTTTTCTCTCTAGTTCCTTGCAGTATTTTCTCCTTGATCTGGGAATTCTGAAATTTGACCACAATATTCCTAGGAGTTTCTCCATTTGGATCTCTTTCTGGAAGTTATCATTGGATTTTTTCAATATTTATTTCGCCCTCTGGCTCTAGAATATCACGACAGTTTTCCTTGATAATTTCATGGAGGATAATGTCTAGGCTTTTGTTCTTGATCATGGCTTTTAGGTAGTCCCATAATTTTTAAATTGTTTCTCCTGGATCTATTTTTCCAGGTCAGGTGTTTTTTTCAATGAGATGTTTCACATTATCTTCTATTTTTTCAAACTTTTGATTTTGTTTTTTAACTGCTTGGTTTATTTCATGGTCATTCATTTCCGTGACCTCAATTCTCTCTTTGAAAGAACTATTTTGTTCAGTGAACGTTTGAACTTTCTTCTCTATTTGGCTAATTCTGCTTTTTAAAGCCTCCTTGTCCTCACTGGCTTTTTGGACCTCTTTTTCCAATTGAGTTAGCCTCTTTTTATTTTTTTTTTTAATATAAATTTATTTAACTTTTTATATTCATTTTCATAAGATTTTGGGTTCCAAATTTTCTCCCCATTTGTCCCCTCCCTCACCCCAGTACACTGAGCATTCTAATTTCCCCTGTCTCCAATCTGCCCTCTCTTCTATCATCCCTCCCTTCTCTTGTCCCCACCTTCTCTTTTGTCCTATAGGGCCAGATAACTTTCTATTCCCCATTACCTGTATTTCTTATTTCCTAGTAGCAAGAACAATACTCGACAGTTGTTCCTAAAAGTTTGAGTTCCAAATTCTCCCCATCCCTCCCTCCCCACCTATTCCCTTTGGGAAGGCAGGCAATTCAATATGGCCATAGCTGTGTAGTTTTCAAATGACTTCCATAATAGTCGTGTTGTGTAAGACTAACTATATTTCCCTCCATCCTATCCTGCGCCCCATTGTTGCTATTCTCTCTTTTGATCCTGTCCCTCCCCAAGAGTGTTGACTTCAAATGGCTCCATCCTCCCATTGCCCTCCCTTCGATCATCCCCCACCCTGCTTATCTCCTTCTCCCCCACTTTCCTGTATTGTAAGATAGGTTTACATACCAAAATGAGAGTGCATTTTATTCCTTCCATTGGTCAAACGTGATGAGGGTAAACTTCATGGTTTTTTTTCTCTCAGCTCTCCTCTTTTCCCCTCCACTAAGAAGTCTCCTGCTTGCCTGTTCTATGAGAGATAATTTACCCCATTCCATTTCACTCTCTCTCCTCCCACTACATTTCTCTCTCACCGTTTACCTTGATTTGTTTTAAGATATGATCTCATCCTATTCAATTCACTCTGTGCTCTCTTTCTCTCTGTGTGCATGGATGTGTGTATGTGTGTGTGCACGCATGTGTGTACCTGTGTGTGTGTATGTGTGTGTGTAGTCCCATCAACTATCCAGATACTGAAAAATTTGAGGAGTTACAAATATTGTCTTTCCAAATAGGGATGTAAACAGTTAAACTTTGGTAAGTCCCTTATGACCTCTCTTTGCTGTTTACTTTTTCATACTTCTTCTCATTCTTGTGTTTGAAAGTCACATTTTCTTTTCAGCTCTGGTCTTTTCATCAAGAATGCTTGAAAGTCCTCTATTTCATTGAAAGACCATATTTTCCCCTGAAGTATTATACTCAGTTTTGCTGGTAGGTGATTTTTGGTTTTAGATCTAGTTCCTTTGACTTCTGGAATATCCTACTCCATGTCCTTCGATCCCTTAATGTAGAAGCTGCTAGATCTTGTGTTATCCTGATTGTATTTCCACAATACTTGAATTGTTTCTTTCTAGCTGCTTGCAATATTTTCTCCTTGACCTGGGAATTCTGGAATTTGGCCACAATGTTCCTAGGAGTTTCTCTTTTTTGATCTCTTTCAGGCGGTGTTTGGTGGATTCCTTGAATACTTATTTTGCCCTCTGCTTGTAGAATATCAGGGCAGTTTTCCTTGA
>CM053771.1:468401871-468455289 GCA_028658325.1 Potorous gilbertii | reverse complement strand
TCTTTCAGGCGGTGTTTGGTGGATTCCTTGAATACTTATTTTGCCCTCTGCTTGTAGAATATCAGGGCAGTTTTCCTTGATAATTTCATGAAGGATGGTGTCTAGGCTCTTTTTTTGATCATGGCTTTCAGGTAGTCCCATAATTTTTAAATTGTCTCTCCTGGATCTATTTTCCAGGTCAGTTTGTTTTCCAATGAGATATTTCACATTCTCTTCCCTTTTGTCATTCTTTTGCTTTTGTTTTGTGATTTCTTGGTTTCTCAGAAAGTCATTAGCCTCCATCTGTTCCATTCTCATTTTAAGAGAGCTATTTTCTTCAGTGAGCTTTTGCATCTCTTTTTCCACTTGGCTAATTCTACTTTTGAAAGCATTCTTCCCCTCATTGGCTTTTTGAACCTCTTTTGCCAATTGAGTTAGCCTATTTTTCAAGATGTTATTTTCTTCAGCATTTTTTTCGGTCTCCTTTATTAAAGTATTGACTCATTTTTCTTGCTTTTCTTGCATCTCTCTCATTTTTCTTCCCAGTTTTTCCTCCACTTGTCTAACTTGATTTTCAAAATCCTTTTTGAGCTCTTCCATGGCCTGAGCCCATTGGATATCTATTTCAGATGTTTGGGATATAGAGGCCTTGACTCTTATGTCTTTACCTGATGGTAAGCAGTTTTCTTCCTCGTCAGAGAGGACGGTTGGAATCATTTGTTCACCAAGAAAATAACCTTCTATGGTCTTTTTTTCTTTCCCTTTGCTGGGCATTTTCCCAGTCAGTTATTTGACTTCTGAGAGTCCTCTCCACCCCTACCTAGGTCTGCCCAGCTAATGCTTGGTGTCTGAGATTCAAATGCTGCTCCCCAGCCTCAGGACCTTTGGTGGCTGGCCTGGCTGCTATTCAGGGTAAGATTAAATCAGGTTCTCAGGTGGGGGCAGGCACACCTCCCAGGCTCAGTTCCCTCAGGGAGTTTATGCAGAGACCTTCTGTAATGAAGCTCCTACAGAGCTCCTCCATGCTCTGGGAGCCTCTGGCTTCCCGCTGCCTTTGCTGCTGCCTCCCTAGGGGTCCCGAGTTATGGAGATACCCCATTCCCCTCTCAGCACATCCAGATGTCTCTCTCACTGACCTGTGCATCTGTGGTTGGAGGGATCTTCGAGGCTGCTGTAGATTCTGTCCCTGAAGCCTGCTCGGATCTGCTCGCTCATCTCAGTGCCACGTGGCCAGGGCAGCGTAGGGCTCTGCTCCCATCCAGTGCGCAATGGACCTTTGGCATAAGTTTTTCAGGGCTCTTTGGAACAGAAATCTCTTTCATTGTGTTGCTGTGTGGCTTCCACTGTTCCAGAATTTGTTGGGAGTTCTTTTTAGAGGAAATCCATGAGCTGTGGGTTCGGAGCTAGCGTATGTGAGTCTTTCTACTCCACCATCTTGGCTCTGCTCCCTACTTAGCCTCTTTTTAAAGGTGTTATTTTCCTCAGCATTTTTTTGGTTCTCCTTTAGCAAGCCACTAACTCACTTTTCAAGCTCCTCTATTGTCTGAGCCCAATTTAAGCTCCATTTGGAGGCCTTGGAGGCAGGGGACTTAACTTCCTTTGTCAATATGCCTTTTTCTTCCTCATCTGAAAGGATGGCAGGAGACACCTGTTCACCAAGAAAGTAACCTATGATCTTATTTTTTTTTCCCTTTTTTGGGCATTTTCCCAGCCAGTTACTTGACTTCTGAATCCTTTATTAAGAGGATGGTCATTTGCCTCTTCTTTCCCCAGTATAATGTTCAAGGCTGAGATTCGACTCAGCTGCACTATTCCCAGGCTTTGGGTGTGGGAGAGGCTGTCACTCATGGCTGAGGTTTAGATCAGCTGCTCCTTACTGCCAGAGGCTTTAAGCTGAGCTGCCTGGACAGTGGACCCAGGTTGCTTCCTGGCCAGTGTAGCTGTCTGCTGCTGCTTCTCCTGAAGTCACTTGGGGCTATTGCTGGAGGAATCCCTGTTCCCCTCTCTCTCAACTGGGAAAGACCTTCCACACTGACCTTTGGAACTTTCTTTGTTGCTTGTGGGTTGAGGGATCTGGGACCCTCCCTGCTGAGAACTCTGTCCTGGAGGTATATTCAGGTCCTGTTCCTCCCAGTGCTGCATGGCTGGGTTCTCTTTGCTCAGCATCCTGTGAGATAGACTTTTCCTGTTGGCCTTCCAGGTTACCTTTGACTGGAAACTTCTTTCACTCTGTTGTTCTGTGGGTTTCTGCTGCTCTAGAATTTGTTGAGAGTCATTTTTTACAGGTATTTTGTGGGCTGTGGAAGAGTTAGACTAAATATATCTTTCTACTCTGCCATCTTCTCTATTTTTTGTTTTACAACTTTATGGGAATGGTTCACTCTTTCCCTGGTATGATCTATTTTGTATTTAGTACCAGTTCTGGGGGTTGGGGGGTGGGTGAGCTGGATGTTTTTGGTGCTTCCAAGATAATATGACCTAAAGAGAAGTTTGGTCACTTCTTGCTTTCTTTTTACTCTAGTTCTTAATCTGAAAAGGCTCCTGGTTCCTTTGGATTTCAATAGATACTACTGCATAGGGCTCCATTTTCCTTGATACCAGAAATGTTACTGTTCCTCAGGGTCCCTGATCTCTTGGGGATGAAAGTTGATTACCTCTCAGGTCTTCCATTTTCTCTTAAATGAAAGGCATTCTCTCCACCCTTTAACTATGATTCAGGAGTAGATATTGGTAATGAGGTCAAAAATTGCCCTTATGAGTCCCCCCTCCCTCTTAGCAGAAAGTGTTCCTCCATACCTACTTCCAAGTATGTATAGGGAATGGATTTGACAGTGTCTGCTCCTTATCCAGTAGTAACACTAGATTATCCTATAATCTCTGCCTTGTTATGCAATTCCCTTTATTATCTCGGACTTGACAGCTCCCCAAACTGGTGCTGCTTCTGTCTATACTTCCTATTTCTTCCACTAGTGTTTCATCCACTTAGCTTTCAGACCATTTTCTTCCTGTGTCTTAAATCTCTCTTTCCACTTTCCTATATTCTCTTGGAGTGGAAGAATATGTCCTTCTGGCTTTTTATTGCTTCTGCCATTCCAAATTTCTATTTAAGATATTATTCCAAGTTGTTTAGAAGGAAATGCTGGGAGAGTTGAGGCTGTATAAATATACAGGAGTTTCCTATAATTTTCTTTAGGTCTATTCAATCTCACTTCTTCTTTTGGCCTTTAGACTCAGACTGAACTCTTCTTTGCTGATTGGTTTTGAACAAAAATGACTTTCAATCATCTATTGTCTTTTCAAAGATTAATTCATTTATAATGTCAAGCATTCCTGTGATGTCCCATTCTATTTCTCTTTGATTCTGTTTACTAATGAGTTGTTCAAGTTTCTGGTTCATGATAACATGTTAATTCTTCCATTTCTTAGGCATCTCTACTTTTTATATGTATCATTTAAGTCATTTATAGCTTGGAAGGATATTTGGAATAGATGAATACATTATTGCTACATGAACAACATTTTAATGTTAAAGAGAAAAAAAATAATACTTTTAAAAAACATAAATAATGAAACATAACCAAGAAGAGTTTTGATCTCATTGAATTTATTGAGAGCAGAATATAAAAAGATTTCACTCATTGAAATATAAAAAAGCACATTTTACCTTCATAAAGAAGGGTAAAAATGCATTTTGATCATAAGTTGCATCACTGTCAATCTCTTCCTTAGATATTGCTGTAATGGATGTAATATTCCTAAACTATTTTTTTTAATGCTATGACCATATAATTTTGCAAAATAAATACAGATTAAAAGAATATTTACTTCCTTCATTTCTTAGGCTAATACTTATCACCTATCAAATAATGATTACTTTTTGATAAATAATGGTTTGTTTTAAAGCTGTGAGATGAATAGAATAAAATTAATTACATAAATAGCCTTTTTTTCATAATTCTCGGCATAACTGCCATTTCTTGTCCTAAGTTCCTTTTATCTCTTTTACTTTATTTTTAAAATCCTCTTTGAGCTCTTCCAAGATGACCTTTAGGGCTTTAGATCAATTTATATTCCCCTTAGAGGCTTCCCATGTAGGCCTTTTGACATTGTTATCCTCTTTTGAGTTTATATTCTGATCTTCCCTGTTGCCATAGTAACTTTCTACAATTAGGGCTCCTTTTTTTGTTTTTAGTTCATTCTTTCTAAATAAGTTGAGATCTACTGTTGGGATACAACTATTCTAAGCTTCTTGCAGGGGGGTGAGGGTCAGAGGCCTGGTTACTGCTTCCTGCACCATGGGCTCTGAAGAGGTCAGATTGCTCACTGTACTAAGGTGATCTGGGCCTAGGCATGCCTGTTGTGCCCTGGGTTCTGGGCCTGTCAGTTTGCTTGCTGTCCTGGGATTGGAGCTTCACAGATGACATGCTCTGCCACTAATCTCCTAAGGCAGGACCATGGAACTATTGTTGCTGATTTGTGCTGTGGCTAAGTTCCTCCAGCTGGCTTGCTCAGAAATCAACTGCAGTGGGCTCTGTTCCCCTCTTACCTCAGTGAAACAGACCTTTTCTGAAGTCCTTTTAAACAAACTTGAGCTGGAAAATTGTTTTATTCCATCTTTTTTGAGATTCTGTCAGTGCAGAATTCATTTTGAGGTTTGATTTAATGTTTTTTCTCAGGTAAAATAGGGAGAGCCAAAGCAAATTCCTGGCTTCTCTCCACCACCTTGGCTCTGCATAAATAGATTTAAAAAGAAAAGAAAAGCAAAGAAAAGAAAAGACCACTTATTCTCTAAAGAAGTAGATCAGGTATACAAGGAACACAAGGTAAAGTAAATAAAAAGTAATGGAGCTAAGTAACCCAGTTTTTTTATAAACTATAGACTCTAAAGTTACTTAAGAAAAAAGTTTTCTATTCCCTAAAAATCTAGTGTGAAAAGTGGAAAACAGCCTGGCAGAAATTAGACTTAGAAAAACATATTACACCACATTCCATAATAAATTTAAATGTATGATTATAAGGCCTAGATATTAAAGATAATACTATAAATGATGTATAGAAGAAGCAATTATAAACATTTTCACAGTTGTTTCTAGAAGGCACATATTTAACTAAAAATCATATGATTACCAAAGATAAAACAAAATTTTGAATGCCTGAAATAAAAGTATTTGTAGAAATAAAATTAATCTGTGATAAGAATGGAAGTAATGAAATGGTGAAAAATTGTATCAAATGTCTCCTTTCAGGATTTAGCATCCACTATATAGACAACTAACAGACATATATGGCCAAAGATCGAAAGCATTTCCAAATATATAAGAGCAAAACACATGAACAAGGATTACTCAAAAGTATTGCCAACTATTATCCACCACATGAAAACGTTCCAAAATCAATATCACACGAATATTAAAAGAACTCCGAGAATTCACTTTTTGATTTTATTTTTCCAAGACACATAAATACACAATAAAAGGAAAAAGAAACATAAACATAAACAATAAAACTTAAGTACAAAATATGAAATAAAAAAATCTGTGTACAGCAGAATGTGAAAGAATTCAAAATATGTAGGAAAAAATTTCCATTTTTAGAAAGCCTGTATAATAAATACTCTCATGTTGAGAGCTCCCCATCTTTAAAGTCATATTGTATGGAGGTCTACTCCAATATTTCTTATGATCACCCACTTACTAGTAACAATCTCAGACATATGATTTACTAAAAAAGGTAAACAGTCAGTCATTTCTCTTCTTTATCAAATCTATTAAGTTCAGGAATTCTTGTTGTTGTTACTGTTTTTAAGCAAAGTCTGGAAAGTCTGAAAATTCATTAATTGTCCATTGTTTTCCCCATTCAGGATTATGCTTAGCTTTGCTGGGTATGATATTTTTGACTGGAACTTCAGTTCCTTTCCTCTTTGATATATACCGTTCTGAGACTTGTGGTCGTTTAGTTTCACTACTGCTGGATTTTGAGTGGTTCTAATTGTAGCTCCACTATATTGAAATTGTTTCTATGTTGTTGCCCATAATATTTTATCCTTGATCTGGGGATTTCAGAATTTACTTCTAACATTCTTCTTATTGAGGTAACACCTCTGCTGACAAAGAACACCAGCACCATTTGTGCCGTGGAGACACAACAAGGGCAAGCAGGAATGAGCATACACCTAGAAACTGAAGAAGCAGTGGGGCTTGAGTGCTAACATATTTCTCTTGCTCTTGTATGTCAAATCTTCTATTAAGTTTTGGTTGTTGGATGTTTTGGGGGGCCTTCAGAGGTTTATTTCGAGATTTTATGAGGTTTTCCTCATAGGACCTCTTTCAAATGGTGCACAGTGGATTTTTTTTCCTAATTCTACTTTCCCTCTTATTCTAATGGTTCAGGACAATTTTATTTAATCATTTCCTGTATTATTGTATTAAGATTCTTTATTTTAATAGTAGCTTTCAATTAATCTGATTATTATGTTTTCTTTTCCAGATTATTTTTCTTATGAAATGTTTCATATCTCTTCATTTTTTTTATATCTTATTTTGCTGTTTCTTGATAACTTTACTGGATTCCTCTTGCCCAGTTGTGATTTTCAAAGAATTGATTTCTTCCTTAAGATCCTGAATCTCCTTTTCTAATTGATTGACTTTCTTTTTTGTAATCTTGTTTTTCTTGAATTGTTCTTTTTTTCAGTTTTTCTTCAATCTCTCTCATCTGATTTTTAAAGTCTTTTTATTTTGAATTCTCATATGCTTTCTTTTTTGAGCAGGTGACCACTTCATGTTACTCTTTTTGGGGTAGAAGAGAGTTTCTTTGCTTCAGTATGCCTCTCTAAGGACAAACACTGATATTCTCTATTTCCATATTAACTCTCTGTATTTGAATTTGTGTTCATTTAAAAAAAATTGTAGTAGCTTAACTTTTGTAATCATCTCTAGTGCTGGTGTATGTGAGTAGTGCCTCTGGTTTCAGATCTTCATTTCTCCCCTCTGGCATGGACCAAATCGAAACCTCCAGCCTCCTGTAAGTGCCCACAGTTAGCTGTATCCCTGCCCTATAGCTTTTACACTCAATGGTTGTGTGCTCATTCCTTTTTGCTGCTGCTACATTTCTGCAGCACAGCTGGGTCTGGTGTTTCTTGTCAGCAGAGGTTCCCTCAGTCTTCCCTGACTTAGACACTCAACTCATCTCACTGTCCCAAGGGTAAAATTCCCAGTGTCTGGGGCCAATGCAACCTCCACACACAGCTAACCCCAAAACTTGTGGCTTGTTAATAAAGCAGTCCCTAGTCTGGAGATACTTACTCTTCACAGGTACAAACCTCATTCTAGCATTTTCAAATCTTCTCTGATTGTCCCAGAAGGACCACTGTTTTGCCCCTACTCTTAATTATTTTTTACCATTCTGTAGTATCCCTGAGGCACTATTTTATCTCTTTTGTGTGGGAAAATCTTGAAAGCTTGGAATTTTCTGACCTACTCCACCATCTTCCCAGAATTCTCTCCGTGAATTCACTTCTCATATAAGAAATAGGCACATATAGCAAAAATTGGATAGAGGTAATTTTGTAGAGTTAAAGATAGACAACCTAACAAATTCTTATTGAAGCAATGTATTGATATACCCATGTTAGACATAAACCCCAAAGAGATATTGAGTAAATAATTTCCCATAATATTTATAACATTATTTTCTTTTCTGGTAGCAAATAACTAGAGACAAAGTCCAAAATATGGTGAATAGCTAAACAAAATGTAATGAATGCATACAATGGAATATTTCTGTCCCATATTAGAAGAAAAATTTAATGAATACATAGAAATATGGAAAGACTTAGGTGAACTGATGAGAAATAAACAAACAAGGTCAAGAAAATGATAAAGGCAATAATTGTAACAATACACATTTAAAAATAACTATAAAACCACAACCATTTAATGTTGCCATCCTTTTAAAATGACTCTAATAAAGAGAAATGAGAACATATTTCCCTTTACTCCTTTGCAAGTGTAGGGGGCTATGATCACTGAATATATATATATATATATATATATATATATATTTTTTTTTTCCAATGTAATGATAGGTTTCGTTAGAGGATATGTTCTCACCTCTATTGATTTAAAAATATTTTAATATATTATTGGAGGGAAAGGCTAGGGTTACAGAGGAAAGTATAAAATGTAAAAAAAGAAAACTTATTAATATATTTAAAATATATTCATATTAATAACTTATTAATATATTTAAAAGAAATATATTCTCCACAGAATTATATAAAACTATGTATTATGAGTTTTAAAATCTGAATTCATCATTTTCTGGTATCTGGATTTTTTACATTAAAGTCAGACATATCTGAGTTCAAATTCTAGGTTACAGTATTTAAATCATTTAATCTGCCCATTTTCCAAGCAACTCTCTAGGGTTATTAGTTGCAGAAAAGTTGGTGACTTGCAGCAAACAGGGAATTTCCTCTACAGGGACAGCCCAATATCTCAAAGTTAAATGTCTATTCCCAATATATTTCTCCCTCTATTTTCTCTTAACTGGGATAATTTTTCATTCATATAAAAACTGATATCAGAATTGTCTGCAACAGAGTAGTCCTGTATAGTACCTAAGTTATTGTGATGTCAATGGAACTATATTCAGTTATTTATAGGGAACGTGCTATAGGGAGACAAGAGAGGGTAGCAGGAACACAGAGAAATCCATGATCCTATTAACCTGTTTTCAAGGATAGAACACTGTGGACAAAGAGATTACTATTTTAAATACCCAAGGCTATCCTAATGCTTCATGGTTGGTTTTTCATGAATAAAGAGAGCCTGAGGGTCCTTGAATAAAGTTGGCATAGGTGCTTCTCCATGTAGCAAAGACTGCTTCCCTTGCTTTGGTCCATGTTTCTTTGGCAATGGTCAGAGGTAAGAACTCATTGTTAGAAAATTTCTTATCTCTTATCTGATATACTTGGAGCTGGTTGATTATTTTTTCTCCAGAGTTCACGAATTCAGGTTGTGACCAGATCAGTGGTATGTTTGGGAAACTGCCTTAAACATAACACTTTAATTCTAAATACTTTTCAATCCATTGTGCATGAAGATGTGACCTGATTATCAATGTCATAGGGGGAATTCGATGTGATCATTTCATTATACTTTTTATTTTCTTGCATCATTTTCTTGACAAACATTTAATTTTTTTGACCATTGTTAAACTCTATTATTCTAATATCCAACTATGAACACAGAACAAAACATGGATTTACCAAATAACCTATTTATAAAATGAAAAAGATCATTTTATACATCATCAATTGGTTTAATAATCTATATACTCTTTATCCTGTATAAGTTTTGTCCATGTTCTTCAATAAATCTCACATAAGTAATCTATCCAAATAGGAACAAGTATGGTTACAATAGATTTAGTAAGGTTAAGTTGGCCTCTAAACACACTACATTACTGGCTAAACTAATTTCTGAGTAATATATCACTCTGATGATGTCCATTTTGTCACATCTGTAAAAATATTTGTTAGCAGTATGTTGCATCCTACTCACATCCACTATGTGCCTTTACATTTCTCTTTTGAGTTACTATCAACTTTAATTTTTGAGAGTCTAACATTTAGAGTTCAAATGAAATGACATCACCAGAATAGACAGAAGAAAGAGACTTAACCTATAATTTTACAAATACAGAGAACTCTTGTAAGAAAATTCCTTCAACCAATGCAGGTTGAAGTCTTGTCTGCAAATTATCATCTTAATGAAATATCTAAGGTTATGTAGCCAGTGTATGTCAGAAAGATGCCTTGAACCTAGGTCTTCCTAACTCTAAATTCAACTCTTTATCCATTCTATGCTGCTTTTCAGGAAGAATATTCACGTTAAACAAATGGGACTTTGATTCAGCACAGCCTTGAGATGAGTCACTGTCTGACTTTTGAAAGACAATCCAGCCCACTAAGCTTTTCTCGTCACATTTTGGAGTTGGCGATGAGCCTTCAGTGCATAGGTACTGTGCCTAGGCTGGGGTGCAGGATATTAAGGGAAAGCTAATGCCTCTGGTATAAAGGCTGCCAAACTCTTTTCTGGGATGCTTTCCATATTTGGTGTCTATTTGATTCATCAAATTGTCACCTGTAATTACAAGAAGCTGTAGCAGGTGTAGTGGCCTCACTCTAGTAAACCATTTCGGCAGATGGACTAAACCAGGTCGAGGGCAACTAAGGGGGCTCAAATGCATCAGTGAATTAAGGGTCTGTCTACCCCAAATATGTCAAAATGTATCCTGGCAGAATGGGCAGATAAGAATGTTTGATGAACAACCTAAAGGTAGGTGAAGCAGGAGCTTTAGAATATTTCAACTTGCTTAGACATTAAAGTCATTAAGATCATCCTCTACATACTGAGTCATTGCTAGTTGTCTTTACTTTTGCCTTGCCCCTGGACTTGGATGACTCTGGAAGAGAGAGTGAGGCTGATGACTTCCCACAGCTCTGCCTCACTTAAATCCAATTTATGCGAGTTAAACAACATCAACCATACTATTTTACTATTCTGCTCCAAATGTTCATATGGAATGGCTGTGTTTGACTTGTGGTTGAGTCTTCCATGCTTATATTGGTCTGTTTAGCCACTGTTAGATTAATTACCTTGACTCCAATACATTGATGTCATTTTATTCCTCTTTAAGAATGTAGGACGACAACCATACTATACTGATAGTCCACATCTATGAGTTGTATATCCAACTATCATAAGTCTTAAAAATATACCTTCTTCAACCACTTTTTTTCCCTCAGTAATGATAGCTTGGCCAATCTCCTTGGAATGATTACAGAGTCATTTTAGGAGTTTGAAGTATATTGAATTTGATGTTATCAATAAATACCAGCTGCTAACAGAAGTAACAGGTCAACTCATTATTTATAGGGAGCCCCTCCTTTATTTGACTTGGTGGTCATAACAGTGATGAATTCTTTTTGTGAACATTTTCCTGTTTTATGTATCATTTAATAACTGAAGTTCTACATTCTGAGAAAGAGTTTATAGACTTGACCAGAGAGGACAATGACACATGCAAAAAAGTTTGAGAACTCAGTGATTATTGATCAGTGATTGAGATGCATTTTTGTACCAACAATTTCTTCAAGTGTTTTTCCAAGTGAATGAAATCTCCAGTTTTTCGGATATATTGAGAGCTGATCCATTAGTGCCTTCCAAATTGTCTTCTATTTGGTAAGCACTTCTGCTGTGCGTTATTGGTTTTGTTTAGCTGATTTTCAATTATTTTAGCCCTTTCTTCTACTTATTCACTGGAAGTTGTGATGTCAGAGCCTTAATGTTGTCACTACAATATTATTCAGGGAGAAAATAATTTGATGTATAATTTTCATTTTCATCTTTTTATTTTATTTTCCTAATATTGTGTTTTGTTTTATTCTTAAATATATTTTGGATGATGTCACTTAGTTTGGTCTCTTGTCAAGCTTCCTATAAATGTGAATCATATTTTGTCAGTTCATGATGTTTCATGACATAGTTCTTATAATACCCTACCATTCTTCTCTGTCTTATTTTACAATCAAATGTATATAATAAACTAATGTAGTGTTACCTTTAGCTGGCATATGTCATTGCTTGGCAAGGAGGTGGAGTGCACATTGCCTGAGATGGTTTCTGTGCTCCTTGAGTCCCCCGCTTTGTGCTGACTGATTACTCCAGTTAAAATGAGGGATGATGAAAATGGTATATTGTTGATATATGTTCTTTTACTGACTTCCAATTTTCTGCATTGATAGATTATTTACATAGGTCAAGTTCTGTTTTTTCTTTTAACCTAAGTCAAGCAAATCAGTATAGTCATCCTTTCAAGTCATAGAAAATAAATTTAAGTCTAAGGTTGTGTCATATGTATTCCAAGGAAGGGTACCAGGATGGTGAAAAGACCAATAGCATCTATATCCTGATTGAAAGATTAGAAAAGATTACTTTAATGAACAGGAGTCTTAGGGGTATATGCAAGCTTTCTCCTAATAGCAGGATGGTTGTCATATATAAAAATGTTATTACTCATTATTAAAAATCTTTAAGTGTTGTCTTCAAAAATTTTAAGTCATTTCTCCCTGTGATTTCCTGAACACCTTCTCAACTCTTGTTTTTTCTTTTGCCTTATAGTACTTACTATCCCCCATTGAATATAGATTTACAATTTTTTATATGAGGGTCTTCATCCATTTTTAATTTGAGATCTTCCTGCTGGCAAAATACATAATTCACAATTTTCAATAGTGCACATATTAAATAAGATGTAGCCAGATAGTTAGCTGGGGTCTGAATGAGGAGGATCAGGATTTAAGTTCTACCTCATACTGTCTGTGACTCTGAGCATGTCACTTAACTCCTTAGTTGTCTGTAAATCTAAGATTATGTCACAATGAATGGATTAATATTCATTGGTAAAGGAGATCCTATATGTAGGAGTCCTTTAGTTCAGTGGAATCACTGATCTAGTTCTCCATCTCTATCCCTACATATTAAGTACATTTTAAAAAATTACAACTTAGAACTAAACAATTCCATACATATGTTTCTATACACAGAACAAAAGCTAATTTTTACTTTCATCTGTCACTGCTTTATGATTTCTTCCTTTTAGTTAATCAAACAGTCAAAAATAACTTATTAATCTGACAGTGACTATACTAACCTAAGGGGATATTAAAAAACGCATAACCTTGAGAAAACCCCTGTCCTATAGAAGCTCAAATAGGCCTGAAAAAAATGATGTACATTTAATATATAAATCATGTAAATAAAACATAATCTTAGAGGGAATGAATTTGTAATGGAAGGGACTGGAGAGTCCTCTTGAAGAAGATGGGATTTGATCTAAAATTTGAAGAAAGCCAGCAAAGCCAGGAATCAGAAATAAAAAACAAGTGCATTTTTTGGAAAAGGGGACAATAAATAAAAAGGCCTGTAATATAGAGACAAAGTGTCATGACTGAGGAGCAGAAAAATGCCCAGTATCACTGGATAATAGAGTAAGTAGAAGGGAGTAAGAATCTAGGGAAGCAAAAGAGCATCCTAGGATCCCTAGATGAACCATTCTCTTGTACTACCTTCCTGTGTCCTCTCCATCATCCTACAACTACACTTTCACAACAGTTGTCTCATCTACTCTTTCTATGCTGGTGACCCACACCTATTTTCAGCCATACACTTGACACTATAATAAAACTTTACTCTGAAGCTGAATGCCTAGATTGATAATAACATGCCTGAACTCTTTAAGATATTCTCACCTTATAAAACCCTATTCATCACAACTATTAGGAACACCTAGGTATATTTATTCAAAATTCATTTTCATCTCCCCCTCACCTCCTTCCTTATTCCCTTTGTCTTCAACTCCTCACCTCCCACACCACCTCAGAAAACTACCTAACTATCTACTGCATTCTCTGGAATGCATAGTTACTCCACAGTTAACAAATATTTTCCTATTCACTCTTTCCATTACTTGAATTCGCTGAGACCTAATTTCCTCATTAAGACAGTTTCCCTTGCCACTCATTCCAACACTGGTTGCACTTTGATTTATGCCCCTAATTCATTGTTCCTCTTGTGGGAATTGGAATATTCCTTTCTTTCCATTACCATATCTATGTTTTAATTTTACCACAATCATTCAATGACCTCCCAATTTTGAATTTCATTAAATCCATATTTCTCACCTAACTAACATTCTGGTATCTATTAATTATCAAGTTCTAGGAGTTCTCCACAAAATAGTCTTTTTTGACATTCAGACTATGTGGCCAGCCCATTTGAGTAGAGAACTTACATAAGGCAAGCTCTCACATAGTAGTCAGAAGAAACAATAGAAGAACACTCTCAAGACCTCTCTGAAGAACTCTAATATTGACTGTGAGACATGGGAGATGATGACACAGGATGGCCCAGAATAGTGTGCCCACATCCAAAGAAGGCACTTTTCTATGTTAGCAAAACAGAATAGACAGATAGATAGAGATACATACATACATATACGTATACATATATGTATATGTATGTGTATATACACATGCATACACACATATGTACATATATACATGTGTGTATAGGTATGTATTTGTGAAATTATTAGCAACATGGATTCAATTATCATCACTATGCCAGTGCTTCATAGATCTATTTATACAACCTTAACCTCCATCTTGATCTCCAATATCACATATACAACAACCTACTGAACAACCTATACACATTTAAAACTCAAATGTTCAAAATTTAATTCATTATCTTTCACCTCAAGCCCTCCTCTCTTCCTAAATACTTCTTTCTCCTCTTATTATACCACCATTCTCCCAATTACTCAGATTCAAAGCCTAAGTGTCATATTCTACTACCCACCTTTTCTCACCCCATTATATCCAACTTTTTTAGTCCTGTTGATTTTCCCTTTAAAATATCTTTCATAGCCACTGCTGAGTGAAGTGAGCAGAACCAGAAGAACTTTGTACACCCACAGTGTGTTATGACTGATTTTGATAGACTTAGCCCTTCTCAGCAATGCAAGGACCTAAAACAATTCCAAAGGTCTCATGATGGAAAATCTTATCCATATTCAGAGAAAGAACTTTGGAGGTTGAATGAAGAGGGAAGCAGACTATTTTGTTTTGTTTTGTTTTCTTTCTCATGGTTTCTCCCATTCATTATAATTCTTCTGTTCAACATGACTAATATGAAAATGTGTTTAACAAGAATGTACGTGTAGAGCCTATATCAGATTACATGCCATCTTGGGGAGGTAGAGTAGGGAAGGGGAGAGAATTTAAGACCTATGTAAGTTAATGATGAAAAGTAAAACTAAATAACTAAGAAAAAAAATACCTTTCATAAATGCCCCTTTCCTCCTTAGACACCATCACCACCCTGGACTAAAGTCTCATCACCTTCCACCTGAACTAGTATCACAGTCATTTGGTGGATCTCTGTGCCTCAAGTCTCTCCCTGCTCCTCTACATCTTCCACTCACTTATCAGAATTATCTTCCTAAAATGCAGTTCTAACAATATCACTACTTTATTCAATAAACTCCAGTGGCTCCCTTTCACCTACAAGATCAAATATAAAATTCTGTTAGATTTTTTTTTAATTGTTCTTGCCAGTATGCTGAGACTTACTATACTATCTTGTCCAGTGACACTGTCTTCCTTGTTTTCTCTTTCCTCTCCTCTATTGCTTGTATTCCTTGGCTTCCTCATCTCTGTCTCTTAACTTCCCTAGCTTTCTTCAAATTCTAACCAAAATCTCACTTATTGTATGAAGCCTTTGCTACGCCCCCCATCAACTTAATTTTAGTGCTTTCTTTCTGTTGAGTATTTCCATTTTGTCCAATGTAGCTCTTATTTGTTCATAGCTGCTGTCAACAGGGACCGATTTTTCATTACTGTGTTTTGTTTTTGCTTTCTTGATGTTCTTGATGTTTATCACTGTGCCTGACATATTGTAAGTACTAAATATTTTTTTGGAGGAGAAGCTAGACAACTTACCACTGGAGTGAATAAGGAACTTCTGATGTATATTGAATAGAAAAGTGCTATTTTCAGATCTGTATTTTAGGGAGATCACTTTGGCAACTGAAAGGGAGATAAATTCTGAGGGGGTTATTTTAGATAGGGTGACCAACCAGAAGACTACTGCAGTAGTGTTAACTTGGGGTAATGAGGGTTTGCATCTGAGTGGTGGCTGTGAGAATGGGGTGAAAGACACATATAAATGCATGTATATCCAACGATGGATAAAGATCACTTGAAAACTTAGTCAAGTCTTCTAAAGTTGGTAGGACAGAAAAGTAAATTATTTCATAGTCAACCTGGTCATTGTCCTCTTCAAACTTGACAAGGTTGGCTCCTAGAGGACAGGCAAGCAGACTTTTAGCAGACAATATTAAGTGTCTTCCTGGTTTGCTAGGATCTGCAATAACTTTCACTCTGCTGGCATAAATATCTAGTTGTCAGTATTACTTCATGCCTTTGCTAGAGGATAAAAATATACATTGTCTCCAAATGTGATTATCTCAGACTAGAAATATGTAAGAAAATATGACATTGAATAATTTTCTCAAAACCTGGCCCATTCAAACCCAACATACATCAATTAGATTGATGTTTGGTATTTTAAGAGCCTTGCTAGTACCAATTTTGATACACCTAAAAACTGGATAAATATTTGTCATATGTAGGCAGAAACATTGTATTATATATCACCTCTATGTACGTATACATGGCCTGTCTGTAAAAATGACATAGCAATATGGACAAAAGGTTGACTTTGGAAGTAAAAAAGCTAGATTAATGCAATTTAGAATAATATATATGTATATTGACCAGTGAGACCAAATTACATTACCAACATTCAAAATTTGAATTTCTTCTTGGATAATATTATTTTCTTTAAGGTTCACACTGACAGAATAATTTTTAAAATCCATTCCTTCTTAGGTATCTAAGACTGTCTGATAGACTAAATTAAATGATTGTGGTTTTAATACCTTTATTTTCAGCAGATCCCCTGAAGTCTTTAATGGATGCATAAAACAATTAGCACAAAGATGAACTTTTTAAAGCATTGCCCCCAAAATATTCAGCTGCATAGGATTTGAACAGGCATGTCTCCAGCAGAGACCACAGGAAATGATTTACTTAAACTTGGATATATAAAATGTTTTGGAAAACCATTGCTGTCAGTCTAGATTAAATTATTGCATATATAGAATAGGTATATGAAACTATGTGAGGAGATTTTGAGTGCTTTTGATTTTTATAAAAACCAGGTATTTCTGGTAAAATGAAAAATAACTGGATCTCAAAAAGGTCATTGGGGAAGTCAATGGACTGTGTGTGTGTGTGTGTGTGTGTGTGTGTGTGCGCACGCATGCTTCTTTTTAAAAATATTTTAACCAAAAAAATCTTTCAAGACTCTGACTTGGTTTAACTTCCCCTCACCATGACCTAAATCTAATTTAGTCTATTCACGTAAGCTCTAATCAATATGTCACTCTATGGTATAATACTATGATGTTTATGTATTCATTTTGGGCTAACGCTCATTCCCCCATAACAAAGGTCTAAGAGGGGAGCTGTTTATGAGTACTGTAATTGTCACCTGTTATGGTTAGATAACTCTCAAGGTGGGTCCAATTAGATTTATTTTTATTTGTTTACCTACATGTATTAGTAACTCAAGAATATAGAAACAAAACTTATTTCCAAAGCATTTTTTGGCCATGAAACATATTTGGATGGGAAAGCAATGTTTTAGCCTTAAGACTGAATATTTTTTCCCAGTATTTCTCTTTGAAATGAGATGTGGATAGAGGATGAAATAATCAAAATAAAAAAAACTATATTAATGTACCATGGGAAGTAAAGAAAGGATGCAATTTCAAATGTCTCGTACTCCATTAAAAAAATAAAAAAAACCTTTCCCCTATATTAAAATTGATTAAGTTATGATCTCAATAAAATTTAACCTTGATTTGACAGTGAATTTTTGCATATTTGCATTATAGGTCATCTCCTGAATGATATGTGTCAAATTGTACCTAATATTGTGGTAAATAATTTTTCAGTGTCAGACTTTTTTGAGGACTCTCTTCATCAATAAAATGTCAGAATGAAAATTTTACTTTTTTTAAACATAATTATTTGTATTTGTATAATACTTATACAAATACATATTCATATGCATATGTGAGTATACCTTATACATAATACATATATTATACATGTATATAATACATGTATATATAGATGTATGAACACATTCATAAATGTATATAGGTTTATCCATGTACAGACATGCAAATACCTACACACACATACACATGTAACAGATTTTGTTGTAGACTGGGATGAGGGAAAATCTTGAGAGCTGGTGATTAAGGTGATTGACCCCTTCCCTTATTCATTAATGAATACTTGGACCCCACACCTACCCTGCCCCAGTTTTCAGTAACAACATCACTTTTTAACAAGTAAGCTTTCTACTTTCTCTCCCTTTGTCTCAGCCTCTTCTTTTCACTTAGACAAGAAGTTACAATTCTGGAACATATGGCCGGATTGCCATGATGCCCAATTCAGTGGCTGGGCAGGATACCAGTCTTAACTATACTAAACTAGTCAGTAAGGACTCAGTATTGGGCCTGTGAGGAGTTGGAAAAGATGCTATTCAGGAGCCAGAGGTAGAGCTTTGGTTAGCTTCAATGCAGCATCTGGCACCACAGCCTAGCAGAGCTTAGAAAAGGCTTTCTGAGGGGAAAAATGTACTTGGGCTCAGGTAAGGGAATCTACATGTCCTGCGAGTTAAAATTCACTGAGGACTAGGTCAAAAACTGGCACCAAGTTCTAGACTCAAAAGACAAAGCTCAAGATACTTGACACTAGCTGTGTGACCTTGGGCAAGTCACTTAATCCCAATTGCCTCATCTTGGGCCATCTCCAGTTGTCTTGATGAATATCTGGTCACCGGATTCAGATAGCTCTGGAGGAGAAGTGAGGCTGGTGACCTGCACAGCCCTCCCTCACTCAAAACAAAGTCAAGTGCAAGTCATGTCATCATTTCTCTGATGGCATGGTCTTCTTAAACAATGAAGGACAAACACACACAATCCCTTGGAGAAAGTCAGCCAAACTGTCCCACCTACGCTCTTCTGGATGGCCAGTGGACCTCATCATACTTACCCAGTTCTGTTTTGCATTTGGCCACCATTTCTATGCTGCACAGCATGTTCACAACCTGTGTTGGAGCTTACAGGTCATCTGACAAATCCTGTCATTTTATAGATGAGTAAACTGTTTCTGAGATGCATTAAGTAAGTTGCCAAGATCCCTATAACTCCAGATATAGGACACTTTCCTGTAAGTCAGGGTTACTTAGAGTTCAAATGCCCCCAAGTAGTCCATGAATTAATTTTAGGGGCCGGGTGAATGTGGCTGGGGGAAAATATACCTTCACTTTCACTAACTTTTAACTAAAATTTAGTGATTCCTCCAATTATTTTAAAAGGAGTGTATGGTTTTCACTGGACTGCCAAAAGGGCCCAAGACCAAAAAAAAAAAGATGAACAATTTTTGCTCTAAGACATTCTTACAATCTCTTATAGTTTAGCAAGGATTTTAATAGCTATAATAATTATGACACATGGGAAAATTAATTTTGCAGGCTGTCTGGCATGTTGAGGGAAGATGAGGGAGATGGTACTCGTTAAATAACTTGCTTTCTATCTTGATACCTTTAGTTACTCAACTCTGTTAAAATGCAAGCCCAATTTTACCTACACTACAATCTCTACTCACCAGCACATCTACTCCCATAATCAACTAGGATAAAATTGAAATTTATACTATGAAGTTCGAAAACAATTCATATATTAACATTGAAATTGCAGAGGAGATAGGGTAGGAATACCATGAGAGGTGATTAGTTTCTGTTTTTTAAAACATTGCTAGGCAGGTTTCAGAAAAACCAGAAAAGACTTGTATGAACTGATACTGAGTGAAGTGAGCATGAGCAGCAAAACACTGAACACACTAACAGCAACACTGTGTAATGACCTCCTGTAATAGACTTAGATCTTCTCAACAATGCAATGACCTATGACAATTCCAAGACTTGTGATGGAAAATACTGTCCACATCCAGAGAAAGAACTATGCAGATTGAAGTGTATTAGCTTATCTTTTTTATCTTTCTCATGGTTTTTCCCTTTTCTTCTGATTCTTTTTTCACAACATGACTAATGTGGATATATGTTTAGTAGGTTTGTATATGTATAATCTATATAAAATTGCATGCCATCTTGAGAAGAGGGAAAATTTAGAACTCAAAACCTTATAAAAGTGAACATTGAAAACTAAAAATAAATAAGTAAATTTAATTTTAAAAAATAAAAACAAAACATTTCTAGAAAAATTTCACTTACATGTGTTGGCTAGCTGGTTGGTTGGTTGTTGTCCTAGGTTCTCGAAAAGGACCAAAATGACAAAAACCATGATAAATTGAAGTTTCAGTGTGTCTGATTGTGGTTGATCAGATCAATACCAGCTTAGAATACTCTATCGCAGATTGCTCCATGTGAGCATTTGGAGTGGTTATTTCAAATTTGCGCATCCTACATTTCCTTTGTGCTCTCTCAATTGTGCTTTGCTCATTGAGCACAGCACCTTTTCTGATGTGGGCACACCATGCTGAGCAATTCAGTGCCAGTGTCTCCCAGGTTGTACAATCAAATCCAAAGTTCTTGAGAGGACCTTGAGAGTGCCCTTGTATCATTTCTTCTGACCACCATATGATCACCTGCCCCATGTGAGTTCTTCATAAAATAGTGTTTTTGGCAAGTGTACATTTTGCATTCAAACAACAGGGCCATCAGATTTGTACTCTCTGAAGCATAGTTTTAATGCTTGGTAGTTCAGCTTTAACAAGGACCTCAGGGTCTAGTACATTTTCCTGCCAGGTGATCCTCAGAATTTACCTAAGACAGTTCAAATGGAAGAGATTCAGTTTCCTGGTAGACTGTACAGATTTCAGAGGCATACAACAATGAGGTCAGCACAAAGTCTCAGTAGACCTTCAGTTTTGTAGTCAGTCTGATTCCTCTTCTCTCCTAAACTTTTCTTTGGATCCTCTCAAACACTGAGCTAGCTCTGGCAATACATGCATCAATCTCATTGTCAATGTGTCTATCCATGGAAAGTACACTATCAAGGTAAGTGAACTTATCCATAGCATTCAAAACTTCTCCATTTGTTGTAACCCATGGTTCCACATGTGGATGGTATAGTGGTGGCAGATGGAGCACCATGTTTTCTTGGTGTTAATTATTAGACCAATATTAGCACAGAGAGCAGAGAATTGATCCATACTATGTTATATCTCAGCTTCAGAGGCTGAATTGAGTGCACAATCATCTGCAAACAGAAAATTATGCAGCAACATTCCCTCCACTTTGGTCTTGGCTTGTAGCATTTTCAAATTGAAGAACTTACCATCAGTATGGTAGTTGACCTTGAAGCCATGTTCATCCTCATTGAAAACATTTGACAACATGGCTGAAAACATCATGCTAAAAAGCATGGGAGCAAGCACACCGTCTTGTTTCACTCCAGTGGTAACTGGGATGTCACGAGAGCTTTGTCCACTCTTCAGAAGCCAGGCAAACATGCCATCATGAAACTGAAGTACAATAGTGATGAACTTCTCTGGGCAACCAAATTTTGACATAGTTTTCCAAAAGCCCTCATGACTAATAGTGTCAAAGGCCTTGGTCAGATCCACAAATGTTGTATACAGACCTCTGTTCTTCTCCTGGAGTTGTCAGACAGCAAATAGCATATCGACTGTTTCTTGGTCCTTTCTGGAGCCACACTGGCTCTCGGTTATTTGACTATCTTTCAGGTGGAGTATCAGCCTATTAAGGAAGAGTCTAGCAAGAATTTTGCCAGTAATGACTAAGAAAGAGACCCCACCCCACCCCACCTCCATGTGATTGTTACAGGACTATTTATTCCCTATTGAACCTATTGTCCATCTCTTTAAAGGTCTATCTCTACATACATGCATATAAATCTATTGAATACCATAGGTGTTTGTTAGATTTGTTAATTGTGTGTCTATATAGAGTTTAGACTATGAATTTTATCTTCAAACATGAAATAGATGAAGAATTTAAACTACAACATGGAATCAAATTTGAGAAATAGCAAAGATGTAAATGAATGACTCAAAATATTTCTTAAGTGCTTATTAACTGCCAAGTAGTGTGATGGACATAGAATCAAGGACACCTGAATTCAAATCTTCTATCTTATGCTCCATGATAGAGCATATGCTATATCTATGTCCCTAGCAAAACACTTTATTGCATGGGAAAAGTTTAATAAATGTTAATTACATTGTATTGGAGATGATGTATTTAAATGCAAAAAAAATAAAGAAGTAGATGTTAGAAAATGTTCTCTGCCCTTAACTCTCTTGCTAGCCCACTATCTGCCTCTTGAAAATCATGTGTCTGCCCCAGGGCTTCATCTTAAAAGATATACTGGTGACATAAGGTATACTTTTGATCAATTATACTCTTCATGTTGTTTATCTTAAAAATGAAATTCATTTCCCATTTAAGAAGAAAATAAGCTAGAAACAAAGTCATATTCTAGTAAGGTAATTCCATTTTCTTTACCTGTAACAAAGACATGGACGTTTATATGTTTTACTTGTCTTATTTGATTGTTGTGAGGAGTGAAGGAAAACATCACATGCAAACATCTTAGTTAATAAAAAATAGCATGAAATTTCAGATATTAAATTATATAATAGCAGTCTATCACTATGCAGAAAATACAAATGTATTTGAGTGAGCATCAGAAAACATGGGTGGACATCATTTAGCTGATTGATTTGGAGCAAGTCATGTAATGCCTCTTAATTTCCATGTCCAAAGCTAAAAAATGGAGCTGATGCTGTACCTTGTACTTAGTTATAAAGGTTTTACCTTGGATCAACAGCGTACCTCAGGTCTACCACTTTCATGAAGCCTGATCTGCTTTTTTCAGCTTTAGTTCTTTTTTCCCTTTTCAGATATTTTCTGTGCTTATTTGTTTAAATATTGTCTCCTCCCAGTAGCATATTTGATTTGTTCTCTGTGTCTCCAAGTAGCATAATGCTTTGCTTCTAGTAGTCATTTAATAAACATCTATGAAATGGACTTGAAGGAAAATTGAAGAAAAATTTTGAAAAATGCAAAGGCCTATGGGGATAGATATTAATCTCAAACTGGTTCATTTCTTTTGCCAAAAATATTAAAGTTTAACATAGCATAAAATCAATGATCTTTTCATTGGAATGAGCATAGTACTATTTATTTTCTCTTCTACCGTAACAATCAGCATAGGATCATAGATTTTCAGCCCTGCGAGACAGTGTGGTAGTCATCTAAGTCTCACCCTAACCCCTTGCAATTTCCAAGAGGAGGCAACAGAGGCCCACTAGGATAGGTACTTTGGCCAGAATCACACAGCTGGATATCAGCAACACCATGACCAGAAACAAGGAGTTCTAATTCACAGGCCTACGTTCTTTTTACTCTATTCCATTGCCTATACTCATTAGTACTGAGCTAAGCTGTCAATGTGTTTAAGACCCTTTGGCGTTCTTAGAATAGAGTAGGCACACAGTGTGGCTTGGAAGGAATCACCCGACATAAGGTAGAGTCAGCTGTGAAAAGAAAGAGGTCATTACTGGCGATTTCTGCGAGATGGCATGAGTAGAGAAGGGGGAAAGTGTCACACTCGGCATGTATCCTTGAGGTTTTCCAGGATAACACTCCATTGACAATGACAAGTGGCCATCTGTTAGTGAGCTGTTCCAAAAGAGAATCGAAGCTACTCAACACGGTTTTACTATAGTATGAAAAGGTTTCTGACAGCCAGTTGCTGGGATTTGTTATGTTTGCCATCATGCATGCACATTTTTCTTAAACTTTCTGAGTGAACTAGATAAGAATGTCAAGGAATAAATTATAATTATTTTTGAATTATGGCTTACCAGTTCAAGAAATCTGTCAATTATTCAACTCATAAATAAATCATTTAAATGAATAGACCACATTTTAATACCTTTTAAAAGAATCAGTCACTAATTTAATCAGCATTTCTGCTATTACATATTTGATTGCATACTTGTTGTATATGGACTGAAGGTAAATTTAGAAACTGACTATCCAATTAGTGAACTTATCTGAAATTGCAGTTCTTTTGGATTCCCTATTAAGCAGCTAGTGAAAACTTTGAAGTATTAAATCACATGTAAATATCCCTTTCACAAATCCAGAATTTCAGAAAAGCTAGTAAATTAAATTTAAACATGTTGTGGTTTAAAAGATATTTGAATATTGCTGTTTCCATTCAACACAAAACAATTGTGATCTGTTGAATGCATGTAAGTTACAGAAAAAAATAAAATTCAATGCAAGCTTATTTTATTAGATTATCTGTTACCAAAATGTATAAAAACCTTATGTCATCAACAAGGAAAGAATAAGATACCCAGTAATGGGCTTTTTTATTCTAAAGATCTTATATTTTAAAATGATAAGTAGAGATCACAAAAAATGATAAATTTTTAAAAAATGAATTGATATACAATGGACTTGAGCCCCCTCAGATTGACTGTGTAAGAGATTTAAAAAAAAAAACCTATTGAGTACTAATCAACACAGTCATGTTCCAGAGAGGCTGGAATCATTCCTAGCTGGACTTGGTTCAGATGTCTGACAGATGTTTTAAATCTTTCCATTATTTCCAATGGAAGTGGCAATGTAGTATCCCTCTTTGTAAAATGACCATCAAGTGTTGTAGACTTATAGTATATGTGCTCCATTTTTTTAATTTACCATGTACCTAAAAATATTTATATAATAACTTTCATTTTTTTAAAGTAGAGCTAAGAGTCTTTTAAGAAAAATCTAAAAGATCTCAGTGGAAGGCATCTTTCTCAAGATGGTTAAACTTAGAAGGGAATTTTTTAATTTATGAGGATGCAGTTGCTCATGGCCAAAGGCATCCATATTGAAAAAAACTTATGAACTTAATATGGCATCCATATGGAAGAAAACGGCACAAGTGTGTGTGTGTGTGTGTGTGTGTGTGTGTGTCTGTGTTAGAAGCAAATAACATTGAATAAAATCTGATTTTATAGCATTGACATTAAAAAAATAAATTTTACAATAGAATATTTTTTTTCAAAGCATGAATATACGAATAATAGAACTTTATTTCTTTATTTTTATTTGTTGCTTCTATGTCTTGAAATTATTTTTACATTCTCAGAATAGTGTGTAAGGTAGTCATCATCTTTTATGCTATTGGTGATATTGAAGGAATACTTTATATTTCAGTATCAAAGTCACAGATGGAATTCATAAGTTCAGGGGTCGTTGATTTGACTCAAAATTTATTGAATATCTACTAAATGCCCAGCATTTCTTTCCACAGGATTGACAATGAAAAAGGCCTTGAAACAAGGAAGGAAAATCCCCAAGTTTTACAACTAGCCCCCAATTTGAAGAGGTAGAGAGAATCAACATGAACTTTTCTTGGTCTGTGACTCACCCGCAGACTTTCAGGCATCACCTCCTGCACTGAAAAGTTATTATGAATTTCATTATTTCCCTAGCCAAAGATAGAAATTGAATCTTGTAATGTTTTATTTTGGTTTAATTTGGTTTGTATGAATCAATCCCATGATTTCATTCATTTAGGGATCACCTAATGAGGGATCTCTCGCTGGCCAATGATTATCAATCACAGATCTGGAATTCAAATATTTTCCAAAGTACTCAGGACACTTCATGGTTAAGTGAGTTGTCCAGGGTCACAAAGTTCTTATGTGACTACTTTTCTCTACTGGAAATAGGATGGAGTGACTCTGGAGGGTAAGGTGAGGCTGGTGATTTTGCACAGCCCTCTACCACTTAAATCCAATTTGCTTACCTGTTATGGTATCATGTTCATGATGTCATGGTCCTCCTCGAGAACAAAGGACAAACAGAAGCAATGCCATGAACTATTTCTTAGAGAAGTTACAAATGTATAGCATTTCATTTCAAAACACAGAGAATATAGGGATCAAAATTTTCCAACCTACATGAAAAGAGGCTAAGGCAGACCTCTGAGCCAATTATGCTTTATTGATGGGGCCATATTCCCCTCCAATGAAGCAGACCTCATATCTTCTTCATGATCTAAGATGTCCTTTTATTTTGAGACTTTGCTTATATAGGATTTGATACCAAATTGCAAAAGATACATGGTAAAATATCGAATCTCATTGGTTGATATATCTTGATCTTGAAGGTCAAAAATGACATAACACATTTCACTACATAGTTGTCACATATTTTATACCAATTTTTTTCTAAAACCATGGTGTGATGATTATGTGAATCTTTTAAAAAATGTGCCAGTATTACTTAAAAATAATTTATTACCAAACTGTCTTTTGCGCAAGATTTGAATACACAGAATACTCATGAATATATGTTAAAATTAAATACTGACAATGTGCATATGCTGAGAATTCTGGGCCCCTGGCTTGCAATACACAAGAGACAAAAGCATATCCGTATTCTACTGGTTAACACATTCCTGTTCTGTTTACCTCTTAAGTTAAGTGATAAACAGAATTATACAATGCAAAAATTATGTGATGGAATGTTATAAACCAATCTGTGGACCGAAAAACGGAGTGACAATTATGTAGTGGCAAAGATTATGCAATGAAATACAGTAATAGAAAGGAATTGAGTTCATAAATTGGGTGAAGTATGGGGCATCTCCACTGACTAAGTGGTCATAAGATGGTCATATGATGTTCACCTGTTTCTGTTGGACAAGAGAGAAGGGCCCAGAGATACAAAAGTAGATTGGAGAACTTTCCATATAGTCGAATCAGCTCTACCGCAGCTTGATCACTATGACAAAGAAAAAAACATGGGAGAGCCTCTATTTAGCTTATTTGAGAAATCAGAGAATCTTATAATCAGTAGCTCAGAGTCCTGGGGCCTAATATATGGAACTTATGACCATTACACCTATGGAAATATATCAAATTGATAGATATTGATTGGAATAGAGTAGAGGTCCAAATGAATTATTTCTCACAGGGGCTTATTTAACACTTTAAATGACAATTGACAAAGAAAATCTCTCATAGCTGGAGATATCACAGAGCTGGATGTCTCTCATATGTCCAATTACTTTGATAACTGTTACCTAGCTCCTACTTTGAAAAGACAAGTCATGCACTGGAGCAGTCAAAACAGTAAATACAGCAACAATAATAGCAACAGAAATTACAACACTTAGAGAAGGGGTGGAGCCAAGATGACAGCGTAGAAGCAGGGAGCTGCATGAGCTCTCCACTCAACCCCTTCAAAATAGCTGTAAAAATGAGCCTGAACAAATTCTAAAGGGGGAGAAGCCAGAAAGTGATAGTGAAACCGATTTCCAGCCCAAGAGCCCAGGAGGGGTCTATTGCATCCAACTTGGAAAGGAGCATAGTTCACCTTGGGTGAAGCCTGCATAGACAGAATTGAAACAGGCCTCAAGGCACTGAATCATTGGCAGCTGCAGCACTTTCCAACCTACTCAACCCACAAACACCAAAGACAGCTTCAAAATCAGTGGGAAAGCTCTCTCACCTGGGTGAGAGAGGAGCATGCTTCATCTCCATCCCAGTCCCCAGAGTGGTGGCAGCCACCACATTAGTGATGGCTGCTTCTGGAGCTCTCAGCCTGCAGACAGTAGGGGAATCAAGTGGCTGATCTGGATCACCTTCCTGGGGAAAAGAGGAGCACTGGCATGGCAGAGCTGGTGGCAGCTGTGGAGAGGGAACCCTACTTTCAGCTCCATGGCAAAAAAGAGTGCTTGTGGTTGCTCACAGAAGAGAGTGCAAGCCAGGAGATAAGTAAACACCTCACGTGTTATCATACCATTTTGGAGGAGCTGAGAATTTACAGATATCCTGGAGATATCTCTGATAACAGTTGCATAAAGCCCCTGAAATTGGGGCAATTTAGCAAGGAACTCAGAGGTCAAGTGACTGTTTGGGGAAATGACCAAAAGGGGGAAAAGACTGTAGAAGGTTACTTACTTGCTGAAAAAGTTTCTTATAATGAGGAGGATCAAAGCATACAACTGGAGGAAAACAGTAAGTTCAAGGCTTCTACATTCAAAGCCTCCAAGAAAATATGAAATGGTCTCAGGCTGTGGAAGAGCTCCAAAAGGTTTTTGAACATCAGGTAAGAGAACTATAGCAAAAAATGGGAAGAGAAATGAGAGTGATGCAAGAAAATCATGAAAAATGAGTGAATAGCTGCTAAAAGAGACTCCAAAAATGCTGAAGAAAAATATACAAAACCCAAATGGCAAAACAGATCCAAAAAGCCAAAGATGAGAAGAATGCCTTCAAAAGCAAAATTAGCAAAATGGAAAAGGAAGTCCAGAAGCTCCCTGAAGAAAATAATTCCTTACAAATTAGAATAAAGCAAATGGAAGCTAATGTCTTTATAAAAAATCAAGAAATTATAAAAGAAAACTAAAAGAATGGAAAAAATAGAAGACAATGTAAAATATCTCATTGGAAAAACAATTGACCTGGAAAACAGATCCAGGAGAGATAATTTAAAAATCATTGTTGTACCTGAAAACCATGCTCAAAAAAAGTCTATATATCATCTTTCAAGGAATTATCAAGGAAAACTGCCCTGATATTCCAGAACCAGAGGGGAAAATAGAAATTGAAGAAATTCACCAATCACTTCCTGAAAGAGAACCCAAAAAGAAAACTCCTAGGTATTTTGTAGCCGAATTCCAGAGTACTCAGGTCAAGAAGAAAATATTATAAGTAGTCAGAAAGAAACAATTCAAGTGCTATGGAAACACAATCAGGACAACACAAGACTTAGCATCTTCTTCACTAAGGGATGATTGGACTTGGAATATGATATTCAAGAGGTCAAAGGAGCTAGGATTAAAACTCAGAATCACTTATGCAGCAAAACTGAGTATAATACTGCAAGGGAAAAACAGAATTTCAATGACATAAAGGACTTACAAGTATTCTTATTAAAAAGATCAGAGCTGAATAGAAAATTTGACTTCAAATGCAAAAATTAAGAGAAACATGAAAAGGTAAACAGGAAAGAAAAGCCATAAGGAATTCATTAAAGTTTGCATTCCTACATGGAGTGATGATATTTGTAACCCATGGGAATTTTATAAGTATTAGGGTAATCAGAAGGAATATATGTGTGTATGTGTGTATTTTTATACATATATATGGATCTATATGGGTGTGTACATTATATATGTGCAGGTATATGTATAAATAAATATATATGAAATATATATGTATCAATATGTATGTATGTACACACACACATGTGTGTATATACATAAATACACAAAATATATAAAAATGTAAACATATATATAATATATATATATATATATATACACATACACCTACAGGCACATATATACATATATCCAGAGATACATACACACACATATTTGTGTGTATATACATACATATATACACGGATACATATGCATGTATACATGCATCACACATATATACACATATATCCATGCATAGATACCCATGAAAATGTACATACATATATACATATAGATGGATGGTATAGATATAAATATAGATTAGATTAATACAGATATAAATACAGACAGAGGGCACAGGGTGAACTGAATATGAAGGGAGGACAACTAAAAATTAAATTAAATGTTGAAAGAAATGTACTAGGAGAAAGAGAAAGGAAAAGATAGAATGTAGTAAAGCATTTCACATAAAAGATGAAAGAAAGAACTTTTACAATGGAGAGGAACAGGGGGGAAGTGAGAAGGAAGAAGTGAGCCTTAACCTATTGGATTTAGCTTAAGGGAGAAATAACACACATTCAATTGGGAATGGACATCTATTTTGCCCTACAGAAAGGCAGGGGGGAAAAGGATAGGGGATTTAGACTAATAGGGGTCATAGATTGGGAAAGTCATAATCAGAAGTAAACACTATTGTGAGGGGACATGTCAAGGGACAGGATGGAATAAATGGAAAGCATGACAGGATAGATGGGAATGTGGTTAGAGTTTTGCCACATGACTCTTATGGAAGTGTTTTGCATGGCTACACATGCATGACCTACATTGAATTGCTTGCTTTCTCATTGAGGTTGGATGGGGAGAAAGGAAGGGAGAGAATGTGGAACTCAATGCTTTAAATATGAATGTTAAAAATCATTTTTGTATGCAACTGAAAAATAAGTTGTACAAGCCATGTGGTATAGAAATCTATCTTGCCCTATACAAAAATAAATGGGAGGGGGATGAAAGATGGGGAGAGTGACAGAAGGGAGGGCAGATTGGGAAAGGGGTGGTTAGAGTACACACTGTGCTAGAGGGGGGGGAGAGAGGGGGAAAATTTTGGAATTCAAAATCTTTGGAAGTGTATGCTAAAAACTGAAGATAAATTAAAATTTACAACAATAAGGAAATTATAACACTTATTAGAAAGGAAGTGAGGTTGGACAATGAATCTTTTCACCTTTAAGTCACAGCATGACATCAGTTCACCTTGTCATAAAGGACCAATTCCATAGTAATAAACTGGGGAGCTCCTTACTCTCAACACCTCACTGGAGACCCAAAATTTGACTACTATAACCAGCAAGAACAAGTCTCAAGAGCAAACACCTTACCTAAATTAATTTACTTATTCAATGGCATCCCAATCAAATTAGCAAAATATTTTTATAGAGATAGAAAAAATAATAACACTAAAATTCATCTGGAAGGAAAAAGGTTCAGAATATCAAGAGAATTAATGAAAAGTCATGCTACAGAAGGTAGCCTAGCATGCCAGATCATAAATATTATAATGAAGGAGCAATTATCAAAACTACTTGATACTGGCTAAGAGATAGAGTAGTAGATCAGTGGAATAGGTGAGGTACACAAGACATAATCATCAGTGATTATAAGAATCTTGTTTTGACAAACAGAAAGACCCCAGTTTATGAGATAGGAAGTTACTATTTAACAAAATACTAATGGGAAAACTGGAAAATAGCAAGGCAGAAACTAGGCGTGAACTAATATCTTATAGTGTATACCAAAATAAAGTCAAAATGAGTACATGATTTAATTATAAAAGCTGAAACTAAAAGCAAACTGAGAGAGCAAGGAATAGTTTATCTGTCAGATCTAGAGAGGGGGTAAGAATTTATGACCAAATAAGATGCAGAGAACATTATGAAATGCAAAATCGATGATTTTGATTACATTAAATTGAATAGTTTTCGTAACCAAAGCCAATACAACCAAAATTAGGAGGGAAGCAGAAACCTGGGAAAGAATTTTTCAACTAGGGTCTCTGATAAAGGCCTCATATCTAAGATATAGAGAGAAATGAGTCAAATTTATAAGAATACAAACAATTCCCCAAATGATAAATGGTTATAGGATATGAACAGGCAGTTTACAGAGGAAGAAATTAAAGCTATTTATAGTCATATAAAAATGCTCTAAATAACTGTTGATTAGAGAAATGCAAATCAAAACTACTCTGAGGTATCACATCATATCTATCAGATTAGCTTACATGACAAAAGTGGAAAACGATCAACGCCCGAAAATATGTGTGAAAATTGGAACTCTAATGCATTGTTAGTGGAGTTGTGAACTGATTCAATCAATTTGGTACCGTACCCAAAGGGCTATAAAAATATGCTTGTCTTTGACACAGCAATACCTCTAATTAGTATCCCAAAGAGATTATACAAATGGGAAAAGGATCCACATGTACGAAAATATTTATAGCAGCACATTTTGTAGTGGGGAAGAATTGGAAATTGAGTGAATGTCCATCAGTTAGAAAATGGCTGAACCAGTTGTGGTATATGAATGTAATGGCATACTATTGCACTATAAGAAATGATGAGCAATAGACTTCAGAAAAACCTGGAAAGATTTGTATGAACTGAGGCTGAGTGAACTGAGCAGAACCAGGAACAATTGCACACAATAACAGCCACAATGTGCAATGACTTTGATAGGCTTACCTTTTCTTAGAAATGAAATGATCTAAGACAAACTCAAGGGACTCATGTATATATGAGTATCTGTATATGTATGTAGGTAGGTATGTGCATGACATGTGTATTTATATATGTGTATATATATATAGCATATATATGTGTGCATGTATGTATTATGTAAGTATGTACACACATAGGCAGAATCTCTTCTGCCAGAATTTCTGGCAGGGATTAATTTAATAACAGATTTAACCCACATTATTATGGTGGTAGTAATTACTCAAGAATGTGAAATCCTCGAGAATATTATATGCCAACTCCTCTCCACCATATATCCACTCCGAAGAGTCCAGCAGCGACATCATTTGCTTTCACAGGTTTCTTCTATAAATATGGGCCCATAGTATATAACTAAGCTTTAGAGGGGAGATTTCCAACATGGTTAATAGATCAAATCTTGCTACGGTAATCTGAAATCTACATGCCAGGGGATATGTAGAATGTTATTAACCAGATATTCAGTATTTTCTATTTTGTCAGATCTTGTACTGAAAGTGAGATTATTAATTAATTATTGCCCATGGAACAAGAATTTGGAACTTCATCATTTCAGTTGTTTTATGCCATGTATTGTGGGAAGAAGCATAAGACAGTAAGGAAATTTTGGTGACATAGAAATGACACCTATAAGATGAAAGCTGAGTCATGTTGATTCTATTAACATAGATATGGAAACATAAGAGACAATAGACAAAGAACCATGGCTCCCTTGTGGGAGCCCAAAGGTCATATGATGTAATAGTAACTTAATTGGAAAGAACTTTCTCATTGATTATAGGCCCATATGATCTGCTTAAATCACCTGGAAGCCTGGGTCACATATGGAGGGAGAAGCTTGCTGAAGAGGAGGAATAGGAAGGGTGGAGTGGAACCAGGAGGAAATGAGTGAGTGGAATCAGGTCAGAGGGGAAAGAACACAAGACAATTGACACAGGGCAACTGGCACATTGTGACAGTTGATAGTGAGAAGGCCCTGGCTGAGGAAGGGGAGGTTTGAGAATAGCTTTGCTTTTGGAAATTGCTATTGGAAGTTGGAAATGACCTTTTGCATAATAACTGTTCTCTGATGCAAATATTGTGTATTATTTTACATTGCTGTTATCTCTACATTTATTATATCTAGTTGATACTATAAGCACTAGAGAAAAATGACTATATCATAACTATTCTTTGTATCTGCCAAGGACCTAGCCTAGGAGATGTATAATAAATGCTTATTGAATTTAATGTAATATGAGAACCTGCTGGGTTTTCAAGTCTACATTGTCTCTGCTTGACATGTTGCATATTTTACTAATCATGAGACAATGTAATTGAGGGCAACTTATTGATCCATATTTAAATTAATAACTATGTTTCTTCCCAAATTCATCTAGGAAGGCCTTCAATGAAGATCAGATCAACCAACTATATACTTCACTATCAAAAACCAAAAAATATTGGAAAAATAATGCTGATAAAGAATTTTCTTAGCTTACTCCATAAGTCATTTGTACTCTCTACCTTCTTTTAATGGAGTGTTTCTGTTCCCCCTTCACAAGCTTCTTCTCTTTGTATCCTATTTCCAGCTATGGGGCTCCAGGTATAAGAAAAATCAGCTGAATCCCCAATTTTTGAAATAATGTTGTTGTTTAACACCATAATTTCATAAAGACTTGGAGCAGCTTGTTCATCTCTCAGTCCCATTTCATTCTGCTAACTATATTCTTTTACTTACAATGTTTTCATTTTGCTATGTGTAATATCATTCTTCAAATTGTTAACCTACATGATTTTAGGCAAATCATTTAACTTCTCTGTATCTCAGTTTTCTCATTTGGAAAAGGATGGGGATGAACTAAATGAGCTTTGATGTCCCATCTTTAAACTTTAAAGCCATGAGAGAGAAAACTATTATTAAATAATTACTACGTTTCTATGTCATATTTAGTATGCTAAGCTATAGGTATTTAGCTAGAACAGCAAAACAATCCATTTCCTCATGGTGCTTACATTCCAAAACATAGAGAAAATGTATATTGAAAGGTGAAAGAAGTCAGAGTCAAAATGGTGGAGTAGAAGCAGGGACCTGCCTGAACTCTTCACCTAAACACCTCAAAATTCCTGTAAAAAATTACTCTAAACAAATTCTAGAGGAGCAGAAGCCACACAATGAGAGAATGAAACAGATTTCTAGCTCAAGAAAACCTGGAAGGCCAACAGGAAAGCATCTATTGCACTGGGCATATACATCCCAACATGGGCCATGCCAGCACACACTAAATTGGAATAAGCCTCAGGGGATTGATCACTGGCAGCTGTAGCAGTTTTCAGCCTTCTCAAACCACAAATGCCAAAGACAGTTTCAAAGGTCAGTGGGAAAGCTCTCTCTCTTGGGTGACAGAGGAACATGGTATGGTCCCAGCCCCAGATCCAGGGTGGCAGCAGTCACTGCCTCAGTGATGTCTGCTTCTGGAACACTCAGACTACAGACAGTGGTGGAGTCAAGGGGCTGATATGCTTTGAGGTCATGTGTGGCAGTCCTGAGGTGTGGTGGAGTGCTGGCATGACAGAACTGGTGGCAGCTATGGAAAGGTAATTCTACTTGTAGCTCCAGGGCACAAAAGAGTGCTTGTAGTTGATCATAAACCAGAGCACAGGCCAGGAGGAACTGGGAATTTATAGTTCCCTAGATATATCTCTGATAACAGCAGCAAAACACACCTAAAACTTGGGACAATAAGCCCACCACTTAACAAAGAGCTCAAAAGTCAAGTAATTGCTGAGAAAATGACCACAAAGGGGAAAAAATAAAATTACAGAAGGTTACTTCCTTGATAAAAATGATATTTTCATAAGATGAAGAAAATACAAGCATACACCTGGAGGAAGACAGTAAAGTCAATGTCCCTAATAAATCCAAAGGCTCCAAGAAAAATATGAAATGGTTTCAGGCCATGGAAGAGGAGCTTAAGCAGGATTTTGAAAATCAAGTAAGAGAAATGGAGCACAAATTGGGAAGAAAAATGAAAGCAATACAAGAAAATCATGAAAAAGAGTCAACAGCTTGCTAAAGGAGATCTCAAAGTGGTGAAGAAAATAACACCTTTAAAAATGAACCAAGCCAAATGGCAAAAAAGGTCCAAAAACACAATGAGGAGAAGAATGCCTTTATGAGCATAATTAACCAAATGGGAAAGGAGAGTCAAAAGCTCACTGAAGAAAACAGTTCCTTAATAATTAGAATAAAGGAAATTGAAACTAATAACTTTATGAGAAATCAAGAAATTATAAAACAAAACCAAAAGAATGAAAAAATTAGAAGACAAGGTGAAATATTGGAAAAACAACTGACCTGGAAAACAGATCCAGGTGAGATAATTTAAAAAATAATTAATATACCTGAAAACCATGGGAGCCTAGATATCATCTTTCATGGAATTATCAAGGAAAATATTCTAGATCCAGTGGGAAAAATGAAATGGAATGAATCCACCAGTCACCTCCTGAAAGGGATCCCAAAAGGAAAACTCCTAGGAATATTGTAGCCAAAGTCTAGAGTTTCTAGATCAAGTAAAAATTATTACAAGCAGCCAGAAAGAAACAATTCAAGTACTGTGGAAATACAATCAGGAAAACATGGGATTTAGCAGCTTCTACATGAAGGATTAGAGGACTAGGAATATAATATTCCAGAGGTTAATGGAGTTTCAATTAAAACCAAGAATCATCTACCCAGTAAAACTGAGTATAATCTTTCAAATACAAGAATAAAGAGAAACCTGAAAAGGTAAATAGGAAAGAGGAGTCAAAAGTGATTCATTAAAGTGAACTATTTACAAAGAGAGCACAGGGTACGCTGAATATGAAGAGCGGATACCTAAGAAATAAAATTAAATGTTGAGAAAGAGAAAGGGAGAGGTAGAATGTAGTAAATTACCTCACATAAAAAAAATAAGAAAGAGCTTTTACAATGGAGGGAAGAAGGGAAAATGAGCCTTACTCTCATTGGGTTTGGCTTAAGGAGGGAATAACATGCTCTCATTCGGGTATGGAAATTTAACATCCTGCAGGAACACAGGGGAAGAGGATTGGAAAGGGAGGATAAGAGAAGGAACAAGGGATTAGGGAAAGGCATAATCAGAAGCAAACACTAGCTTGGGGGGACAAGTCAAGGGAGAGAATGGATTAAATGGAGGGCAGGACAAGCTAGAGGGAAAGGTGGTTAGTCTTTTGCAACATGACTGCTATGGAAGTGTTTTGCATGGCTGCACTTTCATGACATATACTAATTGCTTGCTGTATCAATGAGGGAGGGAGAGAGGAAGGGAGTGAATGTGGAACTCAAAGCTTTAAAAATGAATGTTAAAAATTGCTTTTTTTGTGCAACTGGGAAGAAAGTTATACAGGCAATGTGGCATAGAAATTTATCTTGCCCTCCAGGAAAATAGAGGAGAGAGTGATGGGAGAAGGGGGGAGGTAATCAAAGGGAGATGAGATGAGGAGAATGGCAGTTAGGACTCACATAGTGCTGGGGTAGAGGAAGGGAAGATTTGTGGAGAAAATCTGGAATTCAAAATCCTATTGAAGTGAATGTTGAAAACTTAAAATAAATAAACAGTATTAAAGCCTAAAGAAGATTATATATTGGTTTATGAAATCCCAGAAATGGAGAGTAGCACAATATAACAATCAATTAACACATCATTTTCCTTGACCCCCATCCACCAGAAGGTAAAAGTTGTTTCATTACATCTTCCTGAATCAGAGGGGGAAATACAAGGAGGAACAGGGAAGAGGGCTGAAAAGAATAATTTTGTTCCAGGGACAAGATTCAGTGATGGTTCTAAGATCCATATGGACTTATCTTCAATGTTGTTAGATATCAAAATTCGTGCAACTTCTGGCAATCCAGTTATCAAGATACTAGCTTGTCAAATAAGTTGACTATGCCTTTTTCATATACTGAACTACAACCCTCATTTTTGGCTACTTGTACTCTTTTTGAACTCTTTGATTTCTCTACTATGACCCCCAAGAATTCAATCACTGGAAAATCTCATCATCCTCCAAGATCCAATTGGTGTAGACATTCATACCTCATCAGTCTACGCTGTCCTGATTGCAGATTGGTGACATGAGCTTCTGAACCACTATTGTTACTAGAGACTTCACCACATTCCAATTATTGGAACTTCTTTGCATTGCCATTTTCCTACCTGCATAATAATTTTATTTATATTTATATTTCATTTTAAAGTATTCAAAATGCTTTATTAGAAACATTACTTGATATTTACAAGAACCGCAGAAAATGGTTGCTTCAAGACTTGTATGTCCTCAATTATTAGATAAAGAACCTGAGAGAAATTTAACTGATTTGTTATAATAACATAGCTTTCTAGTTTCAGAGGTGGTATTTATTCAACTCCAGGACTCTGACTCCAGTTGCAACATTCTTTCAACATTATCATATGTCTTATTAGAAAATTGATGCCAAGGAGAATGATAAAAAATACTTTGTAATTACAAAATAAAGTTCACAGATGATACAGCTATTTATAGTCACTTTCTTCTATCATTTGCTTAGAAAGACATTTATTGTTTTTATTTATTTCATTTGGCCTAATTAGGCAGCTGTCTTTTATGACCATGAAGATATAAAGCAATGACTAATAATTGCAATGGCATTTTTCTACTTTTAGATCACTTTAATCACCAGTGAACAGCCTTTGGGCATTGGGGCTAGGCCTTCTGTCTATTCCTAATTTAATATTTTATCAGTTTGATGATTTCCTTGATATTTCATGGAGTTTATATGAGAGCAAAACTTTAAATTCCACAAGAATAAATTCAATCTGGTGGTCTTTTAATCCCCAAATAACCCCTCATAATATCACTATAGCTATATTACAAGCCCCTTAATTGTTGGAATTTGAAAATCTCTTCATTTTTTTAGTATTGTTTTAACAATGGCTTAGATACTTTCTCCCTTCAAAGCATTCACACAGGAATTTAGGATCCTACTTTGTACTCTGCCATCTTTTCTTGTTCCTTTTTTTTCTGATTATTTCAAACAGTTGCCCTTTTCTTCGAGCCTTTGTAATAACTCACATCTTACCTTAAGCCAGGAAGCATGCTGAGGAGCTTCCAACAAAGTGAGACCAATGATGTCTCACAGTCAGTTCTGCAGACCCAGGCTGTATGAAGTTCAGCTGCATCCTCCCTTAGAGTAAGCTCTAAGCCATCACTTTGCTAATGAGCTCAGTTTTTACCAGCCTGGAAAATGAGCTGCTGCCATGTCCCAGTGTTGGCTTTTTATTGACCTTTTAAGTCCCTGAATTTTTTTTTCTTTCTGTCATTGCTTTGCAGTCTTTGACAATGCTGAAGGTTTTGCAGAATCAGCAAAGGGCATGCATCTTCAATCCTTTGTTTTAATATGTGTATGTATGATTATGTGTATGTGATAATATGTGTGTGGTAGCATGTGTGTTTTCCTTCTTCAGTGATCACCTCTGTTTCAAAGTGCTGTTTTCTGACTTTTACAAAAAGAGATTACAAGAAAGAACTAGATGCATGTACTTTCATTAAACATAAACCCTCAACAACTCTTTCAGTTTAACGGCATTTATTATGTGTCCACTATAAGCAGAATGCCTTTTAGAACATAATAAAAGAAAGAGAACACAGAATCTCTGAGCTCAAGAAGTATCTATTTAATGAGAGAAGTAGAACATAAGCAAACTTAGTACTTAAATGACCATATATCATCAAGAAAGAATAATCACTAAACTGGCTGAATGTATAAATGCAGAGGAATTTTTAATTAAATAAGTTTTCCAAGTTAGTTGAACTTCATCACTACAGGGAATTAAGAGCAAAGTGTTGAACAAGGTGATAGGCATGGATTAACACAGACATCATTGGAATCAATTGTGTGCTTACTCTGGACTAGGTACAGGGATGCAAAAGTCAGTTACTGACTTGAAAAAGGTGATCATTCTTGGGTGATGTGGGATGTGGGAGAGCGATATAATAAACCCATGGAAATGTAATTCAAGGTAACCTAATTAGGGGAGAGGGCATGGTGACCCTTTTCAATTCATGAGCGTAATATCTAAAAGTTTGACTTTAATTAAATTGCAGGTAAAAAGCCTTCTGTAAACGTTAGAGTTTATATTAACAATGACTTAGATACTTTCTCCCTTCAAAGCATTCACACAGGAATTTAGGATCCTACTTTGTACTTCTCTACATATTAACTAGTGATATAAGGGAATGTGGTATAGGAGAAAGATGGGCAGTTTTGGAGACAGAGGACTTGGGTTCCAAATTTAGCTTTGTTTCTTGCTACCTGCATGAAATGGGGCTTTGCATCTCATGGTGGTGTCAGTTCCTCATCTATCAAATAAGGAGATTGGAATACATGTCATCTATGGTCACTTTCAGCTCTAGATTTTGATTCTGCAAAACTGAGAGATGACAAATAAATGTGTGAAATGCCTACTGTCCAACATGACTGAAGTAAAGAATGACTTAAAATAATGTGTAATATAGCTGTGCCTATAGTTTGGAGCCAAAGGATAGGATAACCTAGGCATGAAATTTTTAAAATTAATTTTATTGTACATGACAGTCTCATAAAGGGTAGAGACAGGTTGTTCTTTTATTATTAAATTTTAGGCTAAGGTTTCACTGTTTTATCCTGAAGAAATAGGGAACTCTTGAAGGATTGTCAGCAAGGGGATTTCTTGTTCATACAGGTTCATTTGGAAGATTGCCTACCTTGGACAGCTATATGAAAGGTAAATGATAGAAGAGAGAGACCAGGGGTCAGGAAACCATTTTGAAGGCAACTATAATCATGTAATTTAGATTTAATAAACTTTGAACTAGGGTGGTGACTGTGGATGAAATAAAATAAAAGAGATGGATAGATGTTGTAAAGGTGAAAGAATAGTCAAAGGGTCTACTCTGTTTTGGAGCCTGATGGACTGAGAAGATAGTGGAACATTCAACATAAATAATGATATTTGGAATAAAAGCAGGTGAATTGATAAAATGACAAGTGCAAGCTTATAAATGTTGACTTTGAAGAGTTAGTGGGATACTCCTCGAGGAGATTTCCATTATGTAGTAAATAATGCAGAACAATGGTTATAGTGAGAGGTTATCAATTGACATATACGCAGTTATAATGTATATGATGTGATGTACACATAACCACATATACATATATAGTATGTAAATGTGTATATATATATATATATATATATATATATGTTATATATGTATAAACTTTCAGAGTTGATAACTGAATAGTAAATGGATGAAGTTGCCAAGAGAGAGAAAGCAAAGTATAGGTAACAATTACATAAAAAAAGCAGATTTATGACAAAGACAGGATTCTGTCTCCATAGCTAATGAACAAGAAAAAATGAATCAGAGAAAGAGCAAAGAATAGTTGAGTCTGTGGGATATTTAAGTGTTCAAGGTGGAAAATAATACATGGGAAAATAACTATAAAAAGTAGCAAATATTATGTAGGATAGAGGTATCAAACTCTTGGACCACAGCCAAAAGTTTCCAGTAAAATTCCCAGTGAACCAGAATTAAGTTCAACCAGATTAAGTTGTAACTTGGAAATACTTAACAACATCAAACAAAAAATATAATACAACATAGATAATTTTAAGTTGTGCTTTTCTAATCCAAAATGCAACTATCAGCAATCCCTTTGTTTTTGAATTTGACATCGCTGGTGCAGATACAAGAAAGTTAGCATGGTACATTTAAATGCTTCAATAACTCAATAGCATGTTTAGCAAGTTTAACTTGGAAATTTTAAAGTTGCTTCTCATTAAGCATGACAAAATGAATTTTGTCTGGACATGTCTTGACTGAAGTACAAAAATCTCTTCAATCAGAACTTTATTTTGGAAAGGAAAACCAAAGACCAGTAAGATATAGATAGATAGATAGACAGATAGATATATGCATACATTGTTAACACACATATACATATACACATATGTGTATTTATTGTATATGATTATTTCATATGAATATGTAATGTACATGAAGTTATGTATATGAATTCATATATATATGTGTGTATGAATGAGAATAGACTTTAAGTATAGAAAAATGGAATTTTATATCTGCTTTAAGAGTTCTTTACACTTTTCATTATGAAATAAGCAAAATTTTCTCGAGATAGCTATCTTATAATGCTGTAAAAGATAATTGTACTGTGTTAGAATTTTTAATGACAAATGCAGAGTATCCTTGTGAAACCCTTTCTTCATTGCTACCACTCTAATTTTATTCAGCTTATGTTTTATGTCAAGGAAATCGCCTATGCTACTATACTGTTTTGATATGATGACCTAATAACCTCAATTTAAATAAGCTTAGCCCTTTACCACTGCCTCTCACTAATGCAAGTTATTGTTTTCTTTTGAATTTAATCATTATTTAACATTTGTAAAGCAATTTTAACCCAAAATGTTGACCCTTAGAAACAGAATTGACTTTTGACTCCATATTCTTTGGAAAGTCATTAAAATATCCTCCTGCTAGAAAAGTTGGCAAAAAGCAGTAGGACAAGAAAAGAGTCATAGCCCTTTCTTTGCAGAGGTAATGATACTGATTAAGTTACTGTGAGTTACTATGAGAATAAATCATATTTATGATTTATATTATTTAGTGCAATAAATTCGGATATACTGCTTTTAGCAGCTAGTAAGCATATTAAGGTCATATATACAAATATCATATGTTTACAAACATGGAAAATGACGATAAATGATTTTACTACCTTCACTCACATAGTAAGTGATGGGCTAGAACTTCTGACTTCAAGTTATTCTTTTCTGACTTCAAGTACTTTTTCCCCCTATGTCTTATTCTTAGTTCTTCAACTAACATCTGTAGCTCCTGCTTAAAAGGCATTCCATTAATTCTCACAAAATTTTATTAATTATGTTTTCTGCCATCCAAATTCAAGAATTTTCTAATATACTTCTCTCCATATAAATCTTATGAGTTGGAATTAATTGAAAAATGAATGCATGCTTTTCAATATTTCTCATTACTTAGCTATAGAAATACCATTTTAGTGAATCATGTTCCCATTAGTTTTGGATTAAATTCTGATAACTTTCAAGAATTTTATTTATCAGTTTTATTTTCAAAGACATTGAATGATTAATTTTTTTTAATAATCAATGGAATGAATTGGTTGTTACTAGGTAAGTCATGGTAACAAGGGGGTGCTATCAGAATAACAGATAAAAGTACATATTCCTCTCATACATTGTTGTAACAACAACAACAAAAGATCTTAGGTGTCTTAGATGTCCATGCTATGCAAAAAGCCTTAGTTGATTTAGCCTCTATTTACTGTCACAGTTGCCCAGTGATAAGCCATTTTATACCCATCTTTCCCTGAGAAGATTTATCCCAACCCAATGAATACTGAATAGGCTGATACATTAACTTGGCCATTCAGGACCTGTAGTGAGTATTATCTATTAATATAGATTCCCTCACTGAAAAGAAATGTTTTCCTACATTGTATTTCCTAACTTTTTTTGATTGATACTCTTTTTTTCAGCAGTGCTGTTTCCATACACTCATACCTAGCTACATTTACTATTAGTGAAAAAATCTCTCAAACCCCAAGAGAATATTTGAGTTTGGTCTAGAGATTATATTCTTTATTTAGATCTCCACATGATTCAAAGGGTTGAATAAAATCATTTTGTTAATAGATTATAAGAGGAATAAGCTCAAAGTAGTATACTTGGGGATAAAATTCATGGAACTTTGGAATTCACAAGGGCTTCTTCAGTCTCCTAGCCCAACCGAACCTGAAAAGAAAGTCAAGCGCTATATATATATATAAATATATATGTATATATATATATATATATATATATATATATATATATATATATATATATATATATGAGAAATGACATTCTCCTCTGTAGACATCCAAAAAGCAGGAATTTTCCACCACTCTCAGTATTCTATTCATGATCTTCACAGCTCTAATTGTTAAGAAGGCTTTTTGGTTTTTTCTGTTCATTTTTGTTTTGTTTTATTTTTTCTGACAGCAAACCTACCTATTCTTGTAGACATTTATCCACTGCTTCTTGATGTGCCTTCTAAAACCATAAGAAACAAAACTACACACTCTCCTCAATGATTGTTCTTCCAGCACTTGAGCCCAAAGATCATGTTCTCCCTAACATCTATTTATTATCAAATTTTGCCAGTTCATTCTCCAAAATGGCTATCGAAGCAAGATTGCTCAGATAAAATGAAATCAGAACTGGAAAATACATGCAAAGTCATGTCACTCAACATATATTCCCTGAATGGGCCTTATGCCGCTCAAAGTGAGAAAGAGGAAAGACATTAATCTAAAAGTTCCATGGTCTCTCATTGCATGCAGGGTCATCTCCAGTTATCCTGATGAATATCTGGCCTCTGGACCCAGATGGTTCTGGGTGAAAGTGAAGTTGGTGACTTTACACAGTCTTCCCTCATTCAAATCAAAGTAAGTCATAGATGCAAGATCACTCAGGTACAGCGAAACTGGAAAATATATGCAGAGTCATGTAGTTCAACATATGTAAACAGGGATCCCCTCTATAACTTCCCTCAGAAATGATCACTCACTTTCTATTCAAAGAGGAAACCACCACCCATTGAGTTGGCTTCCAGTATTTTTGGACAGCTTAAATTGAATTCAAGTTTAGACTACTAAACACCATAATTATATCTAGTCCATAGTTCCAGGCTGGGTATAGACCTAAGGGCAAAATCCATCCTGCTGATTGTGTTTGCTTGGTCAGTAAGCTGTGTAGTTTTTACATTTTTAAATTAAAAAAAAACTTTATTAAAAGAATGCAAAACTACTCTGAGTTCTTGAGCCATAAAAAAAGAGCCAGCCAGCTCTATTTGGCATCTACAGGATCACAGTTTGCTAAGCCCTATTCTAGATTTTTGAGACCTTATAAGGTCTTGACTCTGTTGATTTTCTACGATAGTAGTCCAAGATATTACAATATTTATATCAATATCTATATAAATATACTAATCTCACTCCCTCTCCCTTCCCCTCCCCCCTTCTCTCTCTCCCCACCCCGCTGTGTGTGTGTATGTGTTGTTAGACTAGTTCAAAGGAGCTTCAATCTGACTGAACAACCTAGACTATCTTTATCTTCTTGTTTTACTAAAAAGATTGTTACAATAATAAACTGTAATCATAGAATTAGGGAAAATATTGAGTTCCTACAATCACCCTCAGCCATACTCTGAGAAAAAATTTCTAACATTTTTCTAGTTAGTATATATGTCTGAGAACCATAAAATACTACAATCTTCATAGAATAAATATCACAAAGAGTCAACCAGAGGCCAATGGAGAAACATATGGTCAATATAAATATAATGAATCATATTACAAACAACAAGGAATTAGTGACTTAATCTTCTTTACAAATCTATAATATACACGTGTTGTTGCCGCAACACTTCTCTCAAGTATCTCTCACTAGGTCATCTTTAAATTAAAGATTTAACCTTTTTAAGAAGACATAAAGAAGGTACATATTAAAAACAGTGAATATTAATATTTACAAGGAAAGGAAAATGCTTGTGATTTTAACTTTAAAAAAATTATCCATTTTTTTGAGAAACTACTGGTCTCGGATTATATGGTATCTCAACAGACATCCTTTTATTGACTCTTTACATATATTTGTCTCCTTGGAACATCTTTTATTCTCACTCCAGGGATGGAGGTCAGGGGGAATAATCAATGAAATCTAATGCTCAAGGAGTCAGTCAATGAGGCAGGGTGGGAGAGTTGGAGAAGAATCTGTATGGTTTCCTTACTAGAAGGTTATATAAGTGAATAAGATTATCAGTGTTCTTATCCTGGGTTCTTAGTCATGTTTTGTTTGAAATTATATTTTTTTGTTCATATGAGTTGATCTCAGGACCTTTGTATACTCCCCAATCTCCTCTTCTTTAATACCAAGTGACAAAAATGCCACCAGATTTTGCATTTGCATTTACCTCAGGAGGACAAATGCTCTTCAAAGATGCTGATTGTGACAGTTTTTCAGTAGTCGGCATCAAGGTGTCTCTACTCCCTCCCTGACACAGTCTGTGCCAGAGATTTTCAAACCATGACAGACTGCCAAGGGTTATGCTTATAGGAACTCTGAGGGCAAAAATAGTCGCATAATCCCCAATGGGCAACCACCAATCTCATGTCTCCAGTGTATAAGCTTAGAAGTAAAAAAAAAAAAAAAAAGCAGACCTGGGAGGAAGGGGACTGGAAGCCTCCAGAGCCACCTTAGGCAGCTTCTTTCCTGAATCATGGGTAACTTTGAAAGGGTACATAATTTGCTGAATGTCCTCCAAAAGGACGCAGATGTTAGTTTCAGTGTATACCAAAAAGATAAGGGAAGAAATGAAAGACAAATGATTTAATGCCAGCCAGAGTGGTTTGGAGTGAGCAAAATTTACAAGGGGCCAGACAAGAAATGAGGACAGACATGAAAAAAACGTCATTTTTCTTCTTAGGACAAGATAGTAAATTGATTTTTCAGCCTCTTAAAAATATATACATGATTTTTTTGGCGTTCTGTATATACATATATACACTTTTATATGTGTGTACATGTACATATGTATTGTATTATAATTACATATTTATGCACATTTTATTAGGGAGAGATAGACAAACACACTACATATATATTCACTATATTATAATTACATACTTATTTATCATATAGAAGAGAGGGAGAGAGAAGTGGAGGGGGAATGGGAAGGGGAGAAGCAAAGAAATAAGCATAGAAAAGGAAGACCAATGTTATTGACATGGAAATATATTCAATAACATTCTCTTTCTTATATTTGTAGAAATGCTTTTTAAGTCCAAATAATTACAGGAAGATGCTATAGTTTTACTTTGAAATAAAAGTATTCTTCCTTCTACTAACTGATGCAGTTTGTTCCTCAAAGTTTTATTATTTAAGCATTTGTAACCATTTTTATTGTGTTCCAGACACTTTCTGTTTATGTTACATTTTACTCTATTGACATATTCTTCCTACTAAATACTCTCTCTTCTCTGTAGTTTCATGATCACACTGTCTTGGTTCTCCCAATTTTATGAACATACCTATCCTGCCTCTTTTTCTATTCACCTTACAAATTATACCACTGTGTAAGCTCCTGGTGAGTGAGCATTGTTCATTCATTTCATTTTTATATCCCTAGAGCTTATTATAGTGCCTGACACATAGAAGACTCAATAAGTGCTGGTTGATTGATATTTTAAATTTCTTGTGAAAATCACTATTTAATAAGCTTAAGAGTAAATTGATTTCTCATCGCTACCATAGAACTTCTTTGAGTTCATTGACATGATCACCCAAGCTCTTACCATTATTTTATCCTTGTGTATAATATTAATTAATGTTATTTTCATAGTATTAATGTCTCTTCCCTAATATTTTCCTTTCATTTATTTCCTACATAGTGTGTAAAAGGATGATTTGACTTCTTGGAATCTTGTAACTTGAACCTCCCTCCTTGACTAAACTGAATCTTGTATTTGAAAGTCACATTTTCTACTCAGCTCTGGTCTTTTCATCAAGAATGCTTGAAAGTCCTGTATTTCACTGATTGATCATTTTCCCCTGAAGGATTATATTCAGTTTTGCTGGGTAGGTGATTTTTGGTTTTAATCCTAGCCCTTTTGACCTCTGGAATACCATATTCCAAGTCTTCCAATCCTTTAAGGTAGAAGTTGCTAGTTCTTGCATTATCCTGATTGTGTTTCCACAACACTCAAATTGTTTCTTTCTGGATGCTTACAATATTTTCTTCTTAACCTGGGAACTCTGGAATTTGGCTACAAATTCCTAAGAGTTTTCCTTTTAGGATCCCTATAAGGAGTAAATTGGTGGATTCTCTCAATATCTATTTTACCCTCTACTTCTAGAACATTAGGGCAGTTTTCCTTGATAATTTCTTGTAAGATGACACCTACGTTCTTCTTCTTATTATTATTTATGGATTATGGATTTCTAGTAGTCCAGTAATTTTTAAATTGTGTCCCCAGGATCTGTTTCCCAGGCACATTGTCTGATATTTTTTTTCATTCTTTTGGTTTTGTTTCATAATTTCTTGATTTCTCAGGAATTAATTTACTTCCATATGCTCCATTGGACTCTTTAAGGAATTATTTTCTTCACTGAGCTTTTGGACCTCTTTGTCCATCTGGCCAATTCTTCTTTTTAAGGCATTCTTCTCCTCATTTACTTTTTTTGTCTCTTTTCCATTTGAATTAACTTATTTTTTAAATGTACCATTTTCTTCAGCATTTCTGGGGATCCCTTTAGCAAGCAGTTGACTCGTTTTGTCATGATTTTCTTGCATCACTCTCATTTCTCTTCCCAGTTTTTCTTCTATTTCTCTTACTTGATTTGCAAAATCCTCTTTGAGCACTTCCACGACCTGAGACCAATTCATACTTTTCTTGGAGGCTTTGGATGTAGGAGTGTTAACTTTGTTGTGTTCTTCTGTTTGTATATATTGGTCGTTCTTGTCACCAAAGTAAGATTCTATTGTCTTATCCTTTTTCCAGTTTTTGCTCATTTGAATTTTGAGCTCTTTGTCAAGGGATTTCTGTGGTTCTGGTAGGGGAAATACTTGACAGTATCTCAATCCCCCCACAATCTGTGGACCGAGAACTCCAGAAATTGCCAATGCCACTGCCCCTGCTGCTGATTCCATGGGCTCCTCAACCCCTTCTGACACTCTGGGGCCATACCACTCTACTCTCTCACACAGATCTGATAGAATTTTTTCCACCAACCTTTGAATTTGTCCTCAGCATTTTGGGGTTGCCAAGTCTGGAAACCTTCACAGATGCCAGTGATTCATCTCTCTCCCCCTACCCTGCATCTGCTCAGGTCTCTCTGTACAAGAGCAACCCATAATTTGCTGTGCTCTGCTCCTAGCATGGTATGATAAACACATCCCATCAAACTTCCAGACGGTCACAGGTTGGAGATTTACATCATTTCATCATGCTGTGGGTTCTGCAGATCCAGAATTTTATTAAAGTCATTTCTTTACCCATATTTGACTGGGTTTGGGGGAGAGCTCCTGCAAATCCCTGCTTTTACTCTGCCATCGTGTCTCTGCCCCTCTTCATTACTCTTAATCTCAGGTTCCTCATCTGTAAAATAGTGGCAATATAATCCATATTTCTTACCTGATAGAGTTTTTGTCAGTCTCAGAAGAGATGAAGGGGTAAGCATTGTGTCTGGAGAATATATGATAGTTACATTTAAGTATTTGAAATGTTGTGATGTCAAAGTACATTTAGACTTTAAAAAAAATTGTTTCCAGTAGAAAGACCTTTCATGATAGAAAGTTACAAAAATAAATGTTTAAGGTAAGCAATTTGAGCTAGCCCAAAGGAGAGTGGGCTGACTTAAGGAGTACAGAGTTCCACTTCACTGAAATCTTCAAGGAAAAACTAGGTGATCTTGTGCTGGGAATCTTATTCACATACGGGTTGAGCCAGATAGCCTCTATTAGAACCCTTCTGATTCTCTAATCTAATAACTTCCTGATCTTCCTGCTTCCCTGTCTGCTTTTCACATCATTGCCTTTAATCTTTATAATGACTCACTCTTTATTTAAAATCTTTAAGTAGTTTTCCATTTCATGTTGAAATAAATCATGAGTTCTTGAACATGGTCTTGTGGACTCTAACCATCCTATTTCAGAATACAACCCAAAATATATTTTCATTTCCAGGCAAACTGATCACTTTCTATCTCTGATTCTTAGCCTACCTTCTCCTGGCTCTGAAATTTTGCTTACCCTTTTCTCCCTGCTGAAAATATCACACCTAATTACCCATCTTTTTTTTCATTTCTTTATGTTAAATCTCAGCCTTTAAACAAAGACCAATTCAGTAAAGTCTTTCATGACTCCCTATCCCTTAGGGAAGCACAAACTCTCTCACCTCAAATGTAACATAACATTGTTGTAGATATGTGTGTGTGCATGTGTGTATGTGTGTGTCTTTTGTTAATGCAGATTTCTTTCCATACCCCTTCCATTAGTTTGTGAGGTCATTGAGAGCATGATATATTTCATATCTATATTTATATTCCCAGTACTTAGCACAGCCTTTTATACATAGTTGGTCATAATCAATGCTTGTTGAATTGAATTAAATTGAACTGAATTCTCAAAAGGAATAATGAAGCTGTTCCACAGGAAAGTCAATAAAAGAACACATTGCAAAGAAAGCAGGTGTTTTGGGACCTGCCCAGGCTCCCTTTCCTACTACCTTCTTCACATAAACCTGTACTAGCTCTTAGGGGCAGACTTATACAATTTGTTTTGTACTTGCTACCATAGAGATGGAGAATATTTGGCTATTCTATGAATGACACTAATGAGCTGTATTATATGAAGAAAATATATTTTAATTTCCCTCCAAAAGTAGCACTCTCAAATTATCTATGGCTTTGCTACTATTTGAGAAAATAGATTTTAAAATCACAGTACAATAGATTTAAAACTGGGAGAACCTATAGGACACATGAAGTTCAACCCTATAATCTTATTAATCAGGAAACTGAGGCCAATATAGATGGACTCACTTGCCTGGAGTCTCAGAATTAATAGTGGAGAAGTATAATTGAAACCCAAGTCTTCTTGCTTCTAAGCCCAGTTCTCTATATACATTGTGCATTGGTTCATTAATAATATCCTATTCAGAAGCTTCATTATGGTGCAGTTGGCAATATACCACTTAAATGCTAATTCAATAGGACCTAATTCAAGTAATGGCCTACCAATCAAAAAGTATTTTGAGTTTCTTCCTGGTGAGAAATTGTATTTTCTTAACCTGAGGCCAGGAGGCCTTGCTTTTTTCAGAGATGTTCATCTTCATATTGACTTCACAATTCTAAAAGTATCATCAGTTATTAAAGGGTAAGAGGGCCCCTTTCTATATCAGTTGGGATATTCACACCGATGAAAACATGTATCTTTGATACGTTAATGTAAGTCAAAACAAGATACATTAACTTCCAAAATTTCAAGATCTTTCTGGATTAACAAATATATCTGAATAATTTAAAATTATTTACCTTTCTAGTTTCCTATAAAATCTATCACAATCTGGCTTTCACTGGTAAGGAGTAATTCAGCAAAATTGTGTGCACTTAGGACAAAAGCCTCTGTATCACACTGAGAAACAACTTAGTCCTAAACAGGTCAAAGGAACTAAGTCTTACAACATAGAGGTATCACATAGGTAACTAAAGACCAACGTAGTTGGTAGGGGAAGGAGGTTAACAACTTACTGAGGTTAAATTCGAATAAATATAGGTCAAGTGATTCTTCTCATCTGAGATAGAAATTATATGATTATTAGCCCCACCCCCCACAAAGATTCACCCTGCATACAGATGAGGGTAAAAGAGCTCAGAAGGGTTAGTTGACTTGATATTCAAATGGTTATACAACTAGTCTATGCCTTTTGAAGATTCTAATTAAGTATCCCCACCCCACCCCACCCTTAGGATAGCAGTCCAGCAACTTATCTGCTCTTTAGGTACTCATAAAAGTGTCAAATTGCAAAAACAATTATCTGATCTTATAGTTCACAAACAACATAAAAAAAATATTACCTAAATTATGTTTATGGTGTGCTAAAGCAAGGAAGAGGAATGCTTTGTCAAATGCAATAATATTCTACAATTATGATTGTAAGTGAATACAATATGTTTTAAGTTAGAAAAAATACTCACACATTAGAGAAATTAGAGGGCTAAAAAAAAAACAAACCATTCCTCCATTGCCAATGTGCTAATCAGCTTTCTATAATAGGTAAGGTAACATTTTGTTCAAAGCAGTTATTCTTTTTCTCCCTTTCTTCTTGCAAGTACTAACAAGAAATGAATGAAAAGTGAAAGTGTTTTTACATTTTGCTTCCCTTTTTGCCAATCATCTAGAGAAATTTTCATTTTCTATATCATTTCACCCCAATAGAATAAATGAGTGGTATGTTTGTTAAATGACATAAAATAAGGAATTTTCCCAAACCTTAAGATCAGCTAAGAAAACACTTTAAGACATAATATTCATTTAAATGACTTAATCTAGATATTTTGTATGTCTAAAATACTTTTAACTTGTTGGAATACCAATTTGTTCAGTCTGATGCTAAAATATATTACAAAAGAGAAAATATCTACAGATATGGAGACATGATGGCAGAGAGAAACCACAAAGTTTCCTGAGCTCTCCAGTTTTCCACTAAAATGTTAAATCAAGGCTCTAAATGGATTCTGGAGTGACAGAACACATGAAAAAAATGGAATCAAACAATTTTGTACCTTAAGATAAATCACGACTTCAGAGAAAGTCTGTCTCACTTGGGTAAAATAGGAGTATAGCTCAGTGCAGATAGAGTCTGGAAAAGTCAGTGAGAGACTCTTAGCCACAGTACAGATGAACAGAGGCCCCTCAGTACAGCAGGTCAGTTGTGAAGCCTCTACCCCCAATATAGCAGACAAACTACCAGTCCTGGAACTGCCGGCATTTCAGGCACAATTTGACTGGGTTAACCCAAGGCAGTGAACAAGTCACAGACACCTGAGGCCTCACCATGGGAAGCCAGAGAACAGACTCCTGCCCTCCCAGCACTAGAAATTTGAGAAAGTGTCCCCTGTGCCCCAGAAGTAGAGCTCAACTTCTCAAAATAAGTAAAGAACCAAAAAGAGCCCAGATCATAGAAAGCTACAATGGTGACAGAGAAGATCAAAATACAGCTTAGAAGAGGATAACAATTGTTGAAATATCTATATGTGAAGACTCAAAGGCGAATGTGAATTGGTCTCAAGCTCATAAATTCCTCCTGGAAGAATTCAAACAGGATTTTAAAATTCAAATAAGAGAAGTAGAAGAAAAAATGGGAAAGGAAGTGATAGTAATGCAGTATGAAGTAAAAGTCAGTATCTTTGAAAAAGAGACACAAAAATTGACTAAAAAAAATACCTTTAAAAATTAGAAATGGCCAGGTAGGAAAAAAACACATCCCCTGAAGAAAACAGCTCCATTAAAGGTAGAATTGATTACATGGGAAAGAAAGTGCAAAAGGTAACTGAAGAAAATAATTGCTTAAAAATTATAAATGGACATGGGGAAGGTAATGGGTCTATGAGACATCAAGAATCAGTCCAATAAATCAAAAGAATTCAAAAATAGAAGAAAAATGTAAAATATTTCATTGGAAAAACAATTAACCTTAAAAATAGATCCAGGACAGATAATTTAAGAATGATTAGACCACCTGAAAGCTAGAGTTTAAAAAATAGAAAGCCAGAATATGTTTCAAAAAGAGCCTGGGAGAAAGACTCACATATGCTAGCTCCAAACCCACAGCCCATAATTATCTATAAAAAGAACTCCCAACAAATTCTGGAACAGTAGAAGCCACTCAGCAATGGGGTGAAGGAGATTTCTGTTCCAGAGAGCCCTGAAAAACCAACCCCAAAGTTCCGTTGTGCACGGGATAGGAGTGGAGTTCAGCCCTGCCCTGGTCGTGTAGTACTGAGAGGTGCAAGCAGATCCTAGCAGGCTTCAGGGAAGGAATCTCCAGCAGCCATAAAGGTCACTCCACCCACAGACCCACAGGTCAGTGAGAGACACTTCTGGACTGGATGAGAGGGGAGTGGGGTGTCTCCATAACTCGGGATGCCTCAGGAGGCAGCAGAAGAGGCAGCGGGAGGCCAGAGGCTCCCAGAGCAGGCAGGAGCTCAGCAGCAGCTCCATTAAGGAAGTTCTCTGCATAAACCCCCTGAGGGAACTGAGCCTGGGAAACAGCCCTGCCCCCACCTGAGAACTTGATTTAATCTTACCCTGCATAGCAGCCAGGTCTGCTGCCAAAAGCCCTGGGGCTGGGGAGCAGCATTTGAATCTCAGACCCCAAGCACTAGTTGGGCAGATCTAGACAGGGATAGACAGGACTGTCAGAAGTCAAGTAACTGGCTGGGAAAATGCCCAGAAAAGGGAAAAAAATAAGACCATAGAAGGTTATTTTCTTGGGGAACAGATAATTCCGTCATTCCTTTCTGATGAAGAAGACCAATGCTTGTCATCAGGTAAAGACATAGGAGTCAAGGCTTCTGAATCCCAAACATCTGAAATACATATCCAATGGGCACAGGCCATGGAAGAGCTCAAAAAGGGTTTTGAAAATCAAGTTAGACAGGGGGAGGAAAACTGGGAAGAAAAATGAGAGAGATGCAAGAAAAGCATGAAAAATGGGTCAATAAAGGAGACCCAAAAAAATGCTGAAGAAAATAACACCTTGCAAAATAGGCTAACTCAACTGGCAAAAGAGGGTCAAAAAGCCAATGAGGAGAAGAATGCTTTCAAAAGCAGAATTAGCCAAGTGGAAAAAGAGGTTCAAAAGCTCACTGAAGAAAAGAGTTCTCTCAAAGTTAGAATGGAACAGATGGAGGCTAATGACTTTTTGAGAAACCAAGAAATCACAAAACAAAACCAAAAGAATGAAAAAATGGAAGAGAATGTGAAATATCTCATTGGAAAAGCAACTGACCTGGAAAATAGATCCAGG
>CM053771.1:468357136-468401371 GCA_028658325.1 Potorous gilbertii | reverse complement strand
TATCTGGCCCTACAGGACAAAAGAGAAGATGGGGTAAGGGAAGGGAGGAATGAAAGAAGAGAGGGCAGATTGGTGATATGGGTAATTAGAATGCTCAGTGTATTGGGGAGGAGGGAGGGGACAAATGGGGAGAAAATTTTGGAGCCCTAAATCTTGTGAAAATGAATGTCACAAGTTAAAGAAATAAATTTATATTTTAAAAAAAAAGAGCCTGGAGAGTATATTTCAAAAAATTATCAAGGAAAACCGCCCTGGTATCCTCAAAACAGAGGATAAATAGTCATTGAAAGAATTCGCATATCACCTTGTAGAAGATCTCAAAATAAAAAAAAATTGAAAGTTTACTGTATCAAAATTCCAGAATAATGAGGTCAAGGAGAAAATACAGCAGCCGGAAGGGAACAATTCAAATATCCTGGGCCCACATTCAGGATTACAAAAGAGATAGCATTTCTACATTAAAGGATCAGAGGGCTTAGAATATGATATTTTGGAAGTCAATGGAGTTTGGATATAATCAAGAATCAATTACCCAGCAAAACTGAGCATAATCTTTCAGAGGAAAAAAGATTCAATGAAATAGGAAACTTTCAAAATTTCTGATTAAAAAACCAAAACACATGACCAGAAAATTTGATCTCCAAATACAAGACTAAAGAGAAGTATTAAAAAGCAAACAAGAAAGAAAAAATGTAATTCGATAAGACACAATTGTTTATATCTCAACACAAGAACATGACATCTGTAATTCTTGAGAACTCTATCTCTATTAGCGCAACTAGTAGAAGTACATATAGACAGAGGGTGTGTGTAGAAGTTGACTTTGATGTGAAGATATAAAAAATTAAAGGATAAAATAAAAGGAATGCACTGGAAGAAGAATGAAGCAGAATAGGGTAAAATATATCATAAAAAGGAGCATAAAATACCTATTTCAGCAGAGGGAAGAGGGTAGTGGGTGAGTATTGTCTGAACCTAACTCTTATCAGATTTGGCTCAAAGAGTGAACAATATACAAATTAAGTTCATTATATAAATTTATCTTACCGTGTAGAGAAGTAAGAAAGTAAAAGGGAAAGAAAAAAGAAGAGAGGGCTAATAGAAGGGAGTAAGATGTAGGAGAGAAAAGGGGAAAGAAAAGGCAAGGCTTAGAGAAAGGAGGACAATTTGAAGGAGGTGGTGCTAAGAAGCAAAACACTAGTGAGGAGAGATGGTGAAAGGAGAGAGAAAAGTATAAATGGGGGGGGGAATAGAATATAGAGAAATGCACAGTTATCATAACCATGACTGTGAATGTGACGAACTCTCCTAAAAAGTGGAATCAGATAGCAGAGCAGAGTAACAATCAGTATCCTACAGTATGTTGCTTACAAGAAACGTGTTGAAGCAGATAAATACACACAAAGTAAAGGTAAAAGGGTGGGACAGAATATATTATGCTCATGTTGAAGAACAACAACAACAACAACCATCCAAGGTAAGAAATTCTGATCTCAGACAAATAAAAAAGCAACCATATATCTAATTTAAAGAAAGAAGGAAGAAAACTGAATCATGCCAAAACATATACAATGAAGAAATATCAATACTAAACACATGCTCCAAATGGTATAGTACACAAAGTCTAAGAGGAGAAGTTAAGGTATTTCCAAGAAGAAGTAAATAACAAAATTATAAGTAGTGGAGGACCTCAACCTTGCCCTCTCAGAACTAGAAAAATCTAACCACAAAATCAACAAAAAAAAATTTAAGGAGGTGAATAGAATTTTAGAAAAGTTAGATATGATATATCTCTGGAGAAAACTGAAGGATAGACAACAATGTGCCCTTCTTTCAGTAGTACATACCACCTACACACACACACACACACACACACACACATACACACACACATACAAATGACCGTGTATTAAGACATGAAATCCTTACAAATACATGTAGAAACAATTATTAAATGCATTCTTTTTATATCATGATGCAATAAAAAATATGTGTAATAAATGGCCATAGAAAGAAAGATTAAAAATTGGTTGGAAACTAAATAATCTAATCTTAAAGAACCAGTGGAGCAAATAACAAATCATAGAAATCATAAGTAATTTCATCAGAGGATGACAATAGTGAGACAGCATACCAAAATTTATAGGATTTAGCCAAAGGAGTTCTTAAGGGAAATTTTATATCTTTGAATGCTTACATCAATAAAATAGTGGAAAAGAACAGTTCAGTGAATTGTACGTGTAATTACAAAAAGCTAGAAAAAGAAAATAAAAACAAAAACCCTCAATACCAAACTAAAAATTCTGAGAATGAAAGAAGAGATCAATAAAATTGAAAGTAAGAAAACTATTGAACTAAGAAATAAACGATCTGGTTTTATGAAAGAAAAAAATAGATATACCTTTGGTTAACTTGATTTAAAAAAATTACCAGTATCAAAAATGAACAGGTTGAATTCACCACCATGAAGAGAAAATTAAAGCAATAATTTAGAGCTTTTTGGCCCAATTGCATGTCAATTAGTCTGCCCAAATCTAAGTGAAATGGATGAATATTTACAAACATGTAAACTGCCCAAATTAACAAAAAAGGAAATAAAATACTTAAATAATTCTATTTTCAAAAACCAAAATTAAGCAAGCCATCAATGAACTCTTTAAGAAAAAAAAATCTCCAGAAGAGTAGTCAAGATTGTGGAGTAAAAACAGGGACTCGCTTGAGCTCTCCACCAAATTCCTTCAAATAACAGTAAAAAAAAAATACTCTAAAGAATTACTAGAGCAGTAGAACCCACAAAAAAGAAAGAAAAAGAAAACAGAGTGAAACAAATTTCCAGCCCAAGACAACCTGGATGATTGACTGGAAAGGTCTGTTGCATTTGGTTGGTAGAGGAGCACATTCCAGCAATCTACAAATGTTGAAGACAACTTACAAGGTCAGGGGAAAAGTTCTATTAGACCTGGGTGAAAGAGGAGTACAGACAAGCACTGGCCCCACCATAGTCCTGAGGTGGTGGCACAGTTTCATCACATATCCGTGAAAAGTTTGAAATCCAAATACTATACCTCTGTGTAGCACAGATCCTTCAATAGGTTCCTAAGGTACCAGCACTCCTCGTGCTAATAAATGAAAAATATGATTGGTTCTACAGTCGTATCATAGAGATGTTTACAGTCCAGGCCATCAGTGGATATTGGAGGACTGCACTCATTCATAAAGACTTCCTTAGTGTACAGGTTTTTCCACAGATTGTCGAAAGAGTCTTCAGCTTGTGAGTGATTGATGTACATGATAAAGGTTAAATTTTAAATTTACTTACTATATTGATTAACACTGGACCAGGCAGGAACACTCATCTGTGCAGGATCTATTCCCCTAATTCACCTCAGCTTCAGGGCATTCTGGTGAATCTATGTGTTTATTTCTAGGTCTTTACGAATTAGGGTAGGAGTTGTTCAGTGTAAGAGAAATTTGCCAGGTACCAGAATTAGTAAACTTGCAAAGGGTTTATATCAGGGATGGTTCACCACTGACCAGCACCATGTGATTTGTTACAGGGAGACTGCAGAAGAATTCACAACTTACCATGAACATAGTTCAATTTCATGTATGAAGGGGACCTATTTTCCACATTTCAGTAGCCCATGTACCAAATGACTTGAAGTAAAACTTATTTGAAGAACTGGATTCTTTTTTTTTAATATTTAAGGGCATGGTCATCTAGGTTTCTTTTTTCTTTCTTATTCAAAGTTCTTCCTCTGACAAATGAAGCTAAAATAAAGGCCCATAGAGAGTGTCTAAATAATTTTGATATTATATATAATAGGGATAAGCAAGAAGGATTTTCAGTAAGATCAGGGATGAAACAAGGATGCCCATTACCACCACTGCTATTTAATATGTGCTAGAAATGTTAGCTTTAGCAGTGAGAGAAAAAAAATAAAGGAAATTGACTAGGCAATGAAGAAACAAAACTACCCTTCTATGTAAATGATATGGTGGCATACTCAGACAATCCTAGAGAATCAACTAAAAAACTACCTGAAACAATGAACAACTTTAGCAAATTTGCTAGATATAAAATAAATCCACATAAATCATGAGGGTAGGTAGATAGATAGATTCCAGCTTCTGGGATAAGAACTCACTAAATGACAAAAACTACTGGGAAAACTGGAAAATAGTGTGGCAGAAACTAGGTATAGATCAACATTTCACACCATACACCAAGATAAGGTTTAAATGGGTACATGATTTAGACATCAGGGATAATACTATAAGCAAATTAGAAGAGCAAGAAATAGTTTACTTTTCAGATATAAGGAGAAAGAAAGAATGCACGACAAAATAAGAGACAGAAAATATTATGAAATGCAAAATGGATAAGTTTTATTAGATTGAATTAAAAAGTTTTTGCATAAACAAAGTCAATGAAACAAAGATTAGAAGATTAGGTTAGATTTAAAGCTGAGAAACAATTTTTATAGCCAGTCTCCGATACAAAAAAAAATTTCTAAAATATATAAAAAACAGAATCAGTTTTTAAAGAACATAAACCATCCCCCAATTGATAAATGATCAGAGGATATGAACAGGTAGTTGGCAAAGAAATTAAATCTATCTATAGTCATATGAAAAAATGCTCTAAATCACTATTGAACTAGAGAAATGCAAATTAAAACATCTGATTTACTGCCTCATACCTATCAGACTGGCTAATGTGACAAAGAAAATGATAAATGTTGGAGAAGATTTGGGAAAATTGAAACACTAATGCATTATTGGTGCAGCTGTGAACGGATCCAATCATTCTGGAGAGCAGTTTTGAACTATACCCAAAGGGTTACAAAAATGTGCATTTCTTTTTGGGGAAGCAAAGAAATCAAGGAGATATCCATCAGTTTGGGGAATGGCTGAACAAGTTGTGGTATATGAAGGTAATGTTATACTCTTCTGCTATAAGAAATGATGAGCAGGCTGACTTCAGAAAAATTTGGAAAGACTTACATGAACTGAGGCTGAGTGAAGTGAGAAGAACCAGGAAAACACTTTACAGAGTAACAGCAACACTGGGCTATGATCAACTATGAAAGACAGATCTTCTCAGCAACACAATGATTCAGCACAATTCAGAAAGACCCATGAAGGAAAATACCATCCATATTCAGGGAAAGAGCCTGAATACAGATTGTAGCATACTATTGTCACTATTTGTTTTATTTTTTTCCCCTCTTTTTGTGGTTTTTCTGTTTTATTCTTATTCTTGTTGCACAACAAGACTGATGTTGAAATATATTTAACATAACTGTAGATGTATAACCTATATTGGATTGCTTGCTCTTTTGGGGAGAGGAGAAAGAAGAGAGAAAGTGAGAAAAAAATGGAACTCAGAATCTTACAAAAATGAATGCTGAAAACTATCTTACACATAATTGGAAAAAATAAAATATTTTAAGTAAAAAAATAAACTAAGTTTATTATACTTTTTACATACTTGTAAGAAATGTGTAAGAATAAATGTATCCCTGTGAGCAATCTTTCTTTAAATAAAAGTCTATATCTATCTTAATAGACTTAAAAATTGTCTTTTCAAGCAAGGAATTGTGTTGGGAAGCCATTCTGGAAGTGTTCGTGAAGAAAACAAGTGTATTAGTGTAAGTTAAAATTTCTGTGATGTTTCTATGACTCAATGGGGATGACAGTTCTTGCACCTGATATCCTAGGGAGTTCTGAAGCTACACATGGTAGTATGGAAAAAGTGTTGTACTTGGAGCCACAGAACAGGAGTACAAACTCTGCTTCTAACATTTATTCCATATTTGACCTTTAACACACCCTCTGTGAGTCTTAGTTTTCCCATCTGTAAAATGAAATGTTTGAACTAGCAACTAAAACTTCCCATAAACCTCCAGATCTATGAATCCAATGATCCTATTAAAAGGAAAAAAGTAAATTGGATGAATATGTTTGAGGTCAAATAATTCAGGATGCTTAGAAATCTTTCTCTTTTAGATAGGTGTGACCATCACATGCAAGACAAAAATATTAATTAGATCATTTAGGCACATATACATAAAAGAGCATTGTTCTTCATTTATCTGGATGATTTGAATTACGATAGTTCTTTCCTCAACATACTTTTCAAAGTTCTATTTACACTGAAAATTATGTAGTAAAATCACATGAATAATTGGATATAGCCCTGAGTGAAATTTTCCCACTTATTTTGCTTCCACTCTACTTTTGGTGTTATTGCTGTATAGTAAAGATATGCCAAAAAAACCCTTCCCTCCTTAAATTCACTAATTTTCCATACAATAAAGACCCTAATTATAACTATTTAAACTAAGTATTGCTTTGGTTACATTCCTCTCTTCCTTTCCTCTCTTCTCTCTTTCTATTTTTGGGAAATTGAAAGGAAGAAAAGAAATTATTTTCTTTGCTTACTATGTGTTTTCTTTGGAAAGATGTTTCTTTGTGAATTTTTTTTCTATAACCTCCAGTAGAATTTTGATATATGATACATTGTTGTTAATCCTGCAATTTTCTTGGGAGTTAATGCTCTGTGTTTTTAATACTATTTGATTTTGAGGAGATCTCAAGAGCAGGTCTATGTCAGTGTTTTTATTCTCTCTCTATAACAAAGGAAGCATTGTATTGTAGATTTTGTTTTATCTTACTTTTTCAGTTTTCCATATGTGGGATGTGATATCTACATGCTTGCAAATTACATAATGTCCTCTAGATATTCTTATGTGTTTTTTTCTCCAAATTTTGTTTAATGGCAAGAAAACTAACAGATTTCTCTCAAATCTAAAAATGAAAAATCAATTAACATTTTTTGGGAAGAAAGCACCATACAAATGTAGGAAGTCACCATAATTTTTTAAGAACAAATACTAGTAAGTCAACTTCTTTTTTATTTTTTGCCTAAAAGATGGCGCTAACATCCTATAGCCACAAGATGCAAGAATGCAACTTTGTGTTCTGTCAAATGTAATTTGGAAGAAAAAGAATACAAACAAATAAACAACAACAAAAACAAATCCAAGCTCATGACTGCCCATCACTTCCCTAAATCAATCGTGCTGTCTGTTTGTGATTAAGTTCAGTTTTCACTATAGCAATTACCACAGTCACAAATTCATTGCCCCCAGTTCATCCACATAATCTCATAGCAATGAAATAGTGTGTGAAAAAATTTGAGATATTGTCCCATTAACTCTTCTCTTCCTAAGTAACACATTTTTGTTTGTTTGTTTAACCATGAAGAGGAAAAAAAAGTCAGCAATATGACATATTGTAATGAAGCTCCCTGTATTTGCTTCATTTCTAAAGCACACATACTGTGCTGAGAAGACCTTGCTGGCCCTGTTACACTCAGAAAGAGCTTGCAAGATATAAGCAAAATCATCCATTGGACATATGAAAAGCCCTTCTAAATTTTATATTAGATCTTCTGACATGAACAAAATTAGTATTTGGGGCCACCCGGCAGTTGAATGATGGTAAAAGTATTAACTTAAGATCAGCCCTCATCTAGCTTGCCTTAGGTTGTAAGGGTCTATAAAGAAAAATCTCTGCCAAAGTAAAATTAGTTTGAGGGTTTTGCTTGTTGAATTTTTAAATATGGATCGTTGTGATTGTTTTTGACCATTAACTAAACTAAACAAAGTAATGCTCTGTTACGTAATCCTTTAAACAACATGTTGTCTGCCATTTCAATCTTCTGACTCTGTGATCCCATTTGAGGTTTTCTTGACAGATACAGAAAGGTTTGCCATTTCCCTCTCAGCTCATTTTACAGATGGTAAAACTGAGACAAACAGGGTTACGTGACTTGCCATTGGTAACACAACTATTATGTGTCTGAGACCAGATTTGAACTCAGGAAGGTGAGTCTTCCTGACTCTAGGCCTGCCAGTCTATCTAATGAGCCACTCAATATGATTTTTGTCCCTTTAGAAGAAGAGTTTTGAAAGAGTAAGATTTTATTTTTTTCTAAAATTTTACATATTTTTATTCATGCTCATTTAATTAATTTGATTTAGCATAATCTTTTCCCACCTCACCCAATATACTCCAAAGTAGAAAATTCACTATATATAATTCTGATTGGGATAGTCAAGAAAAAGTCACATTGAATCATTTTTCCAACTTAGGGAAGCCCGAGAAGACAGATAGGAAGTGGTATTTATGACTGGCAGTAGAGTGGCAACAGAAACATTGAGGCCATTCTAGGAGAATAAGAGGGAGAAGACTGAACACCAAGAAAGGAAGCACTGGTGCAGAAAGAGGTCCTCAGGGACCTATCAACCACCCTTTTAAATAGACATGGGTCCCAGCTGGTAGCTCTGTCATCCATTACTGAGTCCTGGGTCATAACTCCAAGACAGATGGGGATAATCAGGTCACAAACAAGAGAGATTCTATTTGTGTATGGAACATGGGACAAGTTCCAATAAATTGGCTATGTGATTTTGATCCCAAGAGCAAAGCGGATTATGCTCTAGACATTAAAATCAGAGTTAAAAATATGATAAAACCATTCTGTCACTGCCTAAAAATAATCAAAAATTGAAAATTCCTAGAAATAGTGTAGTGAAAATCCAGAGCTCTTAGGTCAAGGAAAATATAGTGCAATTAGCCACAAAGAAATAATATAAAATACCAAAGAGACATTTGCAGGATCACACAAAGATTTAATATCTAATGACTTTAAAAAAGTACAAGGAATCAGATCTTCTAGAAGGTAAAGGATATAGTATTAAGGTCAAGCATTTCCTAACTAGCAGTTCTAAGTAAATACTATTCTGGTGAAAACTGATACTTAATGAACTAGAAGACTTTCAAGCAATCTTGACAAAACAAAAAACAGTAGTGAATTGAATATTTTGGACTCGAAATTTTGGACTCAAGGAAACATAAAACAGTAAATGTGAGAAAGCAAATACAGGAGACTAAATGATGTTAAGCTGTTTACATTGTTATATGGGGAGAGGATGTATACACCTCCTCAGAACTCAATCATTAGCATGCTACTAAAAAGGAGTTGAATTAGACAGAAAAAAAACTAGGTATAATTCTGTTATGCTAGACTGATTTCAAAAAGAATGGAAGAGTGGGGAAGAGGATTTCATTGACAAAGGAGGGAAGGGAGAGGCAATATTTGAAAAATTATTTCATATAAATGGTCCAAACAAGGAAGAGTTTATACAATGGAAGGGAGAATGGAAGTGAAGGGCATGGATTCTTATCTGAACTAGTCCACTAAGGGAGGAATAAACATACATACAAAGCTGGGTATAAGTACTTATCTTAACCAAAAGGGAAATCAGTGCAAAATGACTTAAGAAAAGGGAAGTGGGCTCTCAGTGCAGGACAGCAGTCCAGCAGAGCAGCAGCTGCAGCCACTTCTGGTGAGATCAGCCTACAAACTAAATGTTTGAAAAATACCAACTCGAACTTCTGGGAGCCAAGATAGTGGAATAAGCTATACATCCTTTCATATTTCCCTTGTGGACCTCAAAAAACCCAGAGAATATTGCCCCAGGAAAAATTCTGGAATAGTGGAGCCAGTAGAAGATGAATAGCACTCTTTCAGCTCAGGAGGCTAGGGAGATCAATGGGAAGGGTTACTACTCCTGTGAGTGAAGGGCACCAGTGCAGCACTCGAAGGATCCCACTAAGGGGAGATGGAGACCACCCATGGCCAGAGGACCTCTCCCTCTCACCTCATTTAAGGGGCTTCAGTGTAACCCCAGGGAAACTCAGAAAGACTTCACCTGGTTTCAGCCTTGGCACACATTAGGCATCTCCGCACCAGGTACGCTACAGCATTATATACTTTCTAGCTGAAAGAACCAGAGACCACACAAAGCCAGAAACCAGGTCCCAAACTCCCAGGAGAAGAAATGTGAGAAAGGGCCGCATCAGAAAAACAAAGACCATAGAATCTTACTATGGGGACAGGAAAGATCAAAATGCAAATTCAAAAGAGGACAGCACTGATAATATACTAACTTCTGAAATTTCAAAGGGGAATATGAACTGCTCTCAAGTCCAAAAAGTATTCTTGGAAGAGATCAAACAGGATTTTAAAAGTCAAATTAGAGAGGTAAAAGAAAATTTGTCCAATTATTTTAAAAAGAAAATTTTCCTAATATTGAACCAGCCCTGCATTCCTGGTATGAAACCTACCTGATCATAATGTATTATTCTCTATAAATGAATTATAGAAATTCTCAAAAATGAAAAGAGAGATGAACAAAATTAAATAAAAAAACTAAACTAAGAACTAAAACTAGAAGCTAGTTGTAGTAGCAAGCACTCCAACATACATAAGAGGGCCTGTTGCACAGATTCTTAGATCTGATTTTCCAAAAGGAAAGCAACTTTTGAGGGGTCAACAATCTTCTTTAATTACATTCACCAACAGAGAAAATACAAGCAGAGAAATAAAAAAAAAAACAGACAGGACTTCTAAATGTCTGAACATAAATAATATATATATCACATATCAACAGACAGACCCAACTGTCTGACTATTATGTATGTACATAATTACCAGAGAGAGAAGCACCAGTATCTGGGTTTTCAAAGCCAAGGGGCTCCTTAATAGCTAAAGTCTCATCTGGTCATATGACCCAAAGCAAAACCTCACCTCAGAGTATATATACACTTATCAGAGCCAGTGACCCTCACAACCCATGCAATTAAAAAAAAAAAAAGGTGTGGGGTCCTCCTACAAAACAAGCTTCCTCTAATCCAGTTTATTTTAATGGGCTTCACCTGAGGCCTATTAATGGGTGGGAAAGATCTTTAACTCTTATGTAATAATCCTTCCTTAATCAAGGAACTTTCATTAACATTACATTATTTCAAAAAGAAATTGCTAATTTGATTTTTTTAAAAAAAGAAATCAACCAAATTAACAGTGTCAAAAAATTGAATTATGAAGTGAATGAGGAGAAAATGAAGAGGAAATAAAAGTTATCATATGGTGTCATTTTATCTGATTATATTATAATAAAACATAATGAGGGACAAATATTTATAAAAATATAAACTGCTGATATATATATTATATAAAACATAAAATGAATAATAATCCTATTTTATAAAGACAACTTGAGCAACCAATAAATTAGCTAGAAAAAAACAGGATAAATGGATTTACATGTGAATTCTATTAAATATTTAAAGAATACTATATAAACGGTTTGAAAGAATAGCTAATGTGATACTACCAGAACCTTTCTATGACACAAATATTGTCTTGATACTTAAATCTAAATCAGAGAGAGCCAAAATAGAGAAAGAAAATTATAAAATAATTTCCCTAATGAATATCAGTGCAAACATTTTAAGTAAAAAAAGGTCTCATTTCTCACAAATTTAGAAAACTGAGCAAAAATTTAAAAGCAATAACCATCTCTCAATTTATAAATTATCAAAGAATTTGGCCAGGCAGTTTTCAGGGAAAAATGTGAAAGTAACGGCAATCATTAAAAATGTTCTAAAAAATTCAAATTAAAACCACTTTGAAGTACCAACACACACTAATCAGATTGGCTAAAAAGATGAAAAAAGAAAATGTGAAAAATCTAGCGGGTTTGCAGGGAAATAGGCATACCAATGTGGTGCTAATGGAGTTGTGAATTAACTCAGCTAATTTGGAATTATATCAAAAAGGTTATTGAACTCTGTCTCAGTCTCTCTTTGTATATGTGTGTGTGTGTGTGTGTGTGTGTGTGCGTGTCTGTGTGTGTTTGGAAGTGATTTTTGTTGTGGCAAGGAATTGGAAACTGAAGGGATGTCCATCAATTAACGAATCATTGAACAAGTTGTTTTATATGAATATCATAAAATACTGTGGTTGTACAGGAAATTATGAAGAAGATGGTTTTTAAAAACTAGTAATGTGCTGTATGAACTGATGCAAAATGAAGTGAGTAGAACTAGTAGAACAACCTTCACAATAACATAAATATTATTATGATAATGCATTTTGAAAAAAAAATAGTAACACAGATCAACAAAGTAACCCACCACAATACTGAGAACTCACAATGAAATACAATGCCCATCTCCAGATAATGAACCAATCAGCTCAACTTAGTGTAGATTAAGGCATATCATTTTCTCTCTTTTTTTTCTTTTTTTAAAAGAATGTGGCTAATGTAGAATTATTTTGTTCCTCTTCCTGACTATACATATTTGGAATACTTTTTTTGTCTTCACGTTGGATAAAGAATAGTGAGAATTTAGAAATAAAAAAAATGACTAAAAATATGTGCTTTAAATAATGAGTGAATAAATAGGTAGCTATATGTGATAACTCACTAGGTAACTAGACACAGAGAAAGATATTTTAAGGTTAAAAAGTTAATTATACACAGATCAGGCACTAGTTTTCCAAGTTCTTTATAATACGTTGAAATATTATTGGCTCAACTTCAATAAAGACAAAGTAAGGTATTTTGTACTCGTATGTCCATTGTATATAACAAATTGGCCATTTTCCCATTTTTGAAAACAATGTAAACACCCGAATTCAGACATATTTCTTCTCCTTTTTAAAATCTTTTGAATTTTGTTAAGAAAAGGGAATAAAATAGGTTGGTATGTCGTTTTGGGAAAAGGAAGCTAAAGGTTTTTTTTTTTTTGTCTTTTCAAATAGTTATTTCAAAAAAATAAAATTTTACAATTGTCTTATTTCTTTGATCCTTATCTATTGCCCATTTTTCAACTGTAGGTGTCCACTAGAACAATGCTCTGGACATTCTTTCCTTCTCTTCCTATATATTCTTTTTTTTTTTTTCTTGTAATCTCCTTAGCTAAATTTTGGGTTCTTGGCTACCATGCCCAAGCTGTTTCCTGAATACTATTCATCAATTTTTTAGCTGACTGTAGGAAATCTATAATTAGATGGTCCATTGTTATCTCAAACTTCAAACAGAAAGCATTATATTTCTCTGTAAATTTCTCTTCAGAACAAAAGTCAAAGTTTCTATCAAGAGAACAAGCATTCTCTCGTTTACCTAGTTGTGCAACCTCAGAGACATCCTTGAGTTACTTCTCTATTAAGTCCCCCAAAATCTAAATAGTTACCTAGTCTTACTAATTCTACATACATATCTCTCACAGCACCATTAGTCTCATTCATGACTTTACTATTTCTTACCTGGACTATTGACATATTCTTCTAATTGATTCCAATCTTTCCCTCATCCAATTTGTCCATTGCAAAATTGGGATATTAATCTTTCTAAGACAAAGCAGTCAATACTTAAGAATCTTTCTAAGAAAGGAAAATAATCTCAGTGTCTCCTTATAATTTCTAATATGAAGTACAAACTCCTTAACTTCATTTTCAAAGTTTCAAGAATCTTGCTCCAATCTTCCTTGCCAGGCTTGCTTCATTATGCTTTCTCCTACTATGCCTCATCTATTAGCCCAATTTACCTCCAAATACGACATTCCAGTTTTCATCTCTGTCCCTTCACACAAGATATTGCCCTAGTGTAGATTACTTTACCTCCTTATCTTTAAGAATCTCTAAATTCCTCCAAATTCAGCTCAATCTACCTCCTTCATGAAACTTCTTACGGTTGTCACTTTACTTAAATTGTCTCCTATGTACTTACATGTAATTTATATGCATTTGCCATATTTCTCAAGTAGAATGTAAGCTACTTGAGGACAGTGATGACTTTTCATTTTGTCTCTGGGTCCACAACATGTAACATAATACCTTTCATCTAATAGAAATTTCATTAATGTTTACTTACTGAGTGGAATGGAACAGGCTTGACAAAATTGTTTCATTTATTTATTTTGCTTAACTGTTTTATCTGCTTGTGTTTTTATATACCTCATTTTAAAATGAAATTTAAAGGCATCTGATCCAGCATTAGACAACTAGTGTTTGTTCAATGAACACAAATCATTTATGTAACTTGAATTACTTTCAATGTGTCTTCGATTAAAATCATGATTGATAAAAAAGAGGAGTATATTCATGGGATAAATAAATAAAATTAAATATGCATTATTTGAATTTTGTGTATATGTATGTTTAACTCAAATGAAGGAATATAGTTGATTTGAAACTAAAAGTTGATGAGGTAGAACTTTGTATTAGTTTTAGGCATGGATGTATGTTGAGTTAATGATAGATTACCCTAAACTCTGTTAGATTATATTCTGATTTTCTTAAGAGCTTGACATGGCAGAAGTAAGTAGTTTTGTTTTGGTACTTTGCTAAGTGGTTATGTTTGTAAAATATCTGTGAATATGTGTGTTTGGAAGGATGGAGGGATCTGGACATCAGAGATCTGTCCTTATAAACGGAGAGACAATAGCCAGTAAAACCTGTGTGGAGAAAATCATAAAGTAAAATGTACTTTCTCCCTCTATCAAAGTCTCCAATATAGGTCAAAGAAGTATTGTATGTATACCTTTGGATTTAGTAGATCTTATTCTGGTTAGAGTCAGCAGCCAGGAATAGCAATAAACAGTAACTCATTACGTAAGGAGCCATCTCATAATAAGACAAACTAGTATATTAAAAAACAAAATGCTGAAAGCATTAAAGAAAACATGACAAATTAAATACAAACAACTGTGCCTTTTATTTTACAAATATTGACCCACTGCAAAATAGTGACATATTTAATGAATACCCTTAATGATTTTACAGCGGGACAAATCATCTATGAAAGTAAGGTGGTTCGAAGAGATAACGGCACAATCAGGCAACCCGGTGAAATCCGATATTCTTGTAAGCAAAATCAATAACTATGTCATAGCTCTCTCTTCTTCCTTCCTTCCTTCCTTCCTTCCTTCCTTTCTTTCTTTCTTTTCTTTCTTTCCTTCTTTCTCTTTCTCTCTCAGAACCAGGAAGTAACAACCAATAAAGAAAAAAAGGTAATTCTTCCTTGTTTTAGTATTAAAGGTAAAAACAAAAATGCTTAAATGGATACTATGAAGATTTTAATCAAGTAAATCTAACCTTATTCTAATACTTGCTTTTTTGCTGTTAGAAATGTAGTTGATTTTTAATAGATCTTTTTGTAGATTCAATGAGCACAATATACAAATAAATATTTGATTGTTAATATTCCTATCAACAGTTTCAAGGTGATTAATGTCCTGTGACTGACCTGAAAAATTTGAGAACAAAATAAATCATATCTATATTGACTTACTCTGAATCAGGGTTTCTTAATCGGGGTACACTGAGAGTTCCATGAATAGGTTTCAGGGAGTCTATGAACATAGATAAGAGAAAAGCACCTTTTTTTGTATTTTAACTGAAATTTAAGATTATCTTTAATTATATGGTTAAGAAAGAAACTATCATTTTGAGGACTCCATAGTTTCATCAGATTTACAAGGTAGACTATGAGAGATCAGAGTTAAGAAGTCCTGTTTTAAATGAAATAAAAGAGATTTGCAAGAAAATGGAAAGTTTGCAGGTTCTTCTTACAGAGATGTATAAAGGATTTGGCTTCATCATATGCTCAAAGGTAATAAGAAGCATCATTTCCTGGGATATTTAATCATTTCATTTTTCCAGTATTCATAATTAGCATAAGGAAATGGCTTACCATCAAGGTAATTGTAGTGCATACACCAATATCCATGCCTCCGAATGGAGAAATTGAAAAATTCCACAGTCTTCAACATTTTCCAAATTAAGTAAACATTTCAATGATTTAAGTAAAACAATTTAATAAGTATTTTAAAGTATTCACTATGTACCAGACATTCTCTCTGTGGATAAAATTATTGTTTTTACAAAGCTCTTTTTCACGTAGAGATCACTGTCTACTGTGAGAGAAAACACATACACAAACAGATATATTATAGGATGCTAAGACCATTCTCACTTCGCTTATGGCTCCACTCTTCATTCTTTGAATTTTTCCATTTCGTTCTCAGGGGACCTATGTACACTCCACTTTACTTCTTGCTTTTATGTATTATCTTTCCATATTTTAATATAAGTTCCCTGAGGAAAAGGAATGCAATTTTGCTTGAAATTTTTATCCCCAGTGGTTAGCACAGTGCCTTGCACACATTAATTACCAAGTAATTATTTATCTACTACTGACCCTGTCATCCTTTCCTATTCCAGATTCTGTGATCCTGAAATTACAACAGCTCTACCTTGTTTAAACAAACTAGGAGACATCCAGGTTGAAATGTCCCCAAGGCAAGTATTTGTCCTGAATTGGAGCTCAGGAAAGAGAATAGGAATGGATAAAATGATCATCTACATAGATATGCTTATTAAACTATTGGTAGCTAATAAAATCACAAGAAAGTAAGAATGGAGTGAAAAGAGACGCTCCAGCATAGAGAACTGAGTCACACCTATGAATAGATGGAGTCATGATATAACAAGGAAACCATTAAAGAATGTTAAACAAATAAGAGTTAAGCTAAGTGTAGTGTCATGAATACCAAGAATACCCAGAAAAGATTTTCACCAATATCAGTTACTAAAAGGAGATCAAGAAAGGCATGGGTTGAAAAAAGGCAATTGTATTTGCAGTTAAAGGTAATTAATAATTTTGAAGAGAGCAATTTCAGGTGAGAAAAAAGACAAGTATAATGAGAAAATTGAAAACCTGGAAGACTGGAAATATATTGGCTTCCCCCCTGGAAATAAAAATCACAAAAAGTGTCAGTTCAAAAGTAAAAGAGAAAATAACCTTGACCTATTCATTTGAATAGTTTTGGAAATATTCCTTACTAACTCTAAGTCAGAAATACCAAACTAAGTCAGAAATACCAAAACTAGAGTTTGTGGACAGATTACATGGGGTACACAAATTTTGATAATTTGCCTATATGCCTGTGTAAAGTATGATGAACTAATTAATGAAGAAACATGTATATTCTTTACATGATATATACATATTAATACATAATACAAAATATTAATATATATTAATGAAGTCCTAAATGGAATTTAGTAATTCAATAATGAATGTAGGAAAAAATTACAGTACTACTGCACTTTTGCCAAACTGCCAAAAGGGTCTATGAACCCCCCAAATAAATAAAATTTTGTGTAAATAAAAGACCACCATACTGATAGGTTCTTTCTCGTATTTGTCAATAATATTATAAAAATTGTACAAATCTCTGAAAATGTTGAAAAGCTTCCCATGTATAAATCTATATATCAATATTATTGATTGGTAGGATCATTCACAAGGAAAAAAAGTGGATGACTGTCACATAGTGCTTAGACTATAGCATATAGCTAAATGAATGGTTTCTTGATTTACTTTAGCTTAATTTTCTCTCTCTCTCTCTCTCCCTCTCTCTCTCCCTCTCCCTTTCTCTCTCTCTGTCTATCCCTCTCTCTGTCTCTTTCTGTGTCTCTCTCTGTCTCTCTTTCTCTCTCCCTCTCTCTACCTCTCTCTCTCGCTCTCTCACTCCCTCCCTCTCTCTCCCTATCTCTGCCTCCTTCCCTGCCTCTCTCTCTGTCTGTCTCTCTGTCTCTTTCTCTGTCTCTCTGTCTCTCTCTGTCTCTCTCTCTCTCTCTCTCTGTCTCTCTCTCTCTCTCTCTCTCTCTCTCTCTCTCTCTCTCTCTCTCTCTCTCTCTCTCCACCCCTCTGCTTTCCCTGATTCCCTCTGTGGGGGCAGCTAGTAAAAAAAAAAAGCATTTCTTGAGGAGGTTGAGTATACTAGTGAGGAATAGCAAGAAATCCAAGGTCAATGGATCATAGTCTATGTGGGGATGTATAATATATAAGGAACCAGGAAATGTAGGAAAGGGACAGAATGTAAAAAATAAGTCTAAAATAATAGATTATATTGTGGCCAAGTGTTCATAGGGCCACGTTTCAGAAAAGCTTTTGATTTTTTGATTCTTGAAACATGAATATGTATAGAGTAGTCCCTAAATATATTTCCACATGTTCATAGGTGAAGGGCTAACCAAGATCATCATACAGAAGTATCTATTCAGCCTTTATTATTTGCCAAGCATTCCATTGAAAATACAAAAACAAAAGTGAAATAGTACTTGCTCTCAAGGAACTTACTTTCTTGAGGGAAATGCTAAAGTAACAATTGCACATTAAACGAATGGGGAGAAACAATATGGTCCAGAAGATGTTTGAAATAAAGGTGATGTTTGAAAAAACAATTGGTGAGTCAAAAAGGAAGTTGTCTTTTAGGCATAGGGGGTGCAAGACTGGAAGTAAGAGAAGCAGGGAAGTCTAATTTCTAATAAGAAACATTACAAATCCTCAGTCTTTTTTTTTTACACTTCTCCCATTCTCCAGATATTCCATATACGTGTTTCTTTCTTTATGTTCGTACCTGCCATTGCAAAACATTTCCACACATCTGCTGCTACTCAGAACTTCCTAATTCTGTTTACTTGACTGTTAATTCATTTGAATTTATGAAATATATAGGCATTCTCCTTTATTTTATTTCAGTATAAACACTTTCCTTATTGGCACCAAGGGCCATTAGAGAGGAGTCATACATATGTTAAAGTATTAGCAGTTACTGCAAAAGGGGCAAATCTGGTAAGTAGATTGAGTTTGTATAATATGACTTGACATAGTCTCTTTTATCTCCTTTGGAATTCTTTGGAGTTTTCTGCAGCATGTCAAATATATCTTTCTACTTTTACACTTTAGTTCCTTACAATAGGGTTGGATAATCTCCTCAACAGTGTGATCATATTCATATGAAGCCAAATAGGCAGGGTTACAAGAAAATGTGTGTAAGCCATTTCACCCTTCCTCTGTTAGAAAAAAATCTCCCACAAATCCTTGGAAAAACACCAGATTTTTTTTTTTGTTATTGTTGTTTCTTAAGGGTGCCAGCTAAAGTTGACATGAACTACAGAGAGCAACAAACAGAGAGCTGGAATCTGCATTTAAAATGACTTCCCAGTGGCCTCATGGCCATCTGCTACAAACTGTATGCCTGGGTTTACTTCTGTTTAGCTGTAGATCATATAACCCATGCCGAACATGTGATTGATGCTTGAAGTCAACAAATTCCATGGTTTCCTGTCAGAACTGAATATGAAAAAAATTCTGTTGTTTTTCAGTCTTTCTCATGAAGAGGAGAAAAAGTGTTCTTCCACATTATTTGAGGTTATTCTTATGAAATATGATGTTAATTGCCCATTAGACCTTGCTCTCTATTTTCTACATAAGCTGTATTTCAAACTTCTGCCTTTGTTCTGCTTGCCTGATATACAGAATCTGTTTACAAGTTTGATCAGAAAAAACAATGAAAAGATATGCATATTAGCAATTGATAGAGATGATAAAAATTAACTCTAGATTGAGATGTTATATGTGAACATATAGATATGTATAAATAAAATACTTTGACACAAATTTATTTAATCAAATGTAAAATTCCCTCTATTAACATACATGAAATCGTTATACCTACTATCAATCTATCATTTCTGTCTTTATATAGGTAATTCCCTCTCTATCTATATATCAATCCATTTATTTATACTCCCTTTAATTCTTTCTGATCAATCCTTCAGTCAGTTTTTGCATCTCAGGTTGGTGTGTAGATCTTTTATCTTTAAAATGCGTTTTCCATGTGTATCTGTTGTCTACTAATCAACATACCTATATACATAAATATACATATATATGTATGTGTACACAAAAATGCCAGAGATATATGCATATTGAGATTAAAGATGGGTAAGTACAAAATTTCAGGAATGTCTGATTGCCAGTACATATTTCATTATTTGAAAATAGTAACAGCAATTTAAAATAAGTACATATAATTTTAGTCTTTCTTTCAGAATCATTTATAACGATCCTAATGTAAATGATCAGGAACATAAGGGTTACCTTTTTATGAAGTTGATCACAATTCCTTGTAATTACTCTAAAGTAATGTATTAATATATTCTGAACTTCTATCAAATTGAATTTTTAAAGAAATTAGGAAATTTTAAATAAATTCAACATGCTAACTATGGATGTCTTTTCTTTTCAGCTTTCCACTGCCAACATTTTTCTCTTTCAAACCATCATGTATGCCAATTTAAACTCTCCCTTCCAGTAAGAGTTCCTGAGGGATGATTAAGTAAAGGAAAGTTTTATACATTCTTAAAATTAAATATGAACTAGTTAGAAATGTAAAAGAGAACTACTATATAGGTATGAGAAGATAAGTACTTTTTTTCAGCAGAAATTTAATTTGGTGATTTTTTTTTCTGTAAGGTGCCTGGAGCTCTTGTTAACATTCATCTCATGCTAACAGAATTTATTTTTCTTTTGTGGAGAGTCAGAAAGAAGATTCAGTTGTCTGTTTATTTCTCTCTTTCCTACTCTTCTCATCCTACTTTATTTCCCCTATTTTTTCTTCCTTTTATATCCCCTTTTTGTTCCATTTTTCCCTTAATGGTTTTGCTTACATAGTGCACTGATACACACGCACACACACAAACACACACTCACGTATGCATGTATGAGGTGTGTGTGCATGTGTTATAGCCTAATGTAAATTATCAATACCATTAGAGTGACCTCTCTTATGAAGTTGAAAACAATTTCTTTCTACTATTTTAAAGAAGCATATTAATATATTCGGACCATCTCTACACAATTGAATTACTTAGTAAGCCAATATTTAAAAGGGGAAATCATATTTCTCTCTTGTATATTAAATGCTATATATATGCAAATGATATCTCCATATTTGTATGATACATATATATATAGAAATATGACTTTATATGTTTATAATACATGTGATCATTTTCCAACTGGGTCCTCTTGCAAACAATTCTACTTCTCAATCACATTATTTTCAGTTTATTAATCAGTTGAGTAATAACATAAATCCAAGCAGTGATCAATAAAATAATTAATGAGATTCCTATTCATTTAACTTTAGCTTCTACTATTCAAATAACTTATATTTCAGTTTCACCCAGGCTGTAATTATATATTATATACTGAAGTCCTTCTCTGAAAACTTATGGTGGTTTTTACCAAGATCAAAAGACTTTATCTTCCATTAGATTACCAGCCTAGTTAAGGCTGGCAACACTCTATACCAGAAGTTGTCATGTGCATTCATTAAATTGATGAAAATAAAAAATAATCCTGAAATTTAGGAGGAATGCATTTTTTTCTTCAGTGGCCATGGCAGAAGAGGTGTCAGTAATGCGTAGAAATTGTATCATTTTGGGCACTCTTAAATGGATATATTATTCCATTTTTACTATATGGTGATATACTAAGGAAATGAACTAAATAAACACTAATATATTTACTCTAAATGAAACCAATAAAAGGAAATGAGTCTCAACTAAAAGGAAGTTTGCCTAATAGGGCCTCTTCTAGAAGGTAGATAAAAAAATTGATAGACTTGAGTTTATCCAAAAATATTAATTCATTGAACATTAGTCACTTTACCTTACGGTTTTATGACAAATATATATATATATATATACACATACATGTACAATATATAGTATATATGTAAATGTAAATATGTATATATATGTAAATGTAGCTATGGAAATATATATAAAATTTTGCAATATATGTAAATAAATATATATGTAAATAAACATATATATGTAAATAGATGTGTGTATATGTATATATACTACCATAAATATAAGTGCAACATATAATAGGTTGATAAAGTTGATTTAGTTTTGGGAATAAAAGTGGAAGCCAAGAAATAATAAGGCTAGCCCCTATTCTCGATAGAATGTATAGGCTCATGAAGGAAGATAATACATGAGAGGGAGCTGGAAAGTAGGTTAACATTTGTTTGAGTTGAAGGGGGAGATGTACAGTCAGCAATAGTGCTTGAGGAGACGTGAGTAATGACTTCTGGGATTCTTCATGAAATAATGTCCCTAGGAAGGAACTCACCGATGAGAGAAGGTGCAGTAGGGACAGAAAAAGCCTTCACAGTGAGAAAACTATTGGCACAGAAGTAGAAGAAGCCAAGGTGCCGTCTGTAGGGTCAGGCACACAGCCAACGGAGAAGGGAGTATGTAGGGTCTGCATTTTTAATGACGTAGCACTATTTCCTTTTAGAAACAAGATAAAAATGAGATTTTAAGGAACAATTCAAAAACTTCATCCAAAGTTAAGGAGATTAAACTATAAAACATGGCGACATAAATGTAGAGATGAACACAAGACATAAAGGTGAAAAATATTTTGTAAAATTTGATTTAAGAGTAAGTAATGATAGAGGTTAATGGCTTGAACATGACTCAATGACTATGCCTACATCTCACAAATACTTTTTCTTTAAGAAAAGTGAAGCCATGGAGACGCTCACAAAAAAGATATTGACTGTATCATAACATTCAGGACACAAATGATAATAGACACAGTAGCTATTTCAAAACCAGGGTTTTTGTAGTCTGATCATTGATTGGTTAGTAAAGAAAAATCAATAACTAATTTTTGAAGTGTTCAAGATGAGCATACATTTGAAATGTTTTCAACATGACCAAGTTTAAAAAAGATCCTTAAGCCAAAAAAGGGAAAAGAATAAAAGTAAATACTTTGATTAAAAGTGTTTCTTAGAGGATTTTAACAATATAAAATGGTGCCAAAATGAAGAGACTAAAATACTCTAGAAATCACCTCAGCCAGAATTCTTGCCAAGCAATAAGAATAGTTGCCAAAGATAATACTGATATATGCTTATTGGTAAATCCTTATGAAAGAGAAAGATGGATAATTAAAAATGCCACCTACTCAAAAAACATGAAAAAACAATATTAGAGAAAATGAGTATATAGAAAGCTTGTTATGAAACCCAGCTAAGTCAGATCACCTTAAAAGATTGCTTTGTGATGAAATGAGAAGGAAATCAATAAATGTATATGAAATACATCATCTTTGTCAGCATTTCTATAGGATCTTATCATATTGACAGTAGCAGAACCTCCATATTTACACGCTACTAATTAGGTATGCAATATGCTACATTATGAAGGATGACTAGACATAGACAAAAATAGACCATATACATAGAGAAAAAACAGATGCTATTTGAGGAATCATTTAAAGGTATAATGTTGCACTATATATTTCAAAGAATTCAGAAGAATCATTGTGAACCAAGAACTGGACATTATGAAAAAAGTCAACAGATTAGACATGAACAATGACTAACACACACATATTTTATAATTTCTATAAAATCTTCATGAAAATGGTCTAAAATGTATAAATGAAAGTCATTTGCAGGTATCTTTATACTTAATCTAAAGTTATGAAATAAGGAATATAACCTCTGCTTCAACAATCATTAGTTATGTTAAGACCATGCAAAATACCATACTAGATGCAACCATAGAGATAAAGTTATCAGTGACCTTATAACTATGGGTATCTTTTTAAAGATAAAGAAACAAAATGAAGAAATAAGTAGACTATATATTTTCATCAATGTCATGGAGAAAATGCTCCATGCCAAGTCAAAATGAAAGAGACTTTCCACATTTTTTCTAGATGTTCCCTTTTGTAGATGATATTGTGATAGCTCCAACCATAGTATAATCTAGAGGCATTCATAATCCCTCCAAAAAGATCATGCATGACAAATAAGTAAAGCATACGTAATGCTAAAATTAGGGCAAGCAGTTATATGCACAGCTCTCTGTCCATTCAGTAATGCCAAAAGTACTGTAATTGTAGGGGACACATTATTGTCACAACATTGGGCAACTCAACCTCTCTGTATGAGTTACCTCATTTATAAATTGAATGGACTTGACAATATGATTGTATATCTTTCTTCCTGGTTTAAAAGTCGATCCTGTGTTTTTATTTGTGCTTGTTTCTACTGTATACATATATATATATATATATATATATATACGTATATATACACATATATACATATATATGTGTATATATACACACACAAAAGTACATCCTTTTATTACTAATAACCTCTTTAACACTAATAAATTCTGGTTCAGAAATTACATTGAATGTAGAATCAAAGGACCCCAGCTTGAAGTCCCATTTCCCACTTACCACTTGCATGACCAATTCAAAATCACTTGATCTCTATTGGTTTCCATTTCTTCCTCTTGAAAATGGCCTTGTCATGTTGTCATAACACTGGGTAAATATTGAGTCAAAAAACTGAACTGGGATCAAATAATACGTTCAAACTACCAGAAAGAAGCATCCAGTTTTATAAATATATTGTGGAGCTTTAAGAAGAGACATGAACAGAAATCACATTACTATCTGTATAGATGGGGGGAAAATTTTCTTCATCACTGAGATCACACATCCATTAATACATGGGATTGAACTCATTGTGAACCATAATATGAATAAATTAGTCAAAGTTATTTCTCTGCCCCATTGTGTTTATGTTCATTGTCCTTTGTTTTCAAAGAGGACCATGGCATCAGAGAGGTGATGCCATGACTGAATTGTATTTAAGTGAAGGCTATCTATGCAGTCACCAGCCTTAGTTTTTCCCTCTGGAGCCTTCTGAGTCCAATGGCCAGATATACACTAGGATGAGTGGAGATAGTCTCCATGAGGTTTATGATTAATCAATTAAAACATGCTATATTGAGGACATATGAACATTACAACACTTTTCTTTATTGTGTGATTGTGATGAGTGTTTAAACTCATAGATCAACTCTTAAAGTTTAGGCCAAAACCTCAAACTAATATATGAAATAAAAATATCTGGCTTTTTCCTGATGTTTAGGAACATTCAAGTGACAGTGGGAAAAAAATCCATAAATTTCTCTCTGATTCAAATCAAAGAGGTATCACATCACATTTGATCTTTTAAAAAATAACTACAATTTTCAAAGCACTGTTTCATACATTATTTAATTTGTCCCTCACAAGATTCTAACAGAAGGCTTTTAGATAAGATAAGTCTATTTGCCAACAATGGAAGTAGATGTTAAGGAAGGACAATGGCTTTGAATAAAGTTCTTCTAGTCTCCAGTTCTAAAAATCTGTCCTTCACACCATGCAGACCCTTAAAAAAGCTAAATCTAGTTAGCTTTCAACTGGCTTATTATGCTGGGATTGATCCTTTCCTTCAGTAAAGATCTTTGATTGTTCACTCTAGTACAATATGTTCAATCAGTTAGAGTCCAAGAGTTTACCGCAGTATAAAAGAAATCCCAGACCAGCTAAATGCATACTCGTGTAAACTAATTAAGATACCAATATCACAAAAATCTTCCCTTAGGAAGGATGTATAGAGAGCATTTTTTATACTAGACCCAGGATTTCATCATAAGAGGGAAATCCAAATGAGAAATCCCCCTTTACCAAAGCAAATAGCAACTGCTCTGCAATTTGTAGTCTTAGACAGTTGTCTAGGGGTACTGAGAGGTTAAGGGAGGAGCCTAGGTCACACATACAGTGTGTGTGAAAGCAAACTTTGAAACTGGATCTCAACTATGCAGTTGACTTCATTGATCTTATATCTCACTGCCTGTAATGGAGAAAATCATCAATTTAAAATATGAATTCTCAAATATTTTTTAAAACTTCATTCTTTTGTTAATTACAAAACATATGGATCTTCAGCACACTGTTCCTCTCCCTCTATGAAGCAATTCATACTTCAATTATTTCCATCTGGTATGGACAGAAAGAGAAGGAAGTAGATCATAGAAAGCTTCATGGATTCATGACATTTTTTTTTGCTGTTACTCTTTGACATTGTAATGACTTTTTTTTTTATTTGTTAACCCCTTTTCATTGAACAATCCTTTCTGTTAATCTTGAAGAGAATTCTATTATTAATATGTCTCCAGGTGTGTGTGTGCATGTGTGTGTGTGTGTGTGTGTGTGTGTGTATACATTCACCTTCTATGGTTGATTAATTCATTTTTAATTATATAATAATAAACAGGACTAAAGATATTTCAGCAAAAGAGAGAAATAGCAGTATTTGTTAAAACAATGAAAAAGAAACTCAATACAATGAGGTGAGAAATCATTGCATTGGACTTTGACATTGTATCAAAACATTTATTTCTCTACTAGTTCAGAGTTTCATAATTATCTAATAACCCAGCATATTTAAAAATAACAAAATTTAATACATTTTGACATCTTTCAAAAGTTGGACTATGACATGTTTCAAAATATGAAAACGCAGTTGAATTGCTAATACTGATGGCGATGATGATACCCTAGCAATGAAATCAGAAATTTGAAGGAGGGTGAAAAATGTTATCTATCGCCAATACAAGAAATGTAATAACTTTTGTAAATTAATATATAAAATATTATTTTATAGGGAGAAATTCATTCCTTTAAATGTCTGAATAAGAATTAAATAGGAAGGTGTGAAATATAACTGCTGGGGTCAAATAAACGTGTGGACAATTATGATCACACAACTTATAACAGAGAAGGATCTTAAAGGTCAATTAGCCCAATGTCATATCTTAAAAAACCCCTTTTATATCACCTCTAATATGTAGTCATTTAGTCACTACATAAACACTTCTGACAATGGATTAACTCCTTACCTCACATTGAATTATATTTCATTTGAAGACATCTCAGTTTGAAAGTCCTTTCTATTTGGCATTTAAAGTTCATAAGCTATTTCATTCCTATATATATCAAAAAGACTGAGCAACAACAAAAAGTATAAATTTACTAATGTATGCCAAGGAATTATGGTTTTCCTGATATTTTGTATGATCTTGTGAGTTGTAAACCATAATGTAAATGATTTGCTGTGAATAATCCAAAATGTGCAATATAGTCGAAATTAAAAACACAGAAATTAAAGTGATCAAATCTTTCTTGGATGGAAGTTCTAGGGCAATGTGTTTTTTCTCCCTTTAAACAAAAACAACAATAAAACAAACAGCAAAAAACACAAACAAATTCTATTAGTAAACTTGGATTTGGGCAGTCACAATTCTACGTATTTATACGAGAGCATGAGTTTTCTTTGGAGTTTGAAAGGAATTATGCTAAATGTGTCTCTGTGGTAAGCAAATCCAAGGCCTTTGGTAGGAGGGAGAGAATATTTACAATATCTTTGCTGCTTTGCTTAAATCCTCAAAATAAATATGAGAAAAGTCCAAAATAGAAGTGTTAGAGGATTGCCATGGGAATCAGCCAGTGAAATCTGACAGTAGGAACTGCAAAGAACAGAATTTGGTACTGCCAAAACAAATGACAGGAGCAGGTATGGTTTAGACATCCAACCACCACCCATCTTAATGAAATAGGGGCTAGATTTCTTTGTATCAATACATGTTAGAGAGAAGTGTTTTGGGGAAATGTGTTGAATAATTGGATATTTAACATCAATGAAAAGAGAAACATAGGGAAGAAGAGGGCTGACAAAAACGTGGATGGAAGCTTAACAGAACAAAGAGGAGGAGAATGGACTTAAGAAAATAAAGAGGAAAAAAGTTATTAATTGAGAAAGGAAAATTAGCAAACACGATGAAAGAGAATAGTTCTAACAAAAAGTGAAGCAGATTTTTTAAAAAAAAAAGAGTCCATGCATATGGTACTAAAATAGCCTCTTTATTTTTTGCCCTTTGTAATATTAAAAAACAAGTCAGGACAAATAAAAGACAAAGCTTCTGGAAAGTATTAAGTCCAACTGCTAGAGTGTTTTGTTTGACAGTGCATGGAGATGATCACTCCAGAGAGTGACTGAGCTTTTTAACTCCACACATCCCAGTTAAGGAGGCTGATCCTTCAGCTCTGTTGAGCCTTTAATGGGAATGTAATCCCATTGAAGTCAGTGGGAGTTCTCCATGTGCACAAGGCTGGAAAAGACCACAGGGAATCCCAGTAATGATAATTGGGATTCTCCACTGAGCCTAAGAAATGTGGATCTTGAATGAGAAAACTTAGAAGTCAGAGCCCTGTGTCGACTAAAACAGGATGTTTTTCCAGAGGGCAAAAACAAGTTGAAAACAAAATCCTGGGAGGAACTTTATTATAGGAGGGAAATCCATTTCTGAGGTGACTGAGCTTATGCCATACTGATGACATATACTTATACAAAACCAATTTGAGAATGTTAATACACAGTATAGAACAAACTGTCAAATACAGAGACTAGTGAATTCTGAAAATTTATGAATCAATCAAATCTAAATGAAACATCATGTACCTATGACAGCTATGAAGTCACTAAAACCAGGAGTTTGCTTGATCAGTGAAACTTTAACATCTTAAAACCATTTTTTCTAAAATATATACCAATCATAGGAATAGGGCTAACTGCTGTGTCTATATCAATAAGGCAGGCCTGGGCCAAACAGGCTTTATACATAAAACTGCTTTATTGCTGCAAAGCTACCTCTAGGCAAATCTCACTTTGAGGATTACTGCAATATACAGACACAGTAATTAAAAACTGAAAAAAAAATCCCCCCCCGAAATTTGAAGAAATAGAAGCATTAATTTTGACCACTGACATACATGCATACATACTCCTCCTACATTAATTAGGTGGGATTTAGTGTCAGAGACATTTGGTGAATTTCTATCCTTTGAAAGTTTTTAATCTTTAAAGTAAGAGTAGTAGTAATATCTGGGAATTACCATGATGTCCATTTGTCTCAAAAGAGTGCAGTGAGAATCAAAAGGCTAGATAAGCAATCTCTTAGCAGGCCAGAAAATCCTATGAACATTAAGGTATGATATTCACAATCATCATTTCTTGACTAATCAGACTCTTTTGACAATCTTTATCTACATTTGGAAGTGCATTTCAGCAACTGTAGTGGCCAAAGCAGAATTAATGATTCCTTCATTTTATGAATCTGTTGAATCCTCAGGAGATATGGCCAAAAAAATCAATGCCAGATGGCTCTAAAGAAGATAATTCTAATGATGCTATAGTATTCATGTCACACTGTGTGAAATATTTTTGCCACTCATCAATATGTCAATATAACACTTTTTCTTATCTAATGTGGCAGTTGGCCTCACTTGGGTAACTTCTTAATAAAGACCAATTTTTGTTGTAAAAATTAGTAAGGCCAGATTCTTATACAGAAACACACAGGATACATTCATTGTCTTGTAAATCCTTTATCTTAATGAAGATGGATACAAGTGTCTTGAAATATTGCTTTGTTAGTGATTCAGTAGAACTAATGTATCATCTTAAATATAGATATACTGCATGATTGGAATCTTGGGAAATGTTATTGAGCATCCTTTTCAACTAACGCTTTAGGCTAATCTCAGTACCTGGAACCATCATTTTTGTCTGATCATTTTCTTGAGAATGATGAAATACGACAGAATATATAGCATGATTATGAAGATGAGTAGACAACCTTATCTCAGAGTTCAATTTACATACTGCTTCCGTCAAGAAGCCTTACTTGATTTCTCCTTGTATTACTGCTCTCCTCTTTCTCAAATTCTTTTGTAGTTGTGTACATATATAGGTATGTGTGTGTGTGTGTGCGTGTGCGTGTGTTTGTATGTGTGTGTGTATATATATATATATATATATATATATATATATGTATATATTGATTCCCTTAATAGATAGGGACTGTTATATTTGCATCCCCAAGGCAAGAGCATTGTGTCTTTTAGAAAGCATGGGTAAATATGTTAAATAACTAAGCAAACATAGTGAAATCATTCCACAAATCAGTTGTTATTGGCAGATAACTAATAATTATGCCTTTTGTGAACTTGGATGACCCTCTACACCAAGATCTTATATTTCTATAACTTTGCAAATGTCTGTGGATTCGTTGTCCTCACACCTAGAATGAACTCACTTCCTTCCTCCACCTCTTCAATAACTAGTTTCTTTCTAGACATATACCAGTTGACATTTTTTATGAACTCTAGTGGAAAATGAACTGAGCTTAGACTTTACAGGCCAAGGGTTGAATTGTTATTAGCTATTAAACTTAATCTTCTGGAACCTCAGATTTCTCATCAGCAAAATGAGGATATCATTGATTGCAGTGCACCCTGTAATATGGTCCAACCGCCAAGTTCATGGTGTAAAAAACAAAATCATTACCAAATAAAAAAATAACAACAAAAAGCTATGGCAAATGTTAAACTATCTCCCACCTGACCTATATAAGCAAACTATTGGCTTGAAAATAGGAAATAAATAAAAGAACAGACATCAAAATAGTGATAACCATATCAAGTAGATGTTTAACTAATGTAAATCAATAATGAAAAGGAGACCAAAATATCTCCAAAATCCTATTAGAAAAACAAAGAAACAAACAAAAAAAACCCTTTATTTCTTTTGCAAGTAAAGATAGCCAAAGGAAACATTGGTTTAGAACATAAGTATCTTTATAAGTGTTTACTACATAGGATGGTAAGAGACTGTGAACAGTTGTTTTGTCATTATGAAAATCTATGGAGAGAATAAAATGTTGGGAGATTAATTGGACAAATGATTAAGTCAGATCATCCTAAGATTATTCAAGAATGAAAGTGGAAGAAGAATAGATAGATAAGATGACAAAGCTCTAACAATACTTTTAAAACTTTTTTATTTAGCATTCAATAAAGTGAAACAACATTTTGATTCCAGAAAAATGGTTCCAAAAGTACTGTGTGGGAAGTAGAAATATAAATAAAGAAAAGAAGGGTAATTTTAAAAAAACTATACTGAGTGAAATCTGAGGTGAATAAACAATTTTGAAGGAACTAATAAATCAAATATTAAGGTAATAAAAAAGAAGGAATAGTACCAGATTTGGGGAAAATCCTCACTGTTGTTACTGCAAACAATGTGACTTAGGAAGCATACACAGGCACACACGTGTATACATACACACACATATATAAAGGCATATATGCCTTTATGCATATGCATATGTGTGTATGCATACATATATTTTCCATCTCTCTGAAATCTGCATGAGTTATTTACATATGCATCAAGGTAATACTTGATAATGTACAATATGGAAACAGGTAGGTCTAGAAATTTCACAGCAATAAGACAATCAACTGAAAGTCATGAAGAACTCAAGACTCATTAAAACCCTCCACTTATAAGATAAAGTAAATTATAAAATTTATAGATATATAACCTCCAAAGATGTTTGCCATTCTCATGAAAAATGTCCAATGCAGAGCACAAATGCCAGAAGGATCCCACTTGAACAGTGAGATCATTTGAAGGTCATCATTTGCATAAAATATTGTTCTGAAAGTGTCAGTACCAGAAATAATAGAGAATAGCCTAATTTAATAACATCCATAGCAACTAATTTTTTTCTATTTTTCTACACAAAACAAGACTCAGAAGATGAAAGATGTCCATTGTGCCGATTATGATATTCAGTTAATAATTCAAGAAGCTGATCAATCAGTAAAAGTATCTTGAATAAACAACAAAAATACACAATTAACAATTAACATTTAACCAGGTCCAAGATTGACTAGGAGGAGGAAATAAAGAGGTACATTACATTTTGGAAATTGTGCAGTGAAATAACCAAAGTTTTTCCTTAGGGTTAGGGGTTGAAGATGACCATCTTGTATTAACATTAATACCATTTCGATGAAGTTACATAGCCACAATACAACAGTCTTTAAAATGTTTAAATGACTGTGAGAAAATGTCTCCAGTTATTCTGGATCCATTTAGACCACTGAAAATCTCAAAGTGATCCAGTTGTTTCTCTGGCCCATTATCTTTTCATTCCAAGTGATCTTTCCTGGTCCTAACCCTCACCCTCTTCAGACCTTTCTGATGTGAAATTCTATGGTCATAAGGAGCACAGTAGTCTTCTTAAATAGTCTAAAGAAGGTAGAATTAAGGCAAAAAGGAAAGGATTCTGACATGTCACAAAGCCTAATGACTTCTATTCTCCTTTTCTCATTCACAAGAACACCATACACCCCACTAAAAATCAAAATAGAATTCATTTTTAATTAAGTTATTCAATTTCTCACCACAATTTCTTCCTTATCTTCCTTTCCTTTCTTCTCTCACTGGCAAAATCATTGACCCAGTTACTCACTTTAAAAAAAAAAAAAGAAATCGTCTTTGACTCTTCTCTTTCCCCTGAACAAGTCATTTAATGAATCTCTACATATTGTTTCTTTTACGTCTGTAATATCTATGCTGTCCTCCCTATTTTATCTGTTATTTATCATGTTTTTATTTCCATGACACAAATCTACATCTGTATCTATCTACACAGATCTAAACATACACACATGACAAATATTTGGGATTACTTTCATATTAATAATTTTTTTTAAATACTTTCCTCTTTCTTCTTAGTGTTATTTAATTTAATTTAGATCCAATGTTTGTAAAAAACAAACACCCATCACCTTGTAGCCTATAAACACATATGCGGTTAGTGTACTAGTAGTAGTAACTTACTTCCAAATGACAGTTTATATTTTTCAAAGCATTTTTTCCCCAAATCTTGCTGATTTAGATAATGCAAGTATGAATATCACCATATTTGAAATGAACAAACTGAGGCTGAGAGGTGAATTGACTTATCAGAGTCCAATACCATCAGGGTAGAACTGACAGCCTGGTCTCCTGATGCCAAATCCTGTCCTAGACAATAATAAATAGGAAGGGCTAGAACTGTATGCTAACATTTATCAATGTCATCTAAATCATTAAAAAAATCAGGTTCATCTTGACTTTTATGTCAGAAATATCTTGATTTTTCCCCTCTTTTCATATTGTAGAATACAGGACCTCACAATTTTATTCTCTGGCTTAATTCTATCCACAGTATTATATGAAGCTCAACTGTGTCAGGATTGTTGTGCTTCACAGGAGCATGTGACAATATTTATTTAAGCAGCAGCAGGTTGGGGTGAATTGTCAAAGTGGACCATTTGTTACATTATCAAGACTAACTGAGGTATCAATTCATTTGAATTTTAGACTATGGAGATTATGCAAAACCTGGCAGCCTACAGGTTCGGTATCCAACTTGTAGCATATGCATTATGACTTGAACACCTAAGAGAGAGAAATGATGGAAGGTAGAAATGTTTCAGCATCATTAAGCAGGCTGATTCTACAGGCGTGTTGCTGCCAAGATGTAGGGAATCTTTGTTTTTAATGCCACTGTCTTTTATAAAATTACTTTTCCTCAACACTGTTGTTCCCTCCATCCTCTAAATTTCTATAGCACATCCTTCTACTAAGATATAGCTATCATTTAAGCATATGCTGCTACCTTATGACATGACATTCCTTATAATTGTGTCTGGCATTATTATTTTACTTTCCACATGTATATTTTCCTTTACTTCCATGATAACATTTCATAGTTCTTGCTTTGCTTCTGTACTTTCATCCCCAGCAGCAAACATAGTTTGATATATACAAGGCACTTATTAAATGTCTGTTAACTGGTCCATTAATGAATGATAAAGACTAGGCATATAAGTCTTTATGTTCTCCAGTGAATTTACTGAACTTCTATCATAATAGGTGTTGAAGAAATGATTTTTGAATAAATAAGGGGATACTAGAAGTGACATAATTTACAAAGCAACTAAGGAATGATGAATGTCATACATCACAATATCTCAGAGAGGAAAAGATTTCAAACAAACAACAAAGATCATGGTAAGTAGTGTAACTGAAAAGAAAGGTAACTGTTACGATGTCTGCAACTAATGACCCATGGGCATATTTTCTCTTGGTGAAATATCTAGAAATGTTGTTATTCATTGGGGGTGTCCTTGATAACAGCTTTAGAAAGGAAGAAGTATATTTTCATGATTAATTTTATCTACTAGATGCTGCAGTTGACTAAGACAGAGAATAGAAGATGTTGTTAGGTTTATATGCTGATGTCTATCATAAACCAATAAATAAAAATTTATCTTCAAGACTTTTTTTCAATAAAGTTTGCATCAAACACATCATAAGGACATGTCTTATCCAGTTTAGGTTGAATAAGCAAATGAATGAAAGAAAGAAAGAAATGAATTCATCCTTAATTTGTGAAAATATGGTGATATCTTTTTTTTAATGACAGCATGATTAGGACCATGTATTGATGGATCTCCAGCACAACCAAATCTTAATTGATGAAATGTTTCATATTTATGGTGATATTCTACAAATGTTTCCTTTTTTTGTGAATGGTATTGAGTTGATGACATTAAGCCCCAAGAAACTACGAAATTCACAGGTAGTCAACATATATCAGTTTGCTCAATATATATCAGTTTATCTTAACAGAAAAAAAATTAAGAAAAAACAATGCTGAGATTATTATCTGTAGTTATATAGGCAAACTACTTGTATCAGAATTAATTAGGGGGAAAGAGAAGTTCAGATCACATTTGGCAGGGTAAGTGCAGTGATATCAAACTGCTCATGTAACAAAAGCATATCTTTTTGACATATTCTCCTTGTAATGTAAATATGTGTATCCACGTGTGTAAATATCAAAAAAAAATAAGACCACAGAAAGTTCCTTTGTTGGGGAACAAATGATTCCGCCCTTCCTCTTTGATGAGGAAGAAAGCTGCTTACCATCAGGTAAAGACATAAGAGTCAAGGCCTCTGTATCCCAAACATCTGAAATAGATATCCAATGGACTCAGGCCATGGAAGAGCTCAAAAAGGATTTTGAAAATCAAGTTAGACAGATGGAGGAAAAATTGGGAAGAGAAATGAGAGAGATGCAAGAAAAGCATGAAAAACGGGTCAATACCTTGATAAAGGAGACCCAAAAAAATACTGAAAAAGATAACACCTTGAAAAATAGGGTAACTCAACTGGCAAAAGAGGTTCAAAAAGGCAATGAGGAGAAGAATGCTTTCAAAAGCAGAATGAGTCAAATGGAAAAGGAGGTTCAAAAGCTCACTGAAGAAAATAGCTCTTTCAAAATTAGAATGGAACAGATGGAAGCTAATGATTTTCTGAGAAACCAAGAAATCACAAAACAAAGCCAAAAGAATGAAAAAGTGGAAGAGAATGTGAAACATCTCATTAGAAAATCAACTGATCTGGAAAATACATCCAGGAGAGACAATTTAAAAATAATGGGACTACCTGAAAGCCATGATCAAAAAAAGAGCCTAGATATCATCCTTCATGAAATTATCAAGGAAAATTCCCCTGATATTCTAGAACCAGAGGGAAAAATAAGTATTCAAGGAATCCACCTATGAACACCTGAAAGGGATCCAAAATGAGAAACTCCTAGGAACATTGTGGCCACATTCCAGAATTCCCAGGTCAAGGAGAAAATATTGCAAGCAGCTAGAAAGAAACAATTCCAGTATTGTGGAAATACAATCAGGATAACACAAGGTCTAGCAGCTTCTACATTAAGGGATCAAAGGGCGTGGAATAGGATATTCCAGAAGTCAAAGGAACTAGGTCTAAAACCAAGAATCACTTACCCAGCAAAACTGAGTATAATACTTCAGGGGAAAAACTGGTCTTTTAATGAAATAGAAGACTTTCAAGCATTCTTGATGAAAAGACCAGAGCTGAAAAGAAAATTTGACTTTCAAACACAAGAATGAGGAGAAGCATGAAAAAGTAAACAGCAAAGAGAAGTTATAAGGGAATTAACAAAGTTGAATGTTTACATTCCTATATGGAAAGACAATATTTGTAACCCCAGAAATTTTTCAGTATCTGGGTAGTTGGTGGGATTACATGCACACATACACACACACACACGCGCACACATGTACACATGTGCATGCACATACACACATGCACACACACACAAAGACAGAGAGCACAGAGTGAATTGAATAGGAAGGGATCATATCTTAAAAGAAATCAAGGTAAACAGTGAGAGAGAAATGTCGTGCGAGGAGAGAGGGTGAAATGGAATGGGGTAAATTATCTCTCATAGAAGAGGCAAGCAGGAGACTTTTCAGTGGAGAGAAAAAGAGGAGAGCTGAGGAAAATAAACAAAACATGAAGTTTACTCTCATCACATTCGACTAAAGGAAGGAATAAAATGCACACTCATTTTGGTATGAAAACCTATCTGACAATACAGGAAATTGGGGGAGAAGGAGATAAGCAGGGTGGGGTGATGATGGAAGGGAGGGCAATGGGAGGAGGGTGCAATTTGAAGTCCACACTCAGGGAGGGACAGGATCAAAAGAGAGAATAGCAACAATGGGGGGCTGGATAGGATGGAGGGAAATATAGCTCGTGTTACACAACACGACTATTATGGAAGTCACTTGCAAAACTACACAGATATGGCCTATATTGAATTGCTTGCCTTCCCAAAGGGAATGAGTGGGGAGGGAGGGATGGTGAGAAGTTGGAACTCAAAGTTTTAGGAACAGCTCTCGAGTATTGTTCTTACTACTAGGAAATAAGAAATTCAGGTAATGGGGAATAGAAAGTTATCTGGCCCTACAGGGCATAAGAGAAGAAGGGGACAAGGTAAGGGAGGGATGATAGAAGAGAGGACAGATTGGTGATAGGGGAAATTAGAATGCTCAGTGTACTGGAGTGGGGGGAGGGGACAAATGGGGAGAAAATTTGGAACCCAAAATTTTGTGAAAATAAATGTAGAAAGTTAAATAAATAAAAAAAGAATAAAATAAATTTAAAAAAAGATATTACATTAACTACCTGGGTCCTCTGTCATGCCAACTAATTGATGTCGTAAGTGGCTTCAGGTGTAGAAAAGTCAATGATTGGCCTAATGAGAGCAAACCTAAAAGAAATTAAAGAAATTAAACCTTTTAATCAGAATGACATAATATAAGAATGAGGAGGGACATAGCAAATTTTTTGTTCTAATGCCTCTTCTCTACATATGAGGAAACAGACTAGATAGTCAAGGTGACATTTAGAGTCATATATGTTGTAAGAGTGCCCTCATCTTTTGACTCTTTATAGGGAAGCATATTCCATTTGGGACAAAAACTTGGTAAGAAACATTTGTTTACGTCAACCACCTATTTTGCAAATCATTTTACTAAGCAGACAGTATAAGAATAACTCTTTGTAGAGCGACACGACATCTTAAAGCATGATAAGAAAGAGTTAAATGTCTTTCCATGATGAAGTTCAGTTATTTAACCTTTAATAATGCTTTGAGGTTTGGAAAATACTTTGCAAATATATTCAAATTTTGTCCTCACAATATCCCTGGGAAGTGAGTGCTATTATTTTTTCCCATTTTGTAAAATAAGGAAATTGAGGTATAAAGAGTTAAATCAACTTTCCAATGGTTATATAGCTAGTAGATATTTGGGGAGGATTTGGACTCAGGACTTCTTGACTCTCCTGACAACTTTTTGAGGTCAGCACTAATTATTATTCTGTTTTTTTGTGAACTGATGAGGAAACTGAGGTGATGGAAGTTAAGTGGCTTGCCCAAGGTCACACAGCTAGTAAATGTCTGAGGCCAAATTTTAACTCATGTCTCACTCACATCAGGCCAAGGACTTTGTCCACTACAATAATGGCCTCAGCATTTGACATAATTTACAAGAGACTCACAGGAGAAGTCTTTACCAGTGGTTAAAATTATTCATGGGTTTCTCTAAAAGAAAGGAAATTTCAAAGACACTCTGTGATCACAGAGGAGCAGGACATAGAATGATAGTTTATGCTTACAAAGAGAATCTTAAGTGGTTTACAAAGCTTTTTAAGCATTGGAAGTGTTGGAGACAACTCAATCAAGTTGTGATGATTAATGTACAATTAAATTCATCAAAATGTTGTTTTCTAAGAGGGATTTAGTGCTAGTGAGTTAGGAGCTGTCTCTGATTGGATTTTTTAAGCCTCTCTTCTCTGAGCTAGGATGTCGTGCTTTTGTAGTGATAGTTCCATTTAATCTTGGCATTGCTTCAAGTTTGGTTCAAAATTTAGAAATTGTATATTGAGTGGGTTTTAAACTTGGCAAGACTAATTCTCCAATTCCCAGCTGTTAACTACTCCTATTTTTCATTGCTTTGGCTCTTACCACCATGACTTGTGACATGTTCATATGCTCTCATATAAATTTCTCCAAAATTCACAGTGATTAAGTTCCTAGACCTGCTGAAGACATCTGTCAGTCTGCAGTGCAAAGAGTGCCATGGAAAGTGTGGTTTAAAAGTGTGAAAACATTTACAGGCAGAATTGCCACTTCTAATTTTAGAGCAAGAATTAATGTAAATTAAATGAAGCAGTGTTATCCAGTGCAAGAACTGGCAGTGGGATCAGAGAATCTGAGTTCAAATCTTACCTATGATTGTAACTACTTATGTGAAATTGGGCATATCACATCAACAGTTTAAATCTCACTTTCCTCATTTGCGAAAGTAGATAACCTCTAATAAGGCGTGGTACAGCTCTAGTTTGATATTACTAAGTTCAGGCCAAATTTCTACCCATAAACGAGGGGAAAAAGAGTTTCAAAATAGCATGCCCACCATCCTACCCATCCTCTGAAGCCAAGCTTTTTGAAGAAATATTCTTGTGCAATAATTGAACAATTTTTATTTATGAACAAGCTGTAATTTATTTCCTATTGAATTCAAAGCATCATTATCAAGTTTTGTTACCTATAGCATCATGTAGTTTCAAGGACCATACAGTAGGCAATTTAAATTAAAATATTCTATTTCATGTTTTCTTGTATTTATCACAAAGATAATTTTATCGCCTTATCTTTTTTATTTTAAAATGTTTCTTCTACTGGAAGAATATCCTAGATTGTTTCTCATCTTTTCAGTGCCCATTGCTCTTCTACCTCCTCTCTGTACATGAATGCCAAGAAAGTTGACTGTAAGTGGTAAGGTGCCTTTAGAAAAGACACATAAGTGGATTTCACAGAAGTTACACTGCCTAGGGCTTGCACCATGGTGGTTGTCAGTTTACACTAATAATTATTCCACATACTCAGCAGGATAAACCCATATCTAATCACGGCCATCTGGGAGACACAATTCCTTGCTATAATGACAATCAAAGAAATGTAGTCCATAAAAGTAGTATTCTTTACAAAGAGGGATTACTCATGTACTCTAGTGCACCTTGAGGTTTCCTCTTCTCTAGTGAATGATATGACAGGATATACAGCCAAGCCAACAGAAAGAGAGGAGTTATGGTGTATCATAATGAATTTGTGGTGAACAAATACGGCACAATATAGCTAATACAAGAAATTTAACATGATCTATTTCTCTTAAGTGATACTCCTAGAATTAACCATTTTTCTGTTATATTATCGTTTTCTTGTGATACTCTTCTTAGTTCCTATTTTAGAATAGATATGCATTCATTCTGGTTCTTTTTACTATAAAAGGTTATAGATATATTAATCTTTTAATAAAAAGAATGGTCATAGAAACTATTATCTATACCACTATTAGCCAAAAATAGTGACTTTGGGATTTAATAGGGATTAGGGGATTCAAAAAGTATGAATCTTACCTCCTAAACAAACTTGCCTATCCTCTACACATTACCAACTTTTTCCTAAGACAGCTTGCTGAAACTATATGCTGCTAAAAGCCACCATAGACAATGAAGCACTATCATTAAAAAACATATATATGTACCAAGTGATATGGCATACAAATTCTTATAGAAGTTAAGAGAGTTACAGGAAAAAATAGACAACAAAACTATATGAGTGGGGGACCTCAATCTCCCCCTCTCTGAACCTGATAACTCTGAAATCGAACAAGAAAAATGTTAAGGAGATGAATAGAACTCTGGATAAGGTAGATATGATAGATCTCTGGAGAAAATCAAATGAGGATAGAAAGGAATATACCTTTTTCTCAGTGGTACATGTCACATATACAAAAACCAACCATGTAGTAGGCCATAAAAACCTCACAATCTGGTGCAGAAAGGCAGATCACAATGAAATAAAAATTATATGTAATAAAAGGTCATGGAAAGATAGACCAAAAATTAATTGGAAACCAAATAATCTAATCCTAAGTAATGAGTGAATTAAACAACAAATCATAGAAACAGTAACCCAGTAACCCAGATTTAGAACCCTGGAGTCATTCTTGACTCCTCTTACTTCTTTGCACCCTCCACTACCCAATCAGTTGCCAAGTCTTATTGATTTTATCTCCATGTGCTTCCTTTGCATACAACTTTTCCCCTCTACTTACATAGCCTTCAGGTTGGGCTTACATCATTTCTTACCTAAACTGGTGTAAGAATTTCTTAACTGATGTCCTGGATTCCAGGCTTTGTTTGTTTGTTTTCAATCTCCAGCTCATCCTCCAGACAGCTGCCTAATTAACTAATGTTTCTACAACAGAGATCTGATCGTGCAATTCCTTTGCTCAAAAATCTTCCATGGCTTCCTCTTGCCTCTAAGATAAAATACATAACACTGTATATACATATAACATATAATGCATGTTATATGTATATTGCATATACATATAACAATACATAATCAACAACTTCATTCAAGGGAAGGGCAATAATGAGACAACCTAATAAACTTATGGGATACTGCAAAAGCAGTTTTATATCTCTGAATGCTTACATGAACAAAATAGAGAAAGAGGAGATCAATGAATTGGGCATACATCTGAAAAAGCTAGAAAAGGAACAAATGGAAAGTCCCCAAGTAAATACCAAATAAAAAATACTGCATGCTAAAGGAGACAGTAATAAAATTGAATTTAAGAAAACTATTGAGCTAATAAAGAAAACTAAGTGTCAGTTTTATTTAAAAAATCAATAAAATTGGTAACCTTTGGTCAATTTGATTATGAAAAAAGGAAGAAGAAAACAAAATTACCAATATCAAAAAAGATAAGAGTGAACTAACCTCCAATGAGGAGGAAATTAAAACAATAATTAGAATTACTTTGCCCAAGAGTGTGCCCATAAATTTTACAATCTAAGTAAAATGGATGAATATTTTTAAAAACATATAAATTACCCAGATTAACAGAAGAGGAATTTGAATACTTAAATAATCTCATTTCAAAAAAAGAAATTGAACAAGCCTTCAATGAACTCCCTAGGAAAAAATCTCCAGGGCCAGATGGATTTACAAGTGAATTCTATAAAACATTTAAAAACAGTTAATGTCAATACTATATAGACTATTTTGGAAAATTGGTGAAGAAGGAGTCCTATCAAATTATTTTTATGATACAAATATGGTTCTGATACCTAAACCAGGAAGAGTCATTACAGAGAAAGAAAATTATAGACCAATTTCTCCAAAAAATATACATACAAAAATTTAGATAAGATGTTACCAAAAAATACAGTAACTTATCATGAGAATAATACGTTATGATCAGGTAGAATTTATACCAGGAATTCAGGGCTGTCTCAATATTAGGAAAACTATCAACATTATTGACCATATCAACAATGAAACTAACAGAAGCCACGTGAATGTCTCAATAGAAAAAAATAAAAAGCTTTTGACCAAATATAATACCCATTCCTATTGAAAACATCAGAGAACATAGGAATAAATGGATCATTCCATAAAATAATAAGCATTATATGTAATGGGGATAAGCCAGATCCATTTCCAATATGATCAGGGATGATCAATGCTTCCTTTCCCCTAACTTTCCCCAACCTCCCCAAGATGTGTTATTCAATATGGTACTAGAAATGTTAGCTTAACAATAAGAGAAGAAAAATAAATTAAGTGAAATAGAATAGGCAAAGAAGAAACTAAGTTGTCACTTTTTGCAGATGATGTGATGATATACTTAGAGAATCCTAGAGAATGAAGTAAAAAACTGCTTGAAATAATAAACAACTTTGGCAAAGTTGCAGGTTACAAAATAAACTCACAGAAATCATCTGCATTTTGCTGTATCACTAACAAAGCCCAAAGAGAAATTCTATTTAAAGCTACAGAAGACACTATCAAATATTTGAGAGTCTACCTGCCAAAACAAACATAGGTACAATATAAACAGAACTACAAAACACTTTTTCCACAAATAAAGTCAGATCTAAGTAAATGGAAAAACATCAGGTACTCACGGGTAGGCCAAGCTAATATAATAAAATGACAATTCTACCTAAATTATTGTACTTATTCAGTGCCATACCAATCAAACTACCAGATAATTATTTTCTAGAACCAGAAAAAATTAATATCAAGATTAATCTGAAAGAACAAAGATCCAGCATATCAAGGGAACTAATTAAAAGAAATTCTAGGGAAGGTGGCCTAGCACTACCAGATCTGAAATTGTATTATAAAGCAGAATCATCAAAACCACTTGGTACTGTCTAAGAAATAGAGGAGTAGACCAGTGGAATAGGTTAGGTACTCAAGGCACAGTAGTCAATGAACATAGCAATCTACTATTTGATAAACTCAAGGACCCTAGCTTCTGGATAAAAACTTACTATTTGACAAAATGTATTGGGAAAACTGGAAAACAGTGTGGCAGAAACTGGGTATAGACCAATGCCTGACACTGTGTACAAGAATAAAGCTGAAATGAATACATGATCTAGGTATAAAGATTGATGCTACAAACAAATTAGTGGAGCAAGGAATAGTGTATTTGTCAGATTTATGGAGAATGAATGAATTTTGACTAAACAAGAGATAGAGAACATTATTGTTGGGGTGTAAGCTCGGTTTTCAGGTGAACAGTCTCAGGTCAGGTAAAGGCGAGGGCTTCTAAACTGCAGAGCTCTCACGAGGCCCCCCAGGGAACAGCTGGGAATTGAGGAGTGAAACACAAACTATCTTGTTTTTCCACCTCTTCTCAGTGGAAACTTGCTGGGGAGAGCACCTCAGCCTTGAGATTGGTCCGTGATCTGAGCACAGCTGTTATTAATTGGTTAAAGGGCTGAGAGCATGTACAGTATCCACGAGCCAATTATGCAGCTGGGAGAGCTTAAAATGGGGACAAGAAAGCCTGGGGGGTTGGGTACCTCTCTCCTCTGGAAGGGGAAGGGGAGCTCCACAGGGAGAACTCGTCCTGCATGATGACATGTAGCTGGTATCCAGAATAAAGCCTACCCTTCTGTTTGACCCTGGAGGTCTCTTCTCTCATTACGTTTATCTGGCTGATCACTGAAGACTTGAGTTAGGTAAGAAGGACCCATCAGCCCACAGCAGTTAGACCAGACACATTATGAAGTATAAAATGGATAATTTGGATTACATTAAATTGAAAAGTTTTTTGCACAAACTGGATGCAACCAAGATTAGGAGGGAAACAATAAACTGGGCAAGAATTTTTACAACTAGTATCTGTGATAAAGGCTTCATTTCTAAACTATAAAGAGAGCTGAGTCAAATTTACAAGAATACATATCATTCCTCAAATGGTAAGTTGTCAAAGGATATGAACAGGCAGTTTTCAGAGGAAGAAATTAAAGCTATCTATGGTCATATTTTTTTTAATTTTTTATTTATTCTTATTTTTTTGGTGTTCTATGATCACATCCTTAAAATTAAGATTTTATCTCCCCCTGTCACCCCCCACCTTTCCCCCACTACCCCCTCTCTCCCCACGACAGCATATAATTCTGTATAGGTTCTATGTATACTTTCCTATTGAGTACATTTTCACAATAGTCATGTTATGTAGTCGAACTAAAATAAATGGAAGAAATCATATAACAAATCAAAACATAATACACTAAAACCTACACATATACATACATGATCTGCTACATTTTCCAAATGACTTCCATATTTCTTTCTCTGAGTGTGGAAGATATTTTGTGTTAGAATACTACTATTGGGATTTTTATTTTTTAGTAAGTTCCTTCGTTATTACAAAGTTCCAAATCTACCAGAAAAAACTCTCACACACTGTGGTCGTTGCTATGCACAATGTTCTCCTGGTTCTGCTCCTTTCGCTCAGCATCAGCTCATATAAGTCCTTCCAGGCCTCCCTGAAGTCTTCTTGTTCATCATTTCTTATGGCTCAATAGTACTCCATTACATCCATATACCATAATTTATTCAGCCATTCCCTAATTGATGGGCATCCCCTTGATTTCCAGTTCTTGGCCACCACCACAAAGAGAGCTACTATAGATATTGTTGTACATGTGTGGCCCTTTCCCATTTTTATGACCTCTTTGAGATACAGTCCTAGAAGTAATATTGCTGGGTCAAAGGGTATGCATGTTTTGGTAGCCCTTTGGACATAGTTCCAAACCATTCTCCAGAATGGTTGGATGAGCTCACAGCTCCACCAACAATGAATTAGTGTTCCAACTCTCCCACATCCTCTCCAGCATTTATCATTTTCCTGTTCTGTCATG
>CM053771.1:468340143-468357036 GCA_028658325.1 Potorous gilbertii | reverse complement strand
TCTTATAGGTGTGATGTAGTACCTCAGAATTGTTTTGATTTGCATCTCTCTAATCAGTAGAGATTTGGAGCACTTTTTCATATGATTATAGATATCTTTAATTTCTTCCCCAGAAAACTGCCTGTTCATATCCTTTGACCATTTATCAATTGAGGGCTATCTATGGTCATATTAAAAAAATGCTCTAAATTACTATTGATTAGAGAGATGCAAATCAAAACATCTCTGAGGTAATACATCACACATATAACACTAGCTAACATGACAAAACAGGAAAATGATAAATGTTGGAGAAGATGTGGGAGAGGGAACGCTAATTCATTGTTGGTGGAGCTGTGAGCTGATCCAACCATTCTGGAGAGCACTTTGGAACGATGCCCAAAGGGCTACCAAAACATGCATACCCTTTGACCCAGCAATATTACTTCTAGGACTGTATCTCAAAGAGGTCATAAAAATGGGAAAGGGCCACACATGTACAACAATATCTATAGTAGCTCTCTTTGTGGTGGCCAAGAACTGCAAATCAAGGGGATACCCATCAATTGGGAAGTGGTTGAATAAGTTGTGGTATATGAATATAATGAAATAATATTGTGCTATAAGAAATGATGAACAGGAAGACTTCATAGAGGCCTGGGAAGACCTCTGTGAACTGATGCTGAGTGAAAGGAGCAGAACCAGGAGAACTTTGTACATAGCAACAACCATAGTTGGAGTGATCTGGAATTAAACCTTCATAGATATGGCATTGTTCTATCACTTATGTATTATGTATATTTTTTATTTTTCCATTGAAGTTAATTTTTAATCTCTAATGGTTTACTAACCTGGCACCCAGTGATTCCGGTTTTGATATTATTGTTCAGTCATTTCAGTCATATCTGACTTTTGTGATTCCATTTGGAGTTTTCTTGGCAAAGATACTGGAGTGGTTTGCCATTTCCTTCTCCTGATCATTTTACTGAAGAGGACACTGAGGCAAACAGGGCTAAGTGACTTTCTCAGGGTCACACAGAAAGTAATTATCTGAGGTTGGTTTTGAGCTCAAGTATTCCTGACACCAGGCCCATCACTCTATCAACTATGCTATCTAGCTTCCATAGCTGGTTGTGAAAGTCAAAAGTATATCTTTGTAGTACTCTACTATCTATTCAACTTCTCTGTGTAGGTTTCATAGTGATGTCCATTAACTAAGCCCTCCAAAATCAAATTTGTGGAAATGTTTCCACTTTATAAAAGTTTTTTTCTACTTTTTTTCTCATGGCATTTTCCAAAAAATTATCCCAACCAAGAACTGTGACATGCCAAAACTGCTTGAAAAGGCACATTCTCTTTTTCAAATACTATCATTCAATTGCTTGTCCATTCATGATATTTCTATTTAATACTCCCTAGTTTTTCCAAAGCCAATTAAGGATGTTAGGAAAAAATATCTGTAAAAGATTCAGGTATTTATTGGATTTTCCCCCCATCCATGTCATTTGTTTTCACTGAGAATACAAATAATATACTGCAATTATTTTAGTATATTTTGCCTAAAGTTGTTGTGAAACTGATATGTTTTGCTAACTCTTGAAATAATTTTTGGAGTTTTATCTCTTATTCTCTAATTTAGTCCTCCCAATGATTCTCTGACAAAGGCAAAGCAGGTATGGTTTTTATGACTTCTGTCAGGAAAAGTTTTGATGAATTTAGAATATTTAGAAAGAGAGGATATGAGTTAAAATACTGATTCTGATAATTATATTTAATATCTTTGCCTGTATACTAATATACCTATCTATTTATTGCAAAGGTACACACATATATCTATCCATATGCATAAGTATGCACATTTGTATATATGAGTGTGTGGACTCATCGCAAGTCCTAAGTGAGAGAAAGAATTCTTTCAGTGGATACAAAACCTAGGGGAACCCAAAACACTTTGTAGCCACTTTCAGCATTGCTAGAGAGTTCCTGGGATGTAGTGACATTGTGGGTAGGAACAACCTTTAATCACATAAATTGGATTTAAACACCATAAAATAAAAGTCTATATTTTTCCTTAAATTATATTTTCATTATATTTGACTAATGGAGATTTTAAAATTTGACTACTCTAAAACTGTAAGAAATTAAAATATGTTTTCAATAAAAGAAGTTCATAGTGTCCAAGAAGAGTTTGTAAGGGCCTCAGATATCATGGGATCCAAAGTTTAACAAACTGAAAGGTGTATCTACAATATCTCAATCAGTTCTCTAGTCTCTGCCTAATTGTCTGTAGTGCCAGAGAGCTCCCCCAAGAAAGCATTTGCATGCATAGATTGATTGATTGATTGAGCAGGTCAATTTGCTAGAAAGTAATTTCCTTATGTTGAGCTAATATCATACTAATTTGGTTGTACCCAATTCAAGTTAAATTCATTATACCAATTCATATGTATCAAGGTGAATATGGTATATACAAAATTAACTTGGCACTTAGGCAGAGCAGAAATGATAAACTCTCAAGGTACTTTCTGCCATGTGGTGCTTTGACTTAGGTTGGAGTGATGTGATAAACCCTGTGTTGTCTTTTGGTCCTTACCCTTCCTCACGACAGTGGCAGAGGAGCAAAGAAAGGAAAACAGCTCCTTTTTCCATTGACTCTTTCATATGCTTGTAATACTTCCTGTCATTAAACTTCTCAGGATGAGGGCTGTGGGGGTGGAGATAGACAGCATTCATTCCATCAACAACAGAGCTTTCCTAAATGAAGCAGAGACTCAATAAGTGAGCTCATGCCTGGGTACTTAGAGCTCTTCCCTTCCTTATTAGGTGTATAAGCATAATTTGTGGCCTACACATATTTCCCAGCATATGTTCCAATTGTATATCGATAAAAATATGATGTGGTAACCAAATGAGGCCACAGTCCTCCATATTTCATTCCTAATATGGCAGAGTATAACTATAGAGTATCATTATTCCCCACCCTGCCTAGGATCTTTTATGAGTATTAATAATAGCCTTCATTTCTATTCTTTCAGTTGCTACTCTAGAGTTATATACTACCTTGTATTTAACTCCCGGAGGCTCTGTCATGGACCCTCTTCTCTCTTTATACACATTCTCAATGATGTCCTCAGAGCAATTGGTATAAATATCATTTCTATGCAGATGAATTACAGATTCCTATAACTAGTCCAAATCTCTTGACATCCAGTCTCACATCATAAATTTACTGTTATACATTTCAAACTGGATAGGGCAAAGTCATCTCAATTTTAATGTGTTTCAAAGAGAACCTATCATTTTCCCTTCCTCAAATTATTCCTCTTCCAAACTTCCTTCTTACTGTAGAGAATAGAAACCTTTTCTTTCTTTTTCTCCCAGGTTAATAACCTCTATATTCCCTGGGACGTCTCATCTTCCCTCACCCAACACATCCCTTCAGTTGATATGTCTTCCTCTATTTTTATTTTTTGAATCTAGTCACTTTTCTCTACTTATACAACAAACACCTTAATTCTGGCCATCATCAACTCTATATTGCAATGTCCTAGTCAGACCACCTGCAAACTCTCCATTTTAATGCATTCTTCATACAGCCACCAAAGATATTTTTTTTAGCACAGGGATAGTGATTCCACTCTCTTAATTAGTCAACTCTAATGTTTCCCTAGTGAATCGAAGGTAAAATATAAACATAGCATATTGATTTGAAAGCCCTTCATAGTTTTATCCCAGCCTATCTTTAAATTATAAATTCCTGAACTCTAAATGCAGTAAAACGGAACTTCTCTCTGTTCCTCACAGATGATAGTTCATCTGTCTCTAAAACTTTGAACTGACGTCACTTAACCAGAAACCATTCTTTCCTCAAATTAACCTAACCATGTTCCTAAATTCCTTCAAGACACAACTCAATCACCATCATCTACATCATGTCTTAATCCCCCAAATTCTAGTGCCCTCTAGCTAAAAACTTTTTTTAGCAAGCATATGTATACATGTATATACATATATATTTATACATATATATGTATACACACACACATATATATATATATACACATACACAAGTATATAAAAACAGAATTAGATAGATCCATGATACACACACACACACATATGTATACACATGATATTTTCTGTGTGTTTTCATAAGTTGTCTCATCCATTAGAATGTAACAAAATCTAATAAAGTTTTCTCATGAAAATATTAGTATATTTCTGATTGTTTTCTCATGTTTAATCTATTTGGGGTAATGTACCCACAGTACTAGGTAGGATGCATTAGAAAACCTAGTGAGAGGACTCTTCTAGTCATTTACTGGGGTCTGTGTGGAAAATTTATGGGAAGACATGGAAAATATTGTATAGGTTGAGATAATATAAATGGATTGTGATCTCTAGCAGAAAAAGTAGCAATCACACCAAGGAAAAAACACATTTATGAATGTGAAGTTTTAATGAAACAGGAGAAATTACTATTAGAATTAATCTTGTAATTCAAAAAAAACACCCCTATGTGTTCTTTTTAATATTAATTGCACATTTCTTCCTTTCAGTGGGGAAAGTTCATTACCCCAATAGGGTCAAGTTACCTTTAAAAATTGTTTAAAGTTGAGTATACCTACACAGATAAATATATAGAAAGCTAATATTAATTTAATTGCATCATAATGACCCATTGACATAGCAATTTTATTGGTAAAAATTTTTACTGTGATGTTGATTATTCTGAAAAACCAGTTTGGGATTTTTTTTCCAAAACTGCATAAGCAGTTTTTTTTTCTTTTCTTTTCTTTTCTTTTTTTTTTTTCTGGAAACCAGTCTTGAGTCTGAATGGAGGACACCAGCAGGCTTTGGCTCTTCTCTCACAGGGATGTCAATGTCCAATGCTTTTGTAAACTATGCTCTTAGAGGAAAGACAAACTTGTGACTGCTCTCTTCCTGAGCTGGTATTTGGCCAATCATTGCACAGAGGGTGGGCCATTTAAAAAGGTCATTCCATGATCCCTGGAAACCTCCAAATCTAGTTGATCTTTCCCCCTGAGCGAGGGCTGCTTCCTACCATTTCATGAAAGCATGTGGCGATGCAAACACATGGTTACACAATTAGGTCCAACAATTTGGATAAAGCCTCAGCTTTATCTAATCTGCTAATTAACTTTTTGACTTAATTGTGTGTTCACCCCTATCCTGTTTACTTAGCTGCAGCATGTGGTGATTGCTAATTAGGTATAACCTGTTGGCTTTTAGTCTTGGCTTTCTTTATTAGTGTTAGTTTTCCTATAATCTGGGGATTTACTTACGTGCTGATAAACTGATCCTTTACCCTTCTGTCTGTTGATTCCTGTCCCTTTTTTGTCATTACTGTTCCCTGGAGAAAAATGAATAATTATGTTTATCATACCTTACATAAGAGCTACTACAAAAATGTTCTTCTCCCAATATGAAGGCAGAGGTAGGTTAACAGAGACAATCCAAAGCAAAAACCTAAAAGACACTATGCTTTCCAGCTTTTTACTCAGATATCACAAATCTCTGTTCCTCTATTTCTCCATCTGTATAATGGTAATAGATGTCATAGAAAATACCTTCTTTAATTCAATTTATAAGGATTCTGAGAGAATAAAGAAGATAGTAGAAATGGACACATTTGGAACTCATTCAAAGAAGGAACTACAGTATCCATTTAGTAAATGGATGTATTTAATTGACATTAAACAGTCATTTTCTCAATTGTGTGTGTGTGTGTATATGTGTGCGTGCACGCGCTTGTTAAGCTGCTTCTCATTTTAGTAGATACTACTTCCTTTGGGGTAATCACTTTTTAAAACAAAAATTTCCACTAATTTATTTGCTTCTTTAATTTTTCACATAAAGAATTTCCAACATTCCTAATATTCTTTTTTATACTATTGTGAATTTCAGTTATAGTTTGTCTAAGAAAGCATATGAATTTAAGAAGTTAGTAACAAAATTACCAGTCTTTTTACTATGTACCCTTATGAAGGCATTTTGTTTTCCTCTGTACATTTTTAAATGTTTTTTTCTCCTTATTTTGCTATTCATTTATTTATTTCTCAACTATTTTTGTGCCTCAATCTTACTTTTTTTTAAAAAAATAGTATTTTATTTTCCCCAATTAAATCTAAAAGCAATTTTCAACATTCATTTTTATAATTGAGCTCCAAATTCTCTCTCACTCCCTCTTTACATCGATAGACTATACATGTGTAATTGTGCAAAACATATTTTCATATTACTCATGCTGTAAATAAAAACATAGACAAGCAACAAAAATGAAGAAAGCAAAAATAGCATATTTCTCGATCTGTATTCAGATTCCATCAGGTCTTTCTTTGGGGATGGATAATATTCTTCATTGTAAGTTCTTCAGAGTTGTTTTGGATCATGATATTACTGAGAATAACTAAGTCATTCACAACTGATCATCTCAAAATATTGCTGGTATTGTGTACAGTGCTCTGGTTCTACTCATTTCACTTTGCATCAGTTCATGTAAATCTTTCTAGACTTTTCAGAGAGCATGTAACTCATCATTTCTTGGGTCATAATACCATTTCATCACAATCACAAATTATTCCGTCATTCCCCAATTGATGGGCATCTCTTCAATGTCCAGTTCTTTGCCATAATAAAAGAGCTGTTATAAATAATTGGGTATAGCTCCAAATTGCTCTGCATACTGGTGGAATCTTGGTTCTTTCTGTCTCTCTTTGTCTCTCTCTTTGTCTCTCTCTCTCTCTCTCTCTCTCTCTCTCTCTCTCTCTCTTTCTCTTTGTCTCTCTCTGCCTCTGTGTCTATTTGTCTATCTCTCTCTTTCTCTTTATTATGACTTTCAAGACGTTCAATAGTTTTTATATTATCTCTCCTGGATTTCTTTTTCTAGGTCAGTTGTTTTATCATTAAAATATTTCACATTGTCTTCTATTATTTTCTTTTCATTTTGTTTTATTCTTTATGTCTCACAGAGTCATTAGCTTCCACACGCTCAATTCTAATTTTTAAGGAATGATTTTTTCAATGAAGTTTTTTACCTCCTTTTTCATTTGGCCAATTCTATTTTTTAATGATTTCTTTTCTTCAGTGGAATTTTGTGTCTCTTTTTCCATTTGTCCAATTCTGCTTTTCAAGGCATTCTTTTCCTCATTGATTTTTTGGACCTCTTTTACCACTTATCCTAATCTGTTTTTTTTATTGTTGTTATTTTTGTTAGTACTTTTTGGTGTCTCCCTTACCAGGCTGTTGACTTGTTTTTAATGATTCTCTTGCATTGCTCTCAGTTCTCTTCCCAAATTTTCCTCTACCTCTCTTGCTTGATTTTTAATATCGATTTTGAGCTCTTCCATGGCATGAAGATGAATTCATATTTTTCTTGGAGTCTTTGGATTTGGAGCTTTGACTTTATTATCTTCTGAAGGTGAGTTTTAATCTTCCTTGTCACCGTAGTAACTTCCTATGGTCATTTTTTCCTGTTGTTTGCCCATTTTCCCAATCTATTTCTTCTAACTCTTTGCTAAAGTGGGACTCTGCTTCCAGAGTGGAGAGAGCACTGTCCTAAGCATCTGGGATTTTATGCAGCTGTTTTCAGAGACACTTTTAGCAAACTGCTAATTTTCAGTTATCCCAAGGTGGTATGATCTGAGGAGAGGTATGTTTACTATTCTCCTGGCATGTGTCCTGGTCTATGAGTAACCACAAGCATGTTTTTCTGTCCCAGAACTTTGATGAGGATTCTTTCTCTATTGTGGTCACAAGTTCTGAGTATGAGCAAATCAACAGATTCCTGCCCCCAATGACAACAGAGAGACCCTAGTAATCTTATTATACTCAGTTGTTCAGCCTCTTTAATGTCTGTGGACTGAGAGCTCAGGTAGCTCCTGCTGCAGGCCCTGATTTATTCACTTCCAAGGTTTGCTCTTTGTTTACTGGGGCCTGGTCTGCACTAGGGCAGACTTCACCACTCTCTTTTCCTGCTTTACTTTTCAGAAGTCTTGGGCTGTAAATTGTTTCATCCCATCCTTTGGTAGGTCCTGTCATTCCAGGTTTTGTTTTAGGAAATTATTTAAAGGTCTTTGGAGAAGTTTGAAGGAGAACTCAGACAAGTAGCGGGATTTTCTCTGCCACTTGGCTCCACCCCTGGGCATACACTATCTGATGACTGTTTTAAAGCTATTCACCATCACTGAAGCTCCAGACATCCTAGCCTGCTTTGTCTGCATCTAATATGTTTCATGTCTTTCCTACTCATTTCTAAGGATGACTATGTGAATGTCATGCTGTTTCTGTACTCATTCTACTTCTGAAGATAAAGTATGTCCAGCTTTCCCAATACAAATTTCCTTGAAAACTCTCTGAAAAATAGATTTGTAATCTTTTGGTTAAGCAAATCTTTACATGTATGTTTCTCTCTCTCTCTCTCTCTTCCTTTCTCTCGCTCTCTCTCTCTATATATGTATATATATATGTGTGTGTATGCATATATAGATACAACAGTATACATATATATGTACATCATATATTACATATATGCATGTGTCTGTTTGCATATGTGTGTTTGTGTGCATGTATGTATGATATGTATGGTATAGCAGACCAGAGCAAAAAAAATGCATTTTGGAACTGTCAAAGTTATGTTTCTCTGGCATTAAATATCAATTCTTGTTTCTATCATTGAAATTGCCCTGATGAAACCTGTCCTCTCATGTTTGGGTGTAACAAGAATTAGTGATCATATGTCACAAAAATGAAAAATAGAAATCAGAATCATTAAAATGAGTATTTAGTAAGAACTTTGAATGTTCGTAAGAATCAACATTTTTCCTTTGCTATTAAAGAATAACAGGAAATTTCATCATAGTAACATTATGCAGAAGGTTCTTAAAGGTACTTTAGAAGTCTAGTCTTCACAAAATAACTTATACTATTTCATAGTATCAATAAATCAATGAAAAAGTATTTAACAAGCATTTTAACAATGCTGACAAGTAGGGTTTATAAATTCTGTTTCTAGTGTTAGTTGGCATGTATGAATACAATTCCTGTGTGAAATAGAGGTTTCAGGTGGGGCGGAGTGAATATAATTCATCACAGCACGAGTCCTAATACATTCACTCAATATGTTTGGAGCTTGGGAGTGACTGAGTTCCTAAAAGTGATCTACCTTAGCCTAACAAGTTCTGGTAGGTCCTATCAAACTGGAAAGCTTCTTAGTATGGCTTGAAGGACAAAAGGACAGAGCTAATTAAGTTTTCAGGAATGAAGCTTTTGATCTGTGTGAGTTATTTGCTATAGGTCACAGGCAGTAAGTGACAGAGTCAGAATTCAAACTGAGGCCTTCTCATTGGGAATGCAACTGGTTGTACTTAGATGTTTAACTTCTTTACTGGGTGAAACCTCTGGTGAATGCTTCTCTTTCTCTGACAATAGATACAAGGATACTTTAGAAAAAGAATGATTCATGCTCAAAAATGATTCTCTGTTGACCTTTTCTCCCATGTAAAATTCAAAAAAGGCATTATAGAGTGAATTACTCATGCTCTACAAGTGCTTGAATTCACTCAACACTTCCCAAGTTGTATTTATTATAACAAGTCTTGCTATCAGCAAAGGTGCTATAATAACGAATGTTGGGAAAACTTTGTGGGTTCTGACTGGAAGTATTTAGGAAATAGCTTCCAATAAGTAGGTGATAATATTTTCATCCCTTCCCTCATCTTCTAGTGCTTTCTGTCAGAAATTACCAAGTTGAAGAGGAGATGAAGAAAAAATTCTAAATATATTTGACTCTTATGGTACCTACACTGCTTTAGGGGAGATAATATATTTATATTACAAACACTTACAAAACAGATATAAGTTGACTTTTCAAGGGGAATGAGGAGTAGATAATGTAAAGGCCCAGAGATGAGAGGTCATAGGCATGAGGAATAATCAGAAAACCAATATGACCAGACTGTAGAGGACATGTAAGAGGTTGATATGTAGCAAAGCTGTAAAGGTAGGATGAATTATGTAATGCAGATGTTTAAATGTGAAAGAGAAGTTTATAGTCAATCCCAGAAGTAAGAGGGAGTCCTTGAAGTTTACTGAATAGGAGGCAGGGGAATATCTAGTCAGACCTGTAATTTAGAAAAATCATTGTGGTAACTGTAGAAGTTTGAATCATAGAGACAAATTGTATTCATCAGTAAGTAAGTTGATAAATATTTATTAAGTACCTAATATTTGCCAGAAGCTGTGCTAAGCACTAGGGATACAAAAACTGTAAGAGGCCTGCTCTCAAGGGCCTCACAGTGTAATGGAGAAGATAACAGGTAAACAACTATACGAAGAAACCAGTATAAACTGGAAATGGTCAACAGAGAGAAGGCACAAGAATTAAGGGATGTTGGAAAAAGATTCTTATGGAAAGAGACACTTTAGTTGGAACTTGAACAAAGCCATGAGGAAGTGGAGGAGGGAGAGAATTCCAATTATAAGAAACAACATGGGAAATTTCTGGAGTTAGGAGATGGGTATCTTACTGGAAAAAGAGAAAAGAGGCCTCCATAGAGTACACGGAAAGGGTGGGATGTAAAACCTAAGAAAACTAGATAGGTTGGGTGAAGGGGAGGAAGCTTATGAAAATCTTAGAATGCTTAATAAGAATTTTATATTTGAAACTGGAGGTTTTTACAATAGTTAAAGTGGAAGAAATGATGGCATCTAGTAAGATGGGAGGTGCTTGAGTGGAGAGAAAGGGACACATATAAGAGATGTAGAAGCAGAAGAGTCAAGATTTGACAACTGATTGAGTAGGTGTGGTGAATGAGAGTGTGGAATAAAGAATGACACTGAGCTTGTAAAACTGGGTAACTTATAAACTGTATGGCATAGGAATAGTGTTGGATTTGGAGTTAAGAAGACATGAGTTCAAATGCAGCCTCAAATCCCTACAAGCTGTGTGATTCTGTTGACTTCACTTAATATCTCTTAGCCACAGTTACTCTTCTATAAAACAAGGGAGGGGAGGAGGTTGATTGTATGGCTTCTCAGAGTTTCTTCAACTCTAAATCTATGATCCTTTTGTCTCACTGAAGGATAATAGTATGAAGTAAAGGAAAAGAAAACAAGAGCAGAAGAGGAATAGGTTTGGGGAGAGAGATAATAAATTCTGCTTTGGACATTTTGAGTTTCAGGTGCCCATGGGATATACAGTTCTGAATGTACAATAGTCACTTGATAATTAAGGAGTGGAGCTAAGGAGACAGACTAGATTTGGATATATAAATCTGGAAGTCATCAAATAGAGATGATTATTTGAACCCATGGTTGAAGATGACAGTAACCAGTGAGAAGGAAAAGAAAAGAGTAGAGAAGAGGGTTCCACAAAGAGCCTTGGGTTATATTCAAAATCAACGTGATGATTATCCAGTTAAAGAGACTGAAAAAGATCAGACAAGTAGAAGCGATAAGACATGATAATTCCATGAAGAATCAGAAAGGAGAATATTCAGGAGAGGAAGATTAACACTGTGAAATACAATTCAGAAGGGTCAAACTTGCTCACCAAATCTCCTAAGTATGGCTGAAACAAAATGTAGTTAGGAAATGTTTAACAAATAAAAAATGCAATGCAATGTAAGTAAGGTTAATTCGTAGTTTTCTAAATTACTATGTATCTGCAGGGATTCGTTTGAGTTTGACACTGCTGCTGTACAGAGCTCAATGAGGATGATGTCATTATTGGCAATATATAGAGATCAAAGAGACTTTGGAAATAATAGGTTCAGTGAGAAGATGGTAGAAAACAGAATATACAAGGTTTAGAAAATTGTGGAATTTCGGGAATTAGAGGCATTAAATGTAGACCACTTTTTAAAGGAGTATAATAGAGAACAGGGATAGAAAGACAAGTGGCAGAGATGGTAATATTTGGAAACTGGTTGTTTGTTGGCTTGTTTGTTTTAAGAATGGAGGAGGTTTAGGCTATGGGGAAGAAGCCATTAGATTGTGAGTGATTAAAGATTAGGGAGAAATGGCATGATTATAGGGCATTTTAGTGGTAAAAGTAGAATGGGAAATGATCAAGAGTAAATACAAAGGATTTGACCTTGGCAAGAAGAGTCCTCATCAGAGAACTCAGGAAAGGAGAAGATAATATGGAGTTTGTGACAGGGTTGTGAAATTAGAAGGGGAGAAGAAGGAGCTTACGCTAATGACTTTAATTCTCTTAGTGAATTCCCTCAGCTTCCAAGGTGAAGAAAGAGGGGTTTAGTTAGGAGACTTGAAAAGAGAAAAGAAGACATTGGAATAGGCATTCTTCTCCCTCTCCCTTCTCCCTTAATCTAACATATAATAACCTATTTATAAAAAAGGGTAAGAGTAAGGCAGAGGAATAGAGTCCTGAACAGAGAGAACGGAGCTATGGAAGTTTTCTTCATGGCATTCAAGGATCTTAATACTTGGGAAGAAAAAAATAAATATGGGACACAGAAAACTAAAATTCCCTCTACATACATTACATATAAATTTCATACAAGATCATTAATTAAGATTTACTGCATTATAGTTTAATTTTCTGATATCTGTTCAGTGTAAATTGGGTTACCAAGTATAAGCACCATTTGCAATGAATGAAGACTAAGATCCATTTGGGAAAAGGCATTGACTCAAAGTTTTAAGAAAGAGAAAGAAAAAAAATTAATATTGGGAACAACAGCATCCTTAAATAATACATATATATATATATATATATATATATATATATATATATATATATATATATATATATATGTATGTATTTTATATAGATGTCATTATATGAAGGGCAACTTGATGACACAGTGGGTAGAGAAACCGCCCTGGAGTCAGGAAGACCTGAGTTCGAATGGGAACTTAGGTACTTACAATCTAGGTGATCTTGAGCACATCTTTTAAATTTGTTTGCCTCAGTTTCCTCATCTGTAAAATGAGTTAGAGAAGAAATGGTAAACCAATTCCAGTATTACTTCCAAGAAAACTCCAATGGAGTCATGAAGGGTCGGACATGACTGAACAACAACATGCCACTTTTTATAAAAATGCCATGCTGTTTCTAGATGAATAGTATGACTGCATTTGTTTTACTGTTGAGAAGGTTGTAAAGGTCTTCTGTGTATTCATCCTGACAATTTTACTTACTAGTTAAGCTAAATGAATAGCATTTTGGCTTGAATTTTCCTCCTTTTAAAGACAACATCAGGCAGTTGGTACCTAGGGAGAAAGGTTCTTTATTATCTGCTCCATCACATGCAAGGGAAATGTGACTACTGAAACCTTCAGAATAACTGCCAGTACCCTCGCTGCTGTAAGAGTGTATAGAGAGCTTAATCGAAGGTCATCCGCTTAAATCATATTTGCAATGCAGAAGAAGTAGTTACTACAGAGAGAAGCAAAGACAAACAGAGTCTGGCATTTAGAATCATTTGCCAAACACAAGCTTAGACAGAGCTATATCCCTAAGAAAGAGCAGGATGGGCAATTTTTATCACAGCCATTTAAACAGCTTTCTATTAAGTGTTCTTTCTAGAAAACAAAAAACAAATACTTCAGAATGGACTTGTATACAATTATGACATATTGTCTTTTTTTCAGTTATAAGTAGTTTCTAGTTCTAAACTATACTGAGATTCAACTTAAAGTATTCTTATTAAAAAATCATAAACTGAGAACTGGACGGGATCTTAATGGTTATCTAGTCCATCTCTCTCATTTTTCATTTGAAGAAACTGAGGCCTAGAGAGATAAAATTACTTAAAGGTTCAGACTATTAAGAGACATTATCAAAATGAAATTCAGATCACTTGGGTCCAATTCTACCTCTTTCTGTCATGTACTGTGGCCACTTAAGACATACCAAGGTTTGAATCATAACTTAAAACGAATAGAAAGCATGAATTACCCCATTTTAAACATCATATAACTTTATTCATATCTCTGCCACATATGATTCTGGAGAAAAAGAATAAGGAAAACAAAACAATAGCAATTTTCTCTACAACTCTGAAAGATATGGAGTGATAGCAAAGAAATGTTTGTCCTAGGTAGGCATGTTGTCAGATGAAGCTGTCTTGCAGGGAAAACAAGGCATAGGGAAGAAAAGTCAATAATTGTCTCTGAAAGGTCAATAGACCTATACAAAACAATGGGTGGGGGAAGTGTTAGCAGTAAGCATACGGGTTCCCTCCTAACATGCCAGAGTTTATATACACTTTATGGATTTGGACCCACTAAGAATATAACACATCTCATAAGTCTGATCAATATTCAGTATCCAGTAACATGAGAGAAAATGGTAAACCACTCCAGTATCTTTGCCAAGAAAATCTCAAATGGGGTCACAAAGAGTTGTACATGACTGAAAGTGAAAAGATAACTACATCAACAACATAAATGTCAGAATGGCATAGCAGATAGGGAAGTAGAAATTAGCTAGAAACTGGGTACAAATCTCATCTCTAACACACAAAGACAAATGACTTAATTTTTCAATGTTCTAGGCAGCTCTCTAAAACTGTAGATTGCAATAAAAATGTTTACCTGAAAGAGTAGGAGGAATTTCCTCACTTAGAAATTCTCTGTACTAATGATCTCTCAAGTCCAGTCCTTATCTCTAATCTTACCCTAAATGTGATCATTCTTGGGCAAGGACTTGTCAGTACATTATACAGGGGAACCTTAAGGGAAGTATCAGTAGAATTTACTGACTAACCTTAACAGGCAGAATACTATTAAATTTGTGAAACTTGCAAATGAATTGTAGAAAATATAAATCTTGATCTCAAAGATTTTACATACTACCTAAGGGGCCAGCACAATCACAAATGTATAAAAATACAAGTAAACATTGCATTAGTAAAGACTAGTGATTATTTCCAGATCTAGGGCAAGTGGTAGCAACATGGGAGAATATAGGGTTGGCGATATTGTATGCTCCTCTGTTGTGCTGTTGAGAGGGAATTAGCAGCCCTGGGCCAATGCTCTAACTATTCCCTAAATTCTTTGCATTAGGGAAATGTCTAAATTGCCCTGACCTAGTTAGAGCTCTGAAGAGCACTGACTCAACAAAATATTTCTCAACAAAATATTCTTGAGATCCTTGCAGACTTGTTCCTAAAATTTGTTTTCTAAATTTCTTTAAAGTTTTAAAAGATGAAGACCACCCTTCCCCCTGCAAAGAACTTTTGTCTATGCTGATTATGTACACTGATTATACCTATATTAGAAATTAAAATGTTTTGGTAATGTTGTGAAAATAATTTTGACCTTGTGAATACCTGCAAAGTTCTCAAGGACCACAAGGAATTTATGAACAAATACTTTGCAAATTGCTTTCTTAGAGTAACTAGTATACCTGTGGTCTGCAAAGAAAAACCTTTAATGAGGGACCACTCAATCAGTTTCGTTGAACTGTTTTTATTTTGTTTCTCAAAAAAACATTTTATCACCTGTGGAGTTTATTTCTGCAGCACTGACTACTGGTCACCACTAGGTATTATGTGTGTGTGGATGTATGAACTCTAAATTTTGAAAATAAAATTCAAAAGTGTTAGCTGACTAGATTACTACTCAGCAAACTGGTTACTGATAAAGTTACTAGAAACTAGTTACTGAGCAATCATATACTTAGGGAGGTAAGGAGGGTACAGTTAAAAGAACACTGACTTTTCAGTCAAAAGTCCTCAGTTCATATTCTGACTTCTGACATTTCCTGTCATATCCTGACATATCCTGGGTGATATATTGTTAATTTCCATGGGCTTCAGTATTCTTATATTTAATTTTAGACGTATGATCTGGTAAACCTATAATCTCTTCCAGATCTATACCTAAGATCCAATGAGCTTTATGCTATAGAAGTACTTAATATGTGAAAGCCACAGTGTTGGTTGCTAGGGATATGACTAAAGATCTAATTGTTAATGGAATCAGGAAGCGAGAATAGTGAAAACTTCCAAAAGATGGTAGTTTAGCCTTGAGAAGTCTGGGTTTCAGATCCTTGATTACATTTATTTTCTCACAGTCATGGTAGGTTTTTGTATTTCTTTTGGCATCTATTATCCTAAAGACTTTAGGGTTTAGTTGAGATATGAAGTTGTTAAGACCACAACTTGGTCTATGGACATACAAGAGAAAATTATATGGAAGGTAAGATGAGGAAGCTAGATAGAACAGTTAGGACCTAAGTTCAGTTCAAACATTTATTATCATGTGATCCGTGTCAAGTCACATGATTACTCTTTGCATGGGTTTCTTCGATTATGATCGGGGCATTAGAATGGCATTTCTCTCTCAAGGTTGTTGTGAGGAGCAAGTGAGTTAATATTTGTAAAGTGCGTTGCACACCGGCTGACATATAGTAGGAACCTAATGATACTGTTTCTTCTACCTCTCTACCTCTCATGCAGAAAAAAACTCCAGAAATATTAAAGGAGACATATATTTTAGTCATGTTTTGGAAAGAAATATTTGTTATCTAGACTATGAACTCTTCAAATATGAATGTAGGGATGATTTTATATGAAGGGAAAATATGTCATCAGAGTCTAATTTAAGTAAATCTATTGAATATGGGTTATGGTACAAAGAATCGGTGGATTTATTTTCTGTTATAAAGAAATAGATTAAAAGGGAGAAAAAGGAATAGAATTGGGAGCTATAAGAGTAAGCCTCAGTCTAAGCATTTACTATTTATGCCGTTGGATGCCAGAAGATTTTTGTTGTAATAGTTGTTGTTTTTCTTCTGAGAAGAGTTTCTGCTTTATTTCTGAATAAGCTAGGGAGGACTTTGCTTTCCTATGCAAGGAAAAGAGAGATGAATTTTCTAGACTTTAGGAAAGTAAAATCATTTAACCAAGCAGATATGTCCAA
>CM053771.1:468296080-468339643 GCA_028658325.1 Potorous gilbertii | reverse complement strand
AATATTGCTGATACTGTTCACAATGTTTTCCTGGTTGAAATTTGCCTACTCATAATTTCTTATTCCACAATAGTATTTCATTACATTCACATAACATATTCAGCATTTCCCCAATTGTGGGGCATCCCTTCAATTTCCAATATTTTGCCACCACAAAAGGGCTGCTATAAATATTTTTGAATTTGTAGTTCCTTTTCCCTTTTTTATTATCTCTTTAGGATACAGACTTAGTAGTGAGTGATATTGCTAGATCAAAAGGTATACACAGATTGATTGCCCTTTGGGCATAGCTCCAAATTCCTCTTTGGAATGTTCACCTGTTCACAATTAAGCAATTGATCTTTGTCCAATTCTTTAGATCTGACTTTATTTTTGTGAAAATTGTTTTGTAATTGCATTCATAGTTATTTGGTTTGTCTTAGAAAGTAGACTCCCAAGTAATTTATGTCACTTACAGTTATTTTAAATAGAATTTCTCTTTCTATCTCTTGCTACTGGGATGTATTCAGCATATAAGGAAATGTTGAAGATTTATGTGATTTTATCTTATATCTGGTAACTTTGCAAAAGTTGTTTCAAGTAATTTTTTAGATGATTCTCTGGAGTTCTCTAAGTATGCCATCATATCATCTTAAAAAATGATAGGTTTGTTTCTTCAATTCCTATTCTAATTCCTTGAATTTCTTTTTCTTCTCTTATTCCTACAGCTAACATTTCTAGTACTATATTTAATGAATTTGATGATAATCCGCATACTTACTTCACCCCTGATCTTACTGGGAAAGGTTTCTTTCAATTTTGATGCTCTATGATGTATGATTAGATATCACAAGAAGTCTATGATAAATAATTTCATTAGCTATAACAGAAAGACTGGGATAAACAAGGTGAATACCATCTATTTAATTTTTAGATATTATATTATATTATTTACAGAGAATGATGTTTAATCAGTAGTAGTCATGGATTGGAACTTAGACCTAATTATTTCTATCTGGCCCAGTAGTCACTCTACCATTTAAGGAAATAAGTAGAGCCTATGGGCCACTATTTAATATATTCTGCATGCCAACAATTATTAGTCATCTAAGGTTTATTTGACTTTGAAAATAGTTTAAAGTTATTTTTGTTTAAGCACAGTGACTACATTAAGCGATCAGCTAATAAATGCTTCTTTGACTCCAAAAAGTATTTTAAAAAATGCTCTAGTATTGAAAATGTATGTTTTAAGGTTATTGGGAAGATGACAAAGTAAGAAATAACTTGGGGCTGTTCTTCCTACAACATATCAAATAAGCAAACATAAAAATCCTCCCAGGAAAGTAGGGTCCAAAAAGTGCAGAAATTTTCTTAGTAACAGAAAGATGATACAAGACTCTGCTAGAAGGTAATTCTTATAGGAAAAATTAAAGAAAGCTAAAAAGCATCTCAGAAGACAATTGGCTCTTGGAGCTCCCTTATCACTCTTCCTCCCTTTCTCTGAGTTCCCTGTCTACAACCCAGATGCTAGTTTCAAGGGTTCCCTGCATTCCTTTTACCTGTTGCCCTTTTAAAGACAGAGAGCCAAGATGACAAAGAAAAGGCAGAATTTGCCTGAGTTCTCTCCCAACCTTCCCCTGAAAACCTTTAAATAATTCCACAAAACAATTCTTAGAGCAGCAGAGCCCACAAAGGACAAGGTGAAGTAATTTTCCAGCCAAGGGCAAATCAGCAAGAAAGATCTGCCATACCATGGTGAGAGTAGAACACATTCCAACTCAGGGCAAGGCAGCACAGATCTGTATCCAGTGGTAGCACACTTGGGAGCTACTGAATCTACTGTGGTAATAGCTGCTTCCTGAGCTCTCAGCCCACAAAGGGAAAGGGGACCGAACAACTGCTCATATGGAAATTAATGAGATCTGTGGCTCACACTCTGGGCAGAACTCTGTTCCTTTGTACCTACTCAGATCTGGGTCACGTTCCTGGATGGTATTCCCAGGGGAAGGAGAATCACAAGTCCAGTAGAGCTTGTATGCTACAGTGCATCAGAGACCCTTATCATAAATCAAGGGCAGAAAAGAGTGTTTGTGGTTGCTCCCAGACCAGAATATAGGACAAGAGAGTAGCAAAAATCTTTCTTTAGATCATACTACCTTGGAAAAATTGAAAACTTACAGGTCCTCTGAAAACAGCTACAGAAACACGCTTAAGCTTGGGTAGTGTACCCTCTATGCTGGAGGCAGAGACCCACTTTAACAATGAGTTAAAAGTCAAGAAATAGGCTGGAAAAATGAGCAAATAATGAAAAAAATTCTTATCATAGAAAGTAACTATGGTGAACAAGATTGTTGGTCTCAGGCCATGGAAGGGCTCAGAAAGGATTTTGAAATTCAAGTAAGAGAACTGGGGGAAAATTGGGAACAGAAACAAGTGATACCAAAAAAAATTAATTAAAAAAAGGGTCAACTGCTTGGTACAGGAGACATAAAAATAATAAAGAAAATAACAAAATAAATCAATGAAGAAAATAGTGCATTTGGAAAGCAGAATTGCCCAAATGGAAAAAGAAGCCCAAAAGTTCACAGAAGGAAAAAAAAAATCTTTAAAAGGTAGAATTGGTCAAATGGAAATGGAGGTATAAAAGCTCACTAAAGAAAATGATTCCTTAAAAATTAGAATGGAGAAATTAGAAGCTAATGACTTTATGAGACATCAAGATGCAATAAAACAAAACCAAAAGAAGGAAAAAATAGAAGGCAATCTGAAACATCTTATTGGAAAAACAAATGCCCTGGACAATAGATCCAGGAGATATAATTTAAAAATTATTGTATTAATATCATAGTACTAATATCATATTGTACTAATAATCATAGCTGAGAGCTATGATTAAAAAAAGAGACTAGACATTATCTTCTCCAAGAAATAGTTAAGAAAAATGCCCTGATATTTTAGAATCAGAGGGTAAAATGTAAATTGAAAAAATCCACTGATCACCTCCTGAAAAAAGATTCCAAAATGAAAAATCTTTGGAATATTATAGTCAAATTCTAGAGCTCCCATATCAAGAGAAAATGTTGTGATCAGCCAGAAAGAAACAATTTAATTGTGGTAGATGCACACGTAGGATAACACAAGATTTAGCAGCTTCTACATTAAAGCATCACAGGTTTGAGAATAGGATATTGCAGAAGGTAAAGGAGTTAGAACTAAAATCAAGAATCATCCACTCAGCAAAACTGAGTATAACCTTGTAAGGGGGTGGGAGAGGGATGAAAATGAACATTCACTGAAATAGAAGACTTTCATTTCATGAAAAGACTAGAGCTGAATAGAAAATTTGACTTTCAAATGCAAGACTCAAGAGAAGGGTAAAGAGGTGAACAGGAAAGGGAAATCATAAGGTGCTTAATAAGGTTTAACTGTTCACATTCTTACATGGGAAGATGATACTTGTAACTCAGAAGAATTTTCTGATTATCATGATATTTAGAAGGAGTATATCTAGACAGAGGGCATAGATATAAGTTGAATGTGAAGGGATGATATCTAAAAAGTAAAAAAAAATTAGAGTAATAAGGAGGAATGGACTAGGAAAAAGGGAAGGGGAGAAGCAGAATGAGGTTAATTATCTCACATAAAAGAAGCAAGAAAAAGTTCTTGACGTCAAAGGGAAGAGAGGAGAGGTGATGGGTAGTGAGTGAACCTTGCTATCATTAGAATTGCCTGAAAGAAGAAATAACATCCATACTTAATTGGGTATAGAAATCTATGTTACCCTACAGAAAAGTGGGAGGGGAAAAGAATAAGAGAGAGGGTGTGTGATAGAAGGGAAGGCAGATTGAGAGAGAGGGTAGTCAGAAGCAAAACCCTTTTGAGGAAGAACAGGGTAAATGGAGAAAGAGATTAGAATAAACGGGGAAATAGGATGGAAGGAAATACAGTCATAACTGTAAAAAAATTGGAAGCAGGTTTCTCTGATAAAGGCCTTATTTCTTGAACATATAGAGAAATCAGTCAAATTTGTAAAAATAAGGTTGGTTAATTAATAAATGTTCAAAAAGATATGAAGTTTTCAAATGAAGTAAACAAAGCTATTTATAGATATATGAAAAATGTTATAACTCACTACTGATTGGAAAAATTCAAATTAAAACATTCTGAGGTACTACCTCATACCTAATATCTATTATATTGACTAATAGGATAGAAAGGGGACATGAAAAATGATGATGACATGCTGGAAGAATGAGATATTAATGCATTATTAGTGGATTTGTGACCTGATTCAACTATAATTACGATAATTTGGAACTATGCCAAAGGGTTATAAAACTATGCATACCTTTTGACATAGCAATACTACTTCTAGTTCTGTATCCCAAAAGAGATAAAAAGGCTAAAAGAACAAGGATCTGTATGTATCAAGTATTAACAGAAATTATTTTCTGGTGGCAAAGAATTAGAAATTGAGGTGATACCCATCAGTAGGGGAATGACTGAATAAATTCTGTAATATGATTATGAAGAAATAGTATTTTGCCATAAGAAATGATGAACAGGATGCTCTCAGAAAAACTTGCATGACCTGATGTAAAGTGAAATGTACTGTGCACAATGTAACAATAATATTATTGCTATTGTTGCTGTTATTGATATTGATGACCAGCTGTCAATGACTTAGCTATTCTCAGTAATAAAATGATCCAACAAATCTCTGAAGAACTTATGTTGAAAAATGCTTGCTGTCATCATAGAAAGAACTGATAGTGTATGAATACAGATTGAAACACGTAATTTTTTAAACTTTATTTTTCATATTTTTTGTCTATGTTTTCTTTTACAGCATGGCTAATATGGAAATATGTTTTGTATGACTACACATGTGTAACCTATATCGAATTGCTTGCCATCTCAATGATAAATGGGGAAGGAGGAAGAGAGAGAATTTGGAACTGATAGTTTTAAAAACAAATGTTAAAATTACTTTTACAAATAATTGGAAAAAATAAAATACTAAACTAAAAAAGACATTCATATTTTCAGTATTGATCATTTGTCAGTGTTCCATTGTGGCAGGGATTACTCCATATCTGTGGCAGATTCTGCAACACGAATCAGACCAACGCCAGTATTTGAGATGAAGGGATAGAGGTAGCTATAGAATAGGTAAAAGGAGAGAGGAGACCACAAATCTAGCACTGTTTAAAACCATTTAATGGAGCACAGGGGAAAAAGGCACACTGAAGAAGGAATTAGAATGAGACAGAGAGAGTCTTAATTGAAAGTGTTTCTCAAAACTAGAGCCCATTCTGGAGTCACACTCATGATCAGTCTTACCCTTATGCATCCCCATCATTACTGAACAAAGTCAATTTAAGAATGGAAGGTAAAGATCAGAACAGGGAAAAGATAATATGGTCTCTGAGTAACTTTCTACAACAGTCTCTTAAATTGCCACCCTTATCTCTTGAGAGATATAGACCTCATGCTATTCAACCATTCAAAAGAATAAGTGGCAAAGTCTAGGTAGTGGGGCATAGGATTCTTAAACCTTTAGCAGAGAAATTCCTTTTCAACAAGAAGCAGTTTCACTGCAAGGAAACCAGATAAAAAGGGTAACGATAGAAATGATGATTTTTCTTGTGATTTATTTGCATGTATAGTTCTCCCATCTACTATAGGTATTTCCTATAGCGAATCAGACCACATTCCATCCACATCACTTCATCTGATGTAACTCATTCATGGCTTTTCATTATTGTCCAACACTGGGGATCAACACTCCATAAAAGGAGTCTTTCTGCATCTTTTGACATAGCAACAATATCTAGGGATTAAATAGACAGTGAACTGGTTTATTCTTAACTTTTGCATGTGATTAACCCACTTTCTTTTTTGATTATTCATTGCTCTGATGGTATCCTTGATTCTAATTCTCCTTTAAATTTCCTTGTTTTTTAATGTTATCTCCCCTAAATTTCTAGAGCAGCAGGAAGTAGATTAAAATGTAATTGATAAATATTTAGAAAAAAGTACAATGCAATATCAATTATGTCAATTTGTGGTTTTCCAAGTGAATATACAGCCAGCAGGCGTAGGGTTCTATTTGAGTTTGGCACCACTGTTGTAGCCTATTCACACCCACTTTGTCTTTCTCACATAGACCTGTAGATCGGATAGAATAAAAAAAAAATTCAATTACAGCTTTGACCAAATGCATTGACTTTTTTCATGTTTTGAGGCATAAAATTATTTATAAACATGTATGTTCATATAATGGTACATATATGTATTTGACTACATTCAAACAAATATACTTACATAAACAACATATAAATATACATATTTATAGGTTACTAGCACAAGTCACGTACATGGAATTTATATGATGCAATATAGATATGCAAATATAAATACAATACATAGAAGTATAATAATGCTTTATTATATGCATTATATATAAGAATATATTTATAAATATATACAAATGTGAAAATGTATTTTTGCCTGAAAATTGATGTGGTACTGAAAAAAAGACCTCTGCAAAAATTGTTAATTTCTCTAACATACAAACAAGTATAAACATATGCATATGTATTTTTGGATGCATATGTAAAATATATGTGCCAATCCATATATATCTGTATATTCTCATGACAGGTAAACATTATGTGGTCCTGTCCAGGGAACTTATATTCTTGGTGCTCCAGGCAGCCATTTGCTTCTGTAAGTAGAGGGAGTAGCTGCTAATATGCAGTAGGATTTTCCTCAGTAGAAATCCCCAAAACAGATGAAATCAAAAGTCAAGTGAGATCTGGAAGTGATCTTCCTGGACATCTAGTCAAGCCCTTCATTTTGTAGAGAAAGAACTCGAGGACCAGAAGCACCAGGTGACTTGAATAAGTTCACAAAAGAATTAAGCCTCAAGGACAGGATTTGAACCCAAGTTCTCTGTCTGCAGAGACAGTGCTCTTTCTACAACATCATTTAGAATAGATTTATGAAATATCAAGAATGTGTTTTCACACAAGAATCCTTCCCATTTACAGGTACAGATCCTTCTCAGTTACCATTATATTATTGTATCATTTCCCCAAAATATTATCCTGAGATACACTGGTAATTTCTTTTCTTTTTTTCCCTCCTAAACTCAAAGAGAACAGTCCCAGTAAAGAAGGAAGTAGCTGTAATTGGAGTATATTATGAGACTATATTGTCATAGTCCTCTGAAACCTTAGAATGTGCCTTATTTATATTTGCAGAAGAGTAGCTTAATGAGTTTTAAACAAGATGCAAGCACACTACATGCAAGTGATCATATCAAATAGAAGGGAAAAAGGTACAAGATAAAACGTCATCATATATCAGATAAATAAACCTACAGGAAATTACTTTAAAAACTTTGCAAAGAACATTACTTTCCCTTTAAAATCTAACAAAACTCTCACTTTGTATCTCTATTTCTGTGTCTTTGGATCTCTCTCAATATTTCCCTGTTTCTACCTCTCTTGATGACTATTTTTGTCTCTGTCTCTAACTGTTCCTGTTTCTTTCTCTTTTCCTCTTTCTCTCTACCTTCTATCTCTCTATAACTTTTTATTTCTCTGCGTATTCTGGGAAGATGGAGAAGTTAGTCTATCCCTTTCTGTTTCTGTATCTCTGTCTCTCTCACACACTGACACACATGACACACTGGAGTTTTCAGTCTCTGGCCTCTAACAGGTTCATTCTTGATCTGATCATTCTGGCAGACAGCTTCAGAAGGATTAACAATCTGCTTTATTCTAGTCTAGTCTACTTAAATGATTGCTGGGAGAACCAGCTCCTACAACATTCCTTGTTTATTGCTTCTTGCAGGAGCTGGAAAGAAGTGGGGTGCGACTACCCCTATATCTCCATAGGGTCAATTGAGACAGGCACAGCTTGTGCACTTCCCTTATATCCCTTCAAACCTAAATGGGGGGGGCAGTTGAGGCAGGTACATGCATTCTTTTATGCATTACCCATAGTTTCTCCTTATGAGTTCCCTGTGGTTTCCCCATTCCTCACTGATCATTGCCCACCTACTTTATAGGGCAGACAAAGAAGACATCTTGCCAACATTATGCTTACAGGTTAACTTTAGCAATATAGTCATTCTGCACAAGGGTAGTAAATATCGTATTATGGCATCCCTTATCTCACAGTGCAGCCTCAGTAGGACTGTCTGTCACTACGATTCTGGGAATTACTATCTCAGATCGTTAGTGCTATTCTAGGAGTTATTTTCTAACACCTGGAAACTAGACATTGCCATGGCCATTGAGCCTGAGAAACTAACTCTAAGAAGAGTAGCAAAATCCTCCTTACACACACACACACACACACACACACACACACACACACGCACAGAATATGAACACTATTAAGACATTCTTCTCTGCTTTCATCCTAATTCACTCTTTTCTTGAGTAATTCTAATTTCATTTCTTCTGGCTAATCTCTCCTTCACAAAATACTGCACATTTCAGCCTTTCTTCCTATTTCATAGAACCACTTCCATCTCCATTTGATTTAGAAGCATCCATTGCCAAGGGTAAGTCAAATAGTTCTTGATTTTACCTTCCTACTGGAAACTCAACATCACTAACAAAAGCTGATTGTTTAGGCTGTGTAGCTGGGGAGGGGGGAGAATGATATTTCTCGAACATGTTTAGATTGTTTTCCTGCATGGGATGAGCATTGCATCTTTCCTCCCCTCCCCAATGTGCCTTTGCGTAATTCTCCTGCCTGCCCCATCAGTCTTCTCCGAGATCCCCCTTTGCCTGATTGCCAATCTCTCTTTGAGTTATCTGCTTCTGTTTCTTTTTTTCTTTGCCTTCTGTAGCTCCCTTCAGGACTCAGAAGACAATCTAAATTTTGTGTTTAGGCAGAGCAGACATTGATTTCTTGAATCTCCTTCTGGCTGCATCTCCAGCAAGATGTGAGATTGCAGAGAGAGAGAGACTGGCAGAAACAGATGGAGCAACATTCAGTGCAAACACTAAAATAGTAACAGAGAAACACTTCAACAGTGAAACAATAAAACGATCCCAGAGAACAAGAAGGGACATGACTAAATAGACCCTGTGACTTTCTGGCAATCCAGTTGGAGGAACATCGGCTGAAATGCAATCTGGTCTGCCTAAACCCAGGGGTTCTGCTATTTTCTGAATTCTGACTAGAATTATAGATATTAGAGCTGGGAAGGGCCTTAGATATCATTTAGTCCTTTGCTCACTTTACAGATGAGGAAATCGAAGTCCAGAGAGGTTAAAATACTTGTTCCAAGTAACATGTTGGTAAGAATCAGCCCGGATTCAAACCCAAGGACTTCATATTTTAAACCTGAGTCCTTCTTTCCTCCCCTAATGGCATGCAAGGTCCCTAAAGACAGGACAACTTTCTATTTTGTTATTCAATTCCTAAAGGCTAACATAGGATTAAGTATGTTGTAAGTGCTTAATAAGCATTTATTAAAACATGCTTTCTAAAACCAAGACGTAAAAGATAATGGAGAAGTTCAATAAATATAGACCAATCTTTTGTAATTTTTAGGCAGAGTAGTTTTGATTTGAATTTATCTTATAACTATGGATTTTTAAGTCTTTCATATAGTTGCCATTGATTTGCAATTATTTTGTTTCTATCTTTTGACAACTTCTCTTTTGTATAATTGCTTGTGGTTTTAAATATATGTATATATATATATATATATATATATATATATATATATATATATATATATACATATATATATATAGGACAAAAATCTTACTTAAGAAATTTGATATAAATATTTTTTTACATTCTACCTCTTTCTTTTTTTTATCTCAGATGAATTAATTTTGCTTTTTCAAGAGATTTTCAATTTCTTTTAATTGAACATATCTTTTCATATCTTTTGTAATTGTCTCTATCCCTTGTTTAATAAAGAGTACATCTCCTACCCATAACTGTGAATAGTTTATGATTTGCTTCTCTTCTTTTTTTATGGTATGAACTTTAGATATACTACATAAACATTTTGTTTGCTATGGAATATAGTATAAGACACTCATCTAAGATCACAGTATTACAAAAACAGCCTGAGGGCACTGGGATTTGGACCCTGGGTCATAGTTTAACTAAAGTCTACAGTCTACACAATAGAATTTTAATAATATAGTACTGATTCTTACCCTATTGTCACTAACTCCATTTCCTACTGGTAGGTAGGAACATACAAGATTTATAGGGGTAACCCTGAGAAACTGAGGGTTCTAGTCCTACACACATCATAAGCCCTTACCAGCATATTTCCTATTGATTTTTAGTCAAAATTAGTTAGATTTCAGTAAAGGTATTTACTAAGCTGATATCTCAGTTATAATTCTTATATAAGTACTATCTTTCCACCCCAATCCCACTCTCCCATTGAATAATGAAGTATCTATAGACCTTTGACTAAGACTTCCATAGCACATGTGACCAAAGGCTAAATGCAGTTCTTTGTTACTAGAAATGCTTATCTCTCTTAACAGACTCCTTGTAAAAGCCCTTTTAGGTAGAGCTCTCTATTTGGCTCAGGTTCATTGTCTGAGTTAAATCATATTTGCCCTAGTTTGCAGCTCCACCAACAATACACTAATAAATCTATCTTCCCTCAAGCTAATATAGTTTGTCCTTACTGTATCTCTCATCTCCTGACATATGTATGTATATATATATATATATATATATATATATATATGATATATATATATATATATATATATATATATATATATATATATGTCTATATACCTAGATAGATAGATATATAGTGCTGTAACCCAGGCATTTCAGAGATACTGCCATCAAATCTTGTGGGAAAGCTATGTCTTCCAATTTTGAAGTTCACAGTCATCATCTGATCAGTGGGGAAGGGATGGCAAAAACTAGAAAGAACAGATTCTCTTGTACCCTTCCCTTGAAAGTGGTTTCTTCCAAGAAATACTTTACCACTGCAATCAATATGCTTTAACAACTGACTGGCTCTTATGCCATTTAACAAGTTATTCCAAATATTACTAACAAATATTTCAAAATAATCTTATTGCTTTGTCCCCCAAATTAATGTTAATTTTTAACATTTACTTCTCCATGACTTCATCTTTGTAGCATTCTTGACATGTATGATGCTTATTTCCATGCATTTAAGTTCAAGAATCCAAGGTGACATATTAAAGGAGAATATCATTGTGGAAAGCAACATACACTCCCTTTCATCAACTGGATCTTATAGCTCCAAATCAGATTACTGTCACTTTAAAAAATTCATGACAGATCAAGCATATGCCACCTGTTCAGGCCATGAGTTGTTAGTTATTTCCTCTCTTCCCCATTCCTTCTTGTCTCCTCTATGCATTCTTTAACCTTGTCAAATTTTAGTTTAATGAGAGTGATTCAGAATAAACTTGGCTGAGCATATACTTCCCTGATTTTAAGAAGCCATTGTGAAAATCATCTTTGGCTAAATTATATATTTCAATGCTTCAAGATTCAAAACACAAGCTTACAAGGGAACCTGGAAACCCAAGTCAAAGGGAATTTAACCAAGATTGTCCTTTGGAAACCTTCTCAAATAAACTCTGAGGAATAAATTAGATCTTTTGCAAAGAACTTGTGTTCAGATTTCCATTTGTTAAGTTCAATCATTCAGTACATGTCCAAAATTTGCAGAGAGTTTTTCTGTGCTTAGCAATATCTTCTCCCTTGTACCCTCCACCATGAAAATACACAGAGAGAAACTAGAACGTGGCCTAACTGAAATGATCTAATGACTTTCAGGTTGAAAATATCCTCCCTCTATCTCCAATCTGCACATCTTCAGCCATCCAACTTAGGAGATATTCTGTGCCTTTATCCTCAGGCACATTGGTCTTAACATATTGGGCACAGAAGGTTATTTAAAAATCCCCTCTAAATCTCCTAAATTAATGTTCTGTGTAGTGAGCACCTGTCAGCTCCAATACAGTTATGGGATTAGATATTTTTGAATGATTTTTGACTCTGAAGGTTGCTCTCATGCTGTTACTGAATCTGGCTGTGCAACAGTTCCAGTATCTTCTATTTCCTGGAGGATTTGCTGTGAACCTGAAGGCACTAATAAATGTTTTCCTCTAAATGCATAATTATCGTACCTTGCTTTGGTTGCAGCTTCGGCATTTTCCTGCATATCAAATGGCTACTTTGGTAATTCTCTCTCTAAAAAAGTCAGGAATAAGCAACAATTTTATTTTTGGAACAAATATGAACTACTTATTTCATTTTCTCTTCTTTAGGGAAATGAGAAATAAATACACTTTTAATTATTTAACTTTTGCAACTCAGATTTGATATCACCATTAAATTCAGATTCAGTATGCTTTAACAATGCAATTATAACATCTAGGACAAAAATATGACTAAGTTACAAAGACACAGGAAGAAAAAATGAAATTATTGGTATGGTATTTTGTAATAATGTTTTTGCAGCCGTTTTTCAGTTGTTTCTGACTCTTCATGATGTCATTTGAGGTTTTCTTGGCAAAGATACTAGAGTGGTTTGCCCTTTCCTTCTCCAACTCATTTTATAGATGAAGAAAACATGGTTAAGAGACCTGCCCAGGGTCAAAAGGATATTAAGTGTCTGAGACCATATTTGAACTCAGGAAAATGAATCTTCATGACTTCAGACCCAGCACTATATCCACTCTACCACCTAGCTGTCCCAGAAATAATGATAGCTTTTATTTGTAGAAATACCATTGTCCTAAGACACTACTCCATGAACATGACTCATTCATTTTTATTTATCTATTTATTTAAGCTGCTGTGAGAAACCTATATAATCTTAGTCAAAACATACATTCATGTTCAAAACATACATTCATGTTCATTTAAAAATATTCAGGAAAAGAGTTTTTGTCTCCTTTAAAAGACTAAGCCACTAAATAGGAGAAGCAATTTGCAAGCAAGTAAGGTTTTTTAGTGAATTAAGAACCTTCAGTTCAAATTGCAGATAGCAAGTCAACCAAGCCTTTGGTGATGGAAAATAACCAAATTGCTCCAGGTCTGGGATTCTTTCCTTTTTTTTTGCCTGTCATGGACCCCTTTGGCAGACTAATGAAACCTATGGACCCTTTCCTAGAACAATACTTTTAATTGCATAGGATATAATAGATAAGATTCCAAAGGAAAACCAATTATTATGAAAAAAATATCAAAATAAGTAAATTAAAAAACACACAAATAAGTTCCTAGAACCCAGTTTGATAATCTCTGTTCTAGATGTTTAGAAGAAGAGAATTTAGAGAGTGAGTTCTTGTCTTATTGAATGAGCTTTAGGACTGTGAAATAAGGTGGGAGGAAGAACCTCTCAAAGGAGAACCCAGAGTTAGATGGGAACTGATAAAGAAAAAAAAAGCAAGTCAATTTTATTGACAATAACAAGCAATAGTCAGAAATGATAGATAGTTCAGGTTCCTCAGTGATCACAGATAGAAGAGTTTTCCAAACCTGTAAAGTAAGTTGACTTTTGAATGATTCTTTTCTGGGTCTAGAAGATGCAGGCATTGGGGAAAGGGAGTGGGCAGCCTAGACATAAAATTTGGGTCAAACGTTGGAGCCTGGTGTTCATTCTTGTGTGTGTGTGCGTGCGTGCATGTGTGTGTGTGTGTGTGTGTGTGTGTGTGTGTGTGTGTGTGTGTGTGTATGAGTGTGTTGGGGAATTAGCTGTTGGGGAATTAATGGTAAGTCAATATTTATACTTGCTCTGGATGAAAAGGGCTGCCTGTGTTTTGGACTTGCTCTGAATATCTTCAATTATTTGAGTGTGGAAACTACAGAAGTTCTAATAGGTCCACAATTTCTTCTTTAGTGTTTATATTTATTTTAATGGGTTTTTATAGAGTAGTTAATTAACAAAGGGCTTATCTCTATAATCTCTATAAAGTCAACTTTGCAGGTCAAAGACTAGGCTAAAATGAGTGAGAAGGAGTTTGGTTTTATCTGGTAAGTAAGTAAGGCTGTTTGTCAGTAACAAAGCAGGATAAGAATCTCTACTTCTGAATCCTGCTAAGGGAAGTATGAAGTAGGGGCCATGTAAGATAAGGGAAGGAGTTATATCAACAACAAATCCTAAAGGAAAACTCTTTTGGATTTTCTTTTTTAGAAGCTTTGTAAAAATTCTATGTCGAGCTCTTAGCAAAGTAGCTTACAATTACAAATGTTCTGGAAATAAGATCAACAAAGACAGATAAAAGGAAAAACAATAAGATTAAGTCAAAACTAGTACATGGAGAGTTGTGTTCCTTTTTTCACTCTTATTCTGAGGCCAATATAAAGGATGAGTTCCCTTTGAGAGGAGAAAAGAAATTGATTTTAATGTTATATGTGTATGCTTATCTAAAAAGCATGATTTGATCAGACGACCCTTAATAAAAGATTCCAAAAAATACTTTTCCCCTAAAATTTAGATTCTGGTTTATTTCTCACAGGTGGAAACTGATGCTAGGAATCAAAGATGACTTTAAGAAAGAAAAGTCAGACTATTTCTCCATGGTCTGCTGGAGAGCTGCTCCTGTATTGCTCCAATCATAGCTTTTAGTCAGACCAAACTGGGGGTCAATTTAAACAGCAGTGCAATTAGAGCAGCCATACATACATCATTTCTCTCAACTGAGCACATTTCTGAGTAACAAAGTTGATCGGTTCCACTAAAAAACGACTGGTAGAACAGTTCAGGAGCCGTTCTGCCACCATGGGTGTATGGAATACAGTAATTAAATTGATGGATTTACCCCATGTTACATAAAATCTATTTTACACTTTTCTGTCAAATAAGTTGCTCCAAAGTATTTTAATAAAATCAAGCTAGAGAAAGATCCTAGGCCCAATCAGTAGAAGAAACAGTAAAAAAGAGCATTTTATCTATGCTTGAGCCAAGGAAACATCCTTGGCTCTCTGGGAGCCTACAGGTTAGTAGGAAAAAATTAGACAAATGCAAAAATAGTACCAGTTGTAATGTGCTGAATGACAGTGACCGGAGAAACTTGAAAAAGAACCAGAAAATATATGAAGACTTTAAGCAGTAATTCCTAGCCACTGTTCTAGAAAGATAGCTGATCCTAACTACACTACAACAGTGAAACTTACGTGATTCTAGAATCTTTTTTAATTTGAATTTCTCTATAATCAGTGAATATTAACCATACAGAAATGGAGAAACTAAAGTGATTTATTTTTACAAAAATGCTAAGTAACACTCCTCTGATATATCCTGTTTCTTTTCTGTAATATGCACTCTGCTGGGAACATATTTCAATCAAGAGTATTAATTAATATCTATAAATTAAATTGCTAAATTTGCCTTTCTGTATTAGTTACCTCTGTTTTATACAGATGTGTATAAACATCTAAAGTCTTTGGTTTTACTGCTGGTTCCACCACCTCTCATGCACCTTTTTTGTTGTCTTGTGAATTTGAATTAAGAGGAATCTCTACAACTATTTTTCTTACTACTTTGTAACTATGATACTGTGCTTTGAAGATGAGTGCATGTAAGTTTCTCTCTGTCTCTCTGTCTCTCTCTCTCTGTCTCTCTGTCTCTGTCTCTGTCTCCCTCTCTCTCTCTCTCTCTCTATCTCCCCTCTCTCCATTTTTTTTCAGTTTAAATCCTTTTTTGTTAGATTTGGAAGACTCCAGGCAAATATTTCTTTTACCAGTAATCTAAATCTGGTAAAGAACTGATAATTTAAATCTTAGTTCTTAAGATCCAACAGTGTATACAGCACTAGACCTAGAGTCAGAAAGATTTTAATGTAACTCTGGCCTTAGGCACTAACTGCTTGAGCCTGGGAAAGTCACTTAACCTCTGCTTGCCTCAGTTTCTTCATCCATAAAATGGGGATAAGAACATCACCAATTATTTCTGTAAGGGGTTGTCTTGAGAACCTAATGAGATAAAGTGCTAAGCCCAGTTCCTGGCACAGAGTAAGCATGATATAAATGCTAGCTATTATTAATCAGCTGTTCATGTAATCCAAAGAACTCTCACAAGCATTTATTGGGTGTATTTTATGTGATATCCTAGGATTTGGTGATATAAATGAGGCTTTGAACAAAGAAGAAAGGTTGCAGGCATGAACTTTCAAAGAGAATATATTTGAATTTATAAAGATCATGATAAAATAAAATAGTGAAAAAGAAGAAAAGAAAATAGTGAATGAAGAAGGAAAGAAAAGAAAGAAGGAATTCCTATCTTTCTGTTTTGTTTTAGAGCCATGGGTTCACATGGGACTGCATCCCCCGTGAAACCGACCACAGAGTCTTAGGAGGGGCTATAGAATAAATCACTAAACAGCTTTGAGGCAGCAAATGCTGCACTCCTCACTTAATAAACAAATTTTTAAACTTTTTAGGAATAATCTCTAAAGATATATTTGCATGGCAGCAATAGTCACTCACAAATTTAGGAGAGGAATTTTTTTTTAACAAGATACAAACAAGATTTGCCCAAAACATTTTCAAATTCATGGTAAAACTTCCTTTCTCATAGTCAGGGGAAAGGTGAATGATCAATATTCTTCCAAAGTCAAGATGCTAATTAAGGTCAGGAATCCAAGTTCCCTAACAAAATAGAAGAGAAAAGAATTCGTTCATCCATACCATATAATTACTTCTGTAGCTTTCCTATCTCAAAGAAAAAAATACATCAAATAGAAGAGCTCAACTTCTCCAGAAAGTGAATTTTATTTGTTCTCTCTATCTTTGAATCTTGGTAAAGAACTTTGAGAAACTCACTGTAAAGTGGCAATCTTAGCAGAGATAAAAATCCACATTCGTTTTTCTATATTAATTGGATCCATATGATTGGCAGGTTTGAAATGATATGATGTCTTTCTATGCACGGCTGCTAGAACTAAAAAAAAATGGTTGGATGTACAATAAGGAAATTGGAGAAGGGTATATACAATAGAAATTTATTTAGCTGCTTTGAATATCTTCCAAATCTTATTGTGTCTCTCCTAGGAGATTTCTGGTTTCACTCAACATATGGTCTGTAATTTTGAAATTAAATTTATTTGTATAATTTTGACACAGCAGGAGTTAAGCTTAAGGCATAGGATATAAGGGTATGATAGCTTTCCTCACAGATACAACCCTAAAATTGTGAGGTATGAGTGGAAATAGTTCAGGGGAAGTTTCTTTTTTGTATTCATTTATTTATTAACTTTCTTAGTAATTAGTAACAGTGCAGTATAATATTTCTTGCTGTATTCATTCTATAATAGTTGGTCATCTATATATATATATATATAGTATGGTATAGTAAAGTGGTCATCTATATATATGTATATATATATCTATATAGATGACCACTTTACTATGAAGAGAGTTTGCACTTTACTATACCATACTATATATATAGTATGGTATAGTAAAGTGCAAACTCTTTTCATAGTAGACCATCAGACTATACTTCACCACAGTTTTCTATCCACCCTCCCTGTTCCTCCCACAACTGAAGCAAACACTTTTTCTTCACTCTCAGCTACTACCATTGTTCAGGCCCCCATAAACTCTTATCTACATTACTGTAAAAAAAAGTAGTCCTAAGTAGTCTCTGTTCCTCAAGTCTCTCACCACTCTGGTCTATCCTACACATAGCTGGCAAAGAAATTGCATTTCACCACAAATCAGAGCATGTGACTGCCCCTTCCTCCTCCCCCAAGCAATTCCAATAGCTTCTTACTCCATAAAAAATTAGGTTTAATTTTTAGGCAGCCAGATGACAACACGCAGAGAGTACTGGGTCAATGGTTGAGATGTTATTTGGTCGTTTCTCGCATGTCCTACTATTTGTTATCACATTTTGGGGATTTCTTGGCAAAGATACTAGACTGCATTTCCTTCTCCAGTAGTGTCAAAGACCTGAATTCAACTCCAACCTCAGACACCTAATGGTTTGTGACTGTGGGAAAATCACTTAAATGCTATTTGCTTTAGTTTCCTTACCTGGAAAATTGGGGTAATCATCACGTTTACCCCCATCCTGTTGTCAGGAGGATGAGATAACGTTTGCACAGTACTTAGCGCAGTGCCTACCACAAAATAGGTTCCTATAAATATTAATTCTCTCCCTCCCTAAAATTCCATGTTCTTTCTATTCTCATTTTATATCTTAGTGCCTCTTAAATTCTACAATGCAGCCAAAATGGCTTCTTCCTGTTCCTCACTAATGATAACCCATCCCCCAATTTTGGTCCTTTGTACTGACCATTGTTGGTTTTTGGGAAGAAACCCCTTTTTACTGCTGCCTCATAAAGGTCATAAAATGAGTTTTGTGTAAGTCAGATATTCAGTGCAAGAAGATGTTATTGAGAGCCTTATATTTGGAGAGCACTTAGCCAAGTGCTGAATATTTTTGCAGTTTTAACATTTTGAAATCTTTTTACATTTTTAACCTTCTATTGTGTATCTTCTCCCTTATCCCAATGAGCCAGAGAAAATGAAGGATGAAGGAAGAAGAGCTGAATTATTTTTATTATTCTTTATATTACATAAATGAGTATTACAGTAACATGTTCTTTAAATGTAAAAAAAAAATGAACAAACTATATGCTCCAATTTCTGTCCTCTAGCCTCTTTTTCTTTTTTTTCTACTGTGACTATGCAGGCTGACATTGCTTCCTATCAGTGTTATGATATATGCCTTTAGGGAACACCTGACCAAAAACAAAGATTAAATAATTATTATTCCAGTCCTTCTTGAGGCATGTAGAAGTCCTAACTCCTCAGTCCTTGGCTCCTTTCCTGGGTTCCTGAATTATCATTTGACTTGTCTAAAACTCAACTTGCTCTCTAAGTTATCTTGAAGTCTGATCACTGACTGGAAATACTAGTCTTGTCTAACAATTTCTGATTTGCTAATTTCTCCCAAGGCTCAGTGTAAGAGCTGCCTTTTCCAATGGAATCTTTCCTGATTTCCCAAACTGTTGTCATTTCAACCAAATTCCTGTTCATTAACTTTTTACCTACTTATATGCAAACCTATTTCTTCTGATGGAATGTAAGGCCCTTGAAAGCAGAAACTGACTGGTTCATCTCGGAATCTAGCACAGTACCTAGCATATAGTATGCACAGTAAGATATAAACAACATGAACTCAAAGTCATATTCTATCATTTACTATTTTGACTTTTCAATTGAATACAAGTAGTGATATATTTCCAGTGTTAATAGTGTATATGTGAAAAATATTCAATCTTCAAAGAAGAATGCAAAATTTTTAAAGGCAGAGATGATTCTTTTTTTTTTACTTTGTAACCCTGGAATCTAATATAATTACTTATTTATAGGAAATGCTTAATAATTAGTTGTCACATTAAATTGAATTACTGTAGAAAAATATATTTTTTCTTGACATATTGTGAAAAATTATTTAGTTAATATCTGAGATTTTTATTGTGATAAACAAAATTTAAGAAATAAAGAGTTTAGAGAAAAAATATTTTGGAAATTAAATATCTCCAACCATTAAAAGATTACCATTGTTTCATTTCTACATTCATTTCTTGGGAAGGGGTTGGGGTAATGATTCCAAATGATGAGATAAGTCCCCCTCAACTTTTTTGTTTAACAGATAAAGCTACTCCATTTAGATTTTCTATAATGCATTTCATAAACCATTTATATTAAGATATTCTCCTAGTTAAGTAATGAAGCTATTGGGAACACCTCTCCAAATATTGTTTTACTCTTTAACATGTAAAATAGCTGTGAGGCAACATCCACTTTAATGAAGTCAGTGCTCAATAGTTGAGGAAAGATTATTTGGTATTTTAATACATTCCTTAGAATTTCCCAAAATTGAGTTGGATAGCTGAAATTGACCACTGTTATCATATAGTTAACTATGTTACTTTCAATCATGCTTGCCATTTGAATATAATAACCAAACTAAGAAAGGAAAAAATTGTATTTTGTACCTAGGGCAATATTTCCCATTTTTCAGAATTTGTTTTATATTTAGAAGTTCTTACTTTTTTTGTTTAATTTTCAATTACTCTTGGGAAAAAATTCTAGAGATGCTGAAAAGCAGGTCATTGGCAAATAGGGTAATGTAGGATTCAGACTGAAGGCTCAGATGATTTGACTGCAGCTCTTTCCCCTAGCCAGAGATAGAAATGAATAGGAAGAGTATATCTTAAAGCATATCTGTCAATGGAAAATGATTTGAATAGATTGGGAGCAGCATGATTTTTTTTAAATATAGCAAGAGAATTATAGAAAATTGGAAAGGTGTTCATACTTAAAAGGTTAAATCAATAATTTGTTTGACAAGTCCAAGCAAGGTACGTCAAATAATAATACTTGACTGAAAAATTCATTTGTATTTTAAAGGTGCTTCCACAGATATTATCTTCAAGATATCTAAGACGTAAATAGAGCTGGTGATATTTTGAATGATTAGATAAGTACCTCTAAACTCTTAAAAAAATAGTTATTTTACTTAATATTTTGTAAGCAATTTCCTAAGTCACTTATCTGGCAATACTCTTAGTTAAGCCATGAAACTATTGAAGAATCTTATATATTATTTTCATTATTATTATATGAAGTTATAGAGTAAAAATAATTTTATTTAAGGTATGATTCACATAAGTAAAGAAGGATTATTTTTTATTTCAGTTTATTCTTTAGAATTTCTTCCAATTTAATTAGGAAGATAAAATTTTGACTGTTATTTTCATTCTGATTTTACAAACAAGAAAACTGAAAAAAGGTTTTGTGACTTTCTCAAGCGCCACGTTGCTTATTAATTCTGAGCCTAAGAGTTACATTCAGATCACCTAATGTCTCAGGCCCAGTTTTTATTCCATTCCGCTGATTTGGTCTTTGACATCAAATTTGGCGTTCCACTTTTGCAGTGATTTTTGATTCACCGTTGGAGAATTTACTTCCATGCAGGTAGCAGGCAAGAGTATCCAAGTGGGGCTTTGGAATGAGAACACTTGTTATTCAAATAATGGAGCCGGGGGTAGGGGTCAGATTTTTCTCCAAGTTTGTAAAAAATGCATCCAGTTCTGGCATCAGAAATATGTCATCATCATCATTATCGTGGTTGTTCAGTTGTGTCTGACTTCATAACCCGAATGGCTTTTTTTTTTTTTTGGCAAAGATATTAGAGTGACTTGCCATTTCTTTCTCTAAACCATCACACCTGAGGTCTTTCTAAAGTTGTTTAATTTCAGTAATTCTCTAATTTTAAACCATATATATGAATATATAGATTCTAATTAATGTTCAATTGGAGATAATGAAATGAAAACAAAGCTAAAATGTCCTGCATTTTGAGTGTGTTGCAAAATAAAACAAAATTTAAAAACAGAGGTTTGAAGACTTGCTAAAATAGAAATACTATTTGGTGCTACGTAGTTTGTCTTAATCTGATACCTTTCGCATATTGGAAATTCTGGTTTATCAAAATTGACCCAAGTAAGTGAGCATATGAAGTTCAAATACCATTTATTACTTATAGGACCTTAAATAAATTACTTTTGTTTTCTGGGTCTCAGCTTTCTCATCTATAAAATAAGGTAGTTGTCCTAGGTGTCTTTTAACTTACTTAATTACTCTACATCTACATTCCTATCAAAAAGTCAAGGACCTATGGTTTTAATGCATATCTCAAACTATAGTTAGTCTCAAAGTTTATTTGAGGCTCAGAGAGGTAAAGTAATTTCCCAAAAGTCACAGATGTAATAGATGTAAGAAGTAGGATTAGGATCCATATTTTCTTCTTGTTTCTAAAAACTACCCTCTTCGTTACACCATGCTGCCTCTGAAAATTTGGAAAGTTCGCAATCGTTAATGCTGATATCAAGAAATTTTACATATTAAATTGATATATACTACATGTACAACAAAGAGCAGCTTGAATTATACTTGAAATGTTGCCACCAATCTTTTTTGTGATATTGAAAGAATTTTGCTTCTGTTTTCCTAATTTATTATTTATAAAGTGATGAGTCTGGTATTTTACTGAAATAATTCATTTATCACTACATCAAGAGAACCGTATTTTGGTTCCTTAGAGAGAATAAATACTAAAATAAATACGAGTTTTCGAAAGAACACTATTTGGGGGTATGTGTCAAAGGATGTGAATTTGATATTTGAAAGGTCACAAAGGACAGCAAAGATAATAAATGAATAAATATGTCAATTTTTGAAAAATTGAAGATAATAAAGTTTACAAGTACTCAATAATTCAATTCTTAGCAAAATTTTAAAATAGATAATTAAAGAGATGATGAGGGAACATCCAGCAAAGAAAGGCATAATAACAGAGAGCTTCATGAAAAATAGACCATGGTAGACTAACATCTCTTTTTTTGAGGGTGGGGGGGTATAGGTTTACTGAAATAATACATAAGGATAATTCTGTAGATAAAATTTAACTTGACTTAATCAAAATATTTGAAGAAGTATTTCACACTCTCCTTGTGGAAAAGATGGAGATATGAGATAGACAATATTACAAACAGAAAAAATCAAAACTAATTAAATAAGGAGTATTCATTCATGAAAGCAAGTCTGCATTGTGGTAGCATGGGTTTGGCCCTATCCTTGTCCTCATCTTCATCTTTCTCCTGCTCTTCCTCCTTCTTTTTGTCCTCCTCCCCACTATCATCATCATCATCATCATCATCCTCAGGATCAGCAGCATAATTGATAGCATTTATATAGTCCTTTAAGGTTTGCAAAATGCTTTATAAATATTATCTCATTTTATTATCACTATCCTGGAAGAAACTCATTTTACAGCTAAGGAAACTGAGGCTGGTAGAATTTAAGTGACTTTCCTTATTTAAGTGACTTTCTCCATTTAATTGATTTTCACATAGCTTATAATTTTCTGATCCTGGTTTGAACTCAGGTCTTCCTAATTTCTGGATCCAATTCCTCCTATCAATTCATCCACAAATAAATCAACATGTATTTATTTAGTAATTGTCAGCTTCTGTGATACATGCCATGGAAATAATGCAAAGAACCAAGTAGTTCAGATTTCTAAAGTGTATTTTAATTGGTGAGAAAACATAAACATATACACATACATGCACAATAAAATATATATATACATACACACATGCAGGCAATACACACATACATATATATGCATAATAGGTGCATGTATGTAGATAAATCTATCTGTACTTATTATTATGTTTGTGTATAAATATAATAAATACATAAATTATAATTGATATATATGTATATAATATGTGTATATGTATGTTTATAAACACTTATATATACAAACATGTATATAAACATGTCTGTATATAAACATATATATGTATATAAGCACACATATATGACTATCCATACTTCTATGCATATATACATAAAATTTTTGTATGTGTATGCAGATATTTGACTATTTTGTGTATATATGTGCATATATAAATATATGTATACATATATCTAAAAATTTTAATACAAGGTAGTTGAGAAGAGAATGAACTCCTTTTGTTATTGAACTTTTTTAAAATGACTAATTGTGTACATGCTATAAAATTATTTGCAAATCTTTCCCATTTTTCTCCTGTTTGTTATACTTTTCACATTTTTATCCTTAAATTCCCTTAAGATGATTTTTCTTAATTGAGTTTAGCATCGTTATCTTTAAATTGATGTTACATACCATTAATTTTGGGGGTGAATTTTGGTAATATTTCTCACAATTTTACATTATTTTTCTCCAAAAACATTTTACAAAAAAATTATAGGTGGTAGATTATCCAATTGATCAATCACATTCAGTTAGGGAAAATGGCTAAAACTCTAGATCATAGTCATGATTAAAAAAAAACAACAACTAGGTAGGCTAGGACATGTGCAGAATTAAAATAATAAAATGTATTAAGATAAATGTATAGTACTATACTTGGGCTCAATAATGAGGAGAGCAAATACCAGGTGGGAGAAGCATGGATAGGTAATATATGAAAAGAAAAATTGGGGTATTTAGTTAACATTGTTACCAGAGAGAAGTAACAACATCTGGGTTTTCAAAACGGGGGGTGAGGGGTGGCTCTTAATGGCTACCCAGAGTCTCATCTGGCACTGGAAACTTCTTCTAATAACTAAACCTCACCTCAGAGTATATGTATACTTTTCAGAGTGAGAGGGCAAGACCATTGTGAACCAGTGACTCATTAGCAATCAACAAAAGGTGCAGGCCTTCATACAAAACAAACTTTCCCTAATCCCAGTTTCCTTAATAACCCTACCAGACTCCTATTAATGGAGGAGGAAAATTTTTAACTCCCATTATAAGGCCTCATAAGGTAATGTCCTCTCCTTTCTCAGACATTTTAATGAAGTAATTACATGACCATGTATTTGGTATGTAGTGGTGATTATTTGGCATGTAGTAGTGAATATTTTTGTCTAAGAACAGCTGAGATCAAATGACTACTGAGAGGCATTCCTTAAATTCTATGATTTAGCGATGTCCAGTTCTACCATTTAATACTGGTTTCATCTTGGACAACTCATCTAACCTTTCTTTTTCTTGGTTTTCTCATTTGTAAAATGATGGGGTCAAAGCAATAATCTTGAGGATCTCCTCCAACTTTGAATAAGTGAGCCCATGACCAGGAAAGAATATGAACCCAAATCTCCAGAACCCTAAGTTTTGGTAACACTTCAATTCTCATTTTGAATTTCAGTAAGTGACCCATTGAGAATGATTAGGCCATGAAAAAATCACCTGAAGAAGACATTTTTAGATAGGTCTAATAAGTTAAAGTAAGTTAGAAATTTTGGAAAGAGCAGGTAGATTGCTAACATTTAGAGAGATGGAATAATTATTTAAAATATTAATCAGAGAAAAAATGATTAAATTCTCACCAGCCATAGACAGCAGCTGCTATTGGAAAACGAAACATATTTTAATGCACTAACTCTCCCATTCCTGTCCCTTAAGTTATACTGAGATCTAATAAGTCATCCATTTATTTATTCATTCAAATAAGAGAGGAGTAAAATAGCAGTCAGAGAAAATAAAATAACTTTACAATAGAAAACTGCCTACTTAGGAGACGGACTCCTCCTTTCTCAGCATCTTTAGTTCAGCCTACTCAGCATGTGAAAGTATTAATCTCGAGAGTGGAGTCAGTGTAGCTATCTTCCACTAGCTGTGAAGGTCACTAGGCCTTTGGTTCTCTGCAGTAAGGAACACTGTTGCCGAACTCTTTGTATGTGTGCCTCATTTGACAAGACATTCTCTGTGGCTGCTGCTGTGTTTCCATCTGTCAGAGCTCAGCATACCTCAAAGATAGGGCTAGAATAGTCAAGTGCTTAATAAGGAAAGGAGGCTTAGAAAGCATTTACTTTTGGAACAATTGCAGACGTTTGCTTAGTCTAAGCCCCATTTAGAAATATTACAATGGATAAACATCATCTATAATGAATTTCTTTCCTCCAAATGATAAGTTCAGTATTTATCCAAGAAATTTCTTTGTCATCTTTATTCGTGAGAAAGTGTTGTGCTTATAAGGACTTTTAACAAGTTTAAAAAAATAACATAGTCAGGATCACATATCAATATGGTATCATTCCAGGGGAGTAATTGTCCTATCATCTCTCCTTGCGTCTTTAAAATTTAACAATAGAGATTTTTGCATTGCTAAAAGACACGTCTCCTACTAAACTCCAAAGATTTACAGAAGTGGTAATACCTCAAATGATGATTTTAATACTGATTTGTTACCAACGGACAGTTCACTTTAAAAAAATGTTAACAACTGATTGGAGAAAAGATGGGTTCTGGGGGACAGACTTAAATAATGTAGTTTACATGGACTACATAAGGGGTAAAAATCAGTTCCAGAAATTTTATATTTTACTATAAATTTTCCATGCTTTTTGCCAACAGCTATATGTGGTTATCACATCTGATGGGATATGAGTTCCCCCTCTGATAGAATGGTGGAACTTTTGTACCCCTTCTCAGAATGATGTTTTGTTATCTGTATTCATCATTAAGGAAATGCTAGAGTTCAATTAGAGAAATAAAAATCCAATTTTTCCTCTTAAATATTCACAGGCCCATTAAAATAAAGGAGGAATTTGGAGTCTGGGTTAATAAACCTTGTTATGGGAGATAGAAGATGTTCATTAATACAAGCACAGAATTTAATGACAGTCATGTAGTTACATTGATTTCTAGTCTGTGAACTCTGACTTTCTTCCCCACTATTTTTCTGATAGTCATATATGTCTTTAAAGTTATCGAATGAAATAATGTCCTTCACAAATGTTAAGATATGATGTAATGGAATTTTATCATGGTTATTGTTATTTAAATATACTAATAAAATAGTAATAATTAATAATAGCATGTACCAATAAATGAATGAGTGTTAAATACCTAATATCAATGATTGTGCCTTTTTAACCCTAAATAATATTCCTTTTTCTGGGTGGGTTTGACTTGTAATGGTTGTTATTAAAGATCTGTGCCTGCATTAATATAGAGAATTCCTGAATAGAAATTTTCTTCTTTTGTTGGGGATTAGTAACCCATCTTTAACTTATGTAGAAAAAGGTTGCCTGGGGGTCTTTCAACTGAAATGGAGGTCTTAAAGGAAGAAGAAGACCTAGCTCTCTCAGAATTATTCTATGAAAATGTATACTTCTCACCAGATTGAATAAGGGTCAAGAAATCTCATGATAAAATAAGTGAAATCTTCTACCCTAGAAGTATACAATACCTGCCCCAAGGAGAAAGGTAATAACCCTGAGCTGAAGGAAAATCCAACTCCAAATCAGGCAAACAAGTATCCATTTTGAACAGAGACACAAACAATGATTTGTGTCCAGGGGCATCTGGAGTGGAAAGGTCTCCCCCTAAACTCCCAGAAAATTCCAGTGGAATCTACTGTCTTCAAGTCAATTGTAAACCCACAGTGGGGATATTGGAAGCCACCAAGAAACTTGGAAAAATGTGGGGCAGCAGTGGTAAGGTTCAGAAAGCCCAGTGTCCCAGGGGTTCCAAGTTTTCTAGTATTCTGAAGATACAAAACTCTGGACCTCAAATATAGAGGTTCTATTGTTCTATTTCAAGAGAGAAAATATTAATTATTATTCCAAATTCTCTCACCTTTTCCCTCTCAAAACTCCCTTATTTAGAAGACAAGCAATTCAATTTAGGTTATACATATGTAGTTATGCAAAAATATTTCCTTCACAGTGTATTGTTAATGTATTTTTACATAATGAGAAGATCTTTCTCATCCATTAATAGGCCCATGTGACCTTGTTGAGCCACATGGAAACTAGAGTCACATGAGTAGGTGGTGGGAAGAACTTGTAGAACAGATGGAGAGGAAGCAGTTAGAGCTGAAGGAGAGAGAGGAAGTAGGCAGCGAGCTATTAGTGTTTGTGGGAAGACTTTAGCAGTGTGAAGGCTTGGACATAGTGGTGCCCATGCATTGTTACTCTGTATAGATTTCTTTGTGGCTATGATGGATTTGGCTTTCTGGTGCTTAAATAAATGTTTTGGTTCTCTCTTCCCCATGCAGAGTATACCATATTTTGCAATTCAGAATTATGCCAGCATATTAATAGTCACAATAGGCTCTGTGAATATCATGGTGGCACCATAAATAGCCATGGTATGAAAGAAAATACAAACAAAAAAAAACATAAAGAAAAATAAAGAAAGCAAACAAAACAAACTAAGCAAAAGAAAATAACACTTACACTTCAGTCTGTATTCAGACATCATGAGTTCTGTCTCTGGGGATAGAGAGCATTTTTCATCAAAAATCCTTCAGATTTGCCTTGGATTAGCCTATTGCTGAGAATAGATAAGTCATTCATAGGTGATCAACTCACAGTGTTGCTGCTATTTTATACACAGAACATTTCACTTTGCATTGACTTGTGCAAGTCTCTCCAGGCTTTTATGAGATCATTAATTCATCATTTTCAATACCACAATAGTACTCCATCACAATTCCATTCCACAACTTGTTCAGTTATTCTCAAATTGATAGGTATGCCTTCAGTGACCTATTCTTTCCACCAGAAAAGAGCTCCTATAAATGTTTTTGAGCACATAGATCCTTGTCTTTTTTTTTTCTCTTTTAGGATATAGACCTAGTAGTTGTCCTTCTAGGTCAAAGAGTATGTATGATTTTATAGTCCTTCATGCAGAGTTCCAAATTGCTCTACAGAATTGATGAATCAGTTCAAAACTCTATAAACAGTGCATTAATGTTCCATTTTTTCCCACATTCCCTCCATCATTTGTCATTTCCCCATCTGTCCTATTAGTCAATCTAAAAGGTATGAGGTAGTACTTCATTATTGCTTTAATTTGCATATCTCCAATCAATAGTGAATTAGGGCATTTTTTTATATGGTTATGTCATCTGAAAGCTGTTCATATCTGTTGATCATTTATCAGTTGGACAATGGCTCTTTTGTAAATTTGACTCAGTTTTCTATATGTTTGAGAAATGAGACCTTTATCAAAGGAATTTGCTTTAAATTGTTTTTTTTCATAATTACTATTGCAATTTCCCTCATTTCTCCACCTGCTTATTCTATCCACTTTCTCTTTTCTCCCTGTCCTTCCTGAAAAGGATTTTGCTTCAGACTACCCCATCCCTCATTCATCCCTCCCTTCTCTAACTCACTTTTTGCTATTCCCTTCCACTCTTAATTTCTTGTAGAGTAAGATAGATTTACATAACCAATTGAGTGTGTTTGCTCTTCCCTGTTTGAGGTAGTTATGATGAGAGTAAAGTTCACTCACTCTTCCTTATCTCCCCTCTCATTCCCTCCTCTAAGAACTTTTTCTTGCCATTTTATGTGAGATAATTTATTCCATTCTACCTCTTCTTTTTCTTTTCTTCCCATACATTCCTCTCTCACACCTTTATTTTACTATTTTTTTAGTTATTATTGCTTCATATTCAATTTATTCCTATGCCCTCTGTCTATATATACTCCTTCTACCTGTCCTAATGGGAAAGTTCTTATGAGATAAAAGTATGATCTTCCCATGTAAAACAGTTTAACCTTAAGTCCTTTATGATTTCTATTTCCTGTTTACCTTTTTATGTTTCTCTTGAGTCTTGCATTTGAAATAAAAATTTCTATTCAGCTCTGGTCTTTTCATCATGAATGCTTGAAAGTGTTCTATTTCATTGAATATCCATTTTCCTCCCTCAAAGATTATACTCAGTTTTTCTGGGTAGGTGATTCTTGGTTGTAATCCCAGCTCAAATACACACACAAAAACACACACACGTGTGTGTGTGTATGTGTGTGCATACGTATATATATGGGTATATATGTGTGTGTATATATATACATATATATATATATATATATATATATGTATGTATGTATGTGTGTGTGTATGTATGTATTATTCCAAGCCCTCTGATCTCTTCAGATAGAAGCTGCTAGATCTTGTGTTAGCCTCATTATGTTTCTACAATACTCAAATTGTTTCTTTCTGGTTGCTTGTAATATTTTCTCCTTGACCTGGGTACTCTGGAATTTGGCTACAATACTCATAGCAGTTTTTCTTTGGGGATCTCTTTCAGGAAGTGATCAGTGGATTATTTCAATTTGTATTTTACCTTCTTATTCTAGAATGAATGTAAGGGAAGTTTTCCATTATAATTTCTTGAAAGATGTTGCTTAGGCTCTTTTTTTGATCATGGCATTAAGGTGGTCCAATAATTTTTAAATTGTCTCTCCTGGATCTATGTTCCAGGTCAGTTGTTTTTCCAATGAGATATTTCACATTGCCTTTTTTAAATTTCTTTGGTTTTGCTTGATAATATCATGATTTTTCATAAAGTCATTAGCTTCCATCTACTCCATTCTAATCTTTAAGGAATTGCTTTCTTCAGTAAGCTTTTGGGCCTCCTTTTCCATCTGACAAATTCTACTTTCAAGGAATTCTTCCCCTCATTGACTTTATGGATCTCTTTTCCCACTTGGGTTAGTTTATTTTTTAAAGTGGTAACTTCTTCAGTATCTTTTAGGTACCCTTTAGAAAGGAGTTGATTCATTTTTCATGACTTTCTCACATCACTCTTATTTCTCTTCCCAAGTTTTGCTCTACTTCTCTTAGTTTATTTTCAAAATCCTTTCTGAGCTCTCCCATGGCCTGAGACCAATTTATATTTTTCTTGGAAAGTTTGAATGTGGGAACTTTGACTTTGCTGTCTTCTTCTGTTTATATATTTTGATCTTCCTTGTCACTAAAGTAAGATTCTATCCTCTGATTCTTTTTTCTGTTTTTTTTTGTTCATTTCCCCAGTCATTTATTTGACTATTGAGCTCTTTGTCAGTTTGGTTGTCTGTTTCCCATGGGATTGGGAGGGGATTGTATTGTCAGTCACTTGACCCCCCTCCACAATCTGTAGACTTAGAGCTCCAAAAATTGCCAGTGCCTCTGCCCCTGCTGGAATGCAGCAAGCTCTTACACCCTTTCTGCCACCCTGGGGCTGGGACCAGACTTTTGTACTCTCCCACACTGTCCTCCAAAAGATTTTTCCAGTCACCTTCCAAATTGCCCTCGGTGTTTTAGGGTTGTGAAGTCTGGAGACAAACACAGGTGCCAGAGATTCAGTCCCTGAGACCTACTCAGGTTCTGAGTGTGCCAGTGCAGCCCATCCTGGACTGTGCTTTGCTCTGACTATGGTTTCCTTTGAGCTTCCAGGCTGTCTTGGGCTGGAGATTTGCTTCACTTCACCATCCTGTAGGTTCTACAGCTCCAGAATTTGTTTATAGTCATTTTTTACAGGTATCTGCCTAGACTTTGGAGGAGAGCTTCAGTAAGTCTCTATTTCTACTCTGCCACCTTGACTCTGTCCTCTCCTTGATAATTTCTTGAAAGATTATGTCAAAACATTTTTGTTTATCATAGCTTTCAGGTAGTACAATAATATTCAAATTATCTCTCTTGAATCTATTTTGTAAATCAGTTATTTTTTCCAGTGAGATATTTTATATTATCTTCTATTATTCCATACTTTCAGTTTTACTTTATTGCTTCTAAATGTCTCATAAAGTCATGACTCAGTTTCTGTGATTATCTTATATACAATCACTATCTAACATTGCCCCAAAGACAACTTATATTTAAGTGTTTGGGGTGTAGGACCCCCATTGACTCAGTTCTAGTCAGTGACACAAGGCTCTGGATTACCAAATAGTATTTCATTCTTATAAACAGTAGCCCTTTCCATGAAAGTGATAAGAGTATATACTCATATCATATTTTCTCTCTGAAAGTTTCTTGCTTTTAAAATATCCATATGATGTTGAATTTAACATTATATAACATATTTTGTGTTCATTTCACTTTCTTACTCTTATTTCTGCTATCCTTCATAATATTATTGTATATTTTGCAAATTATAGCTTCTTAAAAGATTTTTCTTTCATTCTTCTTGCAAAATCAGATATAAATGTTATATAATCTTATGAAATGAGATTAATGTGGTGGTTTTTTTTAATGTCACTGACAGTTGAAGCAAGTATATGACTAGATGAGGATGATGATTGATGATGATAAGGATTTGGTTTCAGCTACAAAGTAACCTACAAAGTATGGTTAGAATGATTCATGAAAATAGTGGAGAAGGATATTAGTATTTGAGACTTTAATCAATCAAATATTTACTGGTTATCTATATGTATCAGACACACAAATTCTTTAAAATTTTGTCTTTCCATTTAAGGAACTTAAAATATAGTTGAAGAATGAAAAGGTAAGTTTAAGTAACCAAAGAGGAGATATCCCAAATAAATACAAATGATAGCTCATCTAAATTAAACCACTTTCTTACCATAATGATGGTTATTAGTAATATATTTTCACATATTTTTGCATAATTAGAAGATCTTTCCCATCCTTTAATAGGCCCATGTGACCTGCTTGAATCACATGGAAGTCTGAGTCACATGAATCTGTGGTAGAAGGAGCTTGTTGAATGGATAGAACTGAAAGGGGTAGAGCAGGAAGGGTGAAGCAGAACTGAGAGGAAGTGGGAGAGACCAGTTAGAACTAGGAGAGAAAGAGAAGAAGCAGATAGCTAGGATTGTGATTGTTTGTTTGCGGGAAGGCGCCATCTTGGGGGAAGGCTTGGAAGTTAAGGTATCTCCTGCAGTGATAATGTGTATTAACTTCTTTGTCGATATGATGGATTCAGTTTTCTGGTGTTGTGATTTGGCTTCCTGGTGTTGAGACCGGACTTTCTGGTGTCAGAATAAATGTTTTCCTTCTGCCTTCTATATGGAGAGTCTGTTACACTTTGTGATTCAGAACTATGCTGGAATATTCACAGTAGTTATCGGTATTGTGAATATTGCCTTGGCGATATGTGATGGTGTCACCATAACACATTATTTATATATAAATCTTACACTTCATAATTTGTCCACATTAATTTGACACCTAAGATGTGTCCCATGTTCCTTTTATTTTTGAGAGAAAATAATAGCTAGTAGAACAAGAATCTGTCATATGACAAGTTCTAATCTCAGTTCCATCAGCTTGCAAACTGCATAAACTTGTATGAGTCTTTTAAAATCTCTTAGACCCAGTTTTCTCATCTATATTAAAAGGACAAATATTCATGTATCTCTTATTTTATAGAGTTATTGAAGGAGCAAAGGAGAGGCTCTTTCTGTGTGCAGAACGGTCAGCTAGGTATTAGGCATATGCAAAGTTTGGTTGAATCCCTGAGAATCCTATGGAGCTTATGGTAGGGTCCGGGCTAAAATACAAAGACATATAATTATAATAAAATGCTTTACATTATCAATATAATCAAGACTAGAAATGAAATATTATATAAAGTTTTGTAAGGAGTCCTACTGACAGAAAAGAAGGAAAGAGCTTGGATAAGGTAGCATTTCATTTGGGTTTTGCAATGAAAGATTACTATACTATAGCTAAAAAATAGTATTTAGAAAAGGTCAACAGACAGAAATATTTAGATATCTTGGGGTGAGGATGGGGAAGAGTCATCTAGTTTAGGCATATCTCTGAGTGAATGTATAGGAAAATGGTATATAATACTTTAAAGCATGGTACCAGATTATGGGGAGGCATCATTTATCCCACCCCATAAGTGATGATATAATATTTCATTTGCAGTGTATACACTATTAATAATTCCACCGGACAAATTCATGATCATGCCAGGAAAGATGAGATGCTATGTAAGTATGCCATGAATTCCAATGAATTGATTGTGTCCAAGGAGTTTATTATCCATGGGCTTTTCATGGCAGTTAATTTAAAACTATAATATAGGTTTTGCCAAATCTGACATTTGTACAATAGGTGGACAGAACTGCCATCTGGCTGATGTTTTACTTGCTCCTGACATTAATCGTGCATTGATACAAATAAGGTTGTCAAAAGATGAACATAAATATTTCTCTAATTCCTTACTAATTAATCTCCGATAACAGCTGACAATTTAGTGACAGCTTTCAGCATGATTTCAGCCATTCTCTTTCTCACCATGAAATTTTATTATTTCATTTGTTTGTGTGTTTGTTTGTTTTTCTTTTTGACAGCTTCTGGTAGCTCAGAGACATTTGTCTGTTGTTAATTTGAAGGATAGTACTGACTTCCTATCAGAACTACTGAAAATCTTCTGTATGTATTTCTAGCAAAGATATATCAGCAAGCTGTGGCATTTCATTTATATATTCTCTACTTATTAAACCACTAATGAGAGAAAGAAAGGACATTCAAACAGGAGAAACTGCAGAACGAAAAGCTCACCACTTTGCAAAGGACAGCAATGTTTGAAGGATAGTAACTTGGATCTAATTGAGAGAGAGTCTGTTAGAAACTAATGAGAGATGAGAGTATCAAGAGAAATACTTACTGTTAACTTTGCAGAGTATGGAGTTTATCTTTCAGGGAATGAGAAGCACTAAGTTATTTTTAAGCAAAGGGATAACTGATACAGCAAAGCAGTCAGGATAGTAATGAACTCAAGAAAATGATAAAAACTTTAAAAAATGATGAATTCATTAGTGGGGAAATACTATGACAATATAAATAAAGCTGAGAGAAGACATTTTTGGACTAGTTATAAGGGTATAGATCTGACTTCAAACTTCTCAATAACTTCTATGTATATGACATAAGTATATCAGCATTTACCTTCTCTCTGTTAGAGTCACTTTGTTTCTTGACAAAAAGGAAAGGTATGATGGATACGAAGACATCCTTAGAGGCAGAAAGTTGTACTTCCAACTATTTTTTTAATGAATCATATTACATCTCTATGGACAAATTATTTAATGTCTCATTCTTCCATTAAATCTCTAAAACAATAAACTACAAATAACTTGCCAGTCTATATTGGTGAGTTGCCTTTTCAAACAGTGGATTCACTAAAATAAGAAAATGATAGGTATGGGCCAAAACAAAAACAATTGTTTCGATATGAATGATGTCTTTAAGAATAATGTAGTAGTCTTGTTCATCATTCCTACATGTATTTATTTTTGTAGCATTTTTGTACGAAATTATGGTGGTCATTCTTTTTTTTTTCAAAATGTATTAACTTATTTCTTTTCAGTTTAGCTTTGACTTCCATAAGTTCTAAATTTTCTCCTCATCCCAACCACTGCCCCCCCACCCCGATGGAATGCAATCTTTCATGGGCTTTACACATACATTCCTATTAAGTACATTTTCACATTAGACATGTTGCATAGAAAAATTTTAGTGAATGGGATAAACCATGAGAAAAACAAAACATAACAAAAGAGAAAATAGTCTGCCTCATTTTGTATTCCATCTCCATAGTTCTTTTTCTGGATATGGATGGCATTTTGCTTCATGAGTCCTTTGGAAATGTTTTAGGTCCTTGCATTGCTGAGAAGGGCCAAGTTCACCAAAAACAGTATTCCCACGTTGTTGCTGTTAATGTTTATAATGTCCTCCTGGTTCTGCTCACTTTACTCAGCATCAGTTCATATAAGTATTTCCAGGCTTTTCTGGTCTGCCTATTTATCATTTCTTATAGCACAATAGTATTCCATTACATTCATACACCACAACTTGCTCAGTCATTCCTCAAATGATGGGCATCTACTCTATTTCTAGTACTTGGCTACCACAAAAAAAGCTGCTATAAATATTTTTGTACATCTGGGACCTTTTTCCATTTCTATAATCTCTTTGGGATACAGACTTAGAAGTGATATTGCTAGGTCAAAGGGGATGTGTATTTTTGTAGACCCTTGGGAATAGTTCCAAACTGCTTTCCAGAATAGTTGGATCAGCTCACAGCTCCACCAAAAATGAGTTAGTGTTCCAATTCTCCCATACTTCTCCAACATTCATCATTTGCCCATTTTGTCATGTCAGCCAATATAAGAGATGTGATGTGGTACATCAAAGTTGTTTTGATTTGCATCTCTAATCAATATTGATTTAGAGTATTTTTTCATATTAATATAGATAGCTTTAATTTTTTCCTCTGAAAACTCCCTGTTCATATTCTTTAATCATTTATCAATTGGGGAAAGATTTATATTCTTGTAAATTTGACTCATTTCTCTAGTTATTTTAGAAATGAGGCATTTTGTTATAGATACCATTTGTAAAAATTGTGTCCAGTTTTCTACCTCCCTCCTAATCTTGGTTGCATTGGTTTTGTTTCCGCAAAAATTTTTCTATTTAATGTAATGAAAATTATCCCTTTTATATTTCATATAGTTCTCTATTTCTTGTTTGGTCATAAATCCCTCTGTTCTCCATAAATCTGTCAAATACACTATTCATTTCTTCCCTGATTTATTTATAGTATCAGTCTATATACTTAAATCACGTACCCATTTGGACTTTATTCTGGTATATAGTTTTAGGTATCAATCTATGCCTAGTTTCTGCCATACTATTTTGCAGTTTTCCCAGCAGTTTTTGTCAAATAGTGAGTTCTTATCACAAGAGCTGTGGTCCTTGAGTTTATGAAACAGTAGACTGCTATAATCATTGAATACTGTGTCTTGAGTACCTAACTTATTCCATTGATCTATCCCTCTATTTCTTAACTAGTATCAAGTGATTTTGATGATTGTCGCTTTATAATACAAATTAAGATATGGTACAGCTAAACTATATGGTGGTCATTCATATTTTAATCATCTAGCTGAAACAATGAATTCTACTTTAGCTGTTTATTTTAACTTAGTAAGAATCTTCATTTTAAATACTCATTTCTTGTGTAGAGCAAATTGTTGTTTTTGCTTCTTAATTCATTCCACCATTTTTTTTAATTTTCATGGGAAAGTGGTTTCCAATATTTTATTTTTGAAATCATTTTTTTCCAACTATATAGCATTTCCTTTTTCCCCTCTCCCATTCACTCTTCCTTTCTCAGCATTTTGAAATGGAAGAACAAAACAAAAGAAACTCTCGTGGCAAATATATATTGCTACGCAAAACAAATTCCAGTGCTGACAATGTACAAAAACGTGTGTCATTTCTGCAGATTTATTCAATCCCCATTGCCATCCATGAGGAGATTGATAGAATATTTTTATTATCAGTCCTATGGAATTACACATGATCATTGTATTGACCAGATGAAATGATGTTATAAATTGTCCTCCACTCTTTAGTCACTGTAATATATATTAGGTCACATATATCTTCCTAGGGTTCTCTGATTTCTTAGAATAAAAGGGAATTTTATTTCAATCATGTAACATAATTTGCTGGTCAGTTTCTGAATTCATGGGTATCACCTTAGTTTCTACTATTTACAATAAAAAAGAATTGCTATATATATGTCTGCACATATGGATCTTTTTTTTATTTCTTAAATATCTTTGAGACAAAAGTAAAGTAGCTCCATTATTGTGGTGAAAAGTGTGCATATTTTAATAAATTGGGGACATAATTCCAGATGGCTTCCCAGAATGTATGTATCAAATTACAACTCCTTCCACCATCCCTACTAAACCCATTTTTCCCAAAGCTCTTCCTTTCTTTAATTTTTTTGTTCTCTCACTCTTAAAGAGAATATTTAAGCTTCCCCATTCCTAGAGTTTTATTGTCTGTTTTTCCTTTTAAACTGTTTAGATTTCCTGTTGAATATTTAAATGCTACACTATTCAATGCATCTATGTTAAGTATTAAAATTAATTCAATATTTTTGTACCTTTCAGCAAAATGCTTCTCTTTAGTATTTTTTGTTCTCTGTCTCCTTTAACATTTTTGTTGTTGTTGTCTTGCCTAAAATAATAATTCCTAACTATTTTTTATTTCACCTGAAGCATAATCAATATTCTTATAGTCCCTTACTTTGCCATTATTTGTATCTGTGTTAAATGTGTTTCTACCGAACTTTGTATTTAGACTCTTCTTTTTAACCCACTCTGCTCTCTGCTCACTCACAATTATAACCATTAATCGTGTATTTTCTTCCATCCTGGTTTTTTTTTTTTTTACCATTTTTCCTCTTTGTACCCAGTTATTTCTTTACAAGAAGAAGGTCTTGGTACTTACTTGGTACTGGTACTCTATATTTAATACAATTAGCTTCTCCTCTCTTGTTATTCTTTTCCTCTCATCCAGACCCCAATTACAGATTCCCATATTTCTTTTTCTTTTAAGTCTCTCTCTATTTTAATTTATTATTTCTATTTAAGTCCCCCCCTCATATTTTGAGCATTAGGTATATTTTGCATAGGATTACCATCTCCCTGCTTTCCTCTCCCACTCCCCTTTCTTATTTTCTCCTGTTTTTGTGTTGAATTTAATTCATGTCTTTATCAAAGAATGTGTATTTTGCCCTCTTATGCCAGTTGAGGTGAAAGTGAAGCCAATTCCCTCACACCCTCCTGATTCATAGAGACTTTAATTTGCCCAATTCTGTGAGATAATAAGTTCTATTACCACTCTTTGTTATATTTTCTTAGTGTATACCTTTCTACCTTTCTTAGCCTTCTACCTTTAAAGTAATCAAAATGCAGTGATCTCCTGAAAAAATTAGTACTTTGAAGGTACACTTTTATCATATTTTTCCTTAGAACATACAAAGTTTATTCTTATAATGCCAACTCTAGATGCTTACTTGCATTTACCTTTCTTTATATCTACTGACTCCCATATTTATATGTCATATTTCTTACTCAGTTTCAGTCTTTTCATCAAGAATCGTTGGAAGTATTTTATTTAATTAAAGATCCATTTTTGATCCAAGAAAATTCTGTAGGCCTTATGGCAGTTTCCATCCCCAGAGAAAGAACTAGTGGAGCCTGAATGCAGATCAATGATATTTTTCCTTATTTTCTTCATTTTTCTTGATTTTTTTGTTAGTTTTGTTTCACAAAAATGACTTACATGGAAATGTGTTTTGTATGATTGCACATATATAATCTATGTCAAATGGCTTACCTGCTCAATGGGGGTGGTGGTGGTGGAGGAGGAGCAGGAGGGAGACAATTTGGAGCTCAAAATTTGAAAAAAATAAAGAATGCTAAAATTGTTTTTACACTTAATTGGGAAAATCCAATATTAAATAAAAAGAAGAAAGATCTATTTTCTAACCATGTGAGGCTATACTTTCTGGTTAAGTGAGGCTTATAAGTAAGTCTCTTTCTCTCTCTCTCTCTTTCAGTGTGTATGTATGTCATTTCTATTTCTCAGACAGATAGATAGATAGATAGATAGATACTTTACCTTGCCTTTTGCAATGTTTTATTACTTTTTCTCTATTCCTTTATTTGCTAGCTGGTAAGTCTTGTTTAATTCTGAATGTGGTTCCTTGATACTTAATACCTTTATTTCTAGCTACTTGCTATATTTTATTTATTTATATTTCAACTATGATGGACCTGAGAGTTTTCATTTTGGGGTTTATTTCATGAATTGACTAGTGGATTCTATGTATTTTCACTTTATCATCTTGTTTTAATGTATATCAGCCATTTTCTTGAAATAGAGTGTCTGGTATCTTTCTTTGGTCATAGATTTTTGGTATTCCAATATTCTTAAATTATATCTCCCAGTTTTCTTTTCCAAAGCAGGTGTTTTTGCCATGAGATACTTTATATTTTCTTCTCTGTTTCAGTCATTGGCTTTAAAACTTTCTTGTGTCATGGAGTGTTCAATTTCTGCTAATCCATTTCAATTCCCAAGTAGTCCATTACTTGGTAAGGTTGTGTACCTCTTAATTTTCTTTCCACATATTTTCTCCCAGGGCTATTATATCTTTCTACTTGTTTCATCTATTGTCCTAATTTTATTTGAATACTTACCACTTTAAAATAATTGAAATTTTAATAGGAAAATTTGTTGATTCTTAGGACTTCTAACCGGTCATCATGTAGGCAAGCTGTGTTAATCTTTTGTGGCTTAACTTATTCCTCTTTTGAAGTAGTCCTCTTTGAAGTTTCTATCTTGGACATTTGTGGTTTCATCATATTTCTTTATCTTGTTGTTTTGTAATCATTCTTCCAGATATATTTATACTAGCTTTTCCAAGCCATTATCTTGTATACATTTCTGAAAATGGCATTCAGATTGCTTCTTCCTCACATTTTGGGGGTACATATATTGATAATTTCTTTCCCCCAGATTCAATTGCTATAGTTTGTAGAGTTCCCCTACATTCTTTTAATTTTGCTGTATATTTTGATTTTGTTGTGATATTTCTTATTCACCTCATTATTTTTTCTTTTTGGTTCTGTTCTATTTCTTCCTTTTCTCCCCCAAAGGCTATGTGTGTGTGTGTGTGTGTGTGTGTGTGTGTGGCAGTTTTCTATTTTTGTTTTTACTCTCAACCATTTATATTCACTTGACATTGTTACTTGATTTCTACTTTTCCAATTTAACACTTCTCTCAAGTATTTTTTTTAGGATGCTTGTCAACTACTCTAAGAATTCTTAATGCCATTTCACTGTCTTTTCTGGACTTTTAGTAGCAGTTAATACTGAATGATCCTCATTATTCAAGATTTCTCTTTGCATTTGTTTAAATCATTTTATTGGGATCATTTTATATTATTCAATTTAGTGTTTCTGATGGCTTCTCTGTTCAGATATCATCAAGATACTTTAGTTTCATCCTCAATGTATTTTATTATTATAGTTTTGCTTCAGATTTCTTGTTGGTGAATGGTAGCTCACCATACATGCAATTTCTCACTAAGTCATTTTGTCCATTTAGACCATATGTACCATTTCTACTGGAATGGAATTTCTGTACTACTGTGAATGTCTGAATGCTTTCCTTCATTCTAGGCACTATTGAACTACTTTGTTAACTGCAAAGTCTTCCCCGAACTTTCTGTTCTTCTTTTTTTAAAACTCTTATTCTACACTTACCTCTCAACTGCATTTACCTCCTACCTGGAGGAAACAAACATCCCCAGTGCTAAAGCTCTGAGGGAGTCCAAAGGAATAAGCTTCTGACATTGCTGAGCTCGGGATTGTTGCCTTAGCTGAAAGAGCTTTGTAGCACTCTAGCTAAAAAGAATTCAATACTCCCTAGTTCAGTCAGTACTTGAAGTTGGAAAAAAAGTAGCAGCTATACCTCAAAGATTGTGGTTTGAGACTAGCAGATCTATCCAAATAGTAAAAATGCTACATTCTTAGAAGCCTCCAGTGGCTTGGCAACACACCCAGCACAGACTGGAAGCAGCTTCCTTTTGAAGAGATGCCTGCCCATCTCTGTGAGTTACTGTCTAAAAACTCTCCAGACTGGTCAAGCATCAGCAGAGGTTGGCAACGAGTCAGCACAATTACCTAGTGACCTCCTAGAGCCAACTCTGCAGTAGCTATTTCAATTCAGACTAAACATCACACCCTAGAAGTCCCTGGGTGACCCCTGAGACATCAGAGACACTATCCCCTGAGTAGGTCCACTTCTGTTGAACTCTAGAGCAACTCATACTGAATTTCATGAAAAACTTCTAGAGAAAAGACACTGAGTTCCAGAATTATATATACCTCTGTTCATGTGTCCTCTGCAGATGTGCATGATTACCCTTGTACTTTCAGCTTTTTTCTGTTCTCCTACCTTCTTGTGGAAGCTGAATGTATTTGTGATAGAACATGCCACTGATACTGAGGAAAATGTGGTATAAGTATTTTTCTTTCTATACTATTTAAACCTTTGCTGAAAGAGTAACATATTATTTGGTGTAAGCACATTATTGAGGACTTATGAGCTCAAGTTATAAGGATAGTTAGTCTTAAGGTTACCTCTAAAACTCTGGGAATAGTAATAGCCAGACCTCTGGAGACTCAACACACTAGGGGTGGGATGAATTGGGTGAGTAAGTCACTAGGGGGCATGACATGACACTTTCAAAATTATCAACACAAGATTTTGTGAGGTTTAAATATCCTACAAATATCTTTTAACGACTTCACTTATTTGATGGCTATGCTTAAGTCTAAGAAAATCATCCCTAAAAAGATTAATATTGCTTGCTATTCATGATGATCTCTTACAGAATTCAGGCAATAAAAATCATTCCATAACATAGGGAAAATTTGGCAAGTTTAGAATCTAAAGTAATGCCCAAACTGGGAAATTAGTTTGAAGAAGGTTTTTACTTTTATGTATTCATTGAATATGAAAATGTGACAAAAAATCAAAGACAGAATTTACTCTTATTGCATTATCCACCCAAACTAAGAAAAAATATTCAAGAATGTTTCTTGCTAATTTTCTGAAGCTAAAATTGAAAGAGAAAAACTATATTCACCTGCTACTGATGTTCTAGTTACTGGAGTGTAAAATTTTAATGAAGGTATTCTTAGAGGCTTTAACAAAGGAATAGTTAAGCTCTTAATGGGAAAAAAAGTATACATAATATTTAATATGTTAAATAGTTATGCTCAGTGCCATAGTCAATACTGCTTTTGGAAAAATGCAAAACAATTCTGTGTTATTGAAAGCATTTCAGTCTCCTAGCTGAAATAAATTAGGAGGAGGGGCAAGGGTTGAGTAGAAAAATATAGGCCTGCCTACTCATCCAGTAATATTTCTCATACTGTAGGATATATAGGACAATGTAATGAGCTAAGGCTAGCAGAAAGAAGGAGTGATTGAGTGTAGAACATTTGCCTTTCTATCACAATATTGACTCATATTTAAATCCGGGGTCAAACAATACTCCAAGATATTTTTTTCACAATAACTTTTCTATAGCCACAACACCCTATACTATGTAAAGGAAGGTAAATTATTTTGAACACAAATGCAAGATATTGCATTTATCCTTATCAAATTTAAGTTGCCTAGAGTTAGAACATATTTTTAGGTTAATTTCTAGCTCATAATACTAACATTTTTGTTAACTATTGTAGTGATGGATCTAGATTTTTATCTACAAATGTCATAAATATGTTATAGAAAGATTTATTAAAGCTATTGATCAAAACACTTAATGATATACCATGTTAAAAATAGATCTCTAACGTACCCAGGTATGTCTTTTCACCTTCAGTGGTGAAAGCTTTAAATAATAACCTCTCAGTCTAGTCATTCATTGAAATACAACTAAGTATAACATCACTGAACCTGCATCTTTCCTTGCTCTTCATAAGGATACCATAGGCAACTTTTCCATTCTTTTCTGACTCATATATTGAGTAATCTGGTTAAAAAAATTAAATCATTGTTTTCTGTTCTTGAAAATCTCATACTGACATTTAATGAAAACTATATGCCTTTATCATTTCTAAGATATAATGAATTAAATAATTTTTACAGATATTTCTAGTAATCAAAGTCAAATGCATAGTCCTATAGTTTCAACAATTTACTATTTGTAAAGCACATTGGGATTACATTTACATAACCTTTCTAATTCACAATGATATTTAAAAACATGGCTAAAATTGACTATTTCATAATATACACCATTTTTTCCAATCCTAGGTTAAGTAATTTGCCAGATCAAAAAAATCAATTATACTGAAGCAATACTACTGATTTTTTCTACAGATATTATTCCTGTCTTCTTCTTCCAAATGGGAATAATGCGATAAAGGAAGAGATCTATGGACCAATACTATTAGTGAATTGATAGAAGGGTGGAATAGTTAATATGGCAATGGATCTGAAATTAGGAATTCTTGAAATTAAGTACATATAATTCATTCATTAACTATGTGACTCTGATAAGTCATTTAACCTCATTAAGCCTCAGTATCCTCATGAGTAAAATGGAGCTAATAAATAACATTATTTAATTCAATGGGCTGTTAATCATGTTAAAAATATAAATGAATACACACATCAATACTTTTTTTTGTTTTGTTTTGTTTTTTTTATTTTTTTATTTTTTAAATTTATTTAACTTTTTACATTCATTTTCACAAGATTTTGGGTTCCAAAATTTTCTCCCCATTTGTGCCCTCCCCCATCCCCAATACACTGGTCATTCGAATTACCCATATCACCAATCTGCCCTCTCTTCCATCATCCCTTCCTTCCCTTACCCCAT